>JACBKR010001264.1:0-1200000 GCA_014218235.1 Colocasia esculenta
CATCGTCGGGCGAGACAAATAAAAAAAAAAAAAAAAAAAAAAGGGGAAGCAGAAGAAGAGGAGGAAGGAGGAGAGGCCGCCGGAGGCCCCGTCGTCCACCGCGGTCGCCGCCGGCCCCGCGGTCAGCGGCCAGGCCAACCATCCCCTCCGCTGGCTTTGCCTTTCCCCGTACGGCTCCGCCTCTGTTGCAGAGCCTCCGCCGTCGCCTGGTTCTCCGTCTGCCGTCGCCGGCAGCCGCCGCAAACACTGGAGCTCCGGCCGCCTTCGCCGGCTCCGCCCGCGCCGGCCGCCACCGTCCCCAGTCGCTCTGCCCGCAGCCGCCCCCGCGGCCTTCCCTCTCCCCTCCTGCCCCTGTCTTCTCCCTCCGTGATGCGGGGAGGGGGGATAAAAAAAGAGGGCCGCAAATTGGGTCAAGCCGGCTCGACCCGGTCCGCACTGTAGCCGGCCAGCTACAGTGTCGGCGGTGCACCAGCAGACTTTATCGCACCGCCAGCGTGGAGGGCTCGTTCGAGCTCGGTTTGACGAGCCGTTCGCGTCGTTGCGATCGTCCCGGTGGGCCTATTCACCTGGGGCTCATTGACCCCTGCTGGTGCCCGGATGAATCTGCACGAGACCAGAGCTGACGACGTCACGACCTGCGTGTACCTGTACACACCGATGTTCCCGCACGAGTTCGGCCAGCCTCGACGTCCTCGGACCCCTCCATGTCGATGCCCGAGACGGCATGTACGAGTCGTCTTTATGGCAAAACGACAACCCTACCCTTGCCTTCCTCTTTCGCCGGTCTCTGGATGGTCCCGCCCTCGAGTGGTTCCATTCCCTGGAACCCGCAGACGCCGAGGATTTTGAAGTTGTGCGAAGAAAATTCTTGCAGAGGTATAGGGATAGGGTTGGTCCTGCACTGTCTATCACGATCTGATGGCTGAAAGAATGAAGGCTGATGAAGACTTCGTGCATTACGCTGACAGATGGAGAGCTATGGCTGAGGGTTCCCTTGTCTGAGACAAAACAAGTGAAGATGATCACGGTAAATGCCACGCCGCAATTCTGGCATATCCTGGCCATGATAGTGGAAGCTGCATTAACGCCATTTCTTCTCAGGCTGTCGCCCATCTTGGGTTGACTTTGGTTGACCACCCTCGCCATATCGGTTTCATGGGTGGATTCTACCTCCATTCCGATTCGGACGATGTGCCACGTCTGATCTCTTTTCCCCCATACTCTGGGAGGGTTGGGTGTGATGTTTTGCTCATAGAAGTCGGGAGCATTATCTTGGGAAGGCTGTGGATATATGACATGGATGCGGTCCTTACGGCCGATCCAATGTGTGCGAGTTTTCCATGGCGACGCCCTTATCACTTTGCAGCCTTCCCGACCTACGATTTTGGCTTCTCATAGATCAACTCGGGGCTGTGCCCCCACCCCTCCTGCGCCTACTACCATGGGCCTCTACTTCCCCGACCCTGGTCCTTCCCCAGCTCCTCTCGGAGGCCTTCACCTATGGTTGACACAAAGTCCTGAGCACTTCTGTTTGCTCTAGTCCTAGTCAGCGACGGGTTAGGTCCCCTTCGGCTAGCTCCACTCCTTCTGCTAGCCCCACCCTACAGGGAGCACAAGCACTGTCACTGTCTCTATCCTTGGTGCAACACCTCCTGTGACCTGCAGTTGATTAGTGCTCATGACCTTCATCAGGAGCTCGAGGAGTTGGAGTGTGTTGTGCCGAATTTTATGTCCGACTCCACAGAAGAAATAGAAAAAAAGGAGAACAAATAAACAGTAAATACAGAAATAAAAAAAAAAAAAACGAAAGGGGGGGAGGGATCTCACCCACGTTGCTAGCCACTGCTAGGCACCCCCACTGTTGGAAGAGGAGATGAGGATCCCTGCGTAGGGTTCTCCTGCCTGCTGCTGCGTCTTCCCTGCGCAGGAAGGGCCCCCTACCCACCGCCATCGCCGGTCCTTGGCTTCTCGCCGCCGGCGCCTCCTTTCTCTCCCTAGCCAGTTGCCGCCGCAAGCCCCCTTGGCCACCGCCGCTGCCTTCTCTCCTTGGCCAGCCGCTGCTGGGCCTCCCTAGCCAGCCGCCGCAGTCGCCTCACCCCGCGCTCCACTATCGCTGCTGTGCTTCTGCAACTCCAGCCGCGCTGCCGGCGCTCAGCACCGCCGCCGCTGCCCCCCCCTGGCCGCTGCGGGCCTACCTGCCGTTCGCCCGCGCTGCTGCCGCTCGGGGCCGCCACCCTGTGCTGCTGTCGCTGCTGTTGGGGCTGGCTTCCCCCATCGCCACCGGCTAAGCGAGGAAGAAGAGAAGAGGAGGAGGTCGTGCGCCTCCTCCTGCCCGCCGTCTCCCTCTCGCGCTGTCGCCCTCTCTCCCGATGCCCTAAAGGCATAAACACAAAAAGAAAAAGAAGAGGGGTGAAAAGAAAAAAGGGAAACAAGAGGAAACATGCAAATAGCCAAATCCAATGGCCGGGGAGCGTCCGTAATTGACCGGGACGGTGTTTTGGCAAGTATAATGTGAATGGCCGGACGAAGCCAATGGCCGGGACGAGACATCAAATGGCCGGGACGGCGTCTTCTCCAGCTCCTATAAATAGCCCTGGGGCGCCCCAGGCCAAAGGGAGGATTTTCTGAACTGGAAAAACCAGAGCAAGGCTCTGAGAAGACTGCAAGGCGGTCTGGAAAAAGGGTTTGCAAGGCAGCCCTAAAAAAATATCGTGCAAGGCGCGATTTTGGCTATTTTCAAGTCCGAAAAAAGGTCCATTGGGCTTCCTATTGGGCCTAAATTCCTATTGGGCTTGAATTGCATATTGGGCCTGAATTCCTTATGGGCTTGAATTTCATATTGGGCCTGAATTTCATAGGGGCTCGAATTTCATATTGGGCCTGGATTACTTATTGGGCAGACTTGTACTTTTACACAGTTAATTGAGACATTTTGTGTATTGGGTTGATATTTGACAAATTATCTTGTGTGATTTATTGGGCCTAGTGGGCTATTTTTAAAATATTTAATCATGCCTTATGGGAATTATTTCATGTAATGTCACGTTTATTTAAAACGTTGCACTACGTAATTCCTTAGTCAAAATCAACCAAATTTTCGACGAACATAACGAAATATCTTCCAAATATTATCCTTTAATTTTTAATAACATAAAATCAACAAACAAGTTATGTTTCACATCAGTTTTAATCCACTTAAGTTAACTCACATTTAAATCGATTAAATAAATGAAAACATTAACTTAATTCATGTAATTCTAATTTAAATAAATAAATAAACGAAAATGTTTAAATAAATAAAATTAATAATTCTAAAATACCAAAAAAATGGGAAAATACATTTAAAAATCAATAAAAAATGAAATAAAATCAACAAAATTCCAAAAAAATAGATTGCATGTTGGTAACCATGTTTTTCTTTCATGTGTAATTTATTTCATTCAAATGTGAGTCATGTTCTTTTTCAAAGGTTTGTCTGATGGCTAATCAAGGGTGTTCAGCCTTTGTGCTGATGTAATTAACACTAACCGAGGTTAGTGGAGGAGGTCAAATGAACTAAGCAAGACCATGTCCATGTAAATAAATCAAATCCAAAGATGAAATTTAAAATTTTTAAAATGTTAAAAAATAATTCTCACAAAGATGGCGACTCTGCTGGGGACCTCCCTCCCTTCATCTCTCCATCAGACAATACCCTAACAATAAGATGTACTCACATCATACCTTTTCTGTGCAGGTCTTGCGATGGCGGCTCTTTGCTCATGCTCCGGGCGTGGTCTTCGGCCCACT
This sequence comes from Colocasia esculenta, assembly GCA_014218235.1. Classification (NCBI taxonomy): domain Eukaryota; kingdom Viridiplantae; phylum Streptophyta; class Magnoliopsida; order Alismatales; family Araceae; genus Colocasia; species Colocasia esculenta. Next base: position 3,790 of record JACBKR010001264.1, read on the forward strand.
TGTGGCCCAGGACCACATAAGAAATGGCTACCTCACAACACCAACCAGATTTGGAGCCTTTCCCCAGTGGTGGAGTCTCCATACTTCTTGGGCGTGATACGGCCGTGCTACCTGCCGCCAAGGCCATGAAACAAACAAGTCAAAGGAAGAGCCTCAAGCTCAGGAGGCTAATTTGGTGCAGATGTTCACTACCTATGCCATCAACTTCACCAACACTCCAACCACGAAAAAGAATAGAAAGCACAAGTCTGACAAAAAAGCCCACGACTCGTGGCATGTCAAGCTCTGGAAAGACTGTCCGCATTGGCGAGCTCCGGATCCGCCTGGACGGTAGTGAAACTATGATGATACCGGAACGACATGTGGCTACCATTCCAGTAAGGAACAAATTCGGCATACTAGCTAAAGTGCAGCAGGACAAGCCAAGCTTTAAAGTAAAAGATATGAAGAAACAATGGAGGAAAGCTGAAACCAAGGACCACAAATTTGACAACATTGGCTTCAAGAAATACAAAGTCAATGCTGGAAATGATGAGACATATAGCCCGCCTCGTGTAAGCAGGCGTGGGTTACCAAAGAAAAAGCTCAAGATCTCAGAAGGACAAGGGCCCTAGAGTCTCTAATAGGGCGAAAGAATGTAAGAACAATCATGAAGCAAGACCCAACAACTGGCAAACCTTCGGGAGAAGAAAAGTCCAAGAAAGACAAAGGGAGTCTTCCCAAGAGTCTCGAACTAAAGTATGCACCCCTTCGTTACCGATTGATCTGCAAAGAGGATCTAAAAGGAAAGGGGTATATCAAGAAGAAGACAAACAAGTCCGGAGACAGGGCAAAATTTCAAGTCAGAAGAACACAAGAGGGATGATGATGTCCCTAGAAAATCAGTCTTCCAGCGTCTGGGTGCCGCTGTACGCCTAGGCAGAAGAAAAGAAGAACAGTGCAAATCACTGAAGAAGGTATGCGCATATACACATGTTATGCCTCTAACATCAATCTGCCTGTAATAGCTGACCAGGCAGAAACTTCAAATATGGAGCAGCATCCCACAGTGTCTAGTCACAGAAGAGAGCAAGCCCGAGCCTGGCTTGACCGGGTAAATGTGGAAGTGGACTTACCACACCAAAATGAAGGAGACATGGGGGCTGTCGACATTGCCACCACATCAAATCACCCTCTGGATCAGGGTCGACCTGCTGGCATCCCTAATATCGGGGTACTCTCATTGCCAAATTTAGAAATGGTAATGCAAGAAAATCAAAAACTAAAGGCTATGTTGGAAAGCCTTATGCAACAATTGGAAATGGCAGCGCCACTGCCACCACTACAGTCTCCGCAACAGGCACAACAGAAATTACAACCTCAGCAACTTCAACAAGCAAGCCAACCAGCATTGCCTACAGTGACACCCCAGCCTGGGGATGTGCTACCAAGTACACCCCGTACAGAATTCATGTTTAGGCAACCAACGGAGAATCCAAATTCATGCCATGAAGAAACTCAAGAGGTGCATGTTGCAGAACAAAGGCATGATGCACCGCAACTGAATGCTACATTTGAAAGAACAATGGTCTCTCAGAGGGCCATGATTGAAAAATAATTGAAGCAAAGATAGCCGAGCAGAATGAGGGGCCTACCACCTATGACCTATATAGGGTACCATACCCTGTACACTATCTCTTCAAAAAGCTCCCAACAGAACACCCAAAGGTCCCTAAATTTTCAAAATTCAATGGGGATGGGTCACCTCATGAACATATAGCTCATACATGAGCAGCATGGCGAAACTGGCAACTGAAGAGTCATATCTTTTAAGGTACTTTTCAAACTCACTTACTGGGCCAGCTTTTCAATGGTATGCCCGGTTGAAGCCCGACTCAATAGTTGGTTGGGAAGATATGCAAAGAAAATTCTATGAGCGCTTCAGAGTGATAGAAAGAAGAGTCACTTTAGCAGAACTTATAACCTTAAAGCAAAACAAAAATGAGTCTGCTCTGGATTTCATCAAAAGATGGCGTGACATGAGCATGAAATGTGAAGAACCACCGGCACATGAAGATGCGGTGAAACTATGCCAAAGAAGTTGAAGCCAGAAATCAAGAAAAGCTCCTAGGGGCCAATATCCGGACATTTGAACATCTCAACAGCACAGTGGCAGAGATAGAAATCTTCTTTGCCGAAATCCCACTTCTTCATATGGAAGGGGTAAATCTCCTAAAGATGAAAACACCGGGTCACGAGAAGTAAATACCGTGGACTTTTCGGCAGCCCTAAAGAAAGCTGGGGGCAAGGGAGATACCCCCGCCTCTTCAAATTCAAAGAAAGAAGAAAGGAGATCAGCCCCACCCTAAGTGAGAGGCTCAACATTCCTTATTCATTTGCCAGGGAGCACACAAGAGAATTGTTGGACATATGTCTCCAAGAAAATCTCATAACACTCCAGAGCCCAAGCGCCCAGAAGAAGCAGCAATGGTGGACAAGCCCAATTATTGCCTATATCATCGCGTGCTGGGTCACGCTCTAGAAAATTGCTATCTGTTCAAAAATCAAGTAGAAAAACTAATTCAAGCAGAAATTATTGACATGGCTGAGCACTTGGTAAATCCACCGAAGCCACACCAACAACCAAAACTCACATTCTCTGCTAATGTGATCAATGTTATGACCCAAGCTAGGTCCCGATAGGCAAAGCACAAATGGCGCAAGATGGATGGCTAGATGAGCTGTCCAGAGTTGCTGCATATGACTCCCGAGGGGGAGATATGGAAGGTGCTTGTTGAACCCGAAAAATATCGGGGCTTAAACAAACCCCGGGCGACAAGAACGCCCTAGGGGAACCGGAGCAAAACCCCCGATACTCCCCCTCGCGGACATCGGGAACAAATAAGCAGAGTGCTCGCGTCTCATCCGGAGCGGCCGGAAGCGGGGTGTCGAGAAGAAGTCGTCGACGGCGAAGAAGACGTACTCCGGATGCCAGAAGTTCCGTGTCCGGATCAACGTTCGAAGTCGCGCCCGAAGCCGAAGAGTTCGGAGAAGTCAAATGCACGTGCCTCCCGGAAAAGGAGACAAACGCACGTGGGACGGCCGGAGAAGCACAAGCGGCGCACGTGTGCACGTGCGCGGCACGGCCGTCAACCAACGAACCAGACACGGGAGGCCCACAGAGCTCTCTCCCGGGAAGAACCGGAGGAAATGGCCAAGGGAGGGTGGAGCCCCACCCTATTTATAGGGGGGCCAGGCGGTGGCACCCCGCCGGTTGGGCGGGGTGCGCACCACCGCCGGTTCGGCAGGGGGGTGCACCCCCGCCAGTTAGGCGGGGTGCACCCCCGCCGGGTTAGGCGGGGGGGCCGCCACCCCCGCGGTGTCGGCGGAAGGCGCACCCCCGCCGGTTCGGCAGGGGGCGCCCCCCGTCCAGCGGGGGCCGCACCCCCCCGCGGTCCAGCGGGGGGCGGCCACCCCCGCCAGTTCGGGCGGGGGTGCCCGCACCCCCGCCGGTCAGCCTCCTGACTGGCGGGCACCCCCGCCAGTTCGCCCGCTCGCGTGCGCACCCCCGCCGGTCAGTGCCTCTCTGCCGCGTTGCCTCGGCGCTCGCGCCCGTCTCGACGCTCGAGCCCGCGCACCCCCGCCGGGCCGTGTACCTCCGCCGGTATGCCACCACGCGAATCCTATAAATAGGGGGGCATACCCCCATTGCTCGGCATGCCATCTTCGGCCCAGAAAACCCCGGCTTCCACCCGAGAACGCTCCCGGGACGCCGATTCGCCCGCGCCCAGAGCGTGATCCGTGCGTGAGCTTAAATAGGCCGCACGTGCTGAGGAGCAATCTTTGGCGCCCGCTGGTGTTCCGTTCTCAGCGTTCGGGCTGCATTGCGCCACGTCCGCAGGGGGACGCCACAGGTTGTCACATAGCTCTCAGTGTTTGCACTTAAGTCCTCCGGTGTCATAAAACGACACACGTCGAGGCACATGTACTTAAGCCCTCCGGTGTCATAAAACGACACACGTCGAGGCACATGTACTTAAGCCCTCCGGTGTCATAAAACGACACACGTCGAGGCACATGTACTTAAGCCCTCCGGTGTCATTAAAACGCACGTTGAGGCATATGTGTTTAAGTCCTCCGGTGTCATAAAATGACACACGTTGAGGCATATTAACCTATGGAGGCACAAACACCCCACTGGTAACACATATGTACCCATTATCATGTAAGCGTCCGACGGAGGCACAAACACCCCGTCGTCGACACCCATGTATTTGATTTATTGTATATACGTCCAGTGGAGGTACAAAACCCCACTAAAGGCGTACATGTACATGTAAATGTCATGTCATAAATATAAATGACATGAACACGCTTGAATGAAATTGTGGAAATTTATTTGTCATCTGCCTTTTCTTCTTTGAATTTCGGCATACGGTCTTTTAATAAAACATTACGCATTCGAAGGTATTCGAGTGTTATACTCGATGTAAACGAAACATCGACTTCGGTCGGTGGGGAACGGTCCAGTACACGACCACTCCAATCGCCTGAACGCGAGCGCACGCGGAAAATAAATGAAATGAAATTCGAGGGTATCAGGGTTCGCACCCAATTCCTCGTAAAACAAATCTTTGTCTGTTTCCCGTAAACAGTCTGGCACGCCCCAAAAAAAAAAAATTCTCCATTTCAGAAAAAGAGTGGAAGAAAAAAAAAAATGTGAAGAAAAATCCGCGTTCCAACAATCTGGCACGCCCGGTGGGACTGTTCCTGCCTCCATGCATATGTAAAAAGACCGTATGCCGATATAGAAATAAAGATGACTAATTTCCACACCACAGGTACAAGGAGCGAAAGTCGGCGAGAAGAAGCCCGCTTCCACCTGCAAGTTCAAGTCTGCTCAATGGCCGCCGTCACCTACGGTCCGATGGTCGTTGCATGCCACGCCAAGTGTGGCTACTTGACGACGCCGATCGTATTCGGCGACTTTCCTGCTGTAGTGGGATCCCCCTACTCCTAGGGGTGGTCCCCGCCGTCCAAGCTACTCCGAAGGCGGCGCCCAAAGCTACTGCAACTAGGGGCACCAACCCTCGTTCAAAGCCAAGGCCGAGTCTTCTCGGTAAACACCATCTCCTGCATCGCAGTCCCTAGAAAACGGGGACAGCGCCAGGGGCGCAAGGGCGGCAAGCCCCGCGCGGTCGTCTCCAACTCCGGGAAAAACAGTGCTAGTTGGCGACATCCGCGTCAGGCTCGATGGAGGCGAGCCGATATTGCCCCGGGACAGAAGCGTCCCACGGTGGCAACCTCCAACAAATTCGCTCCCCTCCAAGGGATGCGGCAAGAAGAGCGGGACTCCCAAAAAGGAGCCCGACAGGGGCAGGCATCAAGCTCGGCGCCCCAGCCGCCTCGCAAAATGAGGCAAATGTGGGTGACCAAGCAGGAAGCCCGCCAAATCAAACAGGCTAGAGCGGATCAACCCGCCGAAAAGCCCCAAGAAGGCAACGGTACTGGGGCGAGAAAAAGCTCAAGAAACCGAACCTCCTTGTCCCCGCGGACACAACGCAGGGCCATTTATAGGAAGCCCAACTTCGTCCCCGCCCAAGCGGAAACTGCTGAAGGGGGAGACGCGAGTCAAGCCGGAGCTTCCGCGCCTCGAGTCTCAGTCTTTGAAAGGCTGAGCGCCTCAGTCTTCGCCAGGCTGGGAGCTGCAATCCGTCCAAGCACTCAGAAGCCCAAGAAGCGGAGAGTGCAACAGACGTCTGAAGAAGGTGGAGGCATGAAAATCTTCACCTGCTATGCTTCCGGAAGGGAAGCAGCGGGGCCATCCGGCATCCCCGCGGGAGCGCTCAGGATAAATGAATCCGGACAGGACGACGAAACCGTCCTCCGTACACCGGAACACTGCCAGAAGACCTTTACAAGGGCAGCAAGGCAGCCAAGCTGGGCCCCTGAACCAGGGGAAGGTCTCGAGCTCCCACTCGAGCATGATCAAAGACCCCTTCCGGGACAAGTCCAGCTGGACCTCGAAGGAGGGGAACAAGACGAAGTCGCCAGCCTCCACCTCGGAGATCAACAACTGCCGGCCGACGGGGACCAAGCCGAAGTGTTCCTCATGCCTCCAACCAGGGCTGCCTTCCAAGCAATGACGGACGACGCCAAGTATGATTTCATACAGCGTTGGCAGGCTGAAATGGCCAATCTCCTGACCGAGCGAGGGCAGCAGGCAGGGGCAAATGCGCCACGCCGCCAAGTGCCGACGGCAAACCAAGATGCTCGGACAAGACATCAACAAGGCGACTTGCCCGATGTCAACCCACGCATAGCCGTGGTCAACGACTATACCGTCGGCCCGGTCCAACAGCCGCGCAGGGGCATAAACTCCCAAGCCTCCGCGGTTGAAGATGTCGTCGCCCAGCGACGGATGATTGAAAAGATCGTGGACGACCGCTTCGCTCAGCGAGGCGAGGGAACTGCCACTGTAGATCTCTACAGCGTGCCATATCCCGTCCACCATCAATTCAAGAAGCTGCCGTCGGACTTCCCCAAGGCGCCGAAGTTGCAGAAGTTCGATGGGCAGGCTCGCCAAACGAGCACCTGGCTACTACATAACGGCCATGGGAGAGTTGGCATTCGAGAATCCTACCTCCTCCGCTACTTCGCAACGTCCCTGACAGGCACCGCATTCCAGTGGTACTCCAGGCTGAGGCCCAACTCCGTTGTCGATTGGGCGACCTCCAAAAGAAGTTCATCGACCGGTTTCAAACGGCCGAGAGAAAGGTGTCGCTTGCAGAGCTGTGCTCCCTCAGGCAAAGAAAAGGAGAAAAGGAAACGGACTTCATCAAGCGGTGGCGTGACTTCAGCATGAGGTGCGACAACTAGGCTGCAAACGATCGAGCCGGTGAGTATCACTCTGCTCGAGTCGGGCGCACACTTATATTATGTTGACTCGAGCTCGATACTCGCGAGCTTTCACAACATGACGTGGGAGTTAAATGTCAGCGAGCGCGCGACCTCGTTGCCAAAAAATTAATTCGTGGATACTGGGCTGTTAAGAAGGGAAGGGTTCGACATTTCGAAGCGCTGGGGGGTCCTTTTATTAAAGTAACATTCACCGGAGTAATTCAAAAGGAAGTTCGCTACTGGTATCAGGTGAACTTTGGGCCGAGTGTCCACACGTAAGGGCAGGGCATCAATTCTTGGACCTCCAGGGGCACTCTATGAGAAAGCTCAAGGTAGGGAGAAGGTCATGCATCTCCTGCGACTTCAGGTCATCGCCACTGCACTGAGACGGCGCGTGGACGCGGAGGGGGAAAGATGTTTTCCCCAATCGTGACCCTGGACCCAAGCATGATTAGTGCCGACTAAACCCCCACACATGTACGACGAATATGGAGGGAACATCTGGCAAAGGACGTTTACTGATCTTTGACTTTAGTCTATTGAAAACTCACGACGCGAACATTATCATATTATTATATTTGAGTATATTAATGAGTATAAATTGAGTATATTATGAGCTTTACGAGTATAACGAGTATTTTATCGAGATTTTAACGAGCTGCTCCGCGAACGTAATCGAGTCCGCCTACAATGTTCAGCTCTGGCTCGTTTATGAAGAGCTTATTTTCTGTCAAGCCTCGGCGCGCAAGTCTAATAAACGAGTAGACATCGCGTTTATCAGAGTCGAGCTTCGCAACTGTCGAGTGTATTGGCTCGTTTGAACACTAGCGAAACCACCGACGCAAGAAGAGCCACTATCGGGTCGACGGAGGGCCTGCAGCGCGATAAGTGAAAAGCTGCTGGGAACAAACAGCAAGGGTTTTGCCAGCTCAGCGGTCGTGGCGGAGACGAAATGTTCTCGCCGACAACTCCGATGCAAGCGCCCTACGCGAATAAGCAAGGAGAAGGAAGAGACAGCCGTGGGCAAGAAGCGACGGATTTCGCCCGCAAAGCCAGGGAAAGAAGCGTCATGCCTCCAGCCCAAAGCAAGAGGTGGAAGAAAGACCGAGCATGAGCACGCCGTACTCCTTCAAAAAGGGACCATACGAAGATGCTCTTCAAGCTGTGCATGAAGATATGACCTGCTCAAGCTTCCGGCGTTGAGAAAGACCGAAGCGAGGGGATAGGGTGGATGAGCCGAATTATTGTATCTACCACCGCATGCTGGGGCACTCTATTGAAGACTGCTACGTCTTCAAGAATGAAGTACAGAAGCTGATCCAGAGTCGCTTATCACCATGCATGAACACTTGGTCGTCCTCCACAGCCCATGCTTGGGACCAATCGAGGCGTCGGCCAATGTCATTCATGACAATGCCGCCACCTCCTGAGCCTGAAGACCCCGAGGCAAATCCTTGGGACGCTCATTCCACCAACGGATGGGAGGGGGATCATCCTCAGCCTCAGAGCACAGGACATGGTCGGAGACAGTGCAAACACGGGAAAGGCAGGTCAATCTCTGCGGCACGGGCAGCGCCAAACGCTGATCTACCTGAGGACTATGCAAGAAAGTTTGACGACCCTCCAGCAAGATCCAGGGGCCCGTGGGAACACCTGCGCCCGGACGCGCCCCCCCTGCGGGGGATGGATCTCAGAGGAGTCGTCAAATCGTCTGATGACGAAATCGTGGAAAATTATATTCCTTCCCGCGCCATCGAACACTGGCACTCTACCGTACCTGCCTGCGAGCAGGGCTATTGGCTGCCAGCCGCCAACAAGCGTTCCCGCCAAATACTGCATATACCATCAAGATGCAGGGCACGCGTTAGAGGACTGCCACATCTTTAAAGACAAGGTTGAAGCATGGATCAACCAAGGGATTATCGACCTGGGCAACGCCGCGTCACCCGCCGCAGCCTCATATTCGCGAATGGACAGACCATTCAGCTGACGTTGTCACGCATACAGTCAACGTCATCGACCCACGGAAATTTATACACGGTGGCCTTCACATTCCCGGACCCGGATATGATAAAAGGCGGCTCATCAGACGCAGCCCCTACTTGGTGGTCCCCCGGAGGGCAAATTCCCCATCGCAGTCACTTGGCGACCAGAAATGTTGGGGAAATCTTCGGAAGCTCCTGCAATGAGGTGTCGTGATGGCTCACACACCGCCGCCGACGTACACTGAAAGGGAGCTGAATCAACCCATGTACTGTCGGTATCACGCCATGCTGCTGCACCCTACAGACAGTGCCCTGATGTCCGAGATTGGATCGAGTCTTGATCCAAAAGGGGAAAATCGACCCGGAAGGCAATTCTATGGTCCTGATAAGAGCCAGGGAAGAGCCCAGCGGGAATTGAAGAAAAAGAAAGCGACTATATGCGCTTCAGAACCTCCAAGCCCCCGAAGTGATGAACGAGGACGGCTCGTACCGCCGATGTCGTCCATAGCGACACTGAAGGCGCGAGCTTGGGGCAGCAATTCAAGAATATATCCCTGAAAGAGCAGCCCATCTTAAGATACAGTCAAGAGAACCCGGATATGACAGAAGGCGGCTCATCTGACGAAGCCCCTGCCTTATGGTATCCCGGGTGGCGAATCTCCCCGAACCCCTTTGCGACCGCAAAGACCGGGGAGATCTTCGAAAGACTCTTGCAGCAAGGCTGTGTAAAGGCGCACAGGCCGCCACCAACATACACGGAGAGGGAGTTGAACCACCCCATGTATTGCAAATACCATGCCATGTTGCTGCATCCTACGGACATGTGTCCGATTGTCCGAGACTGGGTCAAATCCCTTATCCAAGAGGGGAAAGATTGACTCAGAAGGCAATCGACAATCCGGGCCGAGGCCAGGGAAGAAGCCCAGCAACAACCTCCTGGCGCGAAAGAAGGGGTCTCGACGACATCAAGTCTCCCCTCCCGTGAAAACAAACTCCGGAAAAATAGGGAGTAAGGGCAGTGCTTGCTTTGAAGAACTCGCCTCCGCGAAATACTCAAGCGGCACAAGAAAAGACCGCAGGGGGCAAGCAACCAGTGACGGAGCCGGCCACCCAAGAGCCAAGCCCCTACTGGGCCGAATTCAACAACTGCCGCCCGAGGTGATCGAGCAGGCAATTGACTCCACCTTCCAGCACAACAAGACGAAGCTGGCTGGACGGCGGTGGCGTCCAGAATGCACACTCTGTCAGCTTTCCCTAAGAGGGGAGGGAAGGTCGCACGGTCGCCTCGGCCGGGAAACCACCTCTCAAATAACAGAGCAAGCCAAGCCGCTGACGCCGCTTGAAATGGCACGCGCGGTGCAGCAAAGAAAAGAATCGGCGCAAGAACATGAAAAGGCGCCTAAAGAGGCAAGCTGAGCAAGAGGAGAGCACGCGGATGGCCGCCCCGGCGGAGCTAACTCGCTCCAAAAGCTGCAGAAGCTTATCGATGAATTGGAGGAGTATATCCCCCCAAGCCCACTTGGGGAGTCCCTTTGGACAAATATATCCGTGGGAAGAAATGGAGCGTAAAAAAACAAGGCTTAAAAGCTGGCTCCACCAAATGTTGCAGAGGGCTCAAGAAGGCGAGGAGCTACCCCTACCAGACGAACTGACTGGCCATCTTCTATAAGGAAGATGAAATCACTATCGAGAAGCTGGAAGAAATGCTGAAAAAGTGTTTCACCCGGTTTCGATACTCTCGGCAGCTGGCGATACCGGCTGTTACGCCTCCTGTGGCGACATATCGGCGAACCGGACAACCGAGGCAAAGGGAAGAGCCGGTGGACGAGTAAAGAAATCCTCCCCGTCCCCAGCGAGAAAACCAGCTCTCCCGACTCAAGAAGACTATGCTTCCGAGGAAGAATTGTCTTCTGAGGGAGAAAAAGCTCGGGCTACCCGGAAAATCGAGAGGTGCGGAGCGAAACTCCTTCATCTTCGACCCATATGACGAGGAAGAAGAGAGCAGCGCACAGGGGATATTCGCTAGTTCGCTGTTGACGGAGGGTACGTGAGAGCCCAACTGCCGGGGCTCGGATTCGGGCATGGTCCGATGCCCAACAAGCCAACTCAAACGGGGAAGAGCTCCGAGTCGGGCGCCCCGGCCTGCTCCGTCCAGAAGCGGCAAAGAAGAAAACTGCCGCCCCGGAGGAGGATATGCTGGGCTCATTGTTCAGAAGAAAAGCCGGACGAACAAACCGGGACAAGACGGGTCAACCACATTCGGGCAAACGATATAAAAGCCCTGGAGGACACTGTTCCTCCACGGGATGAACTCCGTGCCCGGCTGACCGTAAAATCATACAGCATATGAAGCGTTTCCCGACCAAAATCACTATATGGGACGCCATTGCCTGGAGCAAAGATTTGAGAACGGCGCTCGTAAAAATCTTGAAGAGCCCGAGGTCTACGAAAGCTGACGTAACCGACTACAGGCACACCATTGGTGGGGAGGTGACCTTCTCCGACAAGGATATGCTGTTACCACACGTATATACAACAACGTCCGTGTGTACATGCAAGGAAAAGTCAATGGGCACGAGCTCAACCGGATCCTGGTTGACCCCCGGGGGTCGATCAATATCATGCCTCTGAAGACTTTCAAGGCTCTGTATCTTACGCCCTACTTGCAAAGGGTAAATGATATCAGAATCGCTGGATTCAACCAGAATTCTGAGAACGCCTTGGGAAAGGTGGAGGTACAGCTGGCCATGGACGGCCTCATACTAAGGTCGTGTTTTACATCATCAATGCAAACACGTCTTACAAAGCCCTCCTTGGAAGACCCTGGCTCCATGAAAACCGGGTCGTCCCCTCGACTCTCCATCATGTATAAAATACATCAAAGAGAGGGGAGTAGCACACGGTCTTTGCAGGACCGAGCCCCGTTCCGCCCCAATGAATGCAACTTGGCGGACGCTCAGCTATACCTCGGCGAAACCTCTCAGAGAGCCAGGAAATGCGTCAAAAGGCAGGAAAAGCAAAATGCCGACGCAAATCATGCAAGCCAGGGTCAAGAGGAAGAGGAGCTCTTCACGGTCAACAAGACCTCCTTGAAGCTCACCGGCTCAGCCGCCTCGCCGAATCTACCACACCCGGGCCAAGCTGCCCAGAAAGGCGTGAAATCAACACTATGAATCAAACGCCATCGGCGAGATCAAACAACGAAGCATCTCCTGCCGCCGGCGTACATGCAGCTACTCTTCCACAGGGAGGAGCAATGGTGGAACGACTGAAGACATTCATTGTCACCCATTACAGAATAATAGTCTCGAGAAGGGCGAGACGCCGAAGCCGATCGTCTTTACAAGGGAGACCCGTTGCCACGGGGGCCCTCGAAGACGACTTTGGCTGGAGTCAAACGACTCAAGTCGCCCCAGAGCCCGTCCAAGAAATGGACGACATGCCCGAGCACATCAGAAATTGTGCCAAAGGCAAAGATTGCACAAATGCAAGACCCCTCGCGAAGGGAGTACTTCCACCAGCTGTGGTACCCGAACCAACTCATGGGGGCAACCCCCCTATTGTGCAAAAAGACACTCGGGGGTTGGGCTATGGTCAGGCGGCGGAATGCGAGGCCTACTATACGGTCATCAACACCGTTGGGCTCGCCCCTTACCTGATCACTGCCCTCCGATGGGCAATCTCCTACGCCCGCTACAAAGCGCAACAAGGGGAGCCGCCGCCCTCGTCTATTAAACGAGACGTCGTGTCAAGAAGCACCTCAAAGCGAAGGGGGTCACTTCTGGCCGATCACAGAAGAAGGCGTCAAATACTACGACGTCCACGTCGCTGACCCGATGAAGAAAGGGATTTCATCGACCTACAGCTGGCGCCCCGTGAGCTCGAAGACGGCGGACAAGCTACGGTCGACGAACTGGTCGAGCTCGACCTCGGGGAACCAAAAGAGTCCGCCCAATCTTCGTCAGCGCCCTCTTGAACGAGGAAGAAAGACAGTCATACCGGCAACTCTTGCTGGAATTCAGAGACTGTTTCACATGGACATACAAAGAAATGCCAGGCCTGGACCCCTCCGTGGTGAACATGAGTTGTCCATACTCCCCGCTGCAAAGCCGGTCAAGCAAGCCCAACGACGTATGCGCCACGAACTGGAGCTGAAAGTAAATGCCGAGGTGGACAGACTTCTCCAAGTCGACTTCACGAGCCGTGCATCTATCCAACTTGGCTGGCCATATAGTGCCAGTCAAGAAGAAGAACGGCGAAGTCCGGATCTGTATCGACTACAGGGACTTGAACAAAGCCTGCCGAAGGACGATTTCCCGGTCCGATCACGGAAACTATGATCGATATGACCACAGGGCATGAAGCACTATCCTTCATGGACGGATCGTCAGGTTATAATCAGATCCGTATGGCTCCCAAAGATAAGGGTCATACCGCCTTTAGATCCCCAAAGGGATCTACAACTAAAAGAATGCCCTTCGGGCTTGAAGAACGCCGGAGCCACCTACCAACGAGCCATGACCAGATCTTCGGAGAAATGCTCCATGACTCGGTCGAGTGCTACGTTGATGATCTAGTCGTCAAGACCAAAAGGCGGGAAGACCACCTAGGAGACTTACGCCAGGTATCTTCGAAAGGCTCCGCCAGCATCAGCTGAAGATGAACCCGATGAAGTGCGCCTTCGGTGTGTCGAGCGGCAAATTCCTCGGCTTCGTTGTCAATACCGCGGGATAGAAATTGATCCCGTCAAAATCAAGGCTATCAGAGAGCTGCCGCCGCCGAAAACCTTAACGGAGCTGAAATCTCTCCAAGGAAGGCTGGCCTAATAAGGCGGTCATCTCCAACCTCGCGGGCAGGTGCGCCCCTTCAGCAAATGATGAAGAAAGGAGCCCCATTTATAGGGACCAAGAGTGCCAAGATACTTTTGAAGAAATCAAAGAGTATCTCCTTACTCCTCCCGTCTTGGGAGCCCCAGTGAGATGAAGATAAGCCGCTCATCCTCTACATCGCGGCCATGGAAACGTCGCTGGGAGCACTCTTGGCGCAAACAAATGAGGAAGGCAAAGAGCAACGCTCTACTACCTCAGCAGGATGCTCGTGGGTCCGGAGCACCGATATTCCCCAGTGGAGAAAGTGTGCCTAGCGCTGATATTCGCCGTCAAGAAATTACGGCACTATCTGCTAGCCCATCAAGTCAGCTCATCTCGAGGATAGACCCGCTAAAAGCGCTCCTCACCCAACCTGTGTTGCAGAAGAATGGGAAAATGGGCCCTTCTCCTCATGGAGTTTGATATCACCTTCGTCCCCAGAAAAAGCAATCAAAGGGCAAGGTATGGCGGATTTCCTGGCGGCGCATCCGCTCCCAGCAGGCTCTCCCTCGAGTTCAAGCTCCCGGAGGAGGAAAAACTCTCATCCCCCCACGGGGAGGGGACCCAACAAAAAGAAGTCCCCGTTCAAGAAAGTGGGAACACTCTCGCCGTGGAGTCACAACATTGGGAACTCTACTTTGATGGCGCTGCTTCCGGGTGCTCAAGCAAGCTGACGGCACCACAACTTATACCTCCGGAGCGGGCATTGTCCTAGTGACTCCACAAGGGGGAATACTGACAAACTCATGTGCACTTATGAAGCCGTTGACCAACAATCAAGTGATATGAAGCGCTGATCGTGGGACTTCAACTGGCCGTTGAAATGGGCATCAAGTGCGTAAAAGTCTACGGCGACTCGCAGCTGGTCATCGTCAAGTTTGGGGGATTACGAGTTCGGAAAAAGGAACTGATCCCCTACCATGACAAAGTAATGAAGCTCCGCGAGAGGTTCTACCTGTTCGAAATCGGACATGTCCCTAGAGGACAAAACTCTCAAGCGGATGCGCTAGCCAAACTGGCGTCTGCTCTGAAGCTCCCTCCTGAAGGGGAGTTGGGCATAACTGTCCGACACAGGAGACTGATGCCCAGTGTCCTCGAGGATGACTCCGACCAAGAAAGTGCGGAAGCCAACACCCTCGAAGAAGAAGCCAGCCAAGAAGAAGACTGGCGCCAGCCGATCATTCAAATAAAGAACGGTTGGCTGCCTTCAGACCGGGCCGAAAGAGTCCAGCTCCTGCGACGGGCCACACCGTATCAAATGATCGGGGACCAACTATATCGGCTTGTCCATGAAAAAGACAAGTCTGTCCTCCTCCGATGTCTCTCCCCTAAGGAAGCCAAAGTCATCATGCGCGAAGTCCACTCTGGACTGTGCGGAGCCCATCAAGCAGGAGACAAAATGAAAATCAACATCAAGCTGAAAGGCTTTTTCTGGCCGACCATGTACACGGATTGCGTCCAATACGCCCGTACGTGTCACCAATGCCAGGTCTTCAGTTCGGTGCCAAGAAAGCCGCCGAACGAATTACATCCAACTGCCCCTACATGGCCCTTTGCCGAATGGGGAATGGACGTTGTGGGGCCCTTCCCACCGTCCTCTGGCGGCCACAAGTTTATTCTGGCCATGGTTTGACGTATCGCCGATTCGGGCGAATCGGATCCGCCCTGATGCGATCCGATTCGCCCAGAATCGAGGCGAATCGGGTCCGATTCGCATGATTATATTATATTATATATATATATATGATATTTATGTATGTGTGTCAGGCAGGGTTGTGAGGAGTCAGGATCCTCTTCAGGCAGGGTTGTCAGGATCCTCTTATTTACCTGAATATCATTTAAGTAATGTTATAATTTGTTGTTTCATTTACTTAAGATATTACATGTAAATAAGGAAGTACCCCCCATTTGAATCCATAAAAATATCAAAAAAATCATATCTCTTACCAATAAAAAGTCAACTCTCCCACTGAAGAAGAAAATCGCGATTTTGATGATTTTAGCGAAATGCTAACTTTTTAATCTCTCATAATTTAGTCTATCTAAAATTTGATAATTCAAATAAACCATATGGAACACTAAAAATCCAAAGTCCGGTAAAAAAGTCAAAAGTGCATGTGACTTCTCCAAGGGAGCTACTCTCCTACTGACAGCACTTAGTCTGCTTGAGGCATCTTAGGATTTGGTCAAACTTAAGCTATCATCACCTAAACTCATGAGATTTTTCACTTTCTAATTGTGAGAAACTAGAAAGTGACAATTCTCATGAGTTTGAATGATGATAGTTTAGGTTGACCAAATCTTAAGAGGTCTCAAACAGACTGAGTACTGTCAGTAGGAGAGCGGTTCCCTTGGAGAAGTCACATGCACATTTGACTTTTTTACCGGACTTTGGATTTTTAGTGTTCTATATGGTTTATTTGAATTATCAAATTTTAGATAGACCAAATTATGAGAGATTAAAAAGTTAGCATTTCGCTAAAATCATCAAAATCGCGATTTTCTTCTTCGGTGGGAGAGTTGACTTTTTATTGGTAAGAGATATGATTTTTTTGATATTTTTATTGGATTCAAATGGGGGGTACTTCCTTATTTACATGTAATATCTTAAGTAAATGAAACAACAAATTATAACATTTACTTAAATGATATTCAAGTAAATAAGAGGATCCTGACAACCCTGCTTGAAGAGGATCCTGACTCCTCACAACCCTGCCTGACACACATACATAAATATCATATATATATATATATATAATAATCATGCGAATCGGACCCGATTCGCCTCGATTCTGGGCGATCAGGGATCGCATCGTG
Source organism: Colocasia esculenta (assembly GCA_014218235.1). Classification (NCBI taxonomy): domain Eukaryota; kingdom Viridiplantae; phylum Streptophyta; class Magnoliopsida; order Alismatales; family Araceae; genus Colocasia; species Colocasia esculenta. The sequence continues at coordinate 20,339 of JACBKR010001264.1, forward strand.
GCGGATCGCGGATCGGATCGGATCGCATCGGATCCATTCGATTCGCGGCCGGGTGGCGGATCCATGCGGATCACAACTCGGCCCGCCCCTGATCCGCTCCGATTCGGGGGAATCGGGCCGATTCGCCCCGCCATGACAAACCATGATTCTGGCAGCCACTGACTATTTCTCCCGATGGGCAGAAGCAATCCCTCTCCGGGAGGTCACCGGGGCATCCGTTGCAAAATTCGTCAAGCAACACCTGATTTACAGGTTCGGCACCCCTCATCGGATCGTATCAGATAACGGTACGCCCTTCAGAAACAAAACGATATATGCGTTGGCGGCCAAATTCCAGATAGATTGGAGGACGTCAACGGTTTACAACCCTCAAGCCAACGGTCTGGCGGAAGCCTTCAACAAGACCCTTTGCAAATTGCTTGCCAAGATAGTCGGCAATCGCAAACGTGATTGGGGGGAGAAGGTGCACGAAGCGCTCTGGGCATACCGGACGGTCTACAAGACCCCAACGGGGTGTTCACCCTTCTCTCTGGTGTACGGAGCTGAAGCCATGCTCCCCATCGAAATTGAAATGTCCTCCTACAGGGTAGCCGTCTATCGGTCTCCAACCGAGGAGCGACAAGAAATTGAAAGAAGGTTGGAGGAATTGTCCGACCTAGAGGGCAAGAGGTTGGAAGCATACAAACACCTCCAATCCTATCAAGCCCGCATGACTCGAGCCTACGACAAGCTAGTCAGGCCTCGCGTCTTCAAGAAAGGTGACCTCGTCATGGTCAAGCAAAGACAAGTCATGGCAGGCAAATCAAGTGGTAAACTCCAGCCAAACTGGCGCGGACCGTACGTGGTCACCGGAGTGTACGAAGGCGGGGGATACACGCTGGCAACACATGCTGGCGACCACCCCTTTCCACCACTAAGTGGCAAGCATCTCAAAATGTACTTTGCCCCTGAGCATGAATTCCCTGGGCTACCGCCCTCTGATCCCCTTACAGCCGAATCAGGCTAGGGTTGGGCATATGCACCTATTTCAAAAAATAAGGGAAGGGACTGAAAGAAAAATATATGACGTCCCGGCAGACTTGGTCACCCCCCCCAAAGGGGTGCCCAAGGGCAAAAGAGCCTATATATGAAAAAAGAAAGAAAGAGAGCCTATGGAAGAAAAAGAAAGAAGAATTTTCCCCCTTTTTTTATGAACCATGTTCTCCTCCTTGGTCAGCAAACCATCCTGGTCGACCAAGTCAAATCCCTTAGCCAATAAACCCCCAGAAGGTTGGCTAAAACTCCTCCTTGGTCAGCAAACCACCCTGGTCGACCAAGTTAAACCCTCTAGCCATAAACCCCCAGAAGGTCGGCTAAAACCCCCTCTTGGTCAGCAAATCATCCCGGTCGACCAAGTCAAACCCTCCAGTCAATAAACCCCCAGAAGGTCGGCTAAAACTCCTTCTTGGTCAGCAAACCACCCTGGTCGACCAAGTCAAACCTTCAGTCAATAAATCCCGAAAAGGTCGGCTAAGCAATACCCCCTTAGCCAGTAAACCTCCACGGTAGGCTGTGCCGTCTTTGGCCCACCAGTCACAATGGTGGGCTAAAACCAAACGGCGAATCCCCTAGCCAAGGTTCCTCAACCCCGCTTCGGATTCCAAAAAAGAAAAGAAAAAGGGGGACTAAAAATAGAGATGTCCCAGCGGACTTGGTCGCTCCCCAAAAGGGGTGCCCGAGGGTAAAAATGCCTTAAATCCAGCTGAGGTGAAAACCCGAAAGGGCGCCTCAGGCAAAAATGGATATAACCCTCAACGTGAAAACCGAAAGGGCGCGTTGGAAAAAGCTAGAGGGGGCTGGCTTCTGTGAAAACCCGAAAGGGCGTAGGAGTCAGTAATGTGAAAAAAAAAAATCAATCAAAATCAAAATCAAATCATCACTTATCAAGGCAGGTTTCGCGCGGCCAGTAAACAAAATGCTAAGCCGGTCCCCCATTCTGCTTGGTGGGTAAACCGAAATGGTGGATCAAGCCATTTCTGTTTGACCAACAAACCTCCGTGGTCGGTCGAACCCAAATCTTTAGCCAGCAAACCCCAAGAAGGTAGGCTATCCTTGTTTGACCAACAAACCTCCATGGTCGGTCAAACCTAAACCCTTAGCCAGCAAACCCCAAGAAGGTAGGCTATCCCCTTTGGCCAGCAAACCTCCGTGGTCGGTCAAAACCTAAACCCTTAGCCAGCAAACCCCAAGAAGGTAGGCTATCCTTGTTTGACCAACAAACCTCCATGGTCGGTCAAACCTAAACCCTTAGCCAGCAAACCCCAAGAAGGTAGGCTATCCCCTTTGGCCAGCAAACCTCCGTGGTCGGTCAAACCCTAAGTCCTTAGCCAGCAAACCCCAAGAAGGTAGGTTATCCCTGTTTGACCAATAAACCTCCATGGTCGGTCAAACCAAAACCCTTTAGCTAGCAAACTGGAGTGGAAGGCTAACCGAAGTTTCTTTAGCCAGAAAACCGCAATGGTAGGCTAAATCCAAATGGCAGATCCCATGATCAATTGCCCCAGGGTCCGGCCCCGGGCCCTAGAACAAAAAAAAGAAAAGAAAAAAAAAAGGAAGGGACTAAAAATAGAGATGTCCCGGCGGACTTGATCATCCTCCAAAAAGGGATGTTCAAGGGCAAAAAGGCCTCAAACCCAGCTGAGGTGAAAACCCGAAAGGGCGCCTCAGGCAAAAATGGGTAACCCCTCGGTGTGAAAACCCGAAAGGGCGCACCGGAAAAAGCTAGAGGGGGCCATCCCCGGTGAAAACCCGAGAGGGCGCTTCGGATGGTAATATGAAAAAACAATGAACAAAAAAAAAATCATCATCAAATCAAAGTTGGGTTGCTGGACAAAGCCCCGAGAAGGCCAGCCCCGGAACCCAAAATGTTGCATCAGATCTTGAGGAATGCCACAAATGCAAAATTCAAGCAAACGATGCCGAGAGCAAGCCTGGGAAAAGCCAATAAGGCAAATCTCAGGAAGAAGAAATACAAAATCAAGGTCGAAGAGCAAAGCCAGAAAAGGCAAGCCTTCCCGACTAAGAATCAAACTCAGGTTGCCGGACAAAGCCCCGAGAAGGCCAACCCCAGCACCCGAGATGTTGCACCAGATCTGGAGGAATGCCAGAAATGCAGCGTCCAAAAGACATCGCTCGAACCTACCAGTCCGAGAAACTGGGTAGAGCGCCGGACAAGTCAAGCCAAGAAACACGGCGTCCAAAAGGAGGAGTCCCAAACAAGACCCTCAAAAGGTCACCTGAGTGCAGACGACGATTACGACGATGTCAAAGAAAGGCATTGGCAGTAATCTAAAGTTTGTCATTCCTTGAATACAAGGTGCCCGAGACAAGCCCTCGGGGTAGCTGATGAAATATATACATCGGCTGAAAACAAAAAGGGACGAGAGGGACTATGGAGCCCCCCTCCCTCTCACGAAGAGGCATGGGGTCCTCCCCGAAGATCCGCCAGACTCGCCTGAAGAGCCAATAGCCTGGTCTGGGAATCCGCAAAACCTGTTCCAAGGCGGTCGTCGGCTGCCTCGGCCTCCGCCGCCCCCTCGGTCAGCGCCTGGTATGCGGCCTGACGATCGGCGAGACACTTCGAGGCCTCCTCAATCGTCCGCTGGAAGCCAATGATATCAGCATGGCATTGAGCGCAACCTGCCCTCAAGGTCTCGACGCTGAGCACGTCCCCTCTCTGTGAGCGAAGAGCCTCAAATCTTTGCTCTTCTAGAGTAACCTCTGCCGAGAGCTCCTGGATCTTGAGGCGGGCCGCCTCCTGGCATCGCTGCTGCACCTCGTCCCAAACAGCGTCAACGGCCGCCATCCAAGGGTCTCGTGGGAAGCCCATCAAGTGATAGGCGCGGGTATTCCGGTAAAGGAACCCCCGCACCCTTTCAAGGCATGGGGGGCTACTCTCCTCCATGGCAGACCGCGCAAGCCCCATCAAGGTCTCCAGTACGCCGCCCTTGTCCACCATCTGGATGCTTTGAGGCTCACTCGGCCAAAGAACGCCGTGGCTCGGAAACGGAGCGGGCCTCACAGGTGATGCTGCGGCGAAAGGTGGCAGGGGCACATCGCCGCCAGCGGCTGTCAAAGGTAGATGAATGTTAGCAAGGCGCAGGAGCAGCGGGGCTACGACCAAAGGAAAGATAAGGGGAGCAGAAATACCTGTCAAAGACTCGCCGGCCACTGAAAGAAGTGGAGCCGTCACGGCACCATGAGGGGCCCCCTCTACCCCGGCCTGAGTCGCAGCCGAAGAAAAGACGGCCACTGAAGGACCCATTTCCATCATTTCCGCCACAATCTCGGCGCCGCCTGCAAAAAGGATGAATGCGCGCGTCAAGTGGGATACTCCCCTTCGCCCCGGCGAAACCTAGGGTGAGCAATGAAAAGAAATCCGCCCTTGGGCAAAAGCCCGTACCATCGTCTTCCCCAACTGGCCTTTCTAGAACTTCACCCTCCTCCCGCGGGGACCTGACGGGGAGCGCAGCCGGGGAGGTGATCGTCACTGCAAGAGGAAAATGAAGTTATCTATCGCTTCCTCAAAAAAAAAAAAAAAAAAAAAGGGAGAGGAGGAAGAGGTGCAAAGGCGGTGTGGCGACTAAATGAAAGAACCAGGAGGTACTTACTCGCGCAATGCAGAGCCCGCGGTAAAGTTCCTCCCTCGAGCAGCCCCGGGGCAAAGTCCGAGAAATCAGGTAGCTCACCCCCGAGGCCGGACACTAATAGGCTATGAATCTCCTGAAGCGAAGGTGTCGACACTGCCCGATGCGAGGTGCCTTCGCCAGCGGACACCTCCCCCGGCACGTACCCTGAGGAAGGAGGTGAAGCGGTCAGAGGTTCAAGCTCATAGCTATAACAAGGCGCCCAGGGCAAAGGAGGCAAAGGCACATATATATAATATATATATGTGTGTATATATGAGCACTTGCCGGCCGCTCAACTGGCTCGGACGGAAGCACTTGTGGGAGCCCCGTCGTGTCTGGGGACGGCGTCCCATCAAACGTGGGATTGTAATTGTCCTCGGCAGGAGGGGTAGGGCCCTCGCGCGGCGTCGCCCCGGCCACCTCCTCGCTCCCCGGAGCTTGCAAAGCTGCAGGAAGAGCGACAGCAAAATGAGGGTCCCGATCAAAGAGGAAAGGAAAGAAAAAAAATTCCCCCGTCTGGCGAAACAAAAGGCTAGGCCCACCTCCTCCAACCGAGGCGGAAGGCTCGGGGGTCCCCTCCTGAGCGCCCGGCGGCGAGGAGCCGGCTTCCCTGCTCGCACGTCGCTTCCGACTGCGTGAAGTGTTGGGCTTCGGCAGCGCCGCCAAAGGAATAAAACTCTCTGCTCAATCCAGAAGCAAGGGAAGCCCAGTCAAAAAAAAAAGGGGGGGGGGGGGAAATGAGGGGAGAGAAAAGAAGAAAAGCACAAACAGGCAACAACTACAATGGACAACGTACCGGTTGGCGCCTGGGAAAAGGGTGGCGGAAGCACCACCCGATCGAAAGGAACCTTCACAGCCTTTCCTGCCTCGACAACGGCATCCCAGAAATGCTGCAAGGTGGTCCCGTTCTCGACCCAGCTAATAAACTCCCTTGGGCCGACGCGAGCAATTGAATGGCAGAGATGTCGCTCCCAAGCTCCCGACACGTCATGGGGAATAAAAGCAGAAAGTGCCGTGTCTACTTGGTACCCACAGTCCAGCAAGAAGTGGCGCCACCAAAAGTAGACAAGGGGCGGCTCTCCGCCGCCCCGAGTAGTCGCCGAACTACCCTCGGGACGCGCCAGGGGCTCCAAAGCCTCTGCGCGAGCTTTGCGTTCCGCTGGATCGGTGACCTGTGCCTTCGCTCGACGGCGGCCCACAGTCGAGACTCTCCTAGCAAGCGCCGGGAACTCCTGCCGGAGAAACTTTGACGTGATCGAGGAGATGGAGGCGCCCGCTCGGGACAAGTAAGCGCCCTCCGCCGCCTTCACCGCATCGGCATGCTCCCGGAACGCCTTATTATGTCGGGTCACCACCGGGCATATAATATATCCACGCGACCTTCCCGCCGCTGCTCGGGGATGAAGAACTCCTGAGATGGGTCGCGCCTGATAAAAAAGCACCACCAGCTGGAGGCCACAAGATGCCGATCCAGGCCCCTATATGTTCTGTCAGGGAGCGCAAAATCGGCATTGGGAGGTACCGCCTGATCGTACCCAAAGTTGCGTGCGAAGCGGTGTGGAAAGTATGGCTCCATAAACAAAGACCCCCCTTTACGGAAGAGCAAAATGCCGGGGCGAATGCACCAGAGCCACTCCCTGCGGAAAGATGCGCTCGGCGCGGGGCTATGAGGGAGGCGGTAAATTCGCCCTCCCCTGCTCTCCTCGGCATAAGGGCGGAAATCGCGCGAGCAGCAAGCGTAGTCAAGTCCCGACTGCCCCACCGATGGCACAAAGGAAAGTCGTCGGCGCGCCTCGTCTAATTGTCGCTTGTGTGCCTGTTCCGGACGATTCCGGAACATGAAGAGGAGCGGCATGGAAGGAGTTTCCAGGCTGACATTGTGGCATAGCTCGGGCAAAAGAAGACCAGCCCAGGCACTCAAGTAGTGCGTCGGTAAGACGATGCTTTTATCGCGTGGGGAAGGGCTCGCCGTCAAATCCCCCAAGCCATGAAAAATATTAGCCAGTGCCGCCGGGGCCAGAGCAAGCTGCACACCGCTAGCCAAGGAGCAAGCCGGATAAATGACCTCGGTCGGATGTTCCCTCCTCCCCCAAACGGGACGACGAAGGTACTCAACCAGTACACCAGGTACGCTGCCAAATGAGTCCGGTCGGAAAGCTGCCTGGGATTCCAGCCACGACCCTGGGGCGCATAGAGATACTTCACGTTGCTCTCCAAGGTGACTGACAACTGCAAATAATCTGTGGGGTCGTAGCTCTCGCTGGCAAATTCCTTGTGAAAGCAGAAAGGCCCGTTGTAGAAAAAGCGGAGCCAAGCATCACAGCTCACCCTCACAGTCCCTTTGGAGGCGCTGGGGCATTCATCTCTACCACACCGGGCCAAATCCCGCCAGACTTTCATTAAATAGCGAAAGCTGTGGGAAAAAATGTAAGAGCCGGTGCCGGTGGACTGGTCCCGAAGGAGGTCATTCAAGCACACCTCCTCATAAAAATGGCCAGAGATCGGGAGACCAGAGATCCTGTGCAAAGCCCAAAGATCGAGGCATGTCTCCCCGTCTGCTACACAGAAGGTATTGAACCTCCGGTTGAACCGCTCCGCCAGGGCCTGCAGAAGCCCGGTGTGGCACGGATAACTGTAAAGAGCGGCGACAACAGCGTGAAGAAGGCCAACCTGATCCAGCAGCTGGCGGTAATGGTACAGAATGCCCATCAACCATTCCGTGGCGCCGAAGCGGAAGCGGTGAGACGAAATGACGGACCACCGGTCATACCAGCCAGCGACCTCCTTACTCATAATCCGGTCCAAGAAACATGACCGGTCATAGCCCTCCGATATAAACTCGGGGCCGGACGGTAGCGGGATATGCCTAGTGAAGGTAGGACCGGTCTTGGGCAGCCCGTGTACTTCCCACAAACCCTGTGCAAGCATGAGCTCCCTGACCCGGTTGACGGGTTCCGCGCCAAAAAGCCCCAGTTGGCTCGTTTCTGGAAAATGCGCCTGGGCAGTGTGGTCGATGGGAAAGCTGGGGTAGTGAAAGCCGCAAGTCCCCATCATGCTGTCGCGGTCGACCAGAATAGCCCGCTCCAGCTGAGCTCGCTCGGACAAAAGAAGTCCGTCGGGACCCTCCCAGTTGGCCGGAACAAAACTCTGGATGAAGGGGAACAAATGCTCGTCCAGCGGAAAATGCCCGGGATAATCACCGCCTCTCCGGTAGCGGTACCCCCGCTCGGTCCGGTCCACCCGGCGCATGTCCACGACGCCCTCAAGCGGCGACGACTCCTCTAAGGGCCCGAGAGCGCATACCTTGACGCCCTTGTCGAGTCGCTCCGGGTCGTCCTCCCTCACCGGGGAAAGGGTGAAATACGGCATCGGATCCCCCGTACGTTGCACATCATCCTCTGAGCGACGCGACGCCCGGCTACTCTCCCCACGATGCTTGGTGGAACGAGGCATCGTCAATCCTGCCAAACGAATTGTCCGAGCGTCAGGTGAAGGAACGTCGCAATAAGGCAGAAGGAGACAACTGCGAAAGAAAAGATGTATCTCGAAGGCACCACGGGATACCCGCCGTCATCTTCGTCTCCGACGGATATCCCGCGGGGGGCATTTGTTGAACCCGAAAAATATCGGGGCTTAAACAAACCCCGGGCGACAAGTACGCCCTAGGGGAACCGGGAGCAAACCCCCGATACTCCCCCTCGCGGACATCGGGAACAAATAAGCCCGAGTGCTCGCGTCAATCCGGAGCGGCCCGGAAGCGGGGTGTCCGAGAAGTTCGTCGACGGCGAAGAAGACGTACTCCGGATGCCAGAAGTTCCGTGTCCGGATCAACGTTCGAAGTCGCGCCCGAAGCCGAAGAGTTCGGAGAAGTCAAATGCACGTGCCTCCCGGAAAAGGAGACAAACGCACGTGGGACGGCCGGAGAAGCACAAGCGGCGCACGTGTGCACGTGCGCGGCACGGCCGTCAACCAACGAACCAGACACGGGAGGCCCACAGAGCTCTCTCCCGGGAAGAACCGGAGGAAATGGCCAAGGGAGGGTGGAGCCCCACCCTATTTATAGGGGGGCCAGGCGGTGGCACCCCCGCCGGTTGGGCGGGGTGCGCACCCCCGCCGGTTCGGCAGGGGGGCGCACCCCCGCGGTTAGGCGGGGGCGCACCCCCGCCGGTTCGGCAGGGGGGCGCACCCCGCCAGTTAGGCGGGGTGCGCACCCCCCGCCGGTTCGGCAGGGGGCACACCCCCGCCGGGTCGGGCGGGGGCTGCACCCCCGCCGGTTCGGCGAGGGGCCGCACCCCCGCCGGTTCGGCAGGGGGCGCCCCCCGGTCCAGCGGGGGCCGCAACCCGCCGGTCCAGCGGGGGCCGCACCCCGCCGTCCGGGCGGGGGCCGCACCCCCGCCGGTCCGGGCGGGGGCCGCACCGCACCCCCGCCGGTCAGCTCCTGACTGGCGGGCACCCCCGCCAGTTCGCCCGCTCGCGTGCGCACCCCTGCCGGTCAGTGCCTCTCTGCCGCGTTGCCTCGGCGCTCGCGCCCGTCCTCGACGCTCGAGCCCGCGCACCCCCGCCGGGCCGTGTACCTCCGCCGGTATGCCCCCCGCGAATCCTATAAATAGGGGGGCATACCCCCATTGCTCGGCATGCCATCTTCGGCCCAGAAAACCCCGGCTTCCACCCGTGAACGCTTCCGGGACGCCGATTCGCCCGCGCCCAGAGCGTGATCCGTGCGTGAGCTTAAATAGGCGCAGTGCTGAGGAGCAATCTTTGGCGCCCGCTGGTGTTCCGTTCTCAGCGTTCGGGCTGCATTGCGCCACGTCCGCAGGGGGACGCCACAGGTGTCACATAGCTCTCAGTGTTTGCACTTAAGTCCTCCTCGGTGTCATAAAACGACACACGTCGAGGCACATGTACTTAAGCCCTCCGGTGTCATAAAACGACACCCGTCGAGGCACATGTACTAAGCCCTCCGGTGTCATAAAACGACACACGTTGAGGCATATGTGTTTAAGTCCTCCGGTGTCATAAAATGACACACGTTGAGGCATATTAACCTATGGAGGCACAAACACCCCACTGGTAACACATATGTACCCATTATCATGTAAGCGTCCGACGGAGGCACAAAACACCCGTCGTCGACACCCATGTATTTGATTTATTGTATATACGTCCAGTGGAGGTACAAAACCCCACTAAAGGCGTACATGTACATGTAAATGTCATGTCATAAATATAAATGACATGAACACGCTTGAATGAAATTGTGGAAATTATTTGTCATCTGCCTTTTCTTCTTTGAATTTCGGCATACGGTCTTTTAATAAACATTACGCATTCGAAGGTATTCGAGTGTTATACTCGATGTAAACGAAACATCGACTTCGGTCGGTGGGGAACGGTCCAGTACACGACCACTCCAATCGCCCTGAACGCGAGCGCACGCGGAAAATAAATGAAATGAAATTCGAGGGTATCAGGGTTCGCACCCAATACTCCTCGTAAAACAAATCTTTGTCTGTTTCCCGTAAACAGTCTGGCACGCCCCAAAAAAAAAAAATTCTCCATTTCAGAAAAGAGATGGGAAGAAAAAAAAAATGTGAAGAAAAATCCGCGTTCCAACAGTGCTATTCAGGCAACATTCCACCATAAGCAAGAAGAAGCTAGCTGGACCTGGTGAATACAAACAAGAGGCCAGCCCCTGAGAAACTCCAAAATAAAGAAAGAATGACAGAAAAGAAAGTCATACCTAGGTGGCGTCGCCCACCTAAGGAAATAGCAAAAGAAGCAATCCTCCAAGAATTGACAGTCTTGAAAAAAAAAAAAGAAAAAAGAAAAAATCAAAAGAAGAATGAGAAGAGGAAGAATCTGCTGTTGAAATAAAAAGCCAATGTCTGTGGTGGCAATAAATGAGGAAACCATCTCAAACACAATTGAAGAGGGGGCAAAAGGTTTGGTACCCCTCAGAGCTGAACAACTTCCTCTAGAAAAAAATGAATGAGAGCAGGAAATGGGCGACAATGCCGCAATCCTCCCTCCACCACAGCCATGCAAGGGTTCAGCAAAAACGATGTCCCCTTAACAAGACAAACAAAGGCAAAGAAATAATGGGGGCACCTCCAAAGAAAAAGGAAAAAATCACCGTCAACAAAGAAACAACACACAGCATTAAAGTTCAGCATGCAGTTGGAGGGTCCTGAGCAAAGGCCATTACAACTGCATAGGCCATTGTCAAGCTTGGAAATAATGTCATCAGCCAAGTGATAAAAGCTGGCATACCACTGCCATTGAATCGTATACAAATGACAATCCCTCAGGAGGTCCACACACTGGAGCCTCTGAAATTCTTTTTGGCTTACCATGCTGAAGGTCACCCAATGGGTTCTATAAAGGGAAGCATGCACCCAAACAATCTTCAGATGATTTGGCTAAAAGATGCCACTTTTAAATTGAATGAAATGGTCAAAGATCTGAAAGACATGTCAGAGCAAATAAAGGCAATATGTCAAAAGCAAAATATTCAAGTTCAAAGTCGAACGAAAGCCAAGCTACATCAAGAAATGTGGTATCCCTACCAATGTCAGGGGGCAACCCCCATTCCCCCACAATGACACAAGAGGTCCCGGATGGGAGATATGGGAAGGTCCCGCAGTCTGCTATGTTGCAAATATTGTCAACATAAAGCTTCCAATAATTGAAACAAGGATGGATGAGAATGAGGCCCAGATGGACGAGGATCTCTCCACAAATGAAATAAGAGTCGCTCAAAACCCCAAAGAAAATTCAAGAGAAGGCTTATCCTTCCAAGAGCAAGAAGGGAGGTATCACCCCTTACATAAACTGCCAAAGAAAGGAGCCCCATTCATATGGGACGATGAATGTCAAAAAGTCCTTGACAAAATCAATATTCTTAATCCTCCTATGCTGGGGGCACCTATCAAGGGCAAGCCTTTAATGGCGACTATGTGTGCATCACTGGGGGCATTACTAGCTTTAAAATGAAAAAAAAAAAGAGAAGAAAGAAAAGAAAAGAAAAAAAAAAGAAATGAAGGAAAAAAAAAGGCGGGCAACGTATGGCAGAATGCTTAACAACCCATCCAGTGCCAGAAGACTCCCCTCTGAATGCAAAATTGATTGATGAGGAGGTGCTCCCCGCTCAAAAAACTTATGAAGCACAAGAAACTCAAGTTGAATATTGACAATTATATTTTGATGGGGCTGCCCGAGCTTTCTCAAGGCTGATGGCACATCAACAAATATGACAGGGGTGAGAATTGTCTTTGTGACCCCCCAGGAAAAGGGATATTGCACTACTCATGTGCTCTAATGGAATCCCTCTCAAATAACGAAGCAAAATATGAAGCCTTATACTTGGCTTGGAAATCGCTCTGGAAATGGGCATAAGATGCATTGAAATGTTTGGCGATTCATTGCTAGTCGTCAGACAAATGTTGGGCATTTTTGAAGTCCGAAAAGAAGAATTGAAAGCCCATTTTAAGGCAGCCACAAGACTCAGCGACAAGTTCTACCACTTCAAAATAGAACATGTCAGAAGAAGTCAAAACTCTCAGGCTGATGCATTGGTCGAACTCGCATCTGCCCTTAAGCTTTCCCTGAAAGGTGAACTGGGAATTACCATAAAAAAAATAGAAGATCGCTTCCGAGCACTCTGAATCGCCATGATGGTTTGACAACCTTTGAAGCAAATGCACTGGAAGAAAATGAAAGTCAAGAAAAAGATGATTGGCGTATTCCTGTTATCAAGATAAAAAAAATGGTTGGCTACCAGACAAAAGAGGGGAGCGAGTGCAATTGCTGCGGAGAGTTGCTTCCTACAAAATTGATGAATGACACATTACATAAGTTTACACCTGAAAAGGACAAGTCGGTACTGCTGAGATGGCTCTCTCCGAAAGAAGCCAAAATGGTCATGCGGGAGGTACATGCGGAACTGTGTGGAGCCCACCAATCTGGCTAAAAAAGAAATGAAAATCAACATGAAAGCAAAAGCTTTTATTGGCCCACCATGTTTACAAATTGCGAGCGGTTTGTCCGAACCTGCTTCCAATGCCAGGCCTATGGGTCCGTGCCAGAAAGCCTTCAACAAAACTGTATGCAAGCTCATGGTCAAGTTGGTAAATGGCCAAAAGCGCGATTAGGACGAAAAGATGCATGAAGCTCTATGGGCCTATCGCACCATCTACAAAACTCCTACAGGATGTTCGCCATTTTCCCTAGTTTATGGGACCGAAGCAGCTATTCCTGTTGAAATTGAGCTCTCTTCTTATAGGGTAGCTCTCCACTACGAGCTCCCTACTAACGAGGGGAGCAAAATTGAAAGACGGCTTGAAGAGTTGTCAAATTTGGAAGGAAAAAGACGTTTGGTTGCATACCAAACACCTTCAAAATTATAAAGCACGGACTTCCCGCGTTTTTAACAAGCTAGTGAAAGAAAGAACTTTTAAAAAAAGGGAGATCTTGTCATGGTCAAGCAAAAAGACGTCATGGCCTCTCATCCCAAAAGCAAATTCATAGCCAATTGGCTCGGCCCATTTGTGGTCGACAAAGTGTTTGAAGGTGGCGCCTACACGGTAGTCGACAAAAAAAAAAAAAAAAAAGAAATGTGATGTTTTTGCCTCTAAATGGCAGACACCTGAAACTGTACCACACTCCTGAGTGTGAGTACGTCGACACAATGCAACAGATGGAATCGGCTTTGGTACACACTGAAGACTCTGAAGTGATCTCATCGCAAGATCTTCCAAACGAATGAAAAAAGAGTAAAAAAAGGAAAAAAAATAAGAAGGAAAAAAAAAGGGGGCTTAAAAATGAGGTGCCCCGGCAGACTTGATCCATTACTCTTTTAAAATGAATCAAGGGCAAAAAAGCCTAAAACCCAGCTGAGGCGAAAACCCGAAAGGGCGCTTCAGGCAAAAATGGGAAACTCTGCTGCATGAAAACCCAAAAGGGCGTGCGGGCAAAAGCAAGAGGGGGCCAGTCATGGTGAAAACCCGAAAGGGCGCCATGACTGGTAATGTGAAAAAAAAAAAAAAAAAAAGAAGAGAAAAAAGCGGGGATACTCTCTCGACCTTTCCTGTAGCGAGATCGAGCGATCCCACATTCCTTATAAGAGGAAGGACGCAAGAGTTGTCAATGACGAAACAACCCCTAAATTCATTAATGAATAATCAAATAAAGGGGCTATAATCGAGACAACGATGATTGTGTCTTTCCGCCCTTATAAGAAATGTGGGAAGTTCGAACTCTGCTCGAAGAAAGAGAGAGAGGGAGAACCCAACCAAAAAAAGAGAAGATACTCACTCCAAAAAAAAGAGAGAAAGTCAAATCTCGAGCTTCTTTGGCTAACAAGCCGTCAAGGCCAGTCAAAAAGCTCAAAAAAAAATCCAGACCTTTTGGCTAACAAGCCGTCCAGGCCAGTCAAAAGTTGAAATCCATGTCTTTTGGCTAACAAGTCGTCAAGACCAGTCAAAAGTCAAATCCCGAGCTTCTTTGGCTAACAAGCCGTCAAGACCAGTCGAAAAGCTCAAAATCCAGACCTCTTGGCTAACAAGCCGTCCAGGCCAGTCAAAGGTTGAAATCCATGTCTTTTGGCTAACAAGTCGTCAAGACCAGTCAAAAGTCAAATCTCGAGCTTCTTTGGCTAACAAGCCGTCGAGGCCAGTCAAAAAGCTCAAAATCCAGACCTCTTGGCTAACAAGCCGTCCAGGCCAATCAAAGGTGAAAATCCATGTCTTTTGGCTAACAAGTCGACAAGACGGTCAAAAGTCAAATCACGAGCCCCAGAGGAGCCTCAATCCTCTAAGCACATTTACGGCTCTCAGGGAAGCCTCTAATTCCCTACCATTTGAAACCGAAAGAAATGTCCAATTCCGGCTCTCAGGGAAGCCTCTAATTCCCTACCATATACAAATCTAGATTCTCGATCCATGGCCCACAGGGAAGCCTCTAATTCCCTACCATTCATAAACTCAAATTCTCAGCCCACGGCTCTCAGGGAAGCCTTTAATTCTCTACCGTACATAAATCCAAGCTCTAAATCCATGGCTCTTAGGGAAGCCTTTAATTCCCTACCGACTATAAATCCAAGCTTCTAGCCAATACACCATCAAGGTTGGCCAACCCAGTTAAAACCCAAATTCAAATCCACGGCTTTCAGGGAAGCCTTTAATTCCCTACCGCACATAAACTCAAACCCTTGGCCAACACACCATCAAGGTCAGCCAAGTCAGTAAAATCTAAATCCAAATTCTCACGGCTCTCAGGGAAGCCTTTAATTCCTTAAAAAAAAAAAAAAGAAAATAAATAGGGGCTTAAAAAGGAGGTGCCCCGACGGACTTGGTCTACCACTTCATCGTGATGGATCAAGGGTAAAAAGGTCTAAAATCCAGCTGAGGTGAAAACCCGAAAGGGCGCCTCAGGCAAAAATGGGTAAACCCCTCAACGCGAAAACCTGCAAAGGCGTGTTGGAAAAAGCTAGAGGGGGCCAATCTTGGCGAAAACCCGAAAGGGCACTGAGGTTGGTAATGTGAACAAAAAAAAAGAGAAAGAAAAAAAAGAAGAGAAGAAAAGCAAAATCTGTCAGCCACGTTGTTATGGACATTCCCTATCCATGATGGCTGGCCAAGTCAAAGTTTACGTCTTTTGGCTAACAAGTCGTCAAGACCAGCCGAAAGTCAAATCACGTGCCCGAGGGAGCCTCAATCCTCTCACCCAAATCACGTGCCCGAGGGAGCCTCAATCCTCTCACCAAAATATGCGCCCGAGGGAGCCTCAATCCTCTCAACCAAAAGACGTGCCTGAGGGAGCCCCAATCCTCTCAACCAAAATACGTGCCCGAAGGAGCCTCAATCCTCTCAACCAAAATACGTGCCCGAGGGAGCCTCAATTCTCTCAACCAGAATACGTGCCCGAGGGAGCCTCAATCCTCTCACCCAAAATATGTGTCCGAGGAAGCCTCAATCCTCTCACCCAAATCATGTGCCTGAGGGAGCCTCAATCCTCTCAACCAAAATCACGTGCCTGAGGGAGCCTCAATTCTCTCAACCAGAATACGTGCTCGAGGGAGCCTCAATCTTCTCGCCCGAAATACGCGCCTGAGGGAGCCTCAATCCTCTCAACTCAAATATGTGCCTGAGGGAGCCTCAATCCTCTCACCCAAGATCATGAGCTCGAGGGAGCCTCAGTCCTCTCATCAAAATTATGGCCCTAGAGAAGCCTTAATTCTCTAACACAAGCAAGTTATGGCCCCAGAGGAGCCCTAATCCTCTAAGTGAAATATCTCACGGCTTTTGGGGAAGCCTTAAAACCCCTATTATCAATAAAGATCTCATGTTAACAGTGAAACTTAGAGACACAATGTATATAACAAATAAAAGTCTTAGTCCCAAGACAGGCCCTTGGGATAGCCCAAAAAGGAGAAGTCAAAATGAATGGATAGCATACACTGATGCTAAAAACAAGATTTCTCAAGCAACTCTATGCTTTGGTGTCGCCTACCCTCAGAGGTCAACATGTGCAAAAGAATGGTACAAATGGCTTTGTTATGCGTAAGCGAGGTCGTCATTTCACGCCGATTCATGGCTTGCACGATTTTCGTAGAAGTTATAGCAGCCTCTGCTTGCAAAACAGCTAGCTGGGTCTCCAAGATCTTCAAATCCAAGCAATCTCTTCCAAATGTCATGTACCTGATCCAACTCTGCAAGATCCAGACAACAGGAGATCAGATTTTGCCACAAAGGAACGAGGAAAAAAGAAAGGATAAAGCAGCTCATCGAAAGAAATATTGCAGCCGACACAATTCTCAATACATAAAGCAAAATTTTGTATTGTTGTCATGAAATGATAGTCATGGGTATTGCAAGGCAAAAGAAATGGAAAGTTTACTGCAAGTATGTCATAAGCTGCGACATGTCAACTTCACAAGTATAACATCTCCAAACGGATCTCAAGAAAGTCAAGAAAGTCAAAATGACTGAAATGAATTGGCAAAATAATGAAATGGACCCTCTGAAGGGCAACATATGTTAAAAATACAGCTGGAAAGATTCACACGAGACAGTCGCCCTATGTTCCACTCTCGGACGCCAGTCTCGTGGGGGCATTTGTTGTGCCGAATTTTATTGTCCGACTCCACAGAAGAAATAGAAAAAAGAAGAACAAATAAACAGTAAATACAGAAATAAAAAAAAAAAACGAAAGGGGGGGAGGGATCTCACCCACGTTGCTAGCCACTGCTAGGCACCCCCACTGTTGGAAGAGGAGATGAGGATCCCTGCGTAGGGTTCTCCCTGCCTGCTGCTGCGTCTTCCCTGCGCAGGAAGGGCCCCCTACCCCACGCCATCTCCGGCCTCCTTGGCTCTCGCCGCCGGCGCCTCCTTTCTCTCCCTAGCCAGTCGCCGCCGCAAGCCCCCTTGGCCACCGCCGCTGCCTTTCTCCTTGGCCAGCCGCTGCTGGGCCTCCCTAGCCAGCCGCCGCAGTCGCCTCACCCCGCGCTCCACTGTCGCTGCTGTGCTTCTGCAACTCCACCGCCGCTGCTGCCGGCGCTCAGCACCGCCGCCGCTGCCCCCTCCCCTGGCCGCTGCGGGCCTCCCTGCGTTCGCCGCGTGCTGCCGCTCGGGGCCGCCCCCTGTGCTGCTGTCGCTGTTGTTCGGCCGGCTTCCCCCATCGCCACCGGCTAAGCGAGGAAGAAGAGAAGAGGAGGAGGTCGTGCGCCTCCTCCCTGCCCGCCGTCTCCCTCTCGCGCTGTCGCCCTCTCTCCCGATGCCATAAAGGGCATAAACACAAAAAGAAAAAGAAGAGGGGTGAAAAGAAAAAAGGGAAACAAGGGGAAACATGCAAATTGCCAAATCCAAATGGCCGGGGAGCGTCCGTAATTGACCGGGACGGTGTTTTGGCAAGTATAATGTGAATGGCCGGGACGAAGTCAAATGGCCGGGACGAGACATCAAATGGCCGGGACGGCGTCTTCTCCAGCTCCTATAAATAGCCCTGGGGCGCCCCAGGCCAAAAGGGAGGATTTTCTGAACTGAAAAAACCAGAGCAAGGCTCTGAGAAGACTGCAAGGCGGTCTGGAAAAAGGGTCTGCAAGGCAGCCCTAAAAAAATATCGTGCAAGGCGCGATTTTGGCTATTTTCAAGTCCGGAAAAAAGGTCCATTGGGCTCCTTATGGGCTAAATTCCTTATGGGCTTGAATTTCATATTGGGCCTGAATTCCTTATGGGCTGAATTTCATATTGGGCCTGAATTTCATATGGGGCTCGAATTTCATATTGGGCCTGGATTACTTATTGGGCCAGACTTGTACTTTTACACAGTTAATTGAGACATTTTGTACTTATTGGGCTGAATTTGACAAATTATCTTGTGTGATTTATTGGGCTGATATTTGACAAATTATCTTGTGTGATTTATTGGGCCTAGTGGGCTATTTTTAAAATATTTAATCATGCCTTATGTGAATTATTTCATGTAATGTCACGTTTATTTAAAACGTTGCACTACGTAATTCCTTAGTCAAAATCAACCAAATTTCGACGAACATTAACGAAATATCTTCCAAATATTATCCTTAATTTTTAATAACATAAAATCAACAAACAAGTTATGTTCACATCAGTTTTAATCCACCTTAAGTTAACTCACATTTAAATCGATTAAATAAATGAAAACATTAACTTAATTCATGTAATTCTAATTTAAATAATAAATAAACGAAAATGTTTAAATAAATAAAATTAATAATTCTAAAATACCAAAAAATGGGAAATACATTTAAAAATCAATAAAAATGAAATAAATATCAACAAAATTCCAAAAAAATAGATTGCATGTGGTAACCATGTTTTTCTTTCATGTGTAATTTATTTCATTCAATGTGAGTCATGTTCTTTTTCAAAGGGTTTGTCTGATGGCTAATCAAGGGTGTTCAGCCTTTGTGCTGATGCAATTAACACTAACCGAGGTTAGTGGGGGAGGTCAAATGAACTAAGCAAGACCATGTCCATGTAAATAAATAAAACCCAAATAATCAAATCCAAAGATGAAATTTAAAAATTTTAAAATGTTAAAAAATAATTCTCACAGAGTGCCTCTATGTTTGATGGTGAGACCTGTTGAGGGCGGTGTTTTGAGTGACGCCCCCCCTGAGTTAGCCTCCCTCTTAGAGGAGTTCTAGGATGTATTTCCTGATGATCTCCCGGACGGATTACCACCTATGCGTGACATCCAGCACGCCATTGATTTGGTTCCGGGATCCACGTTGCCCAACTTGCCCCACTTCTGCACGAGTCCAGCTGAGTTTGCGGAGCTTCGGAGGCAAGTTGAGGAGCTCCTGAGGAGAGGTTTCATTCGTGAGAGCTTGAGCCCATGTGCTGTCCCTGCATTATTAGCTCCGAAGAAAGATGGCTCTTGGAGGATGTGTGTTGATAGTAGAGCCATCAACCGCATCACGGTGAAATACCGTTTTCCCATTCCCTGTCTGGACGACATGTTAGACATGATGGCGAGAGCCATTATATTTTCAAAGATAGATCTTAAGAGTGGTTATCACCAGGTTCAGGTTCGACCTGGAGATGAATGGAAGACGGCCTTCAAGACTAAGGACAGGACTTTATGAGTAGTTGGTCATGCCTTTTGGGCTATCCAACGCCCCTAGCACTTTCATGCGGCTCATGACCCAGGTGTTGAGGCCCTTTATGGGGATTTTTGGTTGTGTACTTTGATGACATCCTCATCTTTAGCCGCTCCCAGGATGACCATTTGGACCACCTTCGTCAGGTATGCCTAGTCTTGCGCCGAGAGAGCTTGTTTGGGAACCTTAAGAAGTGTACTTTCTTGACTGATCAAGTTGTCTTCTTGGGGTTCATAGTGTCTCGTGATGGTGACTCCGCTGATCCTGAGAAGGTCAGAGCGATCGTCGAGTGGCCTGAGCCCCAGTCTGTCCACGACGTGCACAGTTTCCATGGATTGGCCACTTTTTATCGTCGATTTATTCAAGGATTCAGCACCATCATGGCCCCGATCACAGGCTGCATTCGGAAGGAAACTTTTGTGTGGACTAAGGCCGCCGCCTCAGCCTTTCTTGACATCAAGACACTTATGACCCAGGCACCAGTTCTTCGATTACCAGACTTTTCGAGGGTATTTGAGGTCTCCTGTGATGCCTCTGGTGTCAGTATAGGTGGGGTCTTGAGTTAGGAGGGTCACCCCATTGCATACTTCAGTGAGAAATTGAATGATGCCAAGCTGAAGTACTCCACTTATGATAAGGAATTCTATGCGGTAGTGCAGGCCTTGAGGTATTAGAGACACTATTTGCTACCGCAGGAGTTTGTCCTTTACTCAGATCACGAGGCCCTCAAGTTTCTCCACGCCCAGAAGAAGCTAAACCCTCGACACAGTCGTTGGGTTGAGTTTCTTCAGGCCTACACATTCGTCCTTAAACATAAGGCGGGTATGGAGAACCGAGTGGCGGACGCGTTGAGTCGACGTACCTTTCTTTTATCCCTCGTCGGCGCGGAAGTCATGGGTTTCGAGAGGCTTCGTGATGAGTATTTGGGTTGTCCTGATTTTGGTGTGATCCACATTGCCCTTCAGTCTGGTCTCTCCCGAGAGCACCCCGATTATATCCTTCAGGAGGGCTATTTTCCGTGGAGTTAGGTTGTGCATTCCGCGAACCTCTGTTAGCGACTTTTGATTTGGGAGCTCCATGCTGGGGGTCTTGCTGGCCACTTTGGCCGGAACAAGACATTGAGTTAGTCGAGCACCGCTTTTTGGCCTAGCTTGAAGCGCGATGTGCTCGTATGTTGCTCATTGCCGCACATGCGCTTGGCGAAGCAAAGGAAGCAGAATACGGGCCTGTATACTCCCCTTCCTGTGCCGGATGTCCGTAGCAGGATGTTAGTATGGATTTTGTTTTGGGTTTGCCACGGCCCACGGACCATATGCTGGCACGATTCCATCTTAGTGGTTGTTGACAGGTTTCCAAAATGGCTCATTTTATCCCTGTTCAAAGACCTCTGATGCGTCTCGCGTAGCTCCATTTTCCTTGAGGGCATTGTGCGTTACATGGGCTACCGAAGACCATAGTCTCAGACAGGGACGTTGCGATTTGTCAACTATTTTGGAAAACTTTGTGGCATCTGATGGGTACGAAGCTCAAGTTCTCCACAGCTTATCATCCCCAGACCGATAGGCAGACCGAGGAGTTAATAAAGGAGTTGGGTGATTTATTGCGTTGTCTAGTTGGGGAGCGTGAGCGTAGTGGGACCAGGTCTTACCACATGCTGAGTTTGCATATAATAATTTGGTCAATAGGTCTAATGGCATGAGCCTATTTGAGATTGTCACCGGCTATAGACCTAGGGGACCCATAGACCTTGTTCCTTTACCCATTTCTGCACGGGTGTCTGAGTCTGCACAGTCTTTGGCCGAGCATATTAGGAGTCTGCATGATAGCATTCGTCGTCAAATCGAAATCAGCAATGAGCAGTACAAGAAAGCGACAGATGCACATAGACGGCCACAGGAATTTCATGAGGGTGATTACGTTATGATCAGGGTCAGACCTGAACGGCTTCCTTCGGGAGTCGTGAAGAAACTGCAAGCTCGAGGAGCTGGGCCCTTTAAAGTGTTAAAGCGAATTGGGTCGAACGCGTATGTTGTTGACTTACCACCAGACTATGGCTTCAGTTCTACATTCAATGTCTCGGATTTGGTAGCATATCGGGACCCAGCAGTGATACCCAGTGAGCCTTTCGAGCCTTTTCCCCTCTTGTGAGTGACCCTACATCAGAGTGTCCACTTCCGGCCCGAGTACAGCACGGCGAGAGCACATGATCATATACTAGATGAGCAGATTGTGACAGCCAGGGACGGAGCTTTTCAGCGCTACTGATCCGTTGGAGAGGGCGGGCACCGACTGAGGACACCGGGTTACCCGAGAGGAGTTACAGCGGCTTGACCCAGATTTGTTGGAGAGATACCAGAGTGGACAGGACCCTCACTTGACAGGGTCGAGTCCTCCCAGCCGGGGGGAATTGGTGCGGACACCCGAGGACTTGCTCGTTTGACCCGTCGCGGGTGTACCGACGTCGTCGAGCAGAGCCGACGTCACTTTGGTTGGACGACGGCGTTCTACCAGACTTTGAGGCCTTAGCATATTTTTATGGCAGGCCGAGATATTTTGTATGGCCCTTTAGGTGCCATTTAGCATTTTCCTATTTATGTATTTTCTTTTGGATTTTATTGAGTATTTGAGGAAATGGGTATTTGGTAATTATGTGAGCCCATCCCTTCCTATATGTATCCGGCCATCCCTAGGAGGAGGATAGAAAAGATTTGAAAAGAAAGAAGAAAAGACGTATTCGGCAGTGCCAGTTCCCTATCTCCTTCCCCCCCTCCTTCCCGCCTCTTCCCCTCTTCCTCCTCCTTCCCTTCCTCCCCGGTCTTCGTTCCCCATCATAAGGGGTGGGAGTTTGGGTGTGCAGCCGGGAGGGCCAGAGGTGGGACAAAAATTGACTTTTTCTAACTAGGGTAACAGACATAAGCAGCAGGGAGTTTTTTGTGGAATGGTAACAGATTTTATGGAATTATTAGGAAATATTAAGATTTCATGGTGCTATTTGGAATATCAACAGATTTGAGGGGGTAATATGTAAAAATCCCTAAAAAATTCCACTAAGACTAGAGAGAAAGAAGGTGCTTTTGTAGATTATGGTTTAATTCTTATGGTCCGCCTGAATCAGCTTTATGGCAGTGGGAGCCTCACAAACTTTTGTGGCAGTAATGGCTTTTTCCTAGATCCATGGATTGGAAGGTGCATGCTTATATATTTGATGGAGATTTTAGGTTAAGTTTTTTGGTTCAATCTTCTATCCTTTCTATGGTTCCAACTAGTCCACGTTGGGGAATTTTCAGATTGTGAAGGTCTTTCTGATGTTCAGTGGACCAGCTTGGCCATACTATTTTTAAGTTGGATAGACATAACCAATTTGAATTTTAACAAGGACATAGCTTGCGAAAGCCAGAACCCAATGGTTGCGTTCCGTAAAAAGTCTTTCTTTCTAAATTTGGTAACAGTATATGGTTTGATATGTGCCTGAACAACTCCTTTTTGATTCATCAGAAAAACAGGAAACAGAAACATTATACTGCATTGGATTTTCCTATGATGTTAATGCAACATCTGTAGTTGATAATTGATATGCTTTCCCTAAATAGTTGTAATTTCTTTCTCAGGAACTTGTTCTTTTGGTCTGACCCTGTCTATTATAGGCATTTCAGTTAGATTAACAGTCCCTGCCTCCCCCTTAAGGCTCAGTTTCCCACACCATTTTGAGGACAATCACAAAAATGTCAGAACAGCTTTATCGGCATGTCAATATTAAACATATCTAAAACTTTGAAGAGAACAAAAGTAACTTTGTAGCATGTATAAGAGCTGCAAATAACAGATCTTAACTGTTCGTTCTGGAAATAGGACTCACTTCTTCCATCTTTCGTGGGCATAGTTAAATTGATTCTGTTCTCTTGTTTACGTGTGTGGAGGTGCACATAAGTAGATCCTTCCTTTGTCCTCCTGTTTTATTTCTTGGGAACTCATGTGCGCTTCTGAACAATTGGCTTCACATATCTTCCAAAGATCCTAGGTCTTCTGCCTCTGTTAATCCTTTCAGGGATGGCTTTTGCTTGTCTGTGGGTTGAAATTGTGGTTTCCACTTTCCAGTGAGTCAACAGAATATTCAAGTGTTGTAATGTGTAAATAGCTCTTCCGGTGTAGGTCAAGGTTATTTTTCCTGATTTTACTTTTATATATGTTTAGTTGGGAAAATAACTATGCTGTTTCTTTTACATCTAGGCCACATTTTTCATAACATATGTTGTGACATCCGGTTGGACAAATTTGGCATCAGAAATGACTAGATTGATACCACTCATTGGCGATTTCATAGGACGATGTTGTTGCAAAAATGCTGTTGATGAATTTGAAGCGCCATCAATTCCATATCACAAGGGAATTCCCAGTATTCTCTTCTTTGGGCTTCTTGGTATCACATACTTTTTATTAGCTCCTTTGATTTTGCCATTCTTACTGGTCTATCTCTGCCTTGGGTACATTGTCTACCGTAACCAGGTGCGCGGACCTTTCTTGTGACGATTACTTATTTACACATGTTGTGTTTCTGTCTATATGTGTAATGTGTGTGTGTGTGTATACATATGTTGGTGCATATATATGTATGTATGTGTATATATATAAACAGTTTATATGTTATAGATACCACTAATGGCACCAAAAAATGTGTTTACCTATTCCAAAACCACATGATTGTCACTTTCTGTTCTCTTGATAAGAGGAAAATGGTGATATTTGAAAAAACATATGGCAGCTGATTTATATTTAGGGAAAATTACATATATACCCTGAAATCTGTCATTTTTGAATTATACCCCTGAAATCTACATATTATACCCTATACCCCTGAAATCTTGAAAATTAGTCAGTTATATCCCTGTGCTTAGCAGACCAATAGGATGATAGGAATATTCTACTAGCATGTGAACAGAACTGTTAAATAGGGGGTGAAAACAAGGATGGAAATCTCGGTTTCGGTGTCGGTTTTGGCCTGGTCCAAAACCGAAATGGTTTTACCCATTAAAAAATATAAAAAAATCATAAAATATAAAAAAATAACCAAAACATCATCAAAATCAGTGGACATGCATTTGAATGTAAATAAATAGGATTAATGAGAAATTGCAGTTTACTTGAAGTTGAACTTCACCTCGAGGCATGGTTATTTACCTGAACATCATTAAGTAAATGTTAGTATTTGCTGTTTCATTTACTTAAGGTATTATATGTAAATAAGGAAGTATCCCCCATTTGAATCCAATAAGAATATAAAAAAAATCATCTTTTACCAATAAATTTCAACTCTCCCATCGAAGAAGAAAATCGTGATTTTGATGATTTCATCAAAATGTTGACTTTCTAATATCTCATAATTTGACCTAACTAAAATTTCATAATTCAAATAAACCCCCTAGTCCGGTTTCAGATCAGCCTCGTCCGAAACCGACACGTGTCGGGTGACACCGACATTCATGGGTGAAAATACTAAAATACCCCTGTTCAAGAAGAGAGAGAGAGAGAGACCCTCCATGGCGATAAGGGGCTAGAGAGAGAGAGAGAGAGAGATTACTCTTTTTACCTACTTTACTCAATTTTGATTGAGTTAAATGGACGGAACCACACAGTAGGAGCATACATGATGAAATACATGCAATACAAGGGTACAGAGAATAATGATCAGATTTTAGGGGTATATTCAAATGTGGAAGATTTTAGCAACTATATGTAATTTTCCCTTATATTTACACTAGACACATCTAATGCTTAGTACTGGGAATGTTTTACTGTATTTGCTGGTGCAATTATTAGTGTTTAATTTTGAATACCAGTAAAACTCATCCAATTTAAGATGATAATTAAGATCTGAAAATGCAATCATATTATCTGCCCAAAAAAGCCCACAATTTTATTCAACCAACTCAGATGCTGTTACCAATTACTATCCTAGAAGATTTCACAAAACCTTCATAGTCACTGCAACCTGTGTTACATTTATTATTCTTCTTTGCTAATTTGTAATAACTTGGGGCATTTTCTCATGCAGCTCCTTAATGTATATATGCCAAAATATGAAACTGCTGGAAAATTTTGGCCTATTGTGCACAATTCAACTATATTTGCTCTGGTGTTGATGCAATTAATTGCAATTGGGATATTTGGACTGAAGAAGCTTGCTCTGGCTTCAAGTTTGACCGTGCCTCTTCCTATACTTACACTTCTGTTCAACGAGTACTGCAGAAAACGCTTTCTGCCCATGTTTGTGGCATACTCGGCTCAGGTATGTTACATTTTGCTCGAGTAACTGTTCCTTTTTCAGTTCTCATTTTCACTTCATTTATGGTTGGTTTTGATGATCACTGTTCTTGGACGCATGATATGCATTTGATGAAAAATATTTATGGCCATGCCTAATTGTTTTCTCATTTAACCAGTCATCCACTGGAAATCAGAATGATGCCACTGTTAAAATGAACTGATCAGTTCTATAAAACTGAAGAAAAATTGTTAAACTGGATATAACCCATAAAAGGAGAAAATTACTCTAATTCACAAGGTAACAGTGGGCTTGTGGAACTAGATTAGGGTAAGTGCCAAAAAAGGGGCATTCTACTTTGTACCTTTTTTAAATGCTGGAGCATACATGAAGATCGTACTGGATGTTTTGAATCTTTTGATGTCTAAATCAATTTGCAGTTCGCACCAGACTCAAAAATCCACAAACTCATTTTCTTTTCTTCTGAAGGATTTGTTGAGCACTGATCCAAGACAGCTGTGTTCTACATTCTCGACCCAACTCCACACATGTTTCATTCTAAATCCCAACCATATCATGAATCCATGCATCTCTATCTCCCTCTTTCATTCTCCTCCATTCTTACCCCCGCCCTCAACCTATTTTCATCATACTCTACTTCCCAACTTTTTAAAATGGGTCACGTAATGGCTACTTATTGGCCTTCCCTCAGATTTCAAGAGGAACCTGAGAATCACAAACATACACGGCCTCACTGTTTCAAACAAACTGTTTATTGCCGTTATTGGCATAAATGGTCAGTTATTTGTACCCTATAAGATTGATTTTAACATTCCATTTGTCACGACCAAATTTTGTTTCTTCTCTGCAATATTTTGGTAGAACATGTCTCCTTTTTTTTTCTTTTTTTTTAAAAGGTCTCTTTTTTATTTTAATTTTTTCCTCCTAAGAACAGCCTCATTTGGCTTTATTATTAATAAGGAAAAGGTAAGAATGAGGGGTTAAAAGCCTCGTACAAAAAAAGGGACTGGGGCCAGATGAAAGGTAATACCCTTGTTATAAAGTGTAGGCCAGCCTAGATAAAAAGAAAATCTAAGTTAAGAGACTATACGGCAAGTACAAACTATAAGTCCTAATTTGGGGAAGATAAGAACTAATGTTTACAGAGATGAATGATCCCAAGCAAAGGTACGTCAAATAAGAGCTCGAGCATGAAGACTCGGGGGACGGGGAGAAATGGTCATCATCATCTTCTGGGTTAGACTCCTCCAATGGAAAAACTCCAGCAGTTCCGGGCATGAAAATTTTCTCTGATTTAGAGAGGTTAGAAATAGAAATACCACCAATATCACCACGAAACGATTGCAGGGACTGCTTAGCAGCTAAGGTTCCTACTAACACCATCTTGAGGATCTTGAGATGGTGGAGATTCTGATCTCGAAATAATAGGAGTTCAAGGAGAACTCTGACGAGGAGGGCTAGGAGAGCGATCTTAGGGTGTTGGTAAGCAAATCCTAACACCCATTTTATGATTCGGAATGAATTTTCGACTGCCAGAGGATGTGGAGGAGTTGACCGTGTTGGATTGGTAGGTAGCTAATTCACCATAGACTGATTTTTCAAAACTAATTGTAAATGATAAACACTTGAAAATATTTGGTTAGTGGTTGATAATCGTGTGCACATAAATATAAACCAGTAGAAGCAATCACACATAAGACACGGTGATTTATCCTAGTTTGGACTTGCCCCCCTTTGAGAGTCATACGTCCAGTCTCCCAAAACATTTGGGATTTCACTAACCTATCAACCAGGTTACAACCATTGAGCCTACGTGGTCTTCCCTTCACCAGAGGGGTACAAACACACTTGCACAAGTCTTCCCTTCACCAGAGGGGCATACAACCACTTGCTCCAAACAAGTCTTCCCTTGACCAAAGTGATGCACACAAAGTACAAACCCCTTACTGGTTCTACCAAACTGATTTCAATGAGAGAAAGCGCCTCAGCTACTTGAGAACTCAGGGAGGAAATTTCTGCAAGAACTACAAGGCCTGATCTTAGTGAGGCTCAGAGAGAGAGAGAGAGAGAGAGAGAGAGAGAGAGAGAGAGAGAGAGAGAGAGAGAGAGAGAGAGAGAGAGGAAAAAAGATCGATTGGCACTGTAATTTCTCTCTCTTTACAATGGTGGACTCTTGGGTGTTTCTAAAATCACTCAAGTCTACGAAGAAGCTCGGAGAGGAAGGCTCGAGTGCACGCTTTAGAAGACTCAAGGATTTTTCAAGAGATGTGCAAAGTTGTCAAAGGCTCTTTCAAAAGTTCTGTCTTCAGCTTGCATCAAGTCTTCTATATAAGCTCCAATATCTCATCTGTTGCTCAACTATCTGTTGCAAAATAGATATTTGAAATTCAAATATCAGAGTAACGTCTTTAAAGTTGTGAGTAACATGCTTCTTTCTTTGTCTCGACGTGTCTTGCATGCCTCTGTGACCTAGTACATTTTCCTACATGGAATCATAGACACGAAAAGAGAATGTCCTCTCCAGGCAGATATCCTGGGTTATCGAAAGTACAATTTAAATGTACACAGGATAATACAATATGAAAAGTTAGGTATTAACTTTCTGTAAAGGTATTCATACATTTCTTTAAATGTATGCCTACAAAAAGATACATGAGTAGACAACCTACATATATAAGATATTCTAAACATTTTTTTTGTGTAGTCTACTCTGAAAAGTTACTTTTAGTGCAATTAATTTTCTTGCAGAGAGAAAATAAATATTTACAATTATTCTAGGCGTAACAATATGACTGAGATAATGATATTCTGAAATGACAAATATACTATAAAAATTTTCAAATTTATCACAGATGAATGATCAGATGTATTACTTGCATTATATCATTGACAATATATGTTTCAAACATTATATCAATTTATCACAAATACCATAATTTATTATGGTAAAAAGAAATATGTTTTTGTTATGCGAAATTATCATGAAATAATTCTATCGCTAAAAAGATATATAGGAAATCAAATATTTTAATGTCAGTATAAATCTTCGTCTGATAGTATTATACGAGTGAATGAATCAACTTCGACTTGATGTTACACTTAAGAAGACAGGCAAACATCAGTTGAAGTGGACCTTCAGTTGCCGTGAACTCTTCTCCAGTCAAAGTGAACATCGACTCTAATGGGATAGACCTTCAGTCGAAGTTACCAGTCAAGTGGAACTTTGACTTGTGAAGCAAGTCTTCTTCAGTCAGAGTGGGACTTCGACTACTGAAGAAACTTCGTTCCAATCGAAGTGGAACTTCGACTGCTGAAAGAAGTTTACTTCAGTCGAAGTGAGACTTCGACTCCTGAAGGGATTTGTCTTCAATGGAAATGAACTTCAACTTTTGAATAGACTTCGACTTCAGAAGGAAATGTTCTATAGTCAATATAACACTTCCGATTTTGCTCAGTTCACTTGTACAATATTCAGAGCAATATTAGTGGCTGATAAAATATGCTATTTGCTTATTCTTTATTAAACATTTTGTCAACAACTTATTTATCATTAAAACTAGCGGCTTTGTCATCAACAAATAAAACTATTAAAACTTTTTGTCGTTACCATTAGTGCCTTTTTGTAATCAACATATTAATGCCTTTGTCTTCAAAAACAATATTATTAACACTTTTGTCATTACTAAAACCAAGTTAATTAAGCTTGATAAAACACACTGATTAACAAGTAGTAATGCATACTCCAACAATCTCCCGTTTTTTACAAAAAGACTATAATGAAATTATTCTATTTATGTTGCTCCCCTATGTGCGTGCTCTCCCCTTTGTAAGTTTTCTCCCCCTTTTTGCTTTATTCATCTCTTTTTGTTATTGTTCTCCTTTTAATTGTTCTTCTTAGTTTTGTCATCAGCAGAAAAAGGGTTAGTATGAGAAAAGAATAAGTATGAGAACAGATAAAGAGAGAAATAAATAATTAGTCATGACAGAAGAGAAATGATCTGTAGCAAAAGTGTTCATTTGGAGGATGAGGAAGCTGGAAGATACAATTCTTTAGGAACTTCTAATAGATGGGGGTATATCACATCCCAATGCTTCTTCTCATTCTTCGGAAAATGATCTTCAAAAATTTCTGGACTGATCTCATAAGTCATAACTAGGTCTATATGTGACGGAATGCCTCGTTCAAGCCCGTTGAACCACTAACGAACTTGATCCGAGTCCGCCTCCCGCGAACGGGCCGAAGCCTTGCAAGGGATATCATACACACGTCCGTGAAAACACAAGGAACATACCTGATCACATATATGATTCACCAACTCATATATAATGTACAAGATTTACATAGCCAAATTTCAACAAAAGTACAAGAAAGTACAGGAGCTTGGGGCATACCCCGAGGTAAACTAGTACAATTGAGAAAAGAAACTACACTGCTGGGGGTGCTGGCCCAACACCGCTGCGATGCGGCTCCGAACTGGACGACGGTAATGAAACGTCCTCCTCGCCCTCACCTGTGGGGGGTAGGGGTGAGCCTCTCTAGTCACTGGCTCAGTAGGGAACTCCCCCAACACCGAGCAAACCAAAACACAAGTACGAAAGCAATAAACTGCGCTAGCAATTTATAGAACAACTAAGCAGGATATTAAAGCTGTAAATGCACTCACCGTTTGCCGACTACGTAAAGCAATTGTAATAAATAAACGGACGGCAAACCCAAACAGGTGTACGAGCTACAGTAGAGACTGCCACACACGAGCCACGTGAACTGGTTCGCGACACCAGTGACTGACTCAGACAAACTAACACAGGTCTACCTCTTAGTCTCGCAGCCACGGACGAAAGGTCAGCTGCCGCTCCACGTGGAAAAGTCAAACAACTGTGGAGACCAACTAAACACCACTCCTGCAGGTACACAACCGCAGGCCCATGCCTGGCACCTCTAGGGTCTCTGGCCGGAGCACCCTAAAGTGAGGCACTGGAAAAGGACTAGTCGGCGACCAGTGTCGACAACCGGTGTCCGTACCCCTAACTAAGAGCGCGCCACAAGTGACTAGAAACAAACACAAAAGTCACTGTCCCACTGTCGTCTTTTCCTCAGCCGGACGTACAACTCAAACAAAGGAGTGAGGGTGTCCAGGACAGACAACACAGACCTCGACGGTACAGCACAAGTACTGGGACAAAGCCCCGAGCTAACAGCCTGGCTCACAGAGAACCTGGGGCACCCAACTAGAGAGATAACCACGGTAGGCGTCGTACTACTTGCCACGCACACAGAACCACGTGAAACGTCACGTAAACCTCAAGTAACAACTGTCCACAACACGTGAACACAGTGCAACTCGCGTGCATACCACGCCAACACACAAACCACTAGCTAGCTACGTAACCAACATACTAGCCTCGAAAACATGCGCTCCCAGAACGCCACGGGTGCCAATGCACCACATGGTATTACCAATACATAATAATAACAACCGGATAATCATATCACATAAATCATGCACATTCAGACCACTCGGCTGTGGTCGCGACATGGGCCTATGTCGCCTTCATAATGCGACAGCCCGATAGGTCGCCTTCAACACATTAACGCGACGCACAAACAAGTCGCGTTCACAACCTAAACGCGACGGGTCGGCCCGTCGCCACTTGATCGCGACAGGGGGATCCGTCGCCTTAGCAGACAGAAACCCTAATCCGGGATCCCCTCCACGGATTACCAACCCACACCATACAAACCACCCTTAATCAGTGTTTTTCATGCTTTAATGGATTCCTAGGCATGATATCTATTGTGTAGAAAGCATTAAACTGATCAAACCCTGCATTCCACGCGATTCTCGCACCGGAAACGGGAGGAGTCACCCTACCTCGCGAAGAACACGCGATACAACGCTCCCCCGGCGTTTCTCTCGCTCCACGTGAGCTTCCCACGGCACGATCACGCCGAAATTATGAATTCCCGCTAGAATCGCTGCAGCCCCCCTTCCCCTGGCCGAGCAGAACTCGCTGCAGTTCTGTCCAGCTGGGGTTTCTTAAAAACCCCAGCAGTTGGGAACGCGACGTATCGTCGCGTCGCGACTTGATCGCGACGGACCTAGGCGTCGCCTTCCTGCCTGCCGCTCTGCGCACTACACGTGGCGCACATGCAGACGATCAACGCCCCAAGGCGGTCACCAGAACGCGACGGCCACCTCTGTCGCGTTCAGAACTCAACACTCCTCCTTGTCGCGATGACAGGCTGAGGATACTAGGGTGCTGCAGGCCCAGACTATCGGCCCAATAAGCCCTTGAAACACGCACACGTACCACACACAAACCACATTGGCCTCACGATGGCCATCACAACCACTAAACACAGGATCCACGAAGATCCGAAAAACGCGCGACGTTACACTATAAGTGAGAAGCTTCTTAAAAAACTTGACATGCCTGAAGTGATCCTGAGTGAGCTTCTATGGTAGACATCATTGATTGGGACAATAAATCTTAGAGGTGTGAACTTTGGATCAGAAACTTTCTTCATAAATTCATGGACTGTTATATTCCAATGCAGTCCTTGAGCATAAGCTTCTGTCTTAGCTTGATAATACCTCTTATATCTATCAATCCATTTCTACTCAACCCGACTCCTTAAGTTTTCATATTCTCTTCTCATAAATTTGTAGGGAGTGAGCTTGGACTTCTTGCATCCCTTTGCAAGGTTAGAATATCTGTCTTTCCATTGTTCTTCATTCATTCTCTCAGATTTAACAAAAGTGTCTTGAAAGACTCTGAGAAAGTGATTGGTCTTCTAACCTTGAATAACCAAGAATCTATGGAAAGTTAAAGTCTGATCATGCTTGACTTTTAATCTTGCTGCCAATCTGATGTATCTATTGAATACTTGCTGGGCAAATTTAGGTTCCTCATCCATGATTCCTATCAGGCTAAGGTATAACCGAGAAGGTAACCCTACATTCATCTCTGGAGTAATGGCTCTCTGACTGAAGTCGACCATTGACAAGCATTGTCCATTGTCCCATAGTTACATCTGCCATCTTCAGCTTGAATCTTTCATCATTAAATTTTTTCATCTCAGTGAATGTCTTCTGATAATGCTTGATAAACTAGCCAAACATGTCATAAAATTTGAGATCCAAGAAGCTGTGCACTGATAAAACTGTACGTTTGTCTTAGTTGACTTGTGCAAACTACTTTGCTTCTCTTTTGTTGGCTGCCAAGTGCCAACCACTCATCGTCTCTGTAGCATAGACTGTCCTTCAGTATGCCATTGATAGTGGTTGCCGAGATTGCCTTTGTTCTTAACAGAATAGGCAACCAATGTTCAAGTTTGTAACCTTTAAATCCATGGACTTCTAGAAATACCTTGAATTTTAGAAATTCTTGAAACAGTCCACAATATCTCTGTGAGTGCTGAACCAAACTGTACCAAAATGGAGGAAATATCCTACCTTTTCCTCTTTCTGTCCTCGTCTGTGTTCTGATCCGCAGGTATGATCTTCTTGAGAATTGGTTTGTCCGGATCATCAGTGGAATCTTCAGTAATGGGTAGGTCAGAAAAGAATTTAGGTGGAGAAAAGTGTAGTTCTAGGGTTTTGTTGGGTTCTGAGGTCTGCCCTTCCTCAAAGTCTTCATCTTAAATTGAAGTTTGGAGGAGTGGGACTTTAGAATGTAGGCTGGAAGTAGATGTGATTGGAGTAGATGCCTAAACTGAACTGGATGGTAAGAGAGGTATAATTGGCAGTTCAGGTTGTGTGGATGGTTGTGGTTGTGTAGCTAGCTCTGGTTGGGAGGTGGAAGGTTGTGGTTCTGGTGAGTGGTAGGTGTTGGTTCAGGAGCTGGTAGAAGTAAAGGGGTAGGCTCTTTGGTTTCTGGTGATGGAAAATGAGGGATATGTGTAGGTGAAGAGGTTCTAACCTTTGATCTGGATTTCACCAATCTTCTTCTGATTTTCCTCTTGAAGAATACCTCGGTCAATGTAGCGTTTGGTGAGTTCTCCTCCTTTGGTGCCTCTGTTGCTACTTCTGTTGTTGCTCCTACTTTTGCTTCAACTGACTCTATCTGTACAGGAATTTTATCTTGTCCTTGCTCTTTCTAGATATTGGCTTGAGGAGCATCTTGATGATTTGACTCAGCTTCTGTCTGTACACTTTTACTTGAGCTGGCCTTATTTTGATTCAAAATAAACTGACAAAACATGTCTCGGAGTTGAGACATCTGTTCACCCAAAACATTAACTTTTATATCAACTTGGGTGACCTGAGACTAAAGGATCCCCAAGTGATCTTGTTGTTTATTCAATAACTCCAAAATGTAGTTCATAGTGAACCTGCTAGTGCTTGGCTCCCCCTCAAATCTCTGACCTGGTACTGTTCTTGGGGAGTTAATAGGAATCTCAACTTGCTCAGCTGCTGTCTGCTCTTCTTCTTCTTGTATTACTTTCTCATGCTGCTGCTCTGTCTGCTGCTGTTGTTGAGGCTCCCCCTCAATGATATGTTTCTCTTCTAATTCAGACAGAACTTGAGCAATAGTATTTGTCGAATTTATGGATGGAGAACAGAGTTTCTCCACTTAAGGTGCCTACTCCGAACCCATAGCTATTGGTGGTACTGGTGCCGAAGGTGGAGCTTGTTTTGCTGTTGGTACTGGAGCAATTGGTGGTGCTGGGGTTGGTGCTGCTACTGTTGGTTCTGCCTTAGAAGCTATTACTCCCATCAGCAAAGACTTCATGAGTACAGTCTGGCACACAGTCCTTTGTCCAGAGTTGCTGCTCTTTATTTGTCAATACATGGTGACTTCTTAGGGTGGATGACCCCTCTATGCTTTCTTTCTATAGGGTGGCTATTTCATTTGCCAATCCATCCCCATTCATCCTGAAGACAATGGTTAGCAGTGTAGCGTCTTAGCTGTTCGGATCCGAGTTTAATGGTTGTAGTGTGGTGCTTTTGGCCAATGTGTGGTCCTTAGGCCTAGGTTGTGATCTTCGTGCGTGGTGTGGGTGTCGTGGGCCAGAGCTTGGGGCCCATAGAGCCCACTAGTTCTCTGGTTGAGAACGCGACGGGGGTGTATGTCGCGTTCTGAACGCGTCCCCCGCCTGCGTCGCGCTCTCCGCACTGCCTTTCTAACGCATGGCGCTTCGGGTTCCGGAAGGTGACGTCCAGGTTCACTCACGTTCTTACTTTTAAGTTGTTTAAAGTCGGTTTGTGGCCAGACAGAGCAGGGGAAGCTCTGTCTGGCCAGAGGAAGAGGTTTTATTGGCGTTTTTGGCGATTTCGACTTGTAGGTGGTTGGTTCGACGCGGTTTCCATGCGAGGAGGTCTCCCAGAGCGTAAAAAGCATCGATCGAGCCTCGTTCTTCAAGTTCTTCGCGTTGGTAGGGAGATTCCTCCGTTTCTTTACTTTGTTTGAATGGATTAAAGCATGGAAACCATGAAACAATATCTGTATGTGATTCCCTATAGTTTACATAATTTGTAGAGGTTTGTATTGAATAGAAGTATTTTAGGAAGATTTCTGTGTGAAAATCGAAGAACGAGGTTTCTATTTGAGAAGGCAACAGGTCGAGCTGTCGCGTTTAGGTCGTGACCCCTGGCCCCGTTGCGTTCTCTTTGTGAACGTGGCCTGTTGGGCTGTCGCGTTCTTAACGCGACAGTCGACCCTGTTGCGTTCTTCTTTCTGAGGTGTGTTATGTGGGTTTAGGCAATAAGGGTCCTGTGTTGACCTAGCTCTAGTTACTTAATGTTGATTTAAGATGTTTAAGCATGGTTAATGGTAGTAAAGCATGTTGTAAGTTGATTATGTAGTTATGTTTAGCATGTAAGAGAAATGTGGGTTATGTGTTTTGCAGTCGTATTCGTATACGGTTGTGGTTGGGGTTATATGATATCCTGTGTTGAGCAATTGTGGTACACCGTGGTTTATGAATGAAGGATTAAGTGTGTGTTAGGTGTGCAACGTGGTTTGTGTTTTGCCGAGTTTGGTGGTCCGGCGCCTATTTTGGAATGCCTCTCTAGTCAGATACCCCAAGTTCTCTGTGAGCCAGGCACGTGTGTGCTCGGGGTTTGTCTCGGTACTATGTGTACCGTAGAGGTCTGTGTCGTCTTCTTGGACACCCTCACTCCTTTGTTTGTTGAGTAGCTCGTCTGGCTAAGAGAAAGACGACAGTAGGGCAAGACTTGTGGTATGCGAGTGTTCTCTATTCGGTCGTTTGTAGCGCACTCGTGGTTGGGGGACGTACTGGTCCCCAGCTAGTCTCATGTTTCCACTTGTCTCACTTTGCGGGTCTCGGAACCTGTAGAGGTGTGTTAGGCGCGGGTTTGCAGCATGTGTGGCTGCAGAGTGGTTTTAGTTGGTCTCTAAAGTTCTTTGGCTTACGCAGTGTTGTGGTGGAGGCGCAGTTTGGACTTTCTGTTCGTGGCTGTGAGACTGAGAGGTGGTTCTAGTGTTGTGTTGTCCGGATTGGATACTGGCGTCATGAACCAGTAGTCTTTATCCACGTGGTGGCGTCGTTCCTTTCGACTCGGGTTTCTAGTAGTTGTGGTTGTGAGTTGTGACTCACCGGCTATTGTTTCTATTCTTTAGTTGTGTAACTGTGCTATTGGCGCAATTATGCAATTGTGGTACTGTTGTGATATCTTTTGGTTTCAAGTACCTATACCCTTCATGGGTAGCCGGTCGTTGTGGCACATCGTGTGCCTGTTTCAGGTGTCGTTGTAGAGCTGTGCTCCGTGAAGGTCGTGTTATTTTACTTTCCCCTTGTCGTGTTTTTACTTTTTTATGGGTAGTATTCCGATGTACTCTGTTACTTTGGGGTGTGGTGGACTGGCTTCTTGCTATCAGTCCTATTAGTAGGGCTGTTTAGAATTTGGTTCAAACCGGTTTGGGCCCCTATGCAATTCAGTTTAGTTTCACTTTCTGAACCGAGTAAACCGAATATATATATAATGTGTATTTGTTACTAAAAAAAAATGTAGGGTCGTTGGCTAAAGTATGGGCAACATGGCTTTGCGGTGTCGCGGGTTCAAAATTTTTGTCTGCCAAGAGTTTTTTTTGTCAAAAAAGTGCCAAAACTGAGAATTTTTGTCAAAAAAACTTGAAAATCGAGATTCGAACCCTACACCTCTGTAGGGAATGGCCAACGCCTTAGCCATCAAACCAAGCACACGTTTGTGATACAAGGGCATTAGACTTTGGTTTAAACCGAACTGAATCGGTTTGGTTTAGGTTGACCTTGGGATTCGGTTCAGTTCGGGTTGGCAAAAAAATGAACCAACCCGGACCGAACCGACCCGTGTTCACCCTTACCTATTACCATTCGTTGGTAGTTTGCTTGTGTGACTCGTGGCTTACTCGTTTCGGTTACTGTGGTGGACTAGTGTTTATGCGCTGGTTGGTCTCTTTATTTTCCGTGAATTGTGTTAGCTAGTGTGTTTATGTTTAAATGTAATTTAACTATGTTTATTGCGAGCATGTCTTTACTTTAGTAGTTCTACTATCAGTGTTACCTGTGAGGCCCTGAGTGGTGGAGGTGTTAACTTTTCTATGCAATTTCTGGTTGTTTCTCTTTTTAGGAGATCCCTGCTGAGCCTGTGATTTTTTGAGGCTCACTCCCTTACAACTCTTTTCAGGTGTTAGTAGCGTATTTAGCTTGTAGAGGCATTGTGACAGACTTGTACCACCAGCAGTTGAGTTGTAGTTGTGTGAGTTTTTGCTCCCTTAGTGTATGCCTCAAGTAGTTGTACCTTTCTCTTGGACATGTAATAATGTATTGGGACAGTGTAATTTATTGTAAATGAGTATGAGTACATGTACTTGTACCTTTACTCTTGTGGTTGCCTTTTATATTCTTATGGGATACGTGTGTGAGTTATCTCTTGCGAGAATTCGGTTTGTTCGCAGGAGGCGAGTCTGGATATGGAGCCTTATTAGGCATAAATATCCAGGGTCGCTACAGTTGGTATCAGAGCATTGTCCAGTTAGAATATGAAAAGATCTAAATATTACGATGTCCCAAGACATGGTTTAATGTCCACTGTTGGTAGTAAGTCCGTGGTTTCATGTGGTTTTCAAGTGTGTTTTCTGTATGTATATTGAGTGTATGAGTATGTGGTGTTAGTAGTTGTTAGTGGTCTGTTGTGAATTGGTAGGGTAAGCAGCGGAAGTTGAGGAGGAATTGATAAATTTAGTTGTGGTATTCAGCAAAGGTAAAGTTGTCTTCTAAGAAGGATATAATCTAGTGTGATGAAGGTGTTTTTAGTGAAGTAGTTGATAAGTAGAAACAGTTATATGGCAATGGTTGTGTATATGTGTAAAAAGAATTTACTATGAACGTAACTGTGTAATGGAATTATAGAGAAAATAGTGTGGTAGTGTGGAGCAGTGTTGTGTTGAAAATTGTCAGATGTAAAGCATTAAGAATTTGGTGGAGGTAATTGGTATGTTTGTGACTTGTGTCAGTGAGTATTGAGAAGTAGTTCAGATGATAATGTGGTTAGTGGTTTAGAACAACTTCAGATGACGTATTAGTAAGTAGAAGAGCAATGACTTGTAGCAGCGGGACTAAGTGTATTTGTGATCATAAATATTTATCAGTGTTAGAAGGATTTGTTTAGAGTTATAAAAAAAAGTGCGGGAATGGGAATTGTTGATTAAAGAAAGAGCAAGTGGAAAGGTTGTTGAGTTGAAAAGGACTTCTGAGACTAGTTAAGGATTAGTAATAAGAAAGCAAATGACAGTTTGTTATTGTTAGCAGAAACATTTGCTATATGTTGCAGTATTGCAGAAGAAAAAAAAAGTGATGTTTTGCAGAGATGTTCAGTGTATTGTAATAGTTAAGGCAAGGTAATGGTCAGCATCCAACATGGTCAGCATCACTATATCTAAGCAAACTAAATTCAGAACATCTACGATATCATAAACCTAATTTATTTGTACCAATAAGATATCTAAAAATTCTATTAAGAGCATTTAAATGTGATTCTCTGGGATCTACTTGAATAAATATACACTGAACATAATTTTTGGTCTACTAACAGTAAGCATGGTTTGCCATGGCGAATCAAATCGGGCCGATTCGATCGAATCGGAGTTGATCAGGGGAAACTCGATTCGCGATTTGCTTGATTTGGTCTGATTCACATGTATGTAATATATATATATATAATAATAATATACATTATATATGCATATAATGAGTATATATTATATATGTATATGTAAGGCATATATGTATGACGATATGTAGCATATGTATGGTGGAGATGAGAATAGGCTCAATGATTTACATGGGATGACATGAAACTCATACCTTATTTACATTTCATATCATTTAAGTAAATGTTTCATTTACTTAAGATATTACATGTAAATAAAGAAGTACCTTCCATTTGAATCCAATAAAAATATCAAAAAAATTATATCTCTTACCAATAAAAAGTCAACTCTTGAGATTTTCTTCTTGTGGAGAGTTGACTTTTTATTGGTAAGAGATATAAATTTTTTGATATTTTTACTGGATTCAAATGGGGAGTATTTCTTTATTTACATGTAATATCTTAAGTAAATGAAACATTTACTTAAATGATATGAAATGTAAATAAGGTATGAGTTCTATGTCATCTCATGTGAATCATTGAGCATTCTCATATCTGCTGTAACACCCCGACGTGGAATATCAGAGCGATATTACAGTTAAATAAATAGTATAGAGCGATAAATACACATCAAACCATTGCACAAATTTGAATAACGTCAAATGATCCAACTTCCATCAATAATTCCTTAAATTAT
Organism: Colocasia esculenta; assembly: GCA_014218235.1. Taxonomy (NCBI): domain Eukaryota; kingdom Viridiplantae; phylum Streptophyta; class Magnoliopsida; order Alismatales; family Araceae; genus Colocasia; species Colocasia esculenta. The sequence continues at coordinate 59,721 of JACBKR010001264.1, forward strand.
CTATTACAATCACTAATTCATAGCCATAACTAGGGCCTGAAGTACTTTATTCAAAACAAAATAATTACAACTAACTATCCATCTAACTAACTACTAAAAAGCTTGGGTTGACGTAAAGTGGGGTCACTCCTACTCCTCCTCATTCCCTTCCTCGTTCGTGTGGTAGTCTCCAGCGGACTCACCTGAAACACATGAAATAATAGCATAGGATGAGCGATAATCGTCCAGTAAGACTTAATATCTCGTATAAACATGCATGCTTTAAGTGATTAATGTCTTGTCAAGCAGGATAACTAAAGAGAATGATCAAGCATAGTCACGACAGTGATGTACAGGACAGCAAGTAAGCGACAATACTTTCAATGAAATAACATAACAAGCATGATAACAGGTTGGCCATATAACGAGATAGCATGTAAGGTTGCACAAAAGTGCACTAGTCGCGATAGCATGTTTGGTCGATATTCTTTCAACCACGAGATCAAGTAAAATGATTGATTGATTGTCAAAGATTAAATCTTGCTAGTCATGCGTTGGATGCATGCCGAACACCGTGATCATTAGACCCTCACGAGTTATAGCCTTTCGGGCGCATCTCCTAGGACCAGATCGGGCCCTTTATAATGTTGTCTGGCATTGATCATGTTTTTATCTTAGACAATCAAAAGATGACCAAATAGAGTACCAAGAATAGATGAGAGTAATTGACGAATAGATAAGAGTCTAGAGAGAATATGGATAGATGAGAGTGTAGAGATAGTAGATGAGAACAGGGACATATTCGTAAAACAACGATAAACAGGCGATAATAACAGTTGCACAGCACATAGTCGTATGTTGGCAGTCCGATAGAAGTCACAACCGCCCAATAGCCGTGCCATGAACAGGCCAGAGGTCCAGCGTGATATCGAGGTAAGAGAGAACATACTAATGCCGTCGGATTATGTTGATCCCTAAGGGTAACATAAATATTGATGGTACAATCCGCTCGTTGGCAATGGACGTCCGCCAAAGCCAAGGAGACTTACGGTTCCTGGTCCAGTCAGAAGTATTCCCAACGAAGAGGTTGTCCAAGCCAAGATAGAAGTGTGTATAGAATCCATTATCCGTCATGCCTTGTGTGCTCGAAGGTAGAGGGACGTGATAGCGGTATACAAAACGAGCGAATAAAACGAAGACAAGTTCACTCAAAATAATAGGAAATTTATATAAATAATTTTACTTAATTACCAGATATATTATTGAGTAAATTTGGTATGGTTTCACGACAACATTCATCTATAGTGTGTGTATGTGTAAGAGAAATCAAGTTAGCAAGAATAATCATGCACACATCTTTTAATTAATAGAAATCATGTAATTAATACCCATTATATATTATCAAGTCATTCCTGTTCATAACAGTACATTTTATGGATTAAACAATGATTGAATGACATGATGAACAAGTTGCATGGAAATTAGGGTTTCTGGATGCAACAGTCAGGTCGCGACGTCGGCTGGCGTCGCGTTCAGGTCGAGACAGGGCTGGCCGACGCGTTCTGGTTCCAACTGAGACGCCGATGCGATGACGAGGTGCTCATCGCGACGTGTCGGGGAGACGCGTTCAGGTTGGGTTGACAAGACGAGGAGATCGCAACGCAGGTCACTGTCGCGTTAAGGACGGGACGTGGGTCCTTGTCGCGGCCTGGTTGAGAACGCGACCTATCGGGTCGTCGCGTTCTCAGAACCTCGCCCCAAGCACAGGAACTTGCACAGAACCCTTTGGGCTGCTGTCTATACAGTCCAGGGTTTGACACAGTCCCCTTACAAAAAGCATATAAATTTGTATACATAACGAAAAATCACGAAATCAATTTTAAATAAAACTAGACATGTAGAGGTATCTACAATAACAATTAATTAGAGAATAGACATGGTATGGACATGCTATGAATAGGTTACTTCTCGGTGACCTAAAATCATACACAGTGATGGAATTCGATTTAATTCGAAGAGGGTGCTTGATAAAAATTGGGAAAAGTGGTGTCATTTGATCTCTAACATCATGAAGCATGTATGATAAAATTTTCAAGGCACGAGATCAAGTGTAAACATGAAATTAAGGTGAACATGACAAGTCGGGTGTATGTTCTTAACAGGATTTGGAGCATGAATTACTCCTAATCGGCTTGATAAAAAATTGGGGAAAACATAGGGCTTTGCAAGATGGGATCATGGTCTACCTATGGTCGAAGTTAATTAGTTTGTGCTTGAGAGATTGCCTACCTTTTCACGCTTTGAAAACCTAGGGCAGAAAAGTTGAAGAAACGAAATCCCCATTGTTCCTAGCCTCCTCCTCCTTGATCTCCACGTCCAAGTGCTTCTTCTCCTTGTTCTCCAAGCTCCGAAGGGTGCCTAGGGTCAGCTAAAGATGAAAAATGGAGAGTTTATATGTCTAAAGTCTCCTTACACACTTAGAACTCTCTCTTCTCATCCAACTCTGAATTTCCACATTTATCTCACTATTTCTAACCTTTAACCATGTAATAGGATTGACGAGAACTCCAATTTCGTGGGCAAAGGGTTTGGGTAGGTCTAGAACTCTTTTAGAGATAATTATAAGTCATTTTAGTCATTATCTTGCCCCTTTTGAATTTATTAATTAATTAGTCACGAAAGCCTAAATATCTCCCATCCAACTTGAGCTCTTCACTTTTGGGCCCATTAATTCATGTATAGACCATTAGTTTAACCTATTTCCTATTTTAATTTAATGGGTTTTAATTTAATCCCGTGTTATTCTAATTTAAATTTATTTATCGATTTTTAAATTTTAGAGTTGCTACATCTGCCATACATATTACATATATCTATGCATATATGCCTTGCATATACATATATATGTATATATATACTCATTATATATATATATATATATATATATATATATATATATATCTATATAGGGGTTGGCAAGGCGGCGCGAATCGGCCCGATTCGCCCCAAGCGAATCGAATCATGGCCGGCCCGACTTGTGATCCGCATGGATCCGCGGCCGGCCGCGAATCGAACGGATCCGCTTCGATCCGATCCGATTCGCCGATCCGCCACGATCCGCTTCGCCTCGGCCCTTAAGATTCGCCCGACGCCATGTGAATCGAGACTGTGCAGTCCCGATTCGCAGGAGTCTCGCCGCCAGCCCCTTTCTCCCACATTTTTCCCCCTTCTCCCTCTAGGAAACCCCAGATCTACACTCTAGGAGACCCAAGGAGGCTTCCTACGTGGATTTGAAGGTGCTTGGAGGCGTTCTTGGGCTTCTCTCATCCCTCTCTTCATCCATTTCACTATTTTGAAGGTAACCCTCTGTTGGAACGCGGAATTATTTTCTCCCTTCTTTTTCTATATTTTCTTTCTTTCTCATTTCTTTTATCTTCGAAATGAATTTTGGGCGTGCCAGACTGTTTGCTAGAAACAGACAAAGATTTATTTTACGAGGGGTACCGGGTAAAGACCCGGCACCCTCGAACATTTCATTTTTTTTTTCCGCGTGCGCTCGCGTTCAGGCGATTGGAGTGGTCGTACTGGACCGTTCCCCACCGACCGAAGTCGATGTTTCGTTTACATCGAGTATAACACTCGAATACCTTCGAATGCGTAATGTTTATTAAAAGACCGTATGCCGAAATCTAAAGAAGAAAAGGCAGATGACAAGCAATTTCCACAATTTTATTAAGCATGCTCATGTCATTTATATTTATGACATTTATATTTACGCCTTTAATGGGGTTTTGTACCTCCACTGGGCGTGCATACAACAAGTCATGTACATGGACGTCGACGACGAGGTGTTTGTGCCTCCGTCGGACGTTTACATGGTGAGGAGTACATTTGTGTTACCAATGGGGTGTTTGTGCCTCCACAAGGTAACTTGCCTCTACGTGTGTCTTTTGTGACACCGGAGGACTTAGACAAGGGCCTCGACGTATGTCATCTTATGACACCGGAGGACTTGAACATGGCCTCGACGTGTGTCGCTTTATGACACCAGAGGATTTACACATGTGCCTCGACGTGTGTCATTTTATGACACCGGAGGACTTAAACATGGCCAACGGGGGTCTTATAACAACCTGTGGCGTCTCTATGCGGGCGAGCGCAGGAGGGCCCGGCCACGGAGACAAAGCGCCAACGGGTGTTGAAGACCTTTCCCGACAGTGCGGCCTATGTAAGCTCACGCACGGACCAGCTGAAGTGGTTTGCAGGCGTCTGGCGTCTACTTGTGGGCTCGGAAGCGTCTTGTAGGCCGAATGGCGTCGTCCTTCAAATGGGGGTATGCCCCCCTATTTATAGGATTTACGGGGGGCATACCGGCGGGGGTACCCTCCCGGCGGAGGTCTCGCGGGCACGAGTGTCGAGGGCGAGCGCGAGCGTCGAGGCCGGGCGCGAACCGGCGAGGGTGCTGGAGATGGGGCTGACTGGCGGAGGGGGCCGCCAGTCAGGGGGCCTGACCGGCGGCCCTCCCTGCTGGCGCGGGGGCTAAACCGGCGCCCCCCCCCCCCCCCCCCCTGCTGGCGGGGCCGAACCGGCGGCCCCCCCTGCTGGCGCAGGGGGCCGAACTGGCGGCCCCTCCCTTGCAGGCGCGGGGGCGAACCGGCGGCCCCCCCTGCAGGCGGGGGGCCGAATTGGCGCCCCCCCCAGCTGGCGCGGGGGTCGAACCGGCGGCCCCCTCACTGGCGAGGGGGCTAACCGCTGGCCCCCCTCACTGGCGAGGGGGCTAACCGGCTCCCCCCTTTGCAGGCGCGGGGGCCGAACCGGCGGCCCCCCTCACTGGCGAGGGGGCTAACCGGCGCCCCCTGGGGCTCCCTCTTGGCCCACCACTATTTAAGGTGGGGCCTTCTTCATTCCAACTCATTTTCTCTCCGTACTTTCCGGGAGAAAACTCGGGAGAGAGCTCTGTGGGCCTCCCTTAGTTGTTGGTTGACGACCGCGTACGTGCGCACGTGCACCGTTCGCGCTTCCTCGGCCGTCCCACGTGCGTTTTTCCTCGTTTTTGAGGGGCACGTGCATTCGGTATCCGGAACCCTTCGTCTTCGGGCGTAACTTTGAACTCCGCTCCGGACGTGGATTTTCTGACATCCGGGTACGTCCCCTTTGTCGACGAAGACTTCTCGGGCTTCTCGCTTCCGGGTTGCCACGGGTTGACGCGAGTATTCGGAGTCATTTGCTTCCGACGTCCGAACGGGAGAGACCGGGAGTTTGTTCCCAGTTCCCCCCGAGGCGTATTTGTTGCCCGGGGTTTGTTTAAGCCCTGATATTTTTTGGGTTCAACAAATGCCCCCCACGGGATATCCGTCGGAGACGAAGGCCGACGGATATCCCGTGGCGCCTTGAGATGGATTTCTTTCCCCTTGCGCTTGCCTTTCCCCGTTCTGTGGCAACGTTCCTTTGACTGACGGTTGCGCTATTTGTTTGGCAGGGTCGACAATGCCTCGTAAGGGTCGTGACAAAGGCGGCAGGGGCTGCCAAGGCGTTAAGGCGCTGCGTCACACGGAGAATGACGTCGAGCGGACGGACGATCCCATGCCATGCTTCACTCTGTCCCCGGTCCAGGTGGAAGATCTGGACCGACTCGAGGGAAGCGTTGGGCCGTGCGTCCGCGGTCCGTTGGAGGAGCCTTCGCCCGTCGAGGGCGCAGTGGACGTCGGCCGGATAGACCATAGCGGCTTGATCTACCGCTATCGACGGGGAGCCGGCTACCCGAAGCATTTCCCTCTGGATGAGCATCTTCTCCCGTTCATCCAGAACTTCATGCCGGCCAACTGGGGCGGTCCCGCCGGTCTCCTTACTACTGACGAACGGGCACAACTGGAGCGGGCGATCTTGGCCGGTCGCGACAGCATGATGGGACCTGCAGCCCGCACCACCCCAGCTTTCCTCTTGATCATGAGGCGCAGGCGCATTTCCCCCCGATACGGCTCTCTGCTGGTTTATTTGCACCCGAGCCGGCTCGCCGCGTGACGGAATTGCGGCTTTCCCAGGGCCTGTGGGAGGTGCAGGGGCTTCCAAGACCGGCGCCACTTTCACCGGGCACACTCTACCGCCTTCGGGCCGTGACTTTGTGCAGGACGGCTATGACCGGTCGTGTTTTCTGGACCGGATCCTGGGAGGAGGGGCCGCGAGTTGGTATGACCGGTGGTCGGTCGCTTCGTCGCACCGGTTTCGCTTCGGCGCGACAGAGTGGTTAATGGGTATTTTGTACCATTACCACAAGATGCTTGAGCGGGTCGGTCTTCTTGAAGCAGTCGTCGCCGCTCTTCATAGCTATCCTTGCAACCCTGGGCTTCTGCAGGCTCTGGTAGAAAGGTTTAACCGGAGGCTTAACACCTTCGGCATTGCGGAGGGGGAGACCAGTCTTGACCTGTGGGCTTTACATAGGATTTCTGGTCTTTTGATTTCCGGGCAGTTCTACGAGGAGGTTTGCTTGAGCGACCTGGACAGAGATCGGACCTCCGGTGCTGGCTCCTACTTCCTCTCCCACAGCTTTCGATATCTGGCGCGGGTCTGACGTGACTTAGCCAGGTGTGGGAGGAGCGACTGTCCCAGTGCTTCGAGGGGGACAGTGCGGGTCAGTTGTGACGCCTGGATCCGTTTCTTCTACAACGGACCCTTCTGCTTCTTCAAGGAATTCGCCGGCGACAACTACGACCCAACAGTTTATGCGCAGCTGAAAGTGCGCCTGGATGACGATGTCAGGTATCTTTATGCGCCTCGGGGTGTCAACTGGAACCCGAGGCGGCTCCCGGACCGCACCCATCTGGCAGCCTACCTCGTTTATTGGCTGTGCACTTTTGCCCTCCCGTTTGGGGAGGAGGGAAATATTAGGCCGGAGGCCATTTACCCGGCCTGCATCTTGGCCAGTGGTGTGCAGTTGGCTTTGGCTCCGGCGGCTCTGGCCAACATCTTCCGTGGCTTGGGCGAGCTTACCTCGAGCCCTTCTCCTCGTGACAAAAACATCACTTTGGCGACGCACTATCTGGGCGCCTGGGCCGGTCTTTTGCTGCCGGAGCTGTGCCATAACATTAGTTTGGAGCGCCCCTCCATGCCACTCATTTTTATGTTCCGGAATCGTCCGGAGCGAGAGCAGTAGAAGCAGCTGAAGGAGGCGCGCCGGCGACTTTCTTTTGTGCCGGCGGCCGGGCAGCCGGGACCATGGTTTGCAATCTCCCGAGAATCTCTCGAGATCTCTCGAGATTCTCTGTCTCTCCAGCTTGCCGATATCCGAGATGTACGAGACACCTGATGCCAAGATCTCTTGAGATCCTTTGTCTCATTCAAGCATGTTGAAATCCCACTTCCTCCCCCAACCATCACACCATGTGGTTGCTATTTAAATGCCTTCCTAATAGAGGAATGCTCCTAGCCATGACTATTTGTCCACTGCAAGTCTTATAGGCAACTTTTTTCTTGAGTCTTCTTTCTCATGTTGAGTGGTTAACTGGATGAGATTACAAATGGTCCCTCGGAAATATATACTTAATATAGTTTTTGTTAGTGCTTCTGGTCTCTTGAGATTTATATGAGATTTCCCCAATGTCTCTTCTCTACAATCCTCTCGATAAAATCAAGATCCGAATGACATCTTTCATTTGAATTTTTAATTCTTGTTAATGTTTTAGGTTTTTTACATAATCTACTTAATTCTTGTTTTCTTTTTGAATATTTCTCATGCTTGTTAATTCTTGCTAATTTGTTGTTACTTATTGTTTAAAACTATGATATGAACTTATTAAACTCAAGATTCTTACTAGATTGTTGTTCTTGATTCTTGTGACATCTAATTGTAACATGTACATATGTACTAATGATGGCTATCAATGTATTCAATTATTTGTTTTGCTTAAAAATAATCTTTTTGTTCTCACATGGGATACATATATGTGTATATATCATTTTTGTATCTCAATATCTTGAGATTTGATCTCCCGAGATTTTACCGAGATCTCTCCGAGATATCTTCTCTCCAAGCCCTTCGAGACGAAGCCGAGATCCGATATGGCAAACCTTGGCCGGGACTTGACCTTGCTTGCTGCTCGCTTGGTTTCAGGCCTTGGGTGGAAGAAGGCCAGGGGGGCCGTGTTTATCGCCTTCCCCACCATGCTGCGCCGGTTGCTACGCTACGCAAGGACTGGCTTTGTTGTGTCCGCCCCAGCGTCTTGCTCTTCCGCAAGGGGAGCTTTCTCTTCATGGAGCCGTACTTCCCGCACCGCTTTGCTCGCAATCTCGGGTACGACCAAGACGTTCCTCCGAACGCTGATTTCGTACTGCCGACCCGGGCGTACAAGGGCCCGGACCGCCATCTGGTGGCCTCTAGCTGGTGGTGCTACTTCCTTAGGCGCGACGCCGCTCCCGAGTTCTTCATCCCCGAGCTGCGGCACGAGGGGCGAGTGGGCATTTTATATGCCCGGTGGTGGTCCCGGCACAGCCAGGCGTTCCGGGAGCGCGCCGACGACATTAAGAAGGCGGAGAGGGATTATTTGTCCCGGGCGGGCGCCCTTGTCTCCACGATCGCGCCGACGTTCTTGCAGAGGGAGTTCGCCGACATAGCCCAGACGGTGACGACTGTGGGTCGCCGCCGTGCGGTGGCACAGGCCGCTAGCATGGCGGACAACGAGGCTTCCGCGGGGGCTTTGAAGCCCCTGTCGCGCCCGGAGAGCAGTTCGGCAGCTTCCAGGGTTCGCAGGGAGCCGCCACTTGTTTACTTTTGGTGGCGTCACTTTCTGCTGGACTGTGGCTACTCTGTAGATGCGGCGCTTACTAGTCCTGTCCTCCCGAGTGTGACGCAGGCTTGGGAGCGACACCTTCAGCACTCCATTATCCGCGTCGGGCCGAGGGAGTTCATTAGCTGGATTGAGAGCGGCACCACCCTGCGGCACTTCTGGGACGCCATTGCCGAGGCAGGCAAGGCTGTGAAGGTCCCCTTTGACCGGGTGGTGCTTCGGCCAACATTTTCCGTGGCTCCTTGCGGTATGTTGCCTCCCTCTTTATGAATGCGGCTTACATTTTCTTGAATTCGTTGTGCTGATTTGGGCTCTCTCTTTTTTTTTTTTTGTGTTGGCCTGTGCAGAGAGCTTCATCCCCAAGAAGGATTTGCCGAAGCGCGACGCCCTGTCAGCCCGGAAGAGGCGTGCGAGTGAGGAGGCCGGTCCATCGCAACCGGCGGCTCGGGGGAGGACCCCCGAGCCTCCTTCTCCGGTCGTGGCTGGTGGGTTTTCGCATCCCTCGTTCGCCTCATTCCCTGCTTTCCTTTGTTTCTTTTAACGAGGGATTTGCCGTTTGCATCTTTTGGCACAGGCGCGTCGACCTCAGGGGTTGGCGAGTTGGCGGAGGACATTCCGCGGGAGGATGTGGTTCCTCAAGGTGACGAGGATTATAATCCTACGTTTGATGGAACGCCCTCTCCTGAGGGGGCATACATTCCCCTGGCGGCTTCCGCTGAGCCAGGTAGGACGTGTACCATCTTCTTGAGTTGGCGTTATTCGCCCTTTTTGTTTGCTCGGCCGGCATGGTATTCACATGTGACTTACAAGCCTTTTTTCCCCCATTATTTCCTTGCAGGGTACATTTCGGTGGAGGCCGCTGCCACAGAGGGTGTTGAGCACCTGGCCGGGGTCGTGCCGGTTGGAGGCACAGCATCCTCACTACAGGCCATTCACGACCTGTTATTGTCTGGGTCGGAGGCGGAGCTACCCGGCTTTTCCGACTTTGTCCCAGGCATACTCGAGGGGGCTGGCTGGCAGCAACCCCTCCACAGCGCGAGTGAGCGAGTCTTGCTCTTTCACCCCACTTCTGTGCCGTTTCTGCTTCACTTATGCAGAAAATGACTTTCGTCTTTTTTGCATTTCAGTGGCGGTTACTTCCGCGGCCGTGCTTCCCACCGCTTCTCTGCCGGAAGAGGGCGAGGTCGTCCGAGGGGTAGCCGGGGACGCTGACGGTGGGCATTTCTTCCACAGTAGTGAACCCTCCCTCTCTATTTCTTTCGCCCGACGCCTGACGGGGCAAGAGAGAGGGCGAGTGCCTTTGTAGTTATTGCCTGACCCCTCCTCTCTTGCAGACGGCGCCGAGATGGCGGCGGAGATGATGGGGTCGAGTCCTCCAGGGGCTGTTCTCCCCCCCGCAGTGGGTACCCTGCATCCTCCGGAGGACAGGGATAGCGCTTCTTTGCCATTTGACACGCAGGGTAAGTGATCAGGGCCCCAAGCCTCCTATGTTCTTGGGCCCTTGTTGTTTTTGTTTTTTTTTTTATTTGTTGCGGCTGTGCCGCCTCCCTTCTGACCTTTCACCCGTTTTTCTTGGGCAGCAGTCAGTGACGGCTTACCCCCTCCGTCTTCGAGCGAGGCACCGCTTGAGGGACCTTTCTTGTTTCCGGAGCATGGCATCTCCTGGCCTGACGCTCCACAGAGGAGTCAGGCGCGCGGGGTTGAAGGGATGCTCGACCTCTTCACGGCGTTGTTGGACCTTAAAAAATTACAGACAACATCTTGGGTACTTCCCTTCAAGGATAAACCAACAACTCTTCAGGCCGCGTTAAGTCTCCGAACAAATCGGAAGAAGTTAACACCTGTACTAACATTGAAGTACAAATAGGCATGGAAGAAAAATCCAGTAACATGAGGTCTATAAAGACCAAGTGACAAATACAAATACAAATACAGCACGGAACAAATCCGGCAGCACAAGGTCCATGAAGACAAACTGTGAGATACAAATACACGGACGAAGTCCATAAAGACCAAGCATGAAGTACAAATACAATACAAGCACAAAAACAAGCCGCGACAGAAGCTCCAAGATGCAAATGCGACTCTTCACCGAGCAAGACTCCGAGCAAGGGAAGGGGATTTCAGCAAACAAGTCCCCCCAAAATGAGTCCCCTATAGCCTATTTATAGGCAATCCTTCCCCCCATTTCAAAACACCCCTTAGGTCTAAGGGGAAGGGGGGAAGAGAGGGCGGTTGGAGGGCTCCAACCTGTTTAATATTAAACAGGTTGGAGGCCCCCCCTCCAACCGGTTTAATATTAAACCGGTTGGAGGGGAGGCCCCCTCCAACTTCTTAACTAAAACCGGTTGGGGGGTGGCTCCCCTCCAACTGGTTTTATATAAACAGGTTGGAGGGACCCCCCCCCTCCACCAGTTTTATAAAAAAAAAACAGACCAAAAAAAAAAAACAGGTTGGAGGGATCCTCCCCCCAACCTGTTTAAAGTAAAACCGGTTGGGGGTGCTCCCCTCCAACCGGTTTTACATGAAAAACAGGTTGAGGGGAACCCCCCCAACCTGTTTTTATGTAAATCAGGTTGGGGGTGCCCACACCCCCAACCTGTTTTATATAAAACAGGTTGGAGGGCCCCCTCCAACCTGTTTTATATAAAACAGGTTGGGGGTGTTCAGACCCCCAACCTGTTTAATATTAAAACAGGTTGGGGGTTCTCCCCCCAACCGAAAATGGGGTCTCCCCCCCTCCTTCTCCTGTTTATGCAGGGAGGGGAGGAGAGGCCAGCCCCCTATAAAAGGGGAGGCACCCCCTCTTCTGAAATGGTGTGCAGGAAGCCCCCATAAACCTCCCCTCTATGCTGGAAAAACCAGTCCCCATAGGTGCAAAGCCCCCCCCAAAAAATCCCTGCTGGTTGGCAATCCCCCAAGCCTTGTAAACCAGTCCCAAAACCTTGTAAACCAGTCCCAAAACCCTTGTAAGTCCTGGTTCTCAAATTTCAGAAATAGAAAAACTTCCTTCTTCCAATCCCCTTCAACTTGTTCTTCTAAGTTCTTGTTTTGAGTGAAGGTATTGGTTCGTTCCTTGTTCAACATGGAGTGAGAAGTGCCCGATAACGTGGGAAGAGCGGGAGATCGCCATCGTATACGGCTCCGACATCTCCCTCGCGCCACGTCCCCACATCGAGCAAGTCTCTGTGGGGATCCAGGGGTTTAAATACCGTCCATATCGAACAAGTCTCTATGGACATATGGTATTTAAACACCCTTTATTCTCTCTCTCACCCCACATCGAGCAAGTCTCTGTGGGAGATTCAGGGGTTTAAATACCGTCCATATCGAGCAAGTCTCTATGGACATATGGTATTTAACACCCTTTATTCTCTCTCTCACCCCACATCGAGCAAGTCTCTGTGGGAGATTCAGGGGTTTAAATACTGTCCATATCGAGCAAGTCTCTATGGACATATGGTATTTAAACACCCTTGTTCTCTCTCTCTCGGTATATTTATACCCCACATCGAGCAAGTCTCTGTGGGAGATTCAGGGGTTTAAATACCGTCCATATCGAGCAAGTCTCTATGGACATATGGTATTTAAACACCCTTTATTCTCTCTCTCACCCCACATCGAGCAAGTCTCTGTGGAAGGTTCAGGGGTTTAAATACCGTCCATATCGAGCAAGTCTCTATGGACACATGGCATTTAAACACCCTTTGTTCTCTCTCTCTCACCCCACATCGAACAAGTCTCTGTGGGAGATTCAGGGGTTTAAATACCGTCCATATCGAGCAAGTTTCTATGGACATATGGCATTTAAAACCCCTTTATATCTCTCTCTCTTGGTATATTTTATACCCCACGCCGAGCAAGTCTCTGTGGTTTAATACCCTTGAATGTTTGTGCTCTAAATGCCTCCATATCGAGCAAGACTCTATGGGTACGGACATTTAGATGCCTTGTACTCATATGTATATGTTCCTGCGAGAAGACTCTGCTCAAGCAGGGATTCTGCTCAGAGCATATCTGTATAATCATAATCTCATGCTTATATGCATATGTTTTCTTGAGAAACTCTGTCTAAATAGAAATTCTCCTCAAATACATACTCATATAATTGTGGGCTATGTTCATACGGATATGAATCCTGAGTTGAACTCTGCGTGTGCAGGGGTTCTACCCGAGAACATATCCATATAAGTACAATCATATGTATATATTTCCTCAAGGACACTCCGTCAAAACGAAATTCCGTCCTAAATTTACTCGTATATTCATAACTATGTGTTTATATGTATACGTTTCAACTAAAGTTTTGTCTCTGAAAATGAGTATATACTCGGAAGATAATTTCGCTAACACGGGCATGTTCCTGCCCATAATAAGCTACATACTCTTTTCAAAAAGACAACCCTATTCGTTTTTTTAAACTTGGACTCATTCTGTTCAAAATAAACAAATTCAAAAATGTTGTCTTGAAATTTCTTACAGATGCATATATTCTCGCCCACGCTATGAAATGGTATTCGGGTTGAAATAGGTGTTAATACGACATCTAAGGCTTTTAACTCGATGTAAATGTAACATCGGTTCCGATCGATGGAGACAGGGGTCCAGCACACGCCACCCCAATCGCCTAATGATTAAAAGGCACGGAATCAAAGAAGTTCAGATCAAAACACGGCGCACCCATCCGTTCCACGGATATATATAAAATTCTTTCTCTGCATTGCGCAGACCCTTACTTCTGCCTGGCAGGCAGGCTGGCACGCCCCGCAACTCAAAGTCAAAAGATAAATGAATAAACATCCTTCAAATAAAGAAGGAAGGAAAGGAAGAGGAGAAATTCCCGTGTCCACAGGCGTCTGCACATACTGTCATGGAGGAGGGTAGTCCCCCATCCGTGGACGCGGTGCGGGACTTCCTGGAGAGGAGTACTGTCGCCTACCACTTGATGGGCTGCCCCCGAGATCCCTGGATGGCCGCTGTGGACTCGCTTTGGAGCGAGGTGAGGCGGAGGCACCAGGAGGCGGCACGCCACAAAATCCAGGAGCTCACAGCAAAGATTGCCTTGGCGGAGCAGAGGTTCGAGGCTCTTCGCTCGCGAAGAGGGGGCGTGGTCAGCCGCGTCGAGTCCTTGAGGGCCAGTTGCGCCCAATGCCATGCTGATATTATCGGCTTCCAGCGGACGATTGAGGAGGCCTCGAAGCGCCTTGCCGATCGTCAGGCCGCCTACCAGGCGCTGACCGAGGGGGCGGCGGAGGCCGAGGCAGCGGCGACTGCCTTGGAACAGGAGTTTGTGGATTCCCAGACCAGGCTATTGGCTCTTCAGGCGAGTCTGGCGGGTCTCCGGGGAGGACCCCATGCCTCTTCGTGAGAGGGAGGGGGCTCCATAGTTCCTTTCGTCCCTTTTTGCTTTCAGCCGATGTATGTATTTCATCAGCTACCCCGAGGGCTTGTCTCGGGCACCTTGTATTCGAGGAATGACAAACTTTAGATTACTGCCAATGCCTTTCTTTTGACATCGTTGCAACCCCCGCCTGCATTCAGGTGATCTTTTAGGGACCTCGTCTGGGATTCCTCCCTTTAAGCGCCGTATTTCTTGGCTTGACTTGTCCCGCGCTCTACCCGGTTTCTCGGACCGGTAAGTTCGAGCGATGTCTTTTGGACGTTGCATTTCTGGCATTCCTCCAGATCTGATGCAACATCTTGGGTGCCGGGGCTGGCCTTCTCGGGGCTTTGTCCAGCAACCTGGCTTTGATTCTTAATCGAGAAGGCTTGACTTTTCTGGCTTTGCTCCTCGACCCTGATTTGATATTTCTTCTTTCTGGGATTTGCTTTATTGGCTTTTCCCAAGCTTGCTCTCGGCATCTTCTGCTTGAATTTTGCATTTGTGGCATTCCTCGAGATCTGATGCAACATTTTGGGTGCCGGGGCCGGCCTTCTCGGGGCTTTGTCCAGCAACCCAACTTTGATTTGATGATTTTTTTTTTTGTTCATCTCTCCTTTTTTTTTTTTCATATTACCATCCCAAGCGCCCTTTCGGGTTTTCACCGGGGATGGCCCCCTCTAGCTGTTTCCGGTGCGCCTTTTCGGGTTTTCACACCGAGGGGTTACCCATTTTTGCCTGAGGCGCCCTTTCGGGTTTTCATCTCAGCTGGGTCTGAGGCCTTTTTGCCCTTGAACATCCCTTTTTGGAGGATGATCAAGTCCGCCGGGACATCTCTATTTTTTAGTCCCTTTTTCTTTTTGATTTAAGGCCCGGGGCCGAACCCTGGGGCAATTGATCATGGGATCCGCCATTTGGACCTCGCCTACCATTGCGGTTTGCTGGCTAAGGAGATTTCGGTTAGCCTACCACTTTGGTTTGCTAGCTAAAGGGGCTTGGTTTGACCGACCACATGGGTTTATTGGTCAAGGGAGATAGCCTACCTTCTTGGGGTTTGCTGGCTAAAGGTTTAGGTTTTGACCGACCACGGAGGTTTACTGGTTAGAGGAGGAATAGCCTACCTTCTTGGGGTTTGCTGGCTAAGGATTTGGGTTCGACCGACCACGAAGGTTTATTGGTCGAAGAGAATAGCCTACCTTCTTGGGGTTTGCTGGTTAAAGATTTGGGTTTGACCGACCACGGAGGTTTATTGGTCAAAGAGGGATAGCCTACCTTCTTGGGGTTTGCTGGCTAAGGTTTTGGGTTTGACCGACCACGGAGGTTTATTGGTCAAAGAGGGATAGCCTACCTTCTTGGGGTTTGCTGGGTAAGGTTTTGGGTTTGACCGACCACGGAGGTTTATTAGTCAAACAGGGGATAGCCTACCTTCTTGGGGTTTTCTGGCTAAGGGTTTAGGTTTGACCGACCACAGAGGTTTACTGGTCAGAGGAATAGCCTACCTTCTTGGGGTTTGCTGGCTAAGGTTTAGATTTGACCGACCATGGAGGTTTATTGGTCAAAGAGAGGTAGCCTACCTTCTTGGGGTTTGCTGGCTAAGGATTTTGGTTTGACCGACCACAGAGGTTTATTGGTCAAACAGGGGTGGTTTGATCCACCATTTTGATTCACTTATCAAGCGGAATAGGGGCATAGCCCAGCATTTTGTCTACTGGCCGCGCGAAACATGCCTTGATAAGTAATGATTTGATTTTGATTTTCTCTTTCCTTTTTTTTTTCGCATTACTGACTCCTGCACCCTTTCGGGTTTTCATAGAAGCCAGCCCCCTCTAGCTTTTTCCAACGCGCCCTTTCGGGTTTTCACGTTGAGGGGTTATCCATTTTTGCCTGAGGCGCCCTTTCGGGTTTTCACCTCAGCTGGATTTTAGGCATTTTTACCCTCGGGCACCCCTTTTGGGGAGTGGCCAAGTCCGCCGAGACACCTCTATTTTTAGTCCCTTTTTCTTTTCTTCTTTTTTTTGAAGTTGGTGTCCGAAGCAAGGTTGCGGAGCCTTAGCTAGGGGATTCACCGTTTGGCTTTAGCCCATCATTATGATTGGTGGGCCAAGGACGGCACAGCCTACCATGGAGGTTTACTGGCTGAGAGGGGCATTGCTTAGCCGACCTTTTGGGGGTTTATTGGCTAAAGGTTTTGACTTGGTCGACCAGGGTGGTTTGCTGACCAAGAAGGGGTTTTAGCCGACCTTTTTGGGGTTTGTTGGCTAAAGGGTTTGACTTGGTCGACCAGGGTGGTTTGCTGACCAAGAAGGGTTTTTTTTTTTTTTAATGAAGAGAACAATTTGTCATCATCCTCCCCCCTTTTTTTGCTAGGCTCTTTTGCCCTTGGGCACTCCTTTTTGGGGAGCGACCAAGTCTGCCGGGACGTCATTATTTTTTCTTTCAGTCCCTTCCCTTGTTTTGTTTTGTTTTTTTTTTGACATGGGCACATATGCCCCACCCTAGCCTGATTCGGCTATAAGGGGATCAGAGGGCAGTTTCCCGGGGAATTCATGCTCAGGGGCAAAGTACATTTTGAGATGCTTGCCATTTAGTGGTGGAAAGGGGCGATCGCCGACATATGTTGCCAGCGTGTATCCCCCGCCTTCATACACTCAAGTGACCACGTATGGTCCGCGCCAATTTGGCTGGAGTTTACCACTTGATTTGCCTGCCATGACTTCTCTTTGCTTGACCATGACGATGTCACCTTTCTTGAAGACACGGGGCCTGACTAACTTGTCGTAGGCTCGAGTCATGCGGGAATGATAGGATTGGAGGTGTTTGTACGCTTCCAACCTTTTGCCCTCTAGGTCGGACAATTCCTCCAACCTTCTTTCAATTTCTTGTCGCCCCTCGGGTTGAAGACCGGTATAGACGGCTACCCTGTAGGATGACATTTCAATTTCGATGGGGAGCATGGCTTCAGCTCCGTACACCAGAGAGAAGGGAGAACACCCCGTAGGGGTCTTGTAGACCGTCCGGTATGCCCAGAGCGCTTCATGCACCTTCTCCCCCCAATCACGTTTGCGGTTGCCGACTATCTTGGCCAGCAGTTTGCAAAGGGTCTTGTTGAAGGCTTTCGCCAGACCATTGGCTTGAGGGTTGTAAACCGTTGACGTCCTCCAATCTATCTGGAATTTGGTCGCCAACGCATATATCATTTTGTTTCTGAAGGGTGTACCATTATCTGATACGATCCGATGAGGGGTGCCGAACCTGTAAATCAGGTGTTGCTTGACAATTTGGCAACGGCTACCCCGGTTACCTCCCGGAGAGGGACGGCTTCTGCCCATTGGGAGAAATAGTCAGTGGCTGCCAGGATAAACTTGTGGCCGCCAGAGGATGGTGGGAATGGTCCCACGACATCCATTCCCCATTCGGCAAAGGGCCATGTAGGGGCAGTTGGATGCAATTCGTTCGGCGGCTTTCTTGGCACCGAACTGAAGACCTGGCATTGATGACACGTGCGGGCGTACTAGACGCAATCCGTGTACATGGTCGGCCAGAAGAAGCCTTTTAGTTTGATGTTGATTTTCATCTTGTCTCCCGCTTGATGGGCTCCGCACAGTCCAGAGTGGACTTCGTGCATGATGACTTTGGCTTCCCTGGGGGAGAGACATCGGAGGAGGACAGACTTGTCTTTTTCATGGACAAGCCGGTACAGTTGGTCCCCGATCATTTGATATGACGTGGCCCGCCGCAGCAGTTGGACTCGTTCGGCCCGATCTGAAGGCAGCCAACCGTTCTTTATTTGGATGATCGGCTGGCGCCAGTCTTCTTCTTGACCGGCCTCTTCTTCGAGGGTGTTGACCTCTGCATTTTCTGGGTCGGAGTCGTCCTCAAGAACGCTGGGCATCAGCCTCCTATGTCGGACAGTTATGCCCAATTCCCCTTCAGGAGGGAGCTTTAGAGCAGACGCCAGTTTGGCTAGCGCATCCGCCTGAGAGTTCTGCCCCCTGGGGACATGTCCGATTTCGAACAAGTAGAACCTCTCGCGGAGCTTCATTACTTCGGCATGATAGGGGATCAGTTCTTTTTTCCGAACGTCGTAATCCCCCAGCACTTGACGGATGACCAGCTGCGAGTCTCCGTAGACTTTTATGCATTTGATGCCCATTTCGGCAGCCAGTTGAAGTCCCACGATCAGCGCCTCATATTCAGCTTGATTGTTGGTCAACGGCTTCATGAGTGCACATGAGTTGTGCAGTATTCCCCCTTGTGGAGTCACCAGGACAACGCCTGCTCCGGAGGTATAAGTTGTGGTGCCGTCAGTTTGCTTGAGCATCCGGGAAGCGCCATCAAAGTAGAGTTCCCAATGTGGTAGCTCTATGGCGAGAGTATTCCCGTTTTCTTGAATGGGGACTTCTTTTTGTTGGGTCCCCTCCCCGTGAGGGGATGAGAGCGTTTCCTCTTCCGGGAGCTTGAACTCGAGGGGAGAGCCGGCTGGGAGCGGATGCGCCGCCAGGAAATCCGCCATACCTTGCCCTTTGATTGCTTTTCTTGGGACAAAGGTGATATCAAACTCCATGAGGAGAAGAGCCCATTTTCCCATCCTTCCTGACAACACAGGTTGGGTGTGGAGCGCTTTTAGCGGGTCTATCCTCGAGATGAGGCTGACTTGATGGGCTAGCAGATAGTGCCGTAATTTCTTAACGGCGAATATCAATGCCAGGCATACTTTCTCCACTGGGGAATATCGGTGCTCCGGACCCACCAACATCCTGCTGAGGGAGTAGAGCGGTTGCTCTTTGCCTTCCTCATTCACTTGCGCCAGAAGCGCTCCCAGCGATGTTTCCATGGCTGTGATGTAGAGGATGAGCGGCTTATCTTTCACCGGGGCTCCCAAGACGGGAGGAGTAAGGAGATACTCCTTGATTTCTTCAAAGGTATCTTGGCACTCTTGGTCCCATACAAATGGGGCTCCTTTCTTCATCAATTTGCTGAAGGGGGCGCACCTGCCCGCGAGGTTGGAGATGAACCGCCTTATGTAGGCCAGCCTTCCTTGGAGAGATTTCAGCTCCGTCAAGGTTTTCGGCGGCGGCAGCTCTCTGATAGCTTTGATTTTAACGGGATCAATTTCTATCCCGCGGTATTTGACAACAAAGCTGAGGAATCTGCCGCTCGAGACGCCGAAGGCGCACTTCATCGGGTTCATCTTCATTTGATGCTGGCGGAGTCTTTCGAAGACCTGGCGTAGGTCGCCTAGGTGGTCTTCCCGCCTTTTGGTCTTGACGACCAGATCATCAACGTAGCACTCGACCGAGTCATGGAGCATTTCCCCAAAAATCTTGGTCATGGCTCGTTGATAGGTGGCTCCGGCGTTCTTCAGGCCGAAGGGCATTCTTTTATAGTTGTAGATCCCTTTGGGGGACCTAAAGGCGGTGTGACCCTTATCTTTGGGAGCCATACGGATTTGATTGTAGCCCGACGATCCATCCATGAAGGATAGCGCTTCATGCCCGGTGGTCATATGATATGCTGCTCTCCTTCTTTGATGTATTTTATATGCTGAATATGCTGAATGGATCCATATGCTGAATGGATTGCAAGTAACACTTTAGATGAAGAAGATGGTCGACCATCACGAGAGATTTCTGATGCAGCACGAGAGGCGGGCATTGATGTGGATGCAATTACACATCAAATTTGTGAATCATCTTCTGAGTCTACCCATCGTCATGATGATGACCCTGCTTCTGATGTGGATTTATCTGAAGATTTTGAGCATGACATTGATAATGAATCATCTAATGGAACTCATGGAAGTGATGATGGCAATGATGATCATGGAGGGAGTGGAGGGGAAGGTGATGGGGAGAGTGTTGAGGGAAGGCATGGAAATAATGAAGGATATATTCATGATGAAGGACATACTCATGTGATGGGAGATGATCAATCTTCACACATTCTTATTGCCCCAAGAGCATATGAACGTCGAAGAAAGAATCATCAAGATCGAAGTTTGCAACCTGATGATGAAGCACAACTTTCTCACACATTTAGTTCGATGGACGTTTCTGGTGGGAGTCATGAGACATATGGAGGAATTCAAGATGCATCATCTTCGTCATATGGTTATGGATCTTATGGTTATGGATATATTCCACAAGAGGAGTCATCTAGCTCATCTTATGGTTATGGATATGGATCATATAACATGCCATATGCATATCCACATCCTTACCAATGGCAGTGCCAACTGTGTCATATTCTTATCAGTTATACCCCCGCATTGGGATCTTGATTAATCTTTCTGTTGATGAGTATGATAGATATGTGAGAGAGTACATGCATATGTATCAACAAAGAATGACATGGGAGCAATTTGTGCTTATGTTCAAAATTATTATTTTGAACAATATTAAAGTCAAGTGGATGAAGTGTTGACTAGTTGGCCACTATTTGTAATTTTGTATCATAGATCTATATTGACTTTCTTTTATGTACTTTTGTTGTGAGATGGACATATGTTAATTATATGCAGTTGTGCACCATTATTTTATTTATATGGACTAATGTTGGTGTGAAATTGTGTTATATATTGTTGTCATCAATATATGAATTTTCTCGGGATCCCGAGATCTGATCTCCCGAGATTTTACCGAGATCTCTCCGATATCTCTTCTCTTTGACCCCTCCGAGACGAAGCCGAGATCCGATATGGCAAACCTTGCATATCGATCATTGTTTCCGTGATCGGGACCGGGAAGTCGTCCTTCGGGCAGGCTTTGTTCAAGTCCCTGTAGTCGATACAGATCCGGACTTCGCCGTTCTTCTTCTTGACCGGCACTATATTGGCCAGCCAAGTTGGATAGATGCATGGCTCGGTGAAGTCGACTTGGAGAAGTCGGTCCACCTCGGCATTTACTTTCAGCTCCAGCTTGTGGCGCATACGCCGTTGGGCTTGCTTGACCGGTTTCGCTGCGGGGAGTATGGACAATTCATGCTCAGCCACGGAGGGGTCCAGGCCTGGCATTTCTTTGTATGTCCATGCGAAACAGTCTTTGAATTCCAGCAAGAGTTGCCGGTATGACTGTCTTTCTTCCTCGTTCAAGAGGGCGCTGAGGAAGATTGGTCGGGGTTCTTTTGGTTCCCCGAGGTCGAGTTCGACCAGTTCATCGACAGTAGCTTGTCCACCGTCTTCGAGTTCACGGGGTGCTGGCTGTAGGTCGATGAAATCCCTTTCTTCATCGGAGTCAGCAACGTGGACGTCATAGTATTTGAAGCCTTCTTCTGTGATCGGCCAGAAGTGACCCCCTTCGCTTTGAGGCGCTTCTTGACACGACGCCCCATTTGATAGGACGAGGGCGGCCTCCCCTTGTTGCGGTTTTGTAGCGGGGGTAGGAGATTGTCCATCGGAAGGGCAAAGATTAAGTGAGGGCGCGAGCCCAACGGTGTTGACCGTATAGTAGGCCTCGCATTCCGCCTCCTGACCATAGCCC
The DNA here is from genome assembly GCA_014218235.1 of Colocasia esculenta. Taxonomy (NCBI): domain Eukaryota; kingdom Viridiplantae; phylum Streptophyta; class Magnoliopsida; order Alismatales; family Araceae; genus Colocasia; species Colocasia esculenta. The sequence goes on from JACBKR010001264.1 coordinate 81,338, forward strand.
AACCCTCGAGTGTCTTTTGCACAATAGGGGGGTTGCCCTCAGAGTTGCTTCGGGTACCACAGCTGGTGGAAGTACTCCCGTCGCGAGGGATCTTGCATTTGTGCAACCTTTTGCCTTTGGCACAATTTCTTGATATGCTCGGGCATGTCGTCCATTTCTTGGACGGGCTCTGGGGCGACTTGAGTCGTTCGACTCCAACCGAAGTCGTCTTCGAGGGGCCCATATGGAAGCGGGTCTCCTTTGTAGAAGACGATCGGTTTCGACGTCTCGCCTTTCTCGAGACTATCATTTCTGTAATGGGTGACAATGAATGTCTTTAGTCGTTCCACCCATTGCTCCTCCCTATGGAAGGGCAGCTACATGTACGCCGGCGGCAAGGAGATGCTTCGGTTGATGATCTCGCCGATGGCATTTGCTTCGTAGTTGATCTCACGCCTTTCTGGGCAACTTGGCCCGGGCGTGGTGGATTCGGCGAGGCGGCTGAGCCGGTGAGCTTCAAGGAGGTCTTTGTTGACCGTGAAGAGCTCCTCCTCCTCTTGATCCTGGCTTGCTTGATTTGCGTCGGCATTTTGTTTTTCCTTGCCTTTCGACGCGGTTGGTGGCTTGCCGAGAGGTTCGCCGAAGTATAGCTGGGCGTCCGCCAAGTTGCATTCATTTGGGCGGAACGGGGCCCGGTCGGCAAAGACCGTATGCTGCTCTCCTTCTTTGATGTATTTTATACATTGGTGGAGAGTCGAGGGGACGACCCGGTTTTCATGGAGCCAGGGTCTTCCCAGGAGGGCTTTGTAGGACGTGTTTGCATTGATGATGTAAAACACGACCTTAGTAGTGAGGCCGTCCATGGCCAGCTGTACTTCCACCTTTCCCAAGGCGTTTTCAGAATTCTGGTTGAATCCAGCGATTCTGATGTCATTTACCCTTTGCAAGTAGGGCGTAAGATACAGAGACTTGAAAGTCTTCAGAGGCATGATATTGATCGACGCCCCGGGGTCAACCAGGATCCGGTTGAGCTCGTGCCCATTGACTTTTCCTTGCATGTACAACGGACGGTTGTGGTATAGCGTTGGCAATAGCATATCCTTGTCGGAGAAGGTCACCTCCGCCACTAGTGCTTCTAGGGCTTGTGCTTGGAGTTCGGTCACGTCAGCTTCGTAGACCTCGGGCTCTTGCAAGATTTTGACGAGCGCCGTTCTCAACTCTTTACTCCAGGCGATGGCGTCCCATATGGTGATGTTGGTTGGAAACCGCTTCATATGCTGTATGATTTTGCGGTCGGCCCGGGCACGGAGTTGATCCAATGGCGGGACAATATCCTCTAGGGCTTTTATCGGTTGCCCGAATTGGTTAACCCGTCTTGTCCCTGGCTGTTCATCCGACTTTTCTTCGAACAACGAGCCCAGGCTGTCCTCTTCCGGGGCGGTAGTTTCTTCTTTGCCACTTTTGGACGGAGTGGGCCGGACGGTCGGCTCGGGAGCTTTCCGGTTGGAGGGCTTGTTGGGGATCGCCCATCCCCCACACTCTTCTTCATCGGACGGGACGAAGAGGACTGGCTGGGTGGCCCTCCGGCAGGAAAGCCCACTGGCGATATCCTGTTGCTCCTCTTCTTCCTCGTCAGAGGGGTCGAAGATGAAAGAGTTCGCCCGTACCTCCGTTTCCGGGGTCGGCTGAGGCTCTTCTCCTCGGAAGACGATAGTCTTGCTCAGGTCGGGCCAGTTGGCCTTCTCGCCGAGGGACGGGGAGGATTTTTTTCCTCGTCCACGGCCCTTTCCTTTGCCTCGGTTGCGGCGCCGATATGTTGCCACAGGGGGCGTAACAGCCGGTGATTGCAAGCTTGCTGGCGGCGGTATCGACACCATGTTGCACGAGAAGTCTTTTAGCATTTCTTCCAGCTTCTCGATAGTGATTTCATCTTCCTTATAGAAGATGGCCAGTTCTTCGGGCAGAGGCAGCTTCTCGCCTTCTTGAGCCCTTTGTAGCATTTCATAGAGCCAGCTTTTAAGCCTTGTTTTGCGCTCCATTTCTTCCCACGGGATATATCTGTCCAAAGGGACTCCCCAAGTGGGTTTAGAGGGGATATACTCCTCCAATTCATCGATAAGCTTCTGCAGCTTTTGGAGTGGAGTCAGCTCCGCCGGGGCTGCCACGGCCTCCTCTTGCTCAGCTTGCTTCTTTAGGCGCCTTTTCATGTTCTTGCGCCGGTTCTTTTCTTGCTGCACTGCGCGCGCCATTTCAAGCGGCGTCAGCGGTTTGGCTTGCTCTGTTGTTTGAGAGGTGGTTTCTCGACCGAGGCGACCGTGCGACCTTCCCCTCTTAGGAAATACTGACAGAGTGCGCATTCTAGACGCCATCGTCGTCCAACCAGCTTCGTCTTGTTGATGCTGGAAAGTGGAGTCAATTGCCTGCTCGATTATCTCGGGCGGCAGTTGTTGGAATTCGGCCCAATAGGGGCTTGGCTCTTGGGCGGCTGGCTCTGTCACCGGCTTCTTGCCCCTGTGGCCTTCATCTTGCCGCCTGAGTAGCCGTATCGGCCCTGGTAGGCTGTCGATCCCTTGATGATGTGCTAAGCTCAGGGGTAATTTTCCGGGGCGCTGCCCTATGCTCCTGTCTTCCGAAACTCGCTCGCGGGGAGGGGAGACTTGGTGTCGTCGAGACCCCTTCTTTCGCCGAGGAGGTTGTTGCTGGACTTCTTCCCTGGGCTCGGCCCGGATTGTCGGATTGCCTTCTGAGTCGATCTTTCCCTCTTGGATGAGGGATTTGACCCAGTCTCGAACAATCGGACACATATCCGTAGGATGCAGCAACATGGCATGGTATTTGCAATACATGGGGTGGTTTATTTCCCTCTCCGTGTATGTTGGTGGCGGCCTGTGCGCCTTTACATAGTCTTGCTGCAAGAGTCTTTCGAAGATCTCCCCGGTCTTTGCGGTCGCAAAGGGGTTCGGGGAGACTCGCCACCTGGGATACCATAGGGCAGGGGCCTCGTCAGATGAGCCGCCTTCTGTCATATCTGGATCCTCTTGATTGTATCTTGAGATGGGCTGCTCTTTCAGGGATATATTCCTGAACTGCTGCCCCAAGCTCGCGCCTTCAGTGTCAGCTATGGACGACATCGGCGGTACGAGCCATCCTCGTTCATCAGCTTCGGGGGCTTGGAGGTTCTTGAAGCGCATATAGTCGCTTTCTTCAAATTCCCGCTGGGCTGCTTCCCTGGCTCTCATCAGGACCATGGAGTTGCCCTCCGGATCGATTTTCCCCTTTTGGATGAGGGACTCGATCCAATCCCGGACATCAGGGCACCTGTCTGTAGGGTGCAGCAGCATGGCGTGATATCGACAGTACATGGGGTGATTCAACTCCCTTTCAGTGTACGTTGGTGGCGGTGTGTGGGCCATCACGACACCTCGTTGCAGGAGCTTCTCAAAGATCTCCCCAACATTTCCGATTGCCAAGCGATTGCGGTGGGGAATTCACCCCCCCGGGCACCACCAGGTGGGGGCTTCACCAGATGAGCCGCCTTCTGTCATATCCGGGTCCGGGAAAGTGAATGCCACCGGTGTATAAATTTCCGGTGGGTCGATGACGTTGACTGTATGCGTGACAACGTCAGCTGAATGGTCTGTCCATTCGCGAATGTGAGGCTGTGGCGGGTTGACACGGGCGTTGCCCAAGTCGATAATCACTTGGTTGACCCATGCTTCAACCTTGTCTTTAAAGACGTGGCAGTCCTCTAACGCGTGCCCTGCATCTTGATGGTATATGCAGTAGTTTGGCGGGACGCTTGTTGGCGGCTGGCAGCCCAATAGTCCTGCTCGCAGGCAGGTACGGTAGAGTGCCAGTGTCCGATGGCGCGGGAAGGAATATAATCTTCCGGCGATTTCGTCATCAGACGGATTTGAAGACTCCTCCGAGATCCACCCCCCGCAGGGGGGGCGCGTTCGGAGCGTAGGTGCGCCTGCGGGCCCCTGAAGTCCTTGCTGGAGAGTCGTCAGACTTTCTTGCATAGTCCTCAGGTACATCAGCGTTTGGCGCTGACCGTGTCGCAGCGATTGAACCTGTCTTTCCAGGTTTTGCACTGTCTTTGACCATGTCCTGTGCTCCGAGGCTGAGGGATGATCCCCCTCCCATCTGTTGGTGGAATGAGCGTCCCAAGGATTTGCCTCGGGGTCTTCAGGCTCAGGAGGTGGCGCATTGACATGGATGACATTGGCCGACTGCCTCGATGGGTCCCAAGCATGGGGCTGTGGGGGATCGACCAAATGTTCGTGCATAGTGATGAGGCAACTCTGGATCAGCCTCTGTATTTCATTCTTGAAGACATAGCAGTCTTCAATGGAGTGCCCCAGCATGCGGTGGTAGAGACAGTAATTTGGCTCATCCACCCTATCCGCTTCACTTGGTCTCCTCAGTGCCGGAAGCTTGAGCAGGTCATTCTTCATGCACAGCTTGAAGAGCATCTTCGTATGGTCCCTTTTGAAGGAATACGGTGTGCTCATACGCTGTGGCAGTGAAGTTGGAGGCGGTTTTTCTTCCACCTTCTTGCTTGGGGCGCCAGAGGGCATGATCTTCTTCCCTTTACTTTGCGGGGCGAAGTCCACAGCATTCGCTTCTTTGCCCATAGCACGCTCCTTGTCCGGCTTGATTTTCGGAGGAGCTTGCATCGGGTTATCGGCGAAGAACATTTCGATCTCTGCCACGACCGCGTTAAGCTGGTCAAAACCCTTGATGTTTGTTCCCAGCAGCTTTTCACTTATCTGCGCTGCCAGGCCCCACCGACAGATGGTTATGGCATCTTCTTGCGTCGGGGGGTTGTCGCACCTCATGCTGAAGTCACGCCACCGCTTGATGAAGTCGAGTGCTGTTTCTCCTTTTCTTTGCCTGAGGGAGCACAGCTCTGCAAGCGACACCTTTCTCTCGGCCGTTTGGAAACGGTCGATGAACTTCTTTTGGAGGTCGGCCCAGTCGACAATGGAATTGGGCCTCAACCTGGAGTACCACTGGAAGGCGGTGCCTGTCAGGGACGTTGCGAAGTAACGGAGGAGGTAGGATTCATCGAATGCCAACTCTCCCATCGCCGTTATATAGTAGGCCAGGTGCTTATTTGGAGAGCCCTGTCCGTCGAACTTCTGCAACTTTGGCGCCTTGGGGAAGTCCGGTGGCAGCTTCTTGAACTGATGGTGGACGGGATATGGCACGCTGTAGAGATCTACAGTGGCAGTTCCCTCGCCTCGCTGAGCGAAGCGGTCGTCCACGATCTTTTCAATCATTCGTCGCTGGGCGACGATATCTTCGGCCGTAGAGGCTTGGGAGTTTATGCCCCTGCGCGGCTGCTGGACCGGATCGACAGTATAGTCGTTGACCGCGGCTATGCGTGGGTTGACATCGGGCAACTCGCCTTGTTGATGTCTTGCCCGAGCATTTTAGTTTGCCGTCGGCACTTGGCGGCGTGGCGCATTTGCCCCTGCCTGTTGTCCTCGCTCCGTCAGGAGATTGGCCATTTCAGCCTGCCAACGCTGTATGAAATCATACTTGGCGTCGTCCGTCATTGCTTGGAAGGCGGCCCTGGTTGGAGGCATGAGGAACACTTCAGCTTGCTCCCCGTCGGCCGGCAGTTGTTGATCTCCGAGGTGGAGGCTGGCGACTTCGTCTTGTTCCCCTCCTTCGAGGTCCAACTGGACCTGCCCCTGGAGGGGTCTTTGATCATGCTCGAGTGGAGGCTCGAGAACTTGCCCCAGGTTCGAGGGCCCAGCTTGACTGCCTTGCTGCCCTTGCCCTTGGAGAAGTCTTCTGGCAGCGTTCCTGGTGTACCGGAGGACGGTTTCGTCGTCCTGTCCGGACTCGTTTATCCTGAGCGCTCCCGTAGGGATGCCGGACGGCCCGGTGCTTCCCTTCCGGAAGCATAGCAGGTGAAGATTTTCATGCCTCCACCTTCTTCAGACGTCTGCTGCACTCTCCGCTTCTTGGCTTCTGAGTGCGGACGGATTGCAGCTCCCAGCCTGGTGAAGACTGAGGCGCTCAGCCTTCAAAGATCGAGACTCGAGGTGTGGAAGCTCCGGCTTGACTCGCGTCTCCCCCCCCTCAGCAGTTTCCGCTTGAGCGGGGACGAAGTTGGGCTTCCTATAAATGCCCCTGCGTTGTGTCCGCGGGGACGAGGAGGTTCGTTTCTTGAGCTTTTTCTCGCCCAGGTACCGTTGCCTTCTTGGGGCATTCGGCGGGTTGATCCGCTCTAGCTTGTTTGATTTGGCGGGCTTCCTGCTGGGTCACCCACATTTGCCTCATTTCGCGAGGCGGCTGGGGCGTCGAGCTTGATGCCTGCCCCTGTCGGGCTCCTTTTAGGGAGTCCCCATCTTCTTGACGCATCCCTTGGAGGGGAGCGAACTGGTTGGAGGTTGCCACCGTCGGGACGCTTCTGTCCCGGGGCAGTATCGGCTCGCCTCCATCAAGCCTGACGCGGATGTCTCCCACAAGCACGGTCTTGCCGGAGTTGGAGACGACTGCGAGGGGCTTGGTGCCCCTGCGCCCCTGGCGCTGTCCCCGTTTTCTAGGGACTGCGATGCAGGAGATTGTGTTTACCGAGAAGACTCGGCCTTGGCTTGGACGGGGTTTGGTGCCCCTAGTTGCAGTAGCTTTGGGCGTCGCCTTTGGAGTAGCTTGGACGGCGGGGACCACTCCTAGGAAGTAGGGGGATCCCACCACAGCAGGAAAGTCGCCGAATACGATCGGCGTCGTCAAGTAGCCACACTTGGCGTGGCATGCAACGACCATCGGACCGTAGGTGACGGCGGCCATTGAGCGAGCTTGAAGTTGCAGGTGGGAACGGGCGTTTGATGTCGGCCTTCGCTCCTTGTACCTGTGATGTGGAAATTAGTCATCTTTTATTTCTATATCGGCATACGGTCTTTTTACATATGCATGGAAGGCAGGAACAGTCTCACCGGGCGTGCCAGATTGTTGGAACGCGGAATTATTTTCTCCCTTCTTTTTCTATATTTTCTTTCTTTTCATTTCTTTTATCTTCGAAATGAATTTTGAGCGTGCCAGACGGTTTGCGAGAAACAGACAAAGATTTATTTTACGAGGGGTACCGGGTAAAGACCCGGCACCCTCGAACATTTCATTTTTTTTTCCGCGTGCGCTCGCGTTCAGGGCGATTGGAGTGGTCATGTACTGGACCGTTCCCCACCGACCGAAGTCGATGTTTCGTTTACATTGAGTATAACACTCGAATACCTTCGAATGCGTAATGTTTATTAAAAGACCGTATGCCGAAATCTAAAGAAGAAAAGGCAGATGACAAGCAAATTTCCACAATTTTATTCAAGCATGCTCATGTCATTTATATTTATGACATTACATTACGCCTTTAATGGGGTTTTGTACCTCCACTGGGCGTGCATACAACAAGTCATGTACTGGACGTCGACGACGGGTGTTTGTGTCTCCGTCGGAGGTTTACATGGTGAGAGTACATTTGTGTTACCAATGGGGGTTTTTTGCCTCCACAAGGTAACTTGCCTCTACGTGTTCTTTTGTGACACCGGAGGACTTAGACAGGGGTCTCGACGTATGTCATTTTATGACCCGGAGGACTTGAACATGGCCGTCGCGTGGTCGCTTTTTATGACACCGGAGGATTTACACATGTGCCTCGACGTGTGTCGTTTTTGACACCGAGGACTTAACTGGCAACGGGTTCTTATACACCCTGTGGCGTCTCTATGGGGCGAGCGCAGGAGGGCCCCGGCCACGGAGACCATGGAAGGAAGAATCGCCGGATCGAGCCAGAATCGCTCGATCCCGGATCGGATCGACCCCCAAGGGTCGATTCCCCCTTGAAGAACCCCAAAACCCCACATTTCCGGCTGGATCGACCCAACTCAGTAGGATCTGAGTTGGATCGCTCGAGTCGAACCGGGATCGATCGATCCCGGCTCGATTCAGTCGATCCGGCCCTGTTCAGTTCAAATTTGAACTTACGGCGCCGGATCGACCCTTATCGGTCGAATCGATCGATCCGGCGTCGATCCGACCCGATAAGGGTCGATCCCGATCGATCCGGCGCGATCCCCCCTTATTTCGCCCCTTCCCACCCGAGGACACCAAAAGATGCAGGTTTTGGTGTCCTAGGAAGGAAGGAAGGTGCTCCCCCTCCCCCCCCCCAGCTCGGGCTGCCTCCTCCACCGCCGCCGCCGGCCTCCTCCACCGCCGCCGGCCTCCTCCCCAGCCGGCCTCCTCCTCCTCCTCTTCTTCTTCTTGTTCTTGTTCTTCTTCTTCCTCTTCTCCTTCCTCTTCTACTTTTTCTTCTAAACCCTATCTTCTCTTTCAAGTTTGAAAGAGGTTAGAAAGAGCACATCCAAGGGATCTTCTTGAGTAGATCTCAAGAGATCTTACTCAAGCAAGGAAGAAGTTGTTCTTTTTAAGGTATATTTCATTTTTTAATTTCGAAATTCAGTTATAAATTCTGAAAAAAATGAAAACACATGTACACATGTTTAATCTTCTTATATCTTCTTATTCTTCCCTTACATTTTGTCAATTAGATAAAATCTCCAAATTTCACCCTAATTGGCTAATTAGGGTTTGATATTTGGGGCTTATGTTGTATTAGCACAATTAGAGATCAATTAAGTGTTCCAATCACTTAATTGACTTAATCATGCCTTTCTATGATAATGGAACATTTCATTTCGGGAAATTAGAGAAAATCTCTAAATTTCACCCTAATTAGGGTTAATTTAGATGTAATTATGTTTATAATTGTATACTTACACATGAATGTGTTTGTATTCTTAATTTGTTATAGGATTAGCAAGTATGGCTGATGAGGGACACGAGGAAGAGCAACCACAAGTAGACATTGGATGGAAACACGGTGTCCTTATTGATGCTGCCTCTAAGAGAGTGCGGTGTAACCACTGTGGTAAGGAAATGAATGGAGGTGTATACCGCCTAAAACAACACATTGCAGGCATTGGAACAAATGTAGTAAAATGCAAGCATTGTCCACGGGAGTTAGTGAATGAGATGAAAGACTACATGGCTGGAAGACAACAACAAAGAGGCATACGTATTCAACATCAACAAGAACTGCATGAAGAGATTTCTGGGAAGGGAAAAAGTAAGGCAGCTACAAGAACTGTTGATTTGAGGACTCAGATGATACAGATTATGAGGATCTCTCACCTAATGAGAGAGAATGGCGAGAAGGACTACGGCAGAGTCGGCGTGCTGCCATGTTGGAAAGTGACATGCGGAGGTTCCATAGTACAAGAGAAGGATCATCATCAGGGGCTAGTGTCACACGGCCACCGGCACCACCTATCAGGAGAGGTGGTTCAATGAGGGGAACGGACCAACTAGTGGGGTTGACACAATTTTGGGAAGGAAATCTTCATCAAAACAGCCTGGCATAAAGCATGCAATGAAAGGGGTAAAGGCCACAGCTGCTTCCGCTAAACATGCAGTTAAAAACATTGTAAAATGGTTTTTGCATGCAGGGGTCCCAGCCCATACAGCATCTAGTCCTTATTTCCAAACGATGATAGATTCAGTTGGTGAGGCCTCCAGTTTGAAAGCTCCTACACCAAAGGAGATTTATGGCAAATATCTTGAAGAGGAATTGACTGAGATAAAGGATTGGGTGGCGTCATTCAAAGATATATGGATGGCAAGAGGTTGTACTCTTATGTGTGATGGATGGACGGGAACAACAAGAAGGTCCATGATTAACTTTCTTGTATATTGTAGTGAGGGTACAGTGTTCATGAAATCTATAGATGCAAGTGGGCAAATAAAAATGCAGATTACTTGTTTAGGCTCATGGATGAGATGATTGATGAAATTGGCGAGGAACATGTAGTCCAAGTTGTCACTGATAATGAAGCAAGTTACAAGGCAGCTGGAAGAAAATTGATGGCAAAACGACATCATCTTTATTGGGTCCCTTGTGCAGCCCACTCCTTAGACTTGATGATGGAGGATATTGGCAAAGACAAACATGTGCATGACTTGGTGTCCAAGTCGCAATTGATTACTACTTTTATTTATGGACACAATAGAATCTTACATATGATGAGAGAGTGCACAAATGGACATGACATAATTCGTCCTGGCCCAACAAGATTTGCCTCACAATTTATTGCATTGGAGAGTCTGCATCAGTTTAGACATGAGTTGGGCACTCTCATACACAGTTCCGAGTACTTGGCACATGTGGCTACATTGAGAGAGGAATCCAGAGATGTGGCACATGAGATTTCTTGCTTGGTCAGTGACCATCGTTTTTGGGAGAAAATCCACTATTATTTGAAGCTAATAGAGCCTCTAGTACAGGTGCTGAGGATGGTTGATGGAGAGGACAAGAATGACATGGGTTACTTATATGAGGCTATGGATAAAGCCAAGGAAAGGTTGAGAGAGAAGCATCCGCAAGCATATAAAAAATGGTGGAAGATTATTGATGCAAGATGGGAGTCACACTCCACCATGATTTACATGCAGCAGTAAATGTATTATATCTTATTGTGCATATTTCTTATTAGCATGAGTTGAATTTCTAACTTACTACACATGTTTTGTACATATAGGGTATTTCTTTAACCCTAGGCATCAATATAGTGATTCCCCTCACAATGATGGTGAGGTGCTCCAGGGGACAATCAATGTCATCGGGAGATTATCTAGGAGCATGGACGAAAGAATAGATGCTATGATAGAGGTACGACCAAGTTAAAAACTTCATTCCATTTCATGTATTCAATATACTTTTGGAGTTACACTTAGCAACTGTATTATACTGTAGATGGACAGATTTAAACTGAAGTTGGACATCTACAGATTATGATGTTAAAGAAGCAGTGACCAGAATGGGTCCGGGTAAGAACCTTCAGACTTAAGCTCATGCTTACTTCATAACAAAATGACAAATCACTTGTATTATGTGCTAATTCATTGTATGTTTTTTTTTTGTAGGTGAGTGGTGGGTTATGTTAGACTACAAGACTGGTCAAAAGTCCACTTGCAAGGATTGCTATTAGAGTACTCAGTCAGACCACTTCATCTAGCCAGTGTGAGAGAAATTGGAGCACTTTCTCACTTATTCACACAAAAGTGAGGAACAGGTTGAGTGCAACTAGGCTAGAGAAGTTGGTCTATTGCCACTACAATATGAGGTTGAAGCTGAAATGCATTAAATATAGACAAAAGAAGAGCGAGGCAAGGCTAATGACTTTTGCAGGTAGTCATTGGGAGCAACGTTTTGCAGAGAGGGAAGCTTATCATCTCAAATTGATGTTGATGAGTTATTTGATGAGGAACACCCACTAAATGCATGGGTGGAAACAAGACAGGAAAGGGATGTTCCAGAATTTGACCCTCGTGATTGCTCATGGGCGGAAGGAGAATTGGATGGAGTAGAGGCTGGAGATCCAGAGCTTAGGGTAAGTGAGGACCAACCTCTCACCCTCGGTCCTCTCTTCTCTTTGCCACGACACTCAGCTATCTTACCAGAGACATCTAGAGTGCCTCCCACTCAGCCTGCATTAAGAAGAGCTGCAACACAAAAAGAGAAGAGTTCAAAAGCCTTAGAGTTAGAAAAAATAACATATGCCAGGCAAAAAAAGAGGAAAGTGCAGCAACCATTCGTAGTGATGACACCACACAAGATCCAAATGATGATGATGATGATGATGATGATGGGCTGCCACTGGGGCCACAGGAGCTGGCCAGGGATATGCAGGAGCAGGATATACTGGGGCCACAGGTGTAGGGCTTACTGAAAGTTATGTACCAGAAACAGAACATCAGGGAGGCGGAGGAGAAGGACAAGGGCATGGACAAGGGGGATATGAAGGACAACAACATCATGCAGCCTATGAGTGGCCACCTTGGGAGCCAAACTATAGTTCAGGGTCTACTCATATACCTGCATTTCAGCCTCCCATTTTACCGTACTCAGATATTAGTAGCTCACCTTATGGAGTACAAGGAGGATGGGGACCTTGGCCTTCACAAGAACAAGAGCCTAGTGGCCCTAGTGAAGCAACAAGTACATACAAACCGCTTGGTATATGGTGTCCAGCTCCATCACAATCTGGAGAAAGCTCAAGTCAACAATTTACACCAAGAGGGATTCAAATGGGTATGCATGATTTAGCAAATTCCCTCTTTGGTCATAGCTACCAAAACCCAAATGATGGTGGCTCATCTATGTCTGGAAGTGGATGGAAAGATTATTAGTCTTCTATCAAATGTAAGTTACATGTACAATGTCTTAAATTTCATGTTTTATGTACTATGAATGCATGTATAATTGATTTTTGATGCAAATCTTAGTTCTTTCAGGAGTTCAGATTTTTTCTGTTTTTTCCAGAATTTTTCTGAATTTTCCTGCATTTTTTCCAAAAAAATAAACATTTTATAATCTGGCCGATCCAGGATCGGCCAGACTTCCCTGGGATCCATGGGATCTTGCGATCCGATCCGATCCAGGATCGGATCGACCATGGTCGATCCCGATCCCGATCCCGATCCTGCCTTCCTTGACGGAGACAAAGCGCCAACGGGTGCGAAGACCTTTCCCACAGTGCGGCCTTTAAGCTCACGCACGGACCAGCTGAAGTGGTTTGCAGGCGTCTGGCATCTACTTTGGCTCGGAAGCGTCTTGTAGGCCGAATGGCGTCGTCCTTCAAATGGGGATGCCCCCCTATTTATAGGATTTGCGGGGGGCATACGGCGGGGTACCCTCCCCGACGGAGGTCTCGCGGGCACGAGCGTCGAGGGCGAGCGCGAGCGTCGAGGCCGGGCGCGAACCGGCGAGGGTGCTGGAGATGCGGCTGACTGGCGGAGGGGGCCGCCAGTCAGGGGGCCTGACCGGCGGCCCTCCCTGCTGGCGCGGTGGCTGAACCGGCGCCCCCCCCCTGCTGGCGGGGCCGAACCGGCGGCCCCCCCTGCTGGCGCAGGGGGCCGAACCGGTGGCCCCCCCCCTTGCAGGCGCGGGGGCGAACCGGCGGCCCCCCCTGCAGGCGGGGGGCCGAACCGGCGCCCCCCCCAGCTGGCGCGGGGGGTCGAACCGGCGGCCCCCTCACTGGCGAGGGGGGCTAACCGGAGGCCCCCCTCACTGGCGAGGGGGGCTAACCGGCGCCCCCCTTTGCAGGCGCGGGGGCCGAACCGGCGGCCCCCCTCACTGGCGAGGGGGGCTAACCGGCGCCCCCCTGGGGCTCCCTCTTGGCCCACCACTATTTAAGGTGGGGCCTTCTTCATTCCAACTCATTTTCTCCGTACTTTCCGGGAGAAAACTCGGGAGAGAGCTCTGTGGGCCTCCCTTGGTTGTTGGTTGACGACCGCGTACGTGCGCACGTGCACCGTTCGCGCTTCCTCGGCCGTCCCACGTGCGTTTTTCCTCGTTTTTGAGGGGCACGTGCATTCGGTATCCCGGAACCCTTCGGCTTCGGGCGTAACTTCGAACTCCGCTCCGGACGTGGATTTTCTGACATCCGGGGTACGTGCCCTTTGTCGACGAAGACTTCTCGGGCTTCTCGCTTCCGGGTTGCCACGGGTTGACGCGAGTATTCGGAGTCGTTTGCTTCCGACGTCCGAACGGGAGAGACCGGGAGTTTGTTCCCAGTTCCCCCCGAGGCGTATTTGTTGCCCGGGGTTTGTTTAAGCCCTGATATTTTTCGGGTTCAACACCCTCCATGTATCTTCCATTTTTTGCTGTTTTTTGTTGATGTATGGGAAGTATATTCTTGGGAAATTATGTTGCAAGTGATTAGTGTTCACTTGCAACCATTTCCCCTTTGAATCTTCCATTTTTTTACATAGATTTGTCAATTTTCTTCCAATTTTGAATTTCTGAAATTATTTAAAAAAAACAAAAAATTCAAACATGATGTTGCAAGTGTTTAGTGTTCACTTGCCACCATTTCTCCCTTGAATCTACATTTTTTACGCTTAGATTTGGCCATGTTCTTCCATTTTTAATTTTCTGAAATTATTTAAAAAAAACAGAAATTGGAACGAAATTATTTTTTAAAAAAATCAGAATTTGCAACCATGATGTTGCAAGTGTTTAGTGTTCACTTGCAACCATTTCTCCCTTGAATCTTCAATTTTTTCATATAGATTTCCCCATTTTCTTCTAATTTCGAATTTCTAAAAATATTAAAAAAAACACAAAATTCAAACATGCTGTTGCAAGTGTTTAGTGTTCACTTACTACCATTTCTCCCTTGAATCCACATTTTTTACACATAGATTTGGCCATGTTCTTTTATTTTTAATTTTTTGAAATTATTAAAAAAAATAGAAATTTAATGAATATTTATTTTACGTAGATGGCACCGAAGAAAGCCACTAGTGAGGACATTGGGTGGCAGCATGGAACTGCATTGGGCAGTAGGCACAATTACAAGTGCAACTACTGCGGCCATACGGGACAAGGAGGTGGCGTCTCTCGCCTAAAGAAGCACCTTGCAGGTGGGCGGCTTGCAGGGTACCATGATGTGCAAGGTTGCAAATCGGTGCCTGCTGAAGTGAAGCGGCTCATGATTGAACACTTGAAGGGTGTTCGGGTCGAGACGCAAAGAAAGAGGGCGGACAGGGAGATGCATGAGAGGATCATCTCAGGAAGGCAGCGAGATGAAGACGACGATGATGAGCCAGAAATTCATGCAGAGTGTGTGCCTGATGTTCTCGAGCAGAGAGGGAGTTTTGAGGTTGGCAGTGGTAGTGGAGGCAGTGGGTCTAGAGTTGGGGGCGAGGCGCAGTCCCGTCGGTTTTCCAATGTGGGTGATTACTTCACTCATATGGCGGGTGACATCCCAATCCCAGAACAACATGAAAGGCAAAGGAAGAGATCCACAGGTGTAACCTTAGAAGAGGTGGATCCTAACATATATTCTCGGGAGCATGGAAAGCAAACGAGAATTGATGATGCATACAACCAACAAGGGCCTAGATATAAAGTGGGTCGTGCAGTGGCTAAATGGTGGCATCATTCGGGCATTTCATTTAATGCAGCTAATAGCCCATATTACAAAACCATGATCCAGGAGGTACAACGACATGGGCTTCATGTGCAACCACCCTCATCAAGAGATTTGACAGGGAGATACCTAGATGAAGAAGTGCATGAGATCAAGTCATATATTCAAAGCTTCAAAAAAAAGTGGGAGAAATATGGTTGCACATTGATGTGTGATGGTTGGTCAGGTACCACCAAGAGTAGCCTTATCAACTTTCTTGTGTATTGTGATAGACAGATGTTCTACCATAAATCTGTTGATGCATCCGATGGAGTGCACAATGCTGAATATATTTTGAGTTTGATGCGGGAGGTTGTGAATGAGATAGGAGAGCAATATATTGTGCAGGTGGTGACCGATAATGGCTCTGCATACAAGAAGGCAAGGAAGGAGTTGATGCTTCTTTATCCCCATCTTTATTGGACTCCTTGTGCAGCACACTGTGTAGATTTGATGTTGAAAGAGATTGGCACATTGCAACCTGTCAGGACGGTGGTGGAGGCTGGGCAGAAAATCACAAGGTACATTTATAATCATCATGTTGTGTTGGCGTGGATGAGAGAGTCCATAGGTGGAGAGTTGTTGAGGCCGGCTATCACCCGCTTTGCAACTAATTTCATTGCCTTACAAAGTCTCCTAAAGCACAAAGATGGTTTAAAACGCATGTTTAGGACAAACAGATGGATGCAGAGCACTTTTGCCGGGACTGCTGATGGTAAAGAGGTTGAAGGGATCGTTTGCAGCGCTAATTTATAGGACTGAGTATTCAAGCTGGTGCAAATTATTGAATCTCTTTATGAGGTTTTGAGGGTGGTTGATGGGGATAGGAGACCAACCATAGGGTTGGTTTATGCAAAAATTGAAGCTGCAAAGACGAAGATTCGTGACGTGTCCCCTCGTTATGCACACTTGGTCTTAGACGTTGTTGAGGATCGGTGGGACCGACAAATGAGTCGAGATCTACATATGGCGGGTGAGAAAATTTTACTTCAAGTTTGTTTTCATTTTAGTACAATCATGATAATTTATTTTATACCCTCATTGCAGCTTACTATCTCCATCCTGCTTACCATTATGCGTTGGAGCTATCGTACGAGGATGACTTGACGGCCGCCTTTACGTTGGTTATTAAAAGACTGTCAAGGAGTCCATTGGATGCAGCAGATGCTATTGATCAGGCGAGCATTAATCTCCCTACATTATGTTTATGTCAATTATTCACTTAAATATTTTTCTAATGGACTTCATTACGGCAGATGAAGAGCTTTCGAGAAGGGATTGGGAGTTTTGCAGAGCCATCCGCCATTGCTGGTCGGGACCATATTGACGGCGGTAATGTGCTTTCCCTTTTATAATTAGATATTAGTAAACTCAACGATTGACTAATTGAGGAAAATTAATTTTTTTTATAGTTGATTGGTGGTTCAACTTTGGGCACTCGACACCCATATTAAGGAAAATTGCAGTGAAGATCCTATCACAGACCTCCTCCTCCAGTGGGTGTGAGAAACTGGAGCACCTTTGCATTGATACACACCAAAGTCCGAATAGGTTGGTGTATGTGCATGACAATATGAGGTTGAGGGTGAGCATTTAACAGATGATCCAAAGAGGGGGGAGGTGGAGTATGATCCAGTTGACATTGGGTTCCGACAAGATGATAAAGACCCAATGGTTGCATGGGTTGCACAAGCGACTACAGAGCGGGGAGAGTACGAGTTAGATGAGGAGTCAGATGATCCTGAAGATCCACCGCGTCCAAACACATTTTTAGCTAGGGCTATAGAAGCTGCAGAAGAGGAGGAGGGAGGTGATGGAGACGTGGGAGGAGGGAGACAACCACATTCTTCTCAATTTCGGGCCGAAGAAGAAGATGAGGTGGATCTTCTTGGCGACTTATCCATATGTGCAAAAGGTGAGACAGTAGTTATCATTTGTTAAAGATGTTCATTCATTATTTTGTGATTCTCTATACCATAATTTTTTATGTTGGGGACTATTGCAGGTGGTGCAAACGTTGATGATGATGTGCAGTTTGAAAGATTGATGCTAGGCCCTACAGCCCGCTCACAGTCTATGATAGAAACCTACAATCATGGTTTGGCGCGCCGGATCGAGCCGGGCCGATCCCCCCGAATCGCATCGGATCAGGGAGGATCCGATGCGCGGCTCGCCCGATGCGCCAGGATCCCTTCTTAACAGGCGGATCCCTTCTTAGCAGCCGAATCCAGCGGATCGAACCGAATCGGTTCGATCCGCCCGAATCGGATCGATCAGGAAAACCCGATCCGGTCCGAATCGGGGATGCGCCAAACCTTGCCTACAATTGCTTCCTCACAACCAAGACATACGCAATCTGCTGCTCCATCCCAAGCTGCAAAAGGAAAGGCAGTAGCGACATCCCAACCGACGAAAGAAAATGGGAAGGACATAGGTCAAGCAGGTGACCTAGCCAAAGGCATTGTCATTAGAGAGCCAACCGCCCCAGCACCAAAAAAGAAGAGTTGGTTCTCCTGGGGATCCAAGAAAGGGAAAAAAATGGCTGCCCCTATTTTGGATCCACTTAATATTGCAGATTTAGAAACATTGGATCCAAATGCAGAATAAACACCTCCCGAGGATTCGCCACGATTACTCAGCAGCCGCTCCCATGATTCCATGACAACTGGTTCACCGAGTGGGTCTGTAGGGGGAGGTGATGGAGATGGGGGAGGGGACGGTGGTAATGATGGAGATGGGGGAGGGGGCGGGGTGGTGGGATACATTTCACAGCGGAGCAGCATTTTGGTGGCCATTGCACCCAAGATACCGATCATGGCGGCCTAGTGCAGTACAATAGAAAGTAGAAGTTTAGGGAAGGTGGTCGTGCAGAAGGTTCAGCAGTGGATAGTGATAGCTATAACACTATGATATCTGATTTTGAAAGAATGAGGACACATGAGTCTGTGGATCCTATGGCTATGGGGGACATAGTTATCAGCCAGAGTCCGACACAGGCTACTCCAGTGGCTATAGTGGCTACGCCACCACAGGCTACCCTACACCATATTTTCATCCACCTCCGTCTATTCATGTTCATGTTCCTGTTCAGCAGATTTATGCTCCTGCATAGGATGTACAAATGGCGAGTTTGAGGATAGTCCGTCCTGGATGTGAGGTGTGGGACCACTTTGTGAGGGAGTTTCAGAGCAGATACTATACCATGATGACTTGGGATGAGTTTCGTACATTTGTGTCTCAAACCAAAAGTTATCATCTTATTGGGGAGCTGCCCTCAGAGTCAGATGAGTCTTTCCAGCCCCAGTAGGGTACATATGATCCATATCAGTAGGGCCAGGGATATTGGGGTTACTAGACTCATTGTACTTTGTATTTGGATCTGAGTTTCAGGTTTGTACTTTTTAGTTGATATAAGTCATTGTATTTTTCAATTGGAATTGAGTTTCATGTTTGTACTTTGTAGTTTGTACTCAATTTCTAATAAAATTGAATGAAAATGGATGTTTGTGTAGTATTACATGGCATAAATATCATTAGTTATACATGAAATTCTTCACAGGAGGTTTTAAACAGAGAATCAACCAAAGAAACATCAAATCCATGCGAATCTGGCCAACCTGGGGCAGAACCAACACTGCCTGGCAGGTTCCAGGCGTCGACCCGATTCGCCTCAATTCTGGGCGAATCGGATCGCATCAGGGCGAATCCGATTCGCCCCAAATCCGCGCACCAGCAAACCATGCTATATATATATATATATATATATATATACAATGCGAATCGGACCGATTCGGCCGAATCAGATCGAACCAGGAGATCTCCGATTCTATCTGAATCGGCGATGCGGAGCAATGACCCAATCATACATTTCTAAATCTTTTGATATATGTTTTTGCCTTGTGGATCACTGTCTAACTTTTTGCTTGAGCTCATAGGAGTTCCTAATGACTTACACTTGTCAAACTCAAAACCAAAATTTTTGAGTAACTCTAAAGTGTACTTGGTTTGACAGATGTGAGTCCCTTTCTTGGTTTGCGTAATTTGCAATCCAAGAAAATAATTAAGCTTACCCATCATGCTCATTTCGAATTTGCTCTACATTGGATCTTCAAATAGGTTACAGAGTGACTCATTAGTAGCTCCAAATATAGTGTTACCAACATATATTTGTACAATTAAAATCTCATCTGAGAAATTTTTAATAAATAATGTGCTATCTATTTTACCTCTTGTGAGATCATGTGATAGAAGATACGCACTTAGTTTTTCATACCAAACTATAAAAGTTTATTTCAGATCATATAGTCTTCTTTAATAAAAAAATATGATCTAGATATTTATTATTTTCAAAATTAGAAGGATGTTCAACATAAACTTCTTCTTTTATAAAACAATTCAAAAAAGAGTTTTTAACATCTATTTGATAAAGATTGATATTCATAGATAAAGCATAGGCTAATGAAATTTTGATCGCCTTTAGTCTAGCAACTGAAGCATAAGTTTCATCAAAATCAATTCTCTCTTTTTGGGAATATCTTTGAGCAACTAGTCTGACCTTGTTTCTAATAATTACGCTAGATTCATCCATCTTGTTTTTGAAAACTCATTTAGTTCCATTTACTGGATGATCAGATAGTCTAGGCACAAGGGTTGAAACCTGATTGTATTGGAACTAGTTAAGTTCATTCTGCATGGCTAAGATCTAAGACTCGTTTCCTAATAGGCTTAATTTGAGAAACAACTGCTAAATAATCACAAAATGGTCATATCTCTGGTTGTTATCTTATAACTTCCATTCTTGAGGTAGGTTTGCATGTAATTCATCTTTTTCTTGTAGACTCTCAAAACTCCAAAGGTGGATCTTCTTCCTTCTTATCTAAAAATATATGTTCTAATTCCCTCCCAAGATCATCTCAGAAATCTTATTCCTTCCTTTTTAGAGAAGGGTTAGTTTCATCAAATAAAACATAAACAATTTGTTTTACTAACAAAGTTCTCCTATTAAAAACTCTATATCTTTTTGGTTTTGATACATATCTTAACAGAATTCCTTCATCACTCTTAACATTTAATTTACTTAAACTATTGTTGTGCCAAATTTTCGGTCGACTTCTCACAGAAGAAATAAAAAAAAGAGAGAATAAACCAAATAAGTACAGAAAAGAAGAGAAGGGATCCTACCTGTCTCTGGTCATTTCCCCCTAGCCGCCGCTAGTAGGAGAGGAAGAGGAGGACGAGCCCTCTGTGCAGGGGACCTCCCCTGCTCGCTGTCGCTGCCTCTCCTCCGCGCAGGGGGATCCCCCCCCTTTCCCGCCGCCGCCGCTGGCCCCCTTGGCCACCACCCCCTTGCCCGCCGTCGCCGCTGGCCCCCTTGGCCACCGCCGCCGCCGCCTTCCCTCTTCACCACTGCTGCTGGTCCGCTCTGCTGCGGCTGCTACTGTTGGCGGGAGGGATAAGAAGAGGGCCGCCGCCCTCTGTCCCAGTCGCAGTAGGAGAGGGGGGAGGAGGCCACCGCCGCCGTCCCCTTTTCCAGTCGCGAGCGGAGGAGGGAGACGGTGGTCTCCTCTCCTCTCTCGTCCCTGCCTCTCCCATGCGAAACAGGAGAGAACCAAATTTGGAAATTCAAAGGGGAGAAACAGAAAACATGATAATGGACAGGGGGAAATCCGCAAAAAGGCCAAATCTAAATGACCGGGGAGGGTCTGCAAATGACCGGGACGACATTTATGGCAAGTACGTTGCAAATGACCGGGACAGCGTAAATGACCGGGACGGGTCTTCAAATGACCGGGAGGAGTCTTCAAATGACCGGGACGGTGTCTTCTCCACCCCCTATAAAAGCACATGGGGCGGCCAAGCTAGAGGGGTGGATTTTTGAAGTTCTGAAACCCAGAGCAAGGCTCTGAGGAAGACTGCAAGGCGGTCTGGAAAAAGGGTCTGCAAGGCAGCCCTAAAGAATATCGTGCAAGGCACGATTTAATTTTCTCAAGTATTAAAAAAGGTCTATTGGGCTTACCTTATTGGGCCAATTTTCTTATTGGGCCTGGGACTGCTTATTGGGCCAGACTTGTATTTCCATACAACTAATTGAGATATTTTGTGCTTATTAGGCTGGCATTTGACAAATTCTCATGTGTGATTTAATGGGTCTATTGGGCTATTTTTAATCATTTAATCATACGTTATACGAATTATTTTCATGTAATGTCACGTTTATTTAAAAACGTTGCACTACTTAATTTCTTAACCAAAATCAACCAAATTTTCGACAAATCTTAACAAAATATTTCACAAACATTATTACTTAATTTTTAATAACATAAAATCAACAAACAAGTCATGTCTCACATCATTTTTAATCCACCTTAAGTTAATTCAAATTTAAATCAATTAAATAAGTGAAAACATTAATTTAATCCATATAATCCTAATTTAAATAAATAAATAACGAAAATGCTTAAATAAATGAAATCAATAATTCTAAAATACCAAAAAAATGAGAAAATGCATTTAAAAATCAATAAAAATGAAATAAATATAAAAAAATTCCAAAAAAAATAGATTGCATGCCTGCAACTGTGTTTCCCTTCACGCACAATTCATTTCATGTAAATATGAGTTATGTTCTTTTTTTAAGGGTTTGTTTGATGGTTAATCAAGGGTGTTCAGCCCTTTACGCTGATATAATTAACACTAACCGCGGTTAGTGAGGGAGGTCAATGAACTAAACAAGACCATGTCCTTGTAAATAAATAAAAATCCAAACAAATCAAATCCAAAGATAAATTTAAAATTTTTAAAATGTAAAAAAAAAATATTCTCACAACTATCTTTACCATTATTCATAAGAAAACACTTACAGTCAAAAAGTCGAAGGTGGTTATTGCTTGGCTTCTTCTCTTTGTAGAGCTCATGTGGGGTCGTCTTTAAAATTAGTCTGATCATGGCTCTATTGATGATGTAATACTCTGTATTGATTGTTTGGCCCAAAAATATCTTGACATATTGTAATTAGATAGCATTGTCCTACTCATATTTAGTAGTGTTCTATTCTTCCTTTTTATCACACTATTTTGTTGAATAGTTTTTGAAACTGCATTCTTGAATTCTTCACCATGATTTGATCTTACATTGATAATAGTGTATTTCTAACTTTTCTGAGCAACTTTGCTAAAATGTTTTTGACTTATTTTCCAATAGTGACACCCATATGTATCTTGAATAGTCATCAATAATTACGAATCCATATAATTTTTCTCCCAGACTTGTTGTTCTCATAGATCCAAAGAGATTCATGTGGATTAACTTCAATGGCTTCGAAGTTATCACTATATTTTTGGACTGAAATGATGTCTTAGTCTGCTTTCTTTATGCACAAGTTGGACAGATATTAAAATTCTTTAGCTTTAGGTTTGGAAGATTTTTAACTAGATCATGCTTTACTAATTTCTTGATCAGTAATGTACTTGTATAATCTAATCTTATGTGCCATAAATCAGTTTCTTCTTCTTGATTGGTTGCAAGACATAAATCAACTTCTTTTAATTCTGCTAACTATAAGGTGTACAAATTTTTCACTCTATTTGCTTCACATATTACTTGATTATTTTTCAAAATTACACACTTATCATTTTGAAATTGAACTAAATGGCCTCGGTCATATAGCTGGCTAATACTTATCAGATTATGCTTGAGGCCTTCAACACATAGTACTTCTTCTATTAAGTCTTTAGATTTTGTTCTAATGGTTTCACATCTAATAACTTTGTCTTTACCATTGTCTCTATATGTGATCAAACCTTCTTCTGATTTGAATGTAGTGAAGTGTCTTCTGTCACCTGTCATGTGCCTTGAACATCTATTATTCAAGTTCCATTTGGATGCTTTCAGACAATCCTGTAGACAAAATTAATTTGTGATTTTAGGTACCCAAGTCTTTTTGGTTCCTTGGGAGCTAATTGAATTCTTTGGAATCCATAATAAATGTCTAAAGGTTCATGTGCTAACAGTGTGTTCTAGTTTATTACAAAGTGAGCAACAAAAAATATGACCATTGTCGGATTGTATTTTATTATTATTATATCTCTGCTTATGTATTAATTGTTTTACTCTTTTTGTTTTTGTTGAGCAACTATCCTTTAAAATTATTGTTAAATATTTTAAGCATTATATTTTTGCTTTGACAAAATCTTTTAATATCTCCTAAATCAATTTATTGATTTATACTACAATTTATGAAAATTAATATGACATGTAAATGCATACATGTATAATACCGTATAATATTTATGTACACACAAAATCAAAGTATCAACACTGTCACACGTTTGTAAAGAAATTTCTCTAAGTCCACAACGTATACTGTATACCATACAGACTCGGACTTTAGAAAAGTCGAAGTATTGTATCAATTGATGAATAAACAGGTCGTACTCCGACTTTTGGAAAGTCGAAGTCTGTAAGAACTCCAACTCTTGAAAAGTCAAAGTCCTAATACTGATTGCTTATCAACTGGCCTTTACTCTGACTCTTTAACAGTCGAAGTCGGACTTTACTCCGACTCCTAAAAAGTTGAAGTCACGTATCGATTGCTTGTTTGCTTTGCACTCCGACTCCTGAAAAGTCGAAGTCTTGTTGATTGTACCTTACTCCGACTCTCTAACAGTCGAAGTCGGACCTTACTTCAACTCCTATAAAGTCTTTGTTGTATCTCACTCCGACTGTTTAAAAGTCGAAGTATGATATCGATGGATGAACAAACTTGTTCTACTCCGACTCCTCAGAAGTCGAAGTTAATATCTATTAATATCTCACTATGACTTCTATACAGTTGAAGTATTGTTAAATCTCACTCCGACTCTTTGAAAGTCGAAGTATAATATATCCATGGTTTGGCGCGTCGGATCGAGCCGGGCCGATCCCCCCGAATCGCATCGGATCAGGGAGAATCCAATGTGCGGCTCGCCGGATGCGCCCGGATCCCTTCTTAGCAGGCGGATCGAGCCCGATGCGATGCGATCCGGCCCGGCACTGTCGCATCGGGCGCGATCCGCCCGACACCCTTAAAGGGTGTCGGCGATGCGCTGCACATCGGGACTCAACAGTCCCATTCGCAGCGCAGGAAACCGCAGGCCCCTTTGTCCCCCCCCTCGTTTGTAGGTTTTTTGAAGAGAAAATCCTAGATTTAGGTGCAAATCCACAGGAGGAGGCTTCCTAAGTGAATTTGTGTCCATTTGGAGGTGGATTTGGAAGCTTTGAAGCCTTGTTCTTCGAGTTTTTTGAAGGTTCTACAGGGCTTTCAAGGTAAGCAACCTTATTTCTTCATTTTTTTGTTCTTTTCTTGGTGTATGGGTTAGATCTTGTTAGGAAATGATGTTGCAAGGGATTGGTGTTCACTTGCAACCATTTCTCATCAAGATCTACAAGGTTTTCATGTAGATTTGATGATTTTCCCTAAAATATGATTTTCTGAAAAATAATTTAAAAAATCTTTAAAAAAAATTGAACAATCAAAAATGATAGGAAGATGTTCTATAAGTTCTATATCATGGTTAGAACTTGATTCTATAAGAAGTTTATGTATAATTAATTAATGTTCATAAATAATTAATAATTATATTAAAATTTGAATAATAATTTTAAAAATCTTAAAAAGTGTAAACATCCAAAAATTGATAGAAATGTGTTGTATAACTTCTACATCTATACTGGACCCCATGTGCTGCCCACTGTGTTGATTTAATGCTTAAAGAAATTGGGACACTGCAACCTGTGAAAATGGTGGTGGATGTAGGACAAAAGATAACACGTTTCATCTACAATCATCATCTGGTGTTGGCGTGGATGAGAGAGTCCACTGGTGGAGAGTTGTTGAGGCCGGCTGTCACCCGCTTTGCAACAAATTTTGTGGCACTACAGAGTCTACTGAAGCATAAGGATGGATTGAAACGCATGTTCAGGGGTGATAAATGGTTGCAGAGTAATTTTGCTAGTACATCTGATGGAAAGGAGGTGGAAGGCATCGTCAACAGCTCCAATTTTTGGGATCGGGTCTTCAAGCTGGTACAGATCATTGAACCTCTATATGAGGTGTTGAGGGTGGTGGATGGGGATAGGAGACCATCTATAGGATTGGTATATGCAAAGCTTGAAGCCGCGAGAAAAAAGATCCGTGAAGTCTCACCTCGGCATGCACACTTGGTTTTGGATGTTGTTGACGATAGATGGGACCGGTAGATGAGTAGAGATCTCCATATGGCGGGTAAGGAAATAAATCATATTTCTATAATAAACTACTCTTTATTGTATTGATGATGGTATTTTATTCAATTGCAGCATACTATCTCCACCCTGCATACCATTACGCACACGAGCTAGCATATGATGATGAATTGACGGCTGCCTTTGCAAGGGTGTTTGAGAGATTGTCAACAAGTCCTGTGCTAGCGGCAGATGTCATTGATGAGGCAAGTATATGATTATCAACTTCCATCCAAAGTCCAATCAAATACTTGAAGTTCATAGGAGTTGATGATAAATTATTAAATGCAGATGAAGCGTTTTCGGGAAGCCACTGGGACCTTTGCTGAGCCATCTGCCATTGCTGGTCGGGAGCTGTAGACGGCGGTAATATGCTTCCCATTTACATTTTTTATCATTGCAACTTGATGGTTGACATCTGATTGAGATAATTGAATTTGGATGCAGCTGATTGGTGGTTCAACTTTGGGCATTCTGCGCCAACATTGAGGAAAATTGCAGTGAAGATCTTATCGCAGACTTCCTCATCTAGTGGATGTGAGAGGAACTGGAGTACATTTGCATTGATACACACCAAAGTGCGGAATCGTCTCTCATATAGGCGTTTGGACCAATTGGTGTACGTCCACTATAATATGAGGCTGAGGGTCAAACATCTACAGAAGATCCAAAGAAACGTGGGGACGTAGAGTATGATCCAATTGATGTTGGATTTCTACGAGATGAAGAAGACCCAATGGTTGCATGGGTTGCACGAGCAACAACAGAGCGGGGAGTATGAGTTAGATGAGGAGGCAGACGACCTGAAGATCTACCTCGCCTAACACTTTCCTGGCAAGGGCAGTAGCAGAAGCAACAGCAGAGGAGGAGGGAGATCGTGGGAATGTGGGACAGCCATATTCCCCTCGTTATGAGATGGATCCAGAGGCTAAGGTGGATCTTCTTGCGGACATACAAGTAGAGCATGTGACGTGTACTGCAGGTGGTGGAGAGTCATCTCTTTCATCTACATATTTTATCAGTTGCATTTATGCTAACTTCCTAATGTATAATGTTGGGGGTTATTGCAGGTAGAGGAGGAGGTAATGATGATGATGATTTTGATAGGTTGATGGAAGGCCTCCCCCGCACACAATCTAGAAGGAGAGGGTCATCTACCCAGGATGCCCCTCCCTCACAATCTACAAGGGCTCCCACATCATCTCAATTGGCAAAAGGAAGCAAATAGCAACAGAATCCCGCCGAAAAAAAATTGGTGCAACAGAGTCCCGGCCAAGTAAAGGAGTTGTTATACGAGAGCCACCTCCCGCCCCAGCACAAAAAAGAAGGGTTGGTTTTCTGGTTGGGGATCCAAGAAAGGCAAGAAAGGTGCTACCGTTGTTGAAGATCCACTTGACATGCCGATGTAGAGACTTTGGATCCAAATGCAGATGATGAGACACTGTCTCCGTTGGATTCACCCCGATTGCCCAATAGCGCCTCCCATGATTCGATGACTACTGGTAGGCCATCATTTTGTATTAAAATTACCTCAAAATGTATTTGTAATTTGTATTTGTTCTAACTAATGTTCAAATGATATTGCCTTTGCAGGTGGTTCTTTAGATGCTGGTGGTGACGGTGGTGGTAACGGTGGAGGTGGAGGTGGTAATGGTGGTCAGGGTGGAGGAGGAGGTGAGGGTGGTGAGGGAGGAGGAGGTGGCATGGCATTCACAGAGGAGCAATTTTTTCGGGGTGCAACACAAGATAACAGTCATGGTGCCCCACTTCGGTACAATAGAAGGCAAAGGTTTTCACCTGGCAGTCAAGGAAGAGGTGAACCAGTGGATTCCCATAGTTATGACACTATGTTATCAGACTTTGAGAGGATGAGTACACATGAGTCTGCTGGATCCTATGGCGGTCATAGCTACCAGCCCGATTCCACTAGCACAGACTACTCTAGTGGGTACAGACCGTACAGTGGATACACTGCCACAGCAGGCTACTTTGGTCCATCTCCATATATGTATCCTCCTCCTGCATATTCTATTCCTATTCCAGTCCAGTTTTGAGGCTGAGGAGGATGTACAGATGGCACAACTGGGGGTAGTCCGTCCCGGCTGTCAAGTGTGGGACCATTATCTCAGTCAGTTTCGGCAGAGATACCATACCATGATGACATGGGATGAGTTTCGTGGTTTTGTGTCAAGAACGAAAGGTCATCATCTTATTGGGGAGCTCCCCTCAGAGTCAGATGAGTCCGAATCCATGCCTAGCCAATCCCAATGGAATGCATATAATCCATATCAACAAGGGCATTGAGGATATTGAGTAGGTCATTGTATTTTTATTGAAATTTAGAGTTTGATAGTTGTATTGACTTTGTGCAATGTAAATATCTTTCAATTAATGAGTTTCAATTGTTTTCACTCTTCTAATGCTTTATTTCATTGAAAATAAATATTTTTATACCAATTACATGATATAAATCTCATGGAATATGATGAAACATATGTACAAGAGGCCTAAACCACACAATCATTCAAAAAAAGGCCAGATTCAAGGGAATCGGCCATAAAATGGGTCATAAATAAGGGTTCTGGCCGAATCCAAGCGGAGGTTCGATCCGCCCGAATCGGATCGGATCAGGAAAAACCCGATCTGGTCCGAATCGGGGATGCGCCAAACCTTGATATATCAACTTGTGGGTACTTGTACTTTAAATAATTTTATGAATATGCCATTCTCACAGAATCCATTAAATTATAATCTTGTTTATTTCAATGATTTTCATTATTCCTTTGGGATCTCTTATGAATAAAAATGTCCTATATGATCCTTGTGATTATTTCTCTGCTATCATAATTTAAATATTTCTGTTAGGTAGGAAAAAGTATATTCAAAATAATCATATCAAAACATCTTTGTTAAGATTCGAAAGAATTGTATAATATGGTCTCTTGGTTGCTGTCAGAATTTTAGTTATTTTCCTTTTGACAATTGCTATGCAGTAAATGCGATGGTAGGTATAAGCAGCATGTGTTATCTGTCAGAGCTCTCCTACCACATCCTCTTTTTGTCAGAACTCCCTTACTTTTAGGATACAATTGTCTGTCTGTTCGTTAATGCTCTGAACTTCTGTCCATCCAAGATTCTCTATACTTTACATATATTTCTATCTCACCTACCTCCGAAAGGACAAAAGGTACTTGTGCTTCCTTACCTTGCAAATACTTAGCTACTTACTGAAGCTTGCTTGCGTTCAGTCATGGATATGAAGCTTGCAATCTTTTTGATAAACTATTTCATAGAGCCATGTAGCTACTTGTTTAGCATGAAGACGTTGGGACTCCAAAAGCTGAAGGACTGATGGTCATAATAGAAGTCTCAAGATCCAAGGATCAACGGCTATCTTTCAAACGGCTAGTTTCAAATGGGAAGTTCAAGCCTCTGAAGTCATATATAGAAGATGAAGTTTGAATCAGAAAAATACTAGAAAAGCTCCAATCAGAAATTGCAAGCAACAAGAGCCACAACAAGCTTACTTGCTGAAAAGAGAAAGAGAGCTGCTACTTCAAGCTTCGACTTCCAAGCTCTCTTGCTTTTTAGAAGTCTTTATTTTTGGGTGACACTCTGTAATTCTAGATCTTCTCAGTCCACCCTCTTAGATTCAGAAAGAGTTAGAGCTTTCACTCTTACTTGTCTCTCTTTCTGATTTTCTGTGTTTGCTCATTCTTCTGGGCAGACACACAAGTGTTTTATCTTTTCTGTGTAAGAAAACCAGCAGGGGGTTTGTTCCTTGTAGTGCCCCTCCTGTGAAGGGAAAATCTACTGTTGTAGGTGGTCTTTGTACCCCTTGGTAAAGGGAAGACTTGCTTGGGAGCAAGTGGGTTGTAATACCTCTCAGGTTGAGAGAAGGCCAAGTATTCTTGGCAGGTAGTGAAATCTCAAGAGGTTGTGTGGGGACTAGATGTAAGACTTCCATGTGGAAAGGGCCGAATCAGGATAAAATCTTTTGTGCACTTGTGTGATTGTTTTTGCCAAGCTTAACACTTGTTTCACACACTACACTAAGTACTAACGATTCTATTTAGTATTATCTATTTTCAGATATATTTTTTTTAAGTGCAAAGAAGTCTTATTCACCCCCCTCTAGGACATCTAAAGCTTCATCTCGATCCAACAATTTTATTTGTTAACTTCTCTTTTACAAATTTAGACGTGGGATACTCTTGTGGATAAATAATATGTTCTTCATCTTCTAGAGGAGTATATCCTAAAACATACTTATTTTCAGCTAATCTAGCACCTTTTAATCATAGCATTATGGAGATTTTATCATTTGTTAATTTATTTTGGGATGTTTTTAAATACTCATTTTCTTTTTTTTCTTTTTTTACTTTCTTTCGGTTTATCTTCTAATTCCATGATCTTACTGTTTTTATCTTTCAGATCTTCACATAATAGATTATTTGTATGTTTAACCTTATTCAATTGTTCTTTTTAACTTTTCTAAATTTGTTTTAAGTTCAGAATTTTCTTTTTCTACACTAGTGAAGTCATTTTTAAGTGATTTTAATTGTTTAATCATAATTTTATATTTTTCATATAACTAAACGCTTCTTCTAGATTATCAGAATTTGAATTTGAGCATGAGTTATAAAAAGTTTCAGATTGTACCTGATTTAGTCTTGTGATGAGGGCTAGAGTAACTTGCTCGTTCTTTGAATCTGAACTTGAGGAGTCTGATGATGATGCTTCTTCATTGTCTCATGCTACTGTTATTGCCTTTTTAAAAAACTTTTTGTACTTCATTTGAATCTTTTCTCTTCCTTTCTTTTGCTCAGATTTTTTCTGGTTGATCCTCCAATTTCGGGCAATCAACTTTCATATGTCTGCCTACTTACATTCGTAGCAAATGGACTTTTTGCTCTTCTTTTCTTTCTTGTCAAATCTCCTTGATCCATACTTCTTTTTCTTGGCTAAAGTTTTCTGAAGTTTTCTTGATAGTAGGACTTCATCTTCACTATCTTTTGAATTAGTACCTGCATCTTTTGAGCTAGAAGAGGAGGGAGGCAGCTACAACTTTCAAAGCATTAGCAGACTTTTTCTTAGAAGATTTTTTAACTAGACGTTCCATATTAATCTTATATGCCGATCTAATAAGCTTTTCCAAAGAGAGTTCGGATAAGTCATTGGCCTCTTCGATGGTTGTGACCTTAGGTGTCCATTGTTGTGTTAGAAATCGTAAGATTTTTCTTACTGTTTCTTCTTGAGTATACTTTTTCCCTAAAGATGTTAGATCCTTTGTTGTATTAGTAAATCTTGTATATATTTAAGTTACATTTTCATTAGACAACATTTTAAACTGGTCATATTGTGAGACCAATATATTTATTCTAGTTTATTTTGCCTTATCAGTTCCTTCGTATGTTATTCTTAGTTTATCCCAAATTTCTTTAATTGATTTACTTGTAGAGATTTTGTTAAATTCTCTTTTTGACAAAAACATAAATGGTTTTCAGCTTTATAATTTTGTGGTATGTTTTTTTTTTTTTATCTATGATAGTCCAATTAGTGAAGTTTTTTGTAGAAAGTTTTCTATCACCTTCTTCTGTTACATGTCATAAATCATAATTTATACATTTGATGAAACATTCCATGCACATCTTCCAATATTCGTAATCTTCACCATTAAAGAAATGTGGTCTTGTAATGAATTGTCCCTCTAGGTTGTTCAACTTAGTTGTCATCCTCAAATCGTTAGATTCTTCAGAGAAGAACTCGCTCTAATACCACTTGTTGGATCGGTGGGCAGCTAATTCACCCTAGAGAGGGTGAATAGGATAATATGTAAAACTTATTGCAAATAATAAATACTTAAAAATATTTGGTTAGTGATTGGTAATTGTGTGCACAGAAATATAAGTAAGCGGAAGCAATCACATATAAGACACTTGGATTTATCCTGGTTCGAAATTTCGGATCTTCTCTCCTTTGGGAGTCCTACGTTCAGTTCCTAAGAATACTTGAGATTCCATTAACCTATCAATCAAGTTACAACCACCGAGCCTACTCGGTCTTCACTTCACCAAAGTGTTAAAAAAACACTTGTATAGGAAAGTCTTCTCTTCATGGGTATACAACCACTTGCTCCAAGCTAGTGTTTCCTTGACCTAAGGAGTACACACAGTGTACAAGCCCCTTGTCAGTTCTACCCAAATAGATTTTGATGCGGGCCGCGAGGGAGGGAGGAAAGGACGAAGTCCGGATGTCCACCGGAGCAGGGGAAGGATGGAGGAAATCCGGAATCCACCGGAGGAGGGGAGAGGAGTCGGGAAGGAGGGGGGGAGACAGGAACTGGCTTCCGCCAAAACAAGTCTTTTCTGATTTTTTTTTCTTTCATCAAATCTATCATCCCATCCGCAGGGATACGGTAGATACATATAGGAGGGGAGGGGCTAACAAAAGACCAAAATACCCCTTCCCTCAAAATATTCCATAAAAGCCCAAAAATTACATAAAAATAGGAAAATACCAATGGCACCCAAATGGGCCAAACAAAAATATCTTGGCCTGCTAAAGATCATCTAAGGCCTCAAAAATCCTGTATAACGCCGTCGTCTAACCAGAGTGACGTCGGCTCCGCACGACGACGTCAGTAAACCCACGACGGGTCAAAACGAGCAAGTCTTCGAGTGTTCACACCAATTAATACATCTCTGAACATCCGAAGTCTCGTTCCGCGTTCACGGTCCCCGTCAATCTCCCCCACTTCGAAAAAATTCGCCCTCGAATTTTAAAGTGTCGAAGTAGGAGAACGATATACGCCAGAACTGGAATGAAATATGCCATACGAATCATAATATCACAAATCTCGAGTTGTCGACCAGAGTGTGCCTCACGAAAGTCTAACCAGACCTCATCAAAATCTTGGAGAGTAAACTCGGAGTCAACCACGGCAGTAGATGACAAACCAGTTGGACGATCTTCCGCGAACACACAATATGATATCGACTGAAGGCCTGAAAGGGAGAACAACTCGGGGTCCCATGTGTCATCTCTCTCAGACTCAGTGCAAACAGTATTATCTGACACTAGGGATGACGCCTCCGACAACATATTATGTGGCGCCACTTGATCATTATGCATATCTTGCAACTCTGACTGTATCTGCATCTCCACGTCAGTTAATGTTGCGTCAGACTCATCAATCACTACTTGCTCTGGCTTTGGACACTTGGCATCTAAGACGGGTTTTGCTACACAATCCGTCTTTTGCATTTTAGCAGTAAGGATATCACGTAACTCGCGAATTTCATTTTTGATGATGCCCCAAAGGGGGTCTTTCGACAATTTCCAACTCTCGCTTCGGCCTTCAGCAACCTTACTCTCCGTGAGGGAAGTGGCGCATCGGGGTGAGGACCATTGATGGGGGATGGATCTACAGGAGAGCAAAACTCTGACCTGGAGGCCTGGCGGCCGACGTGCAGGGGTGAGCCAGGCAGAGGCACTGCTTGGTGGTGACCGGCAGAAGGAGGCCGGGGTGGTTCCTGCTGCTTGGGGCGTCCGGTGCAAGGGTGAGGGTGATGGAGGGCCCACAGCGAGTCTCGCTCGCGGACAGCGGCGGCGCGGCGAGGTGGCGAGTGCCACGGGCGTGCGCGGCGGGAGAAGTCTGCGAACTGGGGCGGGGGCGAGTCGTGGCGGAGGTGGCGGGACCCGTCCCAGGTTGGCTGGAGCGGGCCGGCGCAGACCAGCGGCCACGGACGTCAGACATGATGGAGGGCCGGAGGAAAAGGGGTCCGAGGACGTCGAGGCTCGCGCGGGAACACTGGTGCGTACAGGTACACGCGGGTCGTGTCGTCGTCAACTCCGACCTCGTGCAGATTCATCTGGGCACCAGCAGCGGTCAATGAGCCCCAGGTGAATCGGGCCGACCGGGACGGCCGCAACGACGCAAACGGATCGTCAAACGGAGCTCGGATGATCCCGCCGCACGAGCGGTGCGATGAGATCTGGTGCACCGCCGGCACTGTAGCCGGGGCACTGTAGCGGGCCGGCTACAGTGGCCGACCGGACCAAACCGGGTTGGCCCGGTTCGGCGCCCTCCCCCCCTTTTATCTCCTCCCTGCGTCGTGCAGAGGGAGAGATAGGGGAGGGCTGAGAGGCTTCGCCGGCGGAGCGGCTTCGGGGCGGAGGTGGTCGGCACGGGAGGGGCCGGCGACGGCGGTCGGAGCTTCGGTGTCCGCGTTGACCGGCGGGTCCTCCGGCGGTGTCCTTCTCCTCCGGTGGTGTCTCCTCCCACCCCCTCTTCTACCTCGGCGGTTTCGGAGTGGAGGTGGCCGGCGCGGGAGGAACCGGCGACGGCGGTGGATGGGGGGTCAGGAGGGCTTCGCCCGCGCAGGTGGCTTCGGGAGGCCCGCGGGGCATCGCGGGGGGCTTCCGGGAAGGGGAATCCGGCGCAGGGAGGGGAACCGCTCCGTGGGGGGGGGGGTTTGCGCCGGGGATTCCTGGAAGGGACGAGGCCGTACGGGGGGGAAGAGAGAACCGGGAGGGGGGGGGGGAAGTTTCGCGCAATGGGGGGAGTTCACGTAGTGGGGGGGGGGGGGGGGGTTGAGCAGGGGGGTCGCGGAGTGGGGAGGAAGATGAACAGTGGGGGGGGGTCTTCGGGAGGGAGACGGAAACGAACAGGGGAAGAAGAGAGGGGGATCGAGGGGTGCTCTGATACCAGACTGATGCGGGACGCCGAGGGAGGGAGGAAGGACGAAGTCCGGATGTCCACCGGAGCAGGGGAAGGATGGAGGAAATCCGGAATCCACCGGAGGAGGGGAGAGGAGTCGAGAAGGAGGGGGGGAGACAGGAACTGGCTTCCGCCGAAACAAGTCTTTTCTGATTTTTTTTTCTTTCATCAAATCTATCATCCCATCTGCAAGGATACGGGTAGATACATATAGGAGGGGAGGGGCTAACAAAAGACCAAAATACCCCTTCCCTCAAAATATTCCATAAAAGCCCAAAAATTACATAAAAATAGGAAAATACTAAATGGCACCCAAATGGGCCAAACAAAAATATCTTGGCCTGCTAAAGATCATCTAAGGCCTCAAAAATCCTGTATAACGCCGTCGTCTAACAAGAGTGATGTCGGCTCCGCACGACGACGTCAGTAAACCCACGACGGGTCAAAATGAGCAAGTCTTCGAGTGTTCACACCAATTAATACATCTCTGAACATCCGAAGTCTCGAGTCTCGTTCTGCGTTCACGGTCCCCGTCAGATTTCAATAAGGTAAAGGGCCTCAACTACCTAAGAACTTAGGTAGGAAATTTCTACAATAATTATAAGGCCTGATCTTAGTGAGGCTTGGAGAGAGAGAGAGAGAGAGAGAGGGAAAAGATCGATTGACACTATCATTTCTCTTTCTTTATAATGGTGGACTTTTAAGGGTGTTTCTAAAATTGCTCCAAGTCCACGAAGAAGCTTGGAGAGGAAGGCTTCGAGTGCACGCTTTAGAAGACTCGAGGATTTTTCAAGAGATGTGCGAACTGCGAAGTAGTCAAGTTCTTCTAAAAGTTTTGTCTTCTGCTTGCATTAAGTCTTCTTATAAAAGCTCCAATGTCTCCTATCCATTGCTCAACTATTTGTTGCAAAATAAACGTTTGAATTATATCAGAGTAACGTTTTTGAAGTTGAGTAGCATGCTTCTTCCTTTGTCTTGACGTGTCTTGCATGCCTCTGTGATCTAATGCATTTAATGTTCCTGCATGGAAGTATAGACACAAAAAGAGAACATTTTCTCTACACAGATATCCTGGGTTATCGTAAGTACAATTTAAATATACTCGGGATAACACGATAAAAAGGTTAGGTATTGACTCTCTGTAAAGGTGTTCGTACATTTCTTTATATGTATGCCTATAGAAAGATGTGTTAGTAGACAAACCTACGTATATAAGATATTCTAAACATTTTTCGCGTAGTCTACTCTAAAACGTCACTTTCGGTGCAATTAATGTTCTTGCAAAGAGAAAATAAACATTTAAAAATATTCTAGGCATGACAATATGATAGAGATTCTGAAATGGCAAATATACATATAAAATCATTATTGTTGACAATATATGTTTCAAACATTATATCAATTTATCAGAAATACCATAATTTATTATGGTAAAAATAAGTATGTTTTTCTTATGTGAAATTATCATGAAATAATTCTATCGTTAAAAGGATATACAGGAAATAATAAATATTTTAATGTTAGTATAAATCTTCGATTGATAGTATTATACGGATGAATAAATCAATTTTGACTTGAAATTAGACTTGAAAAGGCAAACATAACATCAGTTGGAGTAGACCTTTGAGGCTTCGACTACTGTGAAACTCTTCTCTAGTCTAAGTGAACATCGACTTTTGTGGAATAGATCTCTAGTCGAAATCACCATTTAAAGTGGAACTTCAACTCGTGAAGTAAGTCGTCTTCAATCGGAGTGGGACTTCGACTATTGAAGAAATTTCGTTCCAACTTCGACTGCTGAAAAAAGTTTACTTCAGTCAAAGTGAGACTTTGACTCCTGAAAAGACTTGTCTCAGTCGAAATGAACTTCGACTCCTGAATAGACTTTGGCTTTAGAAGGAAATGTTCTATAGTCAACATAGCCGATTTTACTCAGTTCACTTGTACAATATTCAGAGCAATATTAGTGGCTGATAAAATATGCTATTTGCTTGTTCTTTAAAAACATTTTGTCAACAACTTATTTAGCATTAAAACTAGCACCTTTTTGTCATCAACAAATAAAACTATTAAAGCTTTTTGACATTATCATTAGTGCCTTTTTGTAATCAACATATTAATGCCTTTGTCATAAAAAACAATATTATTAATACTTTTGTCATTACCAAAATTAGGTTAATTATGCATGATAAAACACACTGATTAACAAGTAATAATGTATGCTCCAATAGACCGAATGGGAGCGTGAATGACTCAAAGCGTCAACCTCCTTGCCAACCGCATCAGGAATAATGTGGACCTCATCCAACACTGCATCCTTCCTTGGAGGTCGACCCAACGGGCCTTGACAACCAACACCAGGAATGTCGAAGCCCACCAGTCCACATTCGCCATGTGAAAGCAACTGGAGTGGGTCCGGTGCATTGGTTGGTGGAGGGGGGCATGCACGCCTGTGGAGATGCGGTTATTGGAGGAGGAAAGAGCACCAGATTGTGGGGCTCCCGCCTCTGTCGATCCTCAATTCTTTGGGAGAGCCGCGATCACCGGAGTCCATAAGAATCGCACTGCGGTTAGAGTCTCAGGGGGAGAAATTACCAGAGGAGGAGATCCAAGAATGCCAGCTAGCCGAAGGGTGATTGCGGGAACGACCACGGCAGCCACCGTGGACACAGGGCACGAGTCAACCAGGCGACCAGATGTCTGCTCCGTCAGGGCCAGCGAAGCCATATGGGTTCCTTCAGCCACAACCGCCATGGGCAACAGTGCAACGTTCGCCGTGGGAACAATACTTGACGGGCCAGTGTCATCTTTCATGGGTCCTTCAGATGGAACTGTAGCATGTTCCTCTTGGCCTAGCACATCCAAGGTGTTCAAAACCACCAAGGCCGTTGAAGCAACGGGACAGGTGCCTACGATGAAGATTGGGCACCAAGGTGCTTCACGTCGGAACCATTGTTCCTGCACTCTACCTCGCCTTGCTCCACCCTCTGAAGGTCAGCTTCTGGGACGTTAGAGGACAAAGGTATGTCCGGAAAGTCAGCCTCCAGATTCTCTTCAGGTGCTAATGCCATGAAGTTATTTGAACCAGTAAGCATATGGGGAGTTGACACAACATCCTTTGCAGTTCTTTATTACCTCTACGCTGAACAGGGATCCATTGGGATGTTTTCCTGTTAACAAGAGACTCTTTAAGGATCTTTCCCCAGCTTATAATCGAGGTAGTCTGCACTGTGGTTTCCTTCGTGCTGCTATTCGATTTTTTACAGGAATTATTATCATGACCCAAGCGACAGTATTGTTTACAGAATTTCGAGAAGTCAGGGTAAGTAATGGACTGACAGAAACCACCCCCAGGGAGACCAGTCCACAATCTCAATGGAGGGGGGGATGAGACATCTAATTCCAGGCATACTCTAGTCGCTGTGATTTCAGACATAAGAAGCGTTCTAGCATCGATCTTCAACACAGAACCCAGGTTTCCTGCTATAGAATGTAGCAGAGATTCCTGGTAATGATTGGGTGGCAATCCCTTAATCTCTGCCCAGACTGGTGCGATAGGCAAAATCTGACTTCCAGGAGAACTCCATAGACCGCTTAAATAATTGAAATAGTCTACCCTTAACACACAAGGACTCCCATAACAGGATTTGTAAGTAGTCTTTGTAACATAGAAACATGGGAAGTAGCTGTTTGGCATCCAACGCACTCAGCATGAAATCCTGCTTTAAGGAGAATCTCTGGGTGAGATGGGAATGAATCTCCTGAAATGGAGGCTGTCCATAGACAGTGCAGGCGACCATGGCAAATTCCAAAGCCTTCTGCGATATCCTAAGTTCATCAGCGCTGAAGAAAACAACCGGCTCTCCCCCGTCAGTTGAAGCAGGCGTATGCACCGGAAGATTAGTGCCGGAGGAGACATTGATTCTACTAGGGCCTGCACAATGGAAAGTGCCCACAAAGAGGGAGCCAAAGACACCAGAGGACCAGTGGGAAGCGTCAAATCTTCCTCCATCCGGCCAGGCATACCCAGTCACTCCAGCAAAAGGAAACTCCAGAGACACCCTAACCAACGCCCACCCCAGAGAAAGTAGCCAGAGGTGGATGGCGGACGGAGGGTGTCCCCCCTGGCGGCGACCTGGAAGGGCTGCTGACCCACAGCAAGCCGGCGGAACCCTAGGCAGGCCTATTTGCATCAACTTCCCCAGGGCACAGAACCACAGAACTTCTCTCTCTAGAATTCTAGAGAGAGAGAGAGAGAGAGAGAAAATCGTATTTTAAGAAGGTCCACTTCTGTCTCCTTACTTTTCTGACTCAACTATCTGTTGATCTATGCTCCTGTGGTTTTCTCCATTTATCTAATGATCAAATGACTGTATGTTCTGCCAAGGAGGGTTAGTGCCCATGAGATTCCTAATATCTGCACATCATCATCCATTACAATTAAGAACAACTCTTTATGAAAGAGCTTTATTTTATTCTGAAGTGCTATTATCCTTCTCTATAGATTGGTCTTACTTCTCTTGGCAACTCCTAATGTCCTCTTGTAACATATCTCAAAAGTCTGTATTAACACTTATAACTCCTAATGTTCTGAAGTCATATGTCGGCAACTCCTAATGTTCTTACTCATATCCCGAGTGATGTGATAGGATGTTAGGGCAACATGGCCAACACTTGCTTCCTTTTCATTCTTGTTCACTGTGGATTTTCTTAGATTTTTCATACTTTTCTGTATCATTTTCACTTTCCACTACAGAATCCCAGGAATTGGAGCTTCTATGCCATATATGTTCCTGCCCCTCACTCCCCTTCTAATACCATAGATGCAGTTATGCTGACTTGGTTATCTAAAATTACAGAGTCTGATAAAGAAGGATAGAGAGGAAGAGAATGATCCTGCAATGCGTGCTTTCCTAAGTAATCTGGTCACTGCTTATAATGATCCTGCTCTGAAGCCAATGCACGGCTCTGTGAACACTGATGGACGTACTTCCCCACTCCTCTCTTCAAAAGGACGTGGCTAATATTTGAAAGATGTCAATGATATTCTGAAGGCCCTTCAGATGACTGCCACGGACCCAAATGTTTTGTACATATGTCATTTGCTGCATCCAGAGTAAAAATGCATATCACATCCTTTGCCATTCTTTACTTGCACAGGGCATTTTAAATCGTCCATTTCTGAAAGAAAAGTCTGGGACATGATTTTTGTTGATGTAATTTGGGAATGTGTACTAAACTACGACGACTGCTGCTACCGAGTTTCTCTATTTTGTGAAATTGTACCTCTGGATCAAGTAAAACCTCGGTGATTTGTATACTCCAGTAGTGTCCCAAACTCGGTTCTCGGTCTGCAAGGTCAGCAAGATGGCTGAATTGGCCCTTAAACCTGTGCCCTAACTTAGTTGTGTTTCTCTCTTCAAGTTTTTGAGCTAATAATTAATCAAGAAATTGGTGGTGATTATATTCTCTGACACCCACTGATGCCTGAAGCCTTAGATTTGTTCATAGATTTTCTATGACCCACTCATTAAATTTTTTATTTAACTTTAATGGGATATGGTTACTCGTAAGGTAAATCTGGTTTCAGCAGTCTACAGTGACATGGATTTGATCGTGATAGAGATATTGTTCCTCTTGTCCGTTTTCTCGGTATTCTATCATGTATATAACTGGTTTTTCCTCGAGAAATTGCGAAACCATCTGTTTTCAGATCAGCTGTTGGCACTTGGCGATGACCACACGAACCTTTTAGATTGATCTCAATACGGCTGTCAACAGCTTGGAGTCGGTAATAGAAATCACATTTTTTGCATTCATTTCTTATAATGAAAAATAGGGGGAAAAGTTTTTTTTTGGGGGGGGGGGGGGGGGGTGTTGGACATCTGCTTTAGTTTGAAAGTGAGTTGCAGGTCGCACTACCTACAGTGCCATTTCTCCTGATCTTTCTAGAGTGAGATGTTCTGTCTTTCATTTAAAGAATGTATTTGATGATCGCAAGGTGAACTTTGACAGGCTGTGAGAATATTTTTTAACATTTTAAAAATTTAAATTTATGTTTGAGTTTGATTTATTTAGTTTTTATATATTTATATAGACATGGTCTTATTTAATTCGTTTGACCTCCCCCATTAACTGCGGTTAGTGTTAATTATATCAGCACAAAAGTTGAATACTCTTGATTAGCCATCAGACAAATCCGTTGAAATAAAAGAACGTGACTCACATTTGAATGAAATGAATTACACATGGAAGGAAACACAGTTGTAAACATGAAGTTCATTTTTTTTAATTTTTTGATATTTATTTCATTTTTTTATTGATTTTTAAATTTATTTTATCATTTTTTGATATTTTAGAATTATTGATTCCATTATTTAAACATTTTCGTTATTTATTTATTTAAATTAGGATTATATGGATTAAATTAATATTTTCATTTATTTAGTTGATTCAAATGGGAATTAACTTAAGGTGGATCAAAAATGATGTGAGACATGACTTGTTTGTTGATTTTATGTTATTGAAAATTAGATGACAATGTTTGTGAAATATTTTATTAAGGTTGGTTGAAAAATTAGTTGATTTTGGTTAAGAAAACAAGTGGCGAAGTGTTTAAAATAAACGTGACACCACGTATAATT
Source organism: Colocasia esculenta (assembly GCA_014218235.1). Taxonomy (NCBI): domain Eukaryota; kingdom Viridiplantae; phylum Streptophyta; class Magnoliopsida; order Alismatales; family Araceae; genus Colocasia; species Colocasia esculenta. The sequence continues at coordinate 121,984 of JACBKR010001264.1, forward strand.
ATTCGTGCAGTGTGTATTTAAATAAGAAAAATTAGCCCAATAGGCCCATTAATATTATCACGTGTAAAAACACCAATGGCTGGCCCAATAAGCAATCTTAGGCCCATTAAACAATATGAACGTTGGTCATTCATTAAATCATGGCATAAAAGATACAAGTCTGGCCCAATAAACAACTCAGGCCCAATAAGAAATTTAGGCCCAATAAGAAATTTAGGCCCAATGGACCTTGTTTAAGATTTGAGAAAATTAAATCGCGCCTTGCACGATATTCTTTAGGGCTGCCTTGCAGACCCTTCTTCCCAGACCGCCTTGCAGTCTTTCTCAGAGCCTTGCTCTGTGTTCAAAACCTCAGAAAACCTCCTCTTGGCCTGGGGCGCCCCATGTGCTTTTATACGGGGTGGAGAATACACCGTCCCGGTCATTTGAAGTCCTGTCCCGGTCATTTGAAGTCCCGTCCCGGTCATTTGCACCGTCCCGGTCATTTACATCATACTTGCCATAAACGCCTTCCCGGTCATTTACAAACCCTTCCCGGTCATTTGATTCGGTCTTTTTTTTGCGGATTTTCCCCTGTCTATTTTATTTCTTTCCCTTTTGACCGTTGATTTCCAAAATTGGCCCCGACCCGTTTCGCACTGGAGAGGCAGGGACGAGAGAGAGGTGGAGACCGCCGTCTCCCTCCTCCGATCAGGACTGGGAAGAAGGGGGGCGGTGGCCTTCTGCGACTGGGACAGGGAAAGGGGCGGCGGGCCCCCTCCTCCCTCCTCCTATTAGTAGCAGCGGCAGCGGCGAAGGGGAGGCCCAGCGGCAGCGGTGATGCGGGCCAGGGGGAGCAGCAGTGGGCAGGCCAGGCGGCGGGGACCCAGGGCGCTCGCGGCGGAAGTAGCGGCAGGGTGAGAAGGGGACGACGGCTGAGGCCCAAGAGCCCAGCGGTGGTGGCCAGGGGAGCAGCGCCGGGGGCAGACAGGCGCCGGCAGGGGGGCGCCTACGCAGGGGCCTCCTCTTCCCTTCTCCTGCTACTAGCGGCCAGAGCAGGAGAGAAGAAGCAGCGGCGCACGTGGAGGGAGGCGACGGCGACGGTGGCCAAGGAGCCAGGAACAGCGGCGGGCAGGGGGCCCTCCCTACGCAGCGTCAGCAGGCAGGGGGAACCCTACGCAGGGATCCCCATCTCCTCTTCATGTCTTCTGCAAGCAGCGGTTGAGGAGGAGGAGTGACAGGGCTTCAAAAGGTACTCTATCCCCCCCTTCTTTATCCTTTTTCCCCAGGCACAAAGGGAGGACCATTGACCCAATCTATAGTTGTTCTGTGTTTTTTTTTTTTTTTTTTTCTTTTTCCTGAATATGCCAACTTTCTGAATCCTCATCTAGTGTCCATGACCTTGGTTTAAGATTTGCATGTTATTATTATTTTTTAGTCTAACACAGGCACAATTAAGTATTAGGAGAGACGTCTAGGGATTACACCCTTCATGTACTTTAACAAATAAAAGAATGATTTTGACAACGGTGGGCACAATAATACTAGTATCAGGAGAGAAGTCTAGAGGTTAGCCCTCTATATACACCAAAGTTGTGAGATCGAAGGTTAACTCTCATTGAAAATAGGTTAATAAGAAATTTTGTCAAATCTCATACTCTCTACACTGTTGAAGTACTAATACCTCTTTGGTTTATTGGCTTCACGATTTTATCTCTTTTCAAAGATAATTAGCTCTAGAATGTGGATTTTTCGAGAGGTCACTTATCTTAGTACTACTCTATATTAAACATAATTAATTACAAAGTTTTTTTACAAGAATTGAGTTGATACTGTAAAAGACGGCTCGATAATATAACAAACAACGTAGTTATATTTGAAGATGTTATAATCTACTCCCTTTATATAGACAACATCTTTGTCGCTTAGTACATATAGTATATGTAATATCCTATACGTTCGGAATGTAGTTTACTGAGTTTAGGGGCCAGTGTGTGGCCCATTGGTTGTGTGTGTGTGAATATGTGTTTACAGGTTTGTGTAGCAGGTTGGGAGGCTGGAGGGTTGAAAATTTCAGCCCAAACAGACCTCTGGCGGGTTGATTAAGAACGCGACCAACACAGTCGTCGCGATTCTTACATGAACGCGACCACCTGCTACGTCGCGATTTAGAATGTGGCCACCTGAGCTCTGGGGTTCTGTGGCCAATCTGTCTGATTTCCGTGGTACACTACCTGGGCAGTGATGGTTATGCAATGTTGGATTTGTAAGGGTGTGTCAGGCATGTTATTAGGTTAATGGGCCTGAACGGTGAGGACCATCACAGTTGGTATCAGAGCAAGGTCCATGTAAATATGAAGGAACATGAAATGTACATAGTTTGTTCTCTACTATAGTCTAATGCTGGTAGTTGGCCCTATTTTTGTAATGATATGTTTGTGTGCTATGTGGTTGGAATGTTGTATGTGTAGGTTCATAAATGGCTGATAGGAGAGATTGGGGAGGTGGAGGTAATGAGCCTAAGGAGACCACACATCAGATAATAGAAAGGTTATGGGAAAGTATCATGCAGATTCGGACACGGTTAGACTAGTAGCCACCAGTTCAGCCAGCGGTTATAGCACCACCAGTGGAGGAGATAGTACTGATACCGCTAGTACCACCCTTTGGAGTTAAGGTACCACTTGTTGTACCTTTACCCTCAGTTGTACCAGTGCGGCCAGCTAGCGTGGAGGAGTCGACGGTACTAGTGGAGAGGTTCTTATGGTTGCAGCCACTTACGTACTCGGGAGGTCCGAATCCGGATACGGCGGAACATTGGGTGCACGAGATAGAAAGAGTTTTTGTTACAATGAGATGTCCACAGGCTGATAGGATGATCTTGGCTACTTACCAGTTGCGGGGATTTGCACAAGAGTGGTGGAGGCTCAAGATGCAAACTCTGTTTGCAGGACGAGCGGAGGATACAATCACTTGGCCAGAATTCCTTGAAGTATTCAACAACACATTCTTTCTGGTACAAATTCAGCAAGCCAAGAAGGAGCAATTCAGGACACTACAGTAAGGAAATTTGTCAGTGCTGGAGTATCAAATGAGATTCATGGCCTTGAGCAAGTATGCACCTTATGTGATAACTAATAATGCTATGATGGTGGAGTACTTTGTTCGAGGGTTGAGGCCGAAGTTGCAAGATGCAGTGATACCTCTTATGTGTGGGACAGTGGAGGAGGCAGCCCAAAGAGTAGCAATTCGTGAGAGAACTGTGCAAGCCAGGCAGTCCAGCGGATCAGAATCAGGCAATTTTCGACTTCCACAACAATCATCGAGTGTTAGGAAATGCAAGGCACCCTATGGAGGAGCGTTTACATCGGGTTTTGGCAAGTGGGGAAACAAATTAAAGAAAATATTTAGAGGCTGAGGAGGTGGTAGGCAGCAGGGATTTTAGCAGGGTCGAGGTTATAGGTTGGAGATGGAGGAGTCACACTAGAGTACAGCTAGGCAGCCCACAGAGTTTAGATGCTATAATTGTGATCAACTAGGGCACTTGGCAAGAAATTGTCTATATCCCAGGAGAGGTAGCTATGGTAGAGGGGCACCACAGCAGCAACAACCATTCCAACAGCCACCAGCCGAGTGAGGCAGAGGTTCGCCTTACCAGAGGGGACGAGGATGAGTGATGGCAATTACAAGGGCTCAAACGGAAGCGTCAAATCTGATTGAAGGTATAATACCACTTCTTGAATTTTCTGCTAGAACATTAATTGATCCAGGTGCATCACATTCCTTTATTTCTGAAGACTTTATGGACATCCCTTTGAGGAGAGGCAGTGTGAGCTTGTGGTAGAGGTCCCTTCCGGTGATTTTATGCTTACTATTTACTACTTGAATGAGGTTCCCATAATGATACAAAGTAATCAGTTGCCAGCCAGATTATATGCACTACAGTTAAAGGAATATGATATGATTTTGTAACGACCCGACCTCCCGAACCCCCGCCAGGGACCCCAGAGGTCGCGCCGACACCTACGGATCCGAAGACCCAGAAGGGTTAGAATTTAGTCCAGAGAGATAAGCAATGAATTTAAATAACTATAACAAGGAAGTTCGTAAATTAATAAGAAAATTATGTACAACATGTCCCAAATAAAAGTACAGGTATAGAAGGAAAAGTGCAATCCTTAAGGGGCATACCCCGAGATTACACTCAAAAAGGCAACTCTCAACTCACACAGTATAAGAGCTCTCACGCTCACAACTCACAATGCTGACAACGCACGACGTAACACACTGCCACCACAACCGTCCGGTAACGAACTCTTGTGACAGCGAGTCCCTACCTAAAGAAAGTAGGGGGTGAGCCTCGCAAACAAGGCCCAGTAGGGATAATCAGTCCCTTACCAGCTAGAGCAGCAGAAACTCTAAAGAAAAGCGGAAGCAACTACTTTAGAAAGCAGTAAAGCGAGAAACACCTATTGTAGAGTACTACAAAGTAGCGGAACAGAGTAACACGACGACCCAAAACCAAGGTCAGGCCAGACACGACTCTCGCAGTACCAGCAGAGTCAGACACGATGCGGAAGCAACCCTTGGTATGCACCCGCCGAGACAAAGAAGTTCACGGAACACTGGAGCAACCATGTGAGACCAGAGTCTCACGACACAAGCACCACCATCCCAAACCTCCACGAGGTCAGGAAGGCACAGACAGGTGTCACCACGAGCGACACCGAGCAACCACGTGAGAAGGACGTCTCACCACAAGCACGGCCACCTCAAAACCTCTACAAGGTCGAGGTCGAGGGCCCACAAATAGAAACACCCTAGACCCCGGACACGCCACGAGGTCAGGGAACCACACATGCCGGTGCTACTACGGACAACACCAAGGAACAGATTACGGAACAGTAGTCGGGTGCCTGTACAAGGCACCCCGAGAAAAACATGTGACGCGAAAACTGCCATAAGCGCAGGCCAACGAGGCCAGATCGACAAACCCACGGAAGCTAGACATGGCTAGGCTACAACCATCATGTAGGCTAGGGCAACGAGACACACTTGGAAACAACGTGAGGAAACATCGTCACAACAAGAGCAACCAAGCCACCACCACTGGCAGCTAAGAAGAGGACACACTGGCCACACCCTCTGCTTGCCAGCCACCGACCCCTGCCTACAACCTCCCCGGAAGAGTGAGGCTAGTGAGCCACCACATAGAACACCACAACGAATAACCGCTACCTGGCCGAGCTGCCCCACGCCTGACACCACGACGTGGCTCCGGAACCAACGCCGAGAGTGGAAGTGAGAAAGGACTAGCTGATCTACGCCGGAAGAACCACCAAACCACCTCGGCATCCCAGACTCAGCTAAGAGAGCTCTACAAACGACTCTACACCGCTGTCCACCACTGTTTTCCCCTCTGCTACCAGAGTATGAGCTCGAGCTCGCTCGCCCGCCACCTGGAGAACTCCTTCAACGGGCGTGGGGACTGGGGGTCCAGGTAACAGTGAAACCTCTACAACAGACAAGCCCTCGAGTGCCAAGCACCGGGCGAACTAAGAACAGGCAGGGCAACCACAACAAGCAAACGACACTGCTGGCTCATAACCAAGACAAGCCCAGCAGGCACAGGCACAGGCACACACGACACCCTTCCCGGAACACCCAAGAGGTTTTTCGGCCAACACTGGCACACACACCACGACCATAAACTCGGCAACAAGAACACAACCATAGGGGCGTCGCCTTCTGAACCAGAAGGCGACGACAAACCCATCGCAACCAAGTCGCGACGACTGGGGTGTCGCCTTCTGATCTGAACGCGACGTATCGACCCGTCGCGTTCAGCATCATAAGGCCGAACCCCAAGCAGGCCAGCAGACCCGCAGCTAAACACCACCAAAGCCAGAAGGCGACAAGTAAACCGTCGTGACCCGAAGACACCAGAATGCAACAAGGGACCTGTCACGAATAGAATGCGACAAGGAAGGTGTTGCCTTCAGATTCAGAATGCGACGTATCGACCCATCGTGTTCCTCATCTGAAGGCAGGACCTTTAGGGCAGAACCACCCCAAGGCCCACACCCAAAGGAACCACAATGGCAAGCCACCCAACAAGAAGACATGACCCATGCCAAGTTGGGGAGACCTCCCTCTAACAAACTTGGGCACGGGCCACCCCCACCAAGACTGGAAATGGGGAAAACATAAGGGCAAAAGGGAACGCGACGGCCAACCTGTCGCCATCAGAACGCGACTGGTTGCACGTCGCCTTCTAGCTGGTGTCGCGATAGCTAACCTGTCGCGACCTCAGACAGAAGCTCAAACCATGAATGGGGGCCAAACCATGATCCCCCAAGCTACAATACAACCATCAAAGAGGGGAGGAAAAAGAGCACACCTGGAGAGGAACTGAAAATGGCTCGAGGGGCAACAATGCCACCTCTCCTCGCCCACAAACCATAAGAACTAAACCACCACACAAGAGGGAGCACCACCGGCAAGCTTTCTCCCGTGCTAAACCACAAGCAAACCTCGAGCACAGGGAGGATAGCCCAAAACGAGCTCCATCTCTTCAAGACAGTAAGAGAGAGCAAGAGATCCCTACTAAGAAATGACGAGCCAGACTCGTTGGGGCCCTTCACGTCGGATTGGCCGCCTCCTCCTCGCTCCACGCCGCTCCAACGCTTAGCCATGAGTATGCCAGCACCTCCCCATGTTCAAAGCCTGAGAAGAAGGGAGGAAACTCCCCCACCACAGAGAGGGAAAGAAGGAAGGAGAAAGGAGAAGAAAGAAGAAGAAAGAGGGGTCTGCATGCCTTAATGCCTCGGAACTGAGGTCGCGACAAGATATGCATCGCGTTCTTAACCAAAACGCGACAAGCATCTTGTCGCCTTCTCAAAAGTTCTGACAGGTCTTCTGACAGGCAGACAACTTCCAAGCCACATGTCACGCACGCATGCACCTCAGGTGAATGTGACAACTGGCACGTCGCCTTCATACACAAGCTGCGGACGCGTGGCACACTAGCCACAGACAACAGGAATGCGACACAGGGGCCGTCGCCTTCTCAACCAGAAGGCGACACAGAATGCGTCGCGTTCAGAACGCGACAGCCCGATCCGTCGCGATCCCAAGGACAACTCCAAGGCAACCAAAATCCAGGATGTTACAGATTTTGGGTATGGATTGGCTAGAGGCATATGGGGCAGTAGTTGATTGTAGAAAGAAGAGAGTAAAGTTTAGTCATTCCGGAGGTAATATGTTTGAATTCCAAGGTATGCCATTCTATACCCCTAAGTTCATTATTTCTACTCTTAAGACTAGGAAATTGATCAATGCAGGGTGTGTAGCCTATTTGGCATCAGTTAGTTTGGTTGAGGTAGATAAGACGGTAGATATGGTACTGATAGTTAAAGAGTTTGTGGATATATTTCCAAAAGAGTTACCAGGTTTGGCACCACATAGAGAGGTGGACTTTACAGTGGAGTTGCAGTCGGGTAGTATGCCCATTTCCAAAGCACCATACAGGATGACATCTGCAGAGTTGAAAGAGTTGAAGAAACAGTTGCAAGAATTGCTAGAGAAGGGTTTCATCTAGCCTAGTCACTTTCCATGGGGAGCACCGGTCTTATTTGTTAGAAAGAAAGATGCAGCCTTAGAATATGTATTGATTACCACCAGTTGAATTAGGTTACTATTAAGAACAAGTATCCACTTCCCTGGATCGACGATCTATTTGACCAGTTGCAATTGGCAAGAGTGTTCTCCAAGATAGATTTGAGATCGGGGTACCATCAATTGAGGATTCGGGAAGAAGATATTGATAAAACAACATTTAGAACAAGGTATGGGCATTATGAGTTTGTGGTTATGCCATTTGAGCTAACCAATGCACCTGCAACATTTATAAATTTGATGAACGGGATTTTCCATCCATATTTAGATCGGTTTATTGTGGTGTTCATTGATGATATACTAGTGTATTCAGCTTCGGAAGAGGAACATGCAGCTCACTTGAGAATTACATTGCAGACATTGAGGGAGCACCAACTATATGCTAAATTCAGTAAGTGTGAGTTTTGGCTGAAAGAAATTCAGTTTTTGGGGCATGTGATTTCAGGTGAAGGTGTTGCAGTTGATCCAGCTAAGGTAGAAGCTGTTATGAAATGGGAGGAACCAAAGACAGTGCCAGAAATCAGGAGTTTCCTTGGTTTGGAAGGTTATTACAAGCGGTTTATCCAAGACTTCTCAAAGATTGCAGCACCAATGACAAGACTTACTAGGAAAGGAGTACCATTTATGTGGTCATCCGATTGCAGGTGCAATTTTATAGAATTAAAGAAGCGGCTCACTTCAGCACCAATATTGGAAATACTGTCAGGCCGAGGTGGTTTTGTATTGTATACAGATGCATCCAGGAGAGGACTTGGGGTAGTACTTATGCAGCATGGAAAAGTGGTGGCCTATGCATCTAGGCAATTGAAGCGGCATGAAGAGAATTATCCCACACATGACTTGGAGTTGGCAGCAGTTGTATTTGCATTGAAGATATTGAGGCATTACTTGTATGGTGAAAGATTTGAAATATTTACGGATCATAAGAGCTTAAAGTACATCTTCTCGTAGAAGGATTTAAATTTGAGGCAGCGCAGATGGATGGAGTATTTAAAGGATTATGATTTCAGCTAGCGTATCATCCAGGTAAAGCCAATGTTGTTGCAGATGCTTTGAGCAGAAAAGCAGTTATGAGTCACATGATAATGAGAGAATGGAAGTTGTATGAAGATGTGGCAGAAAACTCTTTATTGTTTCAAGTAGCCAACGACGAGCAGTGTTAGCCAGCAACACAGTAGAACTGTCTTTGTATTGGCAGATAATAGAAGCCCAGAAAGTAGATGAGAATTTGGCTGAAATTGTAAAGATGGAAGATGTTACCATTAATGAAGATTGTGTGGTCCGAATCAGGAACAAGTTATATATCCCAAATGAAGTTGGAGTGAAGCAGAAGGTGTTAGAAGAAGCACATTAGTCCAGGTACACCATACACCTAGGAAGCACAAAAGATGTATCAAGATTTGAAAAAATATTTTTGGTGGACAAGCATGAAGAAAGTGATAGCGGAATTCATAGCAAGATGTTTAGTGTGCTAGCATGTTAAAGCAGAGCATCAAAGACCAGGTGGTTTATTGCAGTCATTACCTATACCGCAGTGGAAGTGGGATGACATAGCAATAGATTTTGTTGCGGGTTTACCCAGAACAACGTCAAGTCACAATGGTATATGGGTCTTTGTTGACAGGTTGACAAAAGTATGCAGGTTGTTAGCAGTGAGCATGTCATGGGCAGTAGACAAGTTGGCGAGGTTGTATGTGGATAGAATTGTGCAATTGCATGGAATTCTAGTCACTATTGTTTCAGACAGGGATCCCAAGTTTACTTCAAGTTTTTGGAGGAGTTTGCAAAGGGTTGTTGGTACACAGTTGAGGTACAGTTCAGCATACCATCCCCAAACCGATGGACAGACGGAAAGGACAATTCAGACTATTGAAGATATGCTACGAGCTTGCTGTTTAGTTTGGGGAGGCAGTTGGGAGCAGCATTTAGGTATGGTTGAATTTGCCTACAACAACAATTATCACACAAGTATCAGGATGGCACCATATGAAGCTCTTTATGAAAGACCTTGCAGAACACCGTTGAATTGGCATGAGGTGCATGAAAGACATGTAATGTGACTGGAATTGGTACAACAGTGTGCAAAAATGGTCAAGTTCATTAAGGAGAAGCTTCAAATAGCCCAAAGTAGGCAAAAGAGTTATGCAGATACACAGCGTAGACCACTACAGTTTGAAGTCATCGACTATGTGTTCTTAAGGGTTTCTCCAACCAAAGGTGTTTTGAGATTCAACTGGAAGGGTAAGTTGAGTCCCAAGTATGTGGACCCGTTTCAGATTTTGGAAAGAATTGGTGAGACAACATATAGATTGGAGCTTCCAGGAGATTTCATCGATGCCCACGATGTGATATCTCAATGCTAAGAAGATACATTCAGGACCCTTCATAGATTGTCAGCTACACTCGGGATGATTTGAAACTAGATATATCTATGCTAGAGTATCCAATGATGATTACAGGTCGCCGAACACAAAGGTTAAGGAATAAGGACATTGAGCTGGTAAAGATAGATGGGAAATCATACAGGGTGGAGAAGACACTTGGGAGTTGGCCGATGAGATGTACAAGACGTATCCATATTTGTTCGAGTAATTGTTAAATTCTTTTAGGTGATAGTCTTATATGTGTTGAACTGTTGATTGAGTTTACTTCTTTAATTTTGAGGATGAAATTTCTTTTAGGTGATAATAATGTAATATCCTATACGTTCAGAATGTAGTTTACTGAGTTTAGGGGCCAGTGTGTGGCCCATTGGTTGAGTGTGTGTGTGTGTGTGTGAATATGTGCTTACAGGTTTGTGTAGCAGGTTGGGAGGCTGGAGGGTTGGAAATTCCAGGCCAAACAGACCTCTGGCAGGTTCATTAATAATGCGACCAACACAGTCGTCGTGATTCTTACATGAACGCGACCACCTGCTACATCGCGAATTAGAATGTGGCCACCCGAGCTTTGGGGTTCTATGGCCAGTCTGTCTGGTTTCCGTGGTACACTGCCTAGGCAGTGATGGTTATGCAATGTAGCGTTTGTAAGGGGTGTGTCAAGTACGTTATTGGGTTAACGGGCCTGAACAGCGAGGACCATCACAGTATACAATCAAACTCCCATATATGTAAGACTCTAGAGGTGGCCCTCCCATAGGTTTAAGAGATAGCTCTCATTATATATCACTTTGTCTTATTATAGGTTCAAGAGATAGTTCTCATAGTGTAACATTTTGCCCTATGTGGCATTTAGACTCCCGCACTCCCGATTGAAGTTTCACTTTGATACGACAAGATGTCAAGCCCAGAACCTTACACCATTGAGATATTGTCTATTTTATCTCATCGGCCTTACAAGTTTATCTTTTTTTAAGATAATCAACTCTAGAATAGAGATTTATCGGGAGATCGCCCATCCTAATATTACTCCCTATATATTGAGCACAATTAACCATGGAATTTTTTACAAGAATTGAACCTATATTTCAAAAGATGTCTCGATGATATAAAGTATAATTTAATTATATTTGAGGGTGTTACAAATTTTCAAAAAGATAATAAAACTAGTTATTCAAAAAACATAAGAGAGAGACAAGTCGGTTCAACTTCATCTACAAGTTGAGGAGTAAAAAAAAAACTAGGTCCAAATTTCTCATTATTAAAAATAAGAATTTAAAAGTATATATTTTATAAATAAATTAAATTTGTACGTGATCAGAAATAGAAATGAAAAAATAGATATAGAAATGATGTCTCCAAAATCTACTGTAAAAAGTTGAAAATGGGTCGGAAAAATCGAAAATAGATATCCATTAGCAATCCTGATTCTCTGATGTAGGTACGGAGCACACGAAAACAAGGTAGAGTTGTAGGTGATCCTTCATGTGTGGAAAAAGAAAGATGGACAGTTTGAGGGAGAGAGTGCACGACGTACGGGGGTCGAGCTATCCAAAGCAAAAACCATGCCCCAACACGAGGAAATTTCATAGAAATTGAAAAAGGTTGGTTGCTGGTAAAATATATTTATAGGAAAATTTTTATTAATTATTTTTTACAAAAAAATAAAACTATAATTATCCATTTGATACCACGTAAATATTTTTTTATATTTGTTTTCTAGTAAAATATTTATAAGAAATAAATTTTAAAAATTTTAAAAAATATTCAGTATGTCGACCACCCGATCACTAACTGTTCGACGACAGCTATCAAGCGTGGGTTGTCGGACGTTGGGAGTTGGAAGTCGATCGTCGGGTGCTAGGGGTGCCAGACGTCAGGCGCTGACCGTCGAGTCGGGGGCATCGGGCATTGATCGCCGACTGTCGGGCACCAACATTGGGCGCCGGGGGTGCTGACAGCCGGGGGCGTCGAACGTTGGGTGCCTGATATAGGTTGTCGAATGTTGGTCACTGGACGCAGGGTGTCAGACGTCGAGCGTCGAGCGCCAGATTGTCGGCCGCCTACTATCAGCTATCGAGTTTTAAACATCAGACATTAAGAATTAGAGTGAAGATTATAGTCACACTCATAAAAATCCTACATGAAAGAGAAATTCAGAAAAATAATTTACAGAGTCTTATGAAAAATGTCAAAATTCAAAATTTTAGATAAAATTTTTTTATAGAGTAACTTTTCAGTAGTACCAAACAAGTTAGTGCAAGAAAATTTTTCCGAAAACCTTTTCTAACATGAAATTTTACATTGAACTTTAAGTTAGCAAGTTGGATAACATTTGATATGGCGCAAGATGAACGTATTTGATGGTTGGAGATAAGAAAATGATATAATCTCTCTTGACGTGCAATTCTTTTGGCTTCTGTTGCTTTCTTTATGCACTTATTTCTTTTGGGCCCCTATGTTTTCATTTATTTTACGAGTATATATATATATATATATATATATATATATTGATCATAAATGATAAATGTCGATGCACTATACCTTACTAACATAATAATCAGAATAGAAATATTAAGAGAAATACTAGTTATTCAGACGCTCGGATAACCAACATAAGTTGGATCGATCATGCGGCTGACCTGATTAGTCGGCTGCGTGAGCCCCACGCCATGCCCTCGTGAGTCCCACATCTCGACCGACCAATCGAATCAACTACGCAGCCGATCCACATTGGCTAACTACCCTAAGTGTCCGAGTAGCTAACATTTCTCGACACCTTAAATACAAGCGGGCATGGCAAGCCCCCACTTGTTGATTGGTTAGGTGCATGGCACGTGGGCTGCTTAATAAGTAGGGCATGCCAAACGTACAGCGGATCCATCTTAGGTGACCCTGTTTTTATTGAATTGAAAATTTTCTATTAAGTATGTAAATTTTTATTATTAGTGATCTCACTATATTAAAAAAATATAGTTAAGAATGTACCCTATTAAATAAAAATTTTGAATCCACCACTGCTACATATGTATATCACACAAGTGAGAAATATTTATAAGTGCACCTCTAACAACACTTCTCATTTGGCCAACACTATGTGTCGTTAGTATATTGGCCAATGGGAGGTCAAAAGTGTATGTTAGAAATGTACTTCACAAATGTAATAAACCTTTCTCCACACATATGGATGCTTGTCTCGCCCGCTTATGCTAAGTGTGTCTTTAACCATAAATGATGCTATCATGAGTCAAATTCCCCTCCCAATCTTTCTAGAGGGAGAGAGTCTGGCTTTCATTTAAAGAATTGGCCCATTGACGGACCTGTTGATAGTTGATACTCCTTCAAACGTCTTCAAATCGTGGAGATGAATTTATTCTTATGAGAGGAATGAAAACTTGTTCCCCCAAAATTTAATTAACATTAAAAAAAATAAAAAACAATACTATATAAAGCCAAACTCATTCTTAAATTTGAGATGTTTCTCACGTCAACCCTTTAAGATTGACTATTTTGCAATGAGGGCGCCATCTCATCTAGTGACATAACTAGAGTCTGGCCATGTGAACATCCCTCCACCGAGATCTGTAGAGATCGGCCTGACCATATCAATACATAATCACATTTTATCAGGGGCGGACCCACATGTATGAGTGGGAGGGGCCATGCCCTCCCCCCATAATTTTTATCTCTTAAATATTTTAATCTAAATAATAATTAATAAGATTAATCATTTATATTTTAACCCCTTCTATTTTTTGTCATTCATATATCTATTTATTTCGGCCCCCCTATATATTTCATAACCGCCCCAGCATTTTATTCCTCTCTTGATCCCTTGGGTTTGTGATTTTTATATGATCAAGTACAAACCCAGCAGCTACGACACTGCGCACAAATGGCACGTTAAGTACTGGTCGCTTCTTTCAAATAACGAAATAGTAACATTTCCACCAGTCTTGGCTTCCCCCGCTGAGTCCACCCTTCCATCTCGCTGACCTCGTCCGAAAGGGGCATTTGGCTCTTTTGGGTATAGCTGCTCCAGGTGGTGATGACTTCAAAGAATTGGTCCTTGGAAGGAAGATTTTATAGAGAAGACAACACTAAAGAAAACAAGAGAATGCTGCAGGCTGCTGTCTTCACTTGCAGCATATGGGGCCAGCTCCAACCAGCAGTGTCGTTTATTTCTTGAAGCTTCATATATAGTTACTACTGTGTCGCTCCTCGCGGGACTCTGTGTTTTCCCGCCTAGTTGTTCACGGCCTTCTCCGTTCAGTACACACACATGAACGCACCAGTCTAATTGTAAGGTTTAACATTGAAGACAATATATATATATATATATATATATAATAGGTCTTTCATTAATCCACCCGTAAGTTAACAGGCTGTAGTGTACTTATAAAATTATTTGTTTTCATCCTTTCACAGACGTGGACAATATCTAGGAATGTTCACTATTCGGTTTAAATTGAAAAATCAAACCGAACCGAGCGAGTCGGTTTGATTTGGTTTGGTTTGAATATGAAAAAAAAATTATTTGGTTCCAAATCAAATTGAAAGAGAAATTTTGATTTGATTCGGTTTCTAAACTCTATAAATCAAATTATATCGATTAAATTGAATTATAATAATAAATTTTAATTTATATATGCCTATCAAGTTTATTCAATATATTTACGTAAAAATATACATTATGGAGGGTAATATGGTCATCAATATTTAATACTTCATTTTAAATCTTATTTGATAATGATTTATTAGAGAAACAAGTGATTAAAATTTTATTTAAGACTAAAAGAATCTAAAGACCTATTTATTTTTAAGTTAAACCGAATCAAACCGAACCAAATTAAATTTATTTCGATTTGGTTTGGTTTGATTTGGTTTCAAAAGATTTCGGTTTGATTTGATTCGGGTTGGGTCTGAATTTAATTTGGTTTAATTTTTTAAAAATCTTCTATAAACCAAATCAAAGCAAACTATGAACACTCCTAATACCGAAACTTGCAAATATGTGATATCTATATATGGAAGTTTATATATGCCAATTTATTATCGGAGCTCTTAATATAACGTGCAGCAGACTTTTCGAGAAAGTCCTTTCGGCAAAGGTTGTCTATGTTAATTTTTCAAAACCACGTCTTTAATTAGTTGTCTCTGCCAATTTAGAGGTTCTCGTTTCCTCTTCAGCACAAACTCTGCCGATTCAGCCTAGCGTGGAGCTCTTGACAGAGCCAAGTTCATGTGCTTGACGTATGAACTACGTTGCTGGGCCTTTTGCCCGGATCATCCGAGACGCCCTTTGCGGCGTCTTCAAGTTAACAGCTAGTTTAGTGGAGGACAAATTCCAATCTTTCTAAGCTAGCAGACGCTTTCTTTATCCCATCCATGCATGGAGGCTTGGAGGCCTCTCGGAATTAAGATTCCTCACTTCGGACTCGTATACCTACTGAGAGAGACCGCATAAGAAATATTTATTGCAAACCCACACATCGATCTGTCAGTTTGTAGAGGGACAAGTTAATTATGTGGGCGTTGGTGGGGTACTGAGGCATTGGAAGAACCGCTGTTCTTTGTTTCGTACATCAGGGACAGAAACAGTAGAGTTAGTTCTTCGATCGTCTAATCTATCCCCCGGTTATTAACCCAAAGTTCTCACTTTGTCCGCAGCCTTTTGGCGTCTTCTTTATTAATCTCTGGCACGAAAAAGCGAATATTCTGAAAGAGCACCACTCAGACTCAGGTATAGGATAGCGTGCGAGGGGAGGGGAAACTGGAACCACAGAACAAAGAGCTTATAGCTTAAATTGGTATAAACGCTACTATATGCGTACAGACTACAGAGTTGCTGATTACTTGACCATTCCCAACTGCAGAGTACTCTTTTATCTTCTCTTTAAAGACGGGAATATTAATTTGCCGTGTACCGTGTGAAAGAACGCAAGAACAGTAAGTAGAAAGCTGGCTAGCTACACCTAAACCTCTTGTGAAGTCATCCCGGCAAGAAAACCTAAGCAGAATGGCGATTTAAAAATTAAGTACAAGTTGGTTGCTAGCTAGACGAACAATTCTGGCAGCACGAATGACGTTTCCATTAGTCATTAGAAACGCGTTTTAGGACACGAACGAGTCGATGACCTAGTCAAGTTAATGTATTGCATGTCTTATTCAGGTCTCGGGGGCTAATAAAGAAGACTCGATGCTTTTTGGCAAGAAGCCCTAAGAACTGAGAAAGACACAGAGATGGCACCAAGCAAACAGAGGTCACCCACACTTTTCCTTGCCCTTTAAATATCCTGCACTGGCCATGGCCCCTCCCATAGTCCACAGGAGAGTGGAAGGAGAATAGAGCAAGGGTAGCTTAGATGGGGAGGAAGAGGAAGGCTGATGACGTCGCCGAGACGGACGACGGCGACATGGGCAGCGAGTGGGACGTGATGATGGAGGAGGGTGGCAACGTCGCGGTCCTCGGCGGTGGGTCGCGCCGGCTCTCGGGGAGACGCTTCGTGGGGGTCCGGCAGCGGCCGTCGGGGCGGTGGGTGGCGGAGATCAAGGACACCATACAGAAGATAAGGGTGTGGCTCGGCACCTTCGACACCGCCGAGGAGGCCGCCAGAGCCTACGACGAGGCGGCGTGCCTGCTCCGGGGTGCCAACACCCGGACCAACTTCTGGCCGAACCCGTCGTCGCAGCCTTCTCCGCCCGCGCTCCCCTCCAAGGTATCCAAACTTCTCCTCCTCCGGCTAAAGGCCAGGAACACTGCTCTGGCGGCAGCCGCCTCCGCCACTGGCGCCGCCGCTGGACCTGGAGGACACTCCCTCTACGAAGTCTCAAAGCAGCAGCAGCACCACCTGCTGCTACAGTACCAGCAGCAGCTGCAGAATGGAGAAGCGGTACTGTCACAAGAAGAAGAGGAAGGGATGCAGTTCTCAGACTTGATAGCTGAACCCATTTCTGATGCTTCCTCCACGGGTAGTATCAGTAACACCACCATTAGAATTAGCACCGAAGGCAGTTGCACTAGCCAGAAGGAAGAAGCTGCAGGCGCAGGAGAGAAGGAACCAAACTATAACCAGAAGGCGAACGAGAACTCCCTCAGCTCCATAGCCGGAGACGTCGTCGTCGACGACGACGACTACGGGGAATTAGAAGGAGAGATTACACAAGGGTTCCTCGACTTGGGGGCCATAGCCGACGAGATTGTTGGCGGTGAGCCTTGTTACTTCTCTCCCTTCGAGATCATCGCCCAGGAGGTAGCTGCAGACCAGCCCATGGACCAGGAAGAGCCCGTGGCCGCGGGCGAGACGTCACTGGGCGCAGCCATGATGAGGATGAAGTACGAGAGGAAGATATCCGCGTCCCTCTACGCTCTCCACGGCGTGTCCGAGTGCTTGAAGCTAAGGCTGGGGTTGGCCGCCGGCACGAAGGCTGAGACCCGTCTCCAGAACCGTAGCAGCCTCGGCAGCTCGGGCACCGGAGGGGATGGTGGGGAGGAGGAGCCAGAGAGGAGAGAAGTCCGGCTTGAAGTGGCGAACCTGAAGGCTTCGATCAAGATGGCGTCTTCCTCGTCTTCGAATTCCTCACCGTCTGCAACTTCTCTTCTTCTTCTTCTTCTTCTACGGAGAGTCCAAGCTCGAGCAGCGATGGTGAGCTATCACTTTGGAATTCGCTTGATTTGCCACCCATCTGCTTCGTCGCATAGATTGTAAAAGAGGGCCGGATGCCGGGCCAACAGGTTTGTCGAATGATCTGTTGTTTAATCTGACCACTTTTGGTAGTTCTATGGAAATCCGCATTCCATTCCCGCAAGAACATAACGAGCACTTTGTGTGTGGTGGATGTTCACACATATGTTAAGATGGGAGTCTCATTAATATAGATACTAGGCGTAGCGTTTGACAATTTGACTAAATATCAAAGGAATTATTTTGCAGATCTGATAGAGAAATATATATTGATCATTCGAGATGTACTTAACTTAGTGTATATCAACCGATGTACACTAAATATTACCGTAAATATTTCTCACGTATAAATTGTAGCAATTTGGGCCTGATTGGATTACGGAGACAGCAAAAGATATTAGAAAAAAGAAAATGGTTTAGTATAACATAGTTTGGTAACACATTAAAATAACACATCATGATACCGGTCGTCGTCAACCGACGAGTCAGCCCGACGAGAGCGACGGTCGGCTACACTGATGAACCGACGACCAGGTTGTCGTATCTCGTCGTCGGGGGCAAGTCAATCATTGCCGAGAACCAATTTAGTCAAGTATTATATCAGGGCGCTCTTAGTTGGTGCCAGGTCATACTTGCCCTAGGGGCGGATGAGTCCCGTGAATCACGACCCCCCAACTGGCCCGTGTTCGCTTTGGGCAGGTAGCTGTCAAGGCAAGATTCTCGGAGCCCAGCTGGTAGGGATTCCCTGATTGGCGCCCTTGCCTCATGGAGGCTCGTCTGCCACTCTCTTTTTCTATCCAAAGGACCAAGCCCTTATAAAAGGTACGGATACCCTCAGGAAAAATGTACGCTATTCATAGCACAAAAACTCTCTCTCTCTCACTCTCTACAACCCTCGCTGACTTGATCGTCGAAGTGTTCGACCACCGAGGGGTCTCGGTGGTTCTTTGCAGGTCGGATCCTCCTCGCCGACGACAACGCGACGCGGCCAATCCTTCGGGACCCACTGAGCTCGGCTCCGACCGACTACCCTTGCTGTTTTTTCAGCAACACATCAATCAATATATATCACAACCGTATTATTTATGAGATATTTTTAATTTTTTATTTTAATTATTGATGTGATACAATTTTAATGATGATATTATTTTAATGTGTTATCAAATAATATTACAAAATTAATTCTCTTAAAAAATACTTAATACTCGACTGAGTAAGTCGGGGGATCTACTGTCAACATGATGTGGCCCCCGCACCCATTTTGTGAGAGCGAGTGAACGTCAGTCTAGCAACTCGCCCGACCATTAAGCATTTTCCAAGATATTAACTATTGATATCCGATATGCATCAATATCCGATTAGATACAAGATTTGTCATTGAATCTTTAAAGTACTCTTCTCAATAAGTAACATCGCTTCTGTTAGATATTTAATGAGCAGTATTAGTAGTTAGTACTTCATGTATATTAGAAGAGATCTCAAGTTCAAATTCTATTGAAAGCACGTTTAATTTTTTCAAAATTTTAAATGATGATATATTGGGGTAGTTTTTCAAAAAAATGAAAAATAAAAAAACATTGTTGCTCTCCATTTTTTACTACTATGTTCTCATAACCATCCCAGTTGTATGGTTATGGGGTATGTCTTCTTGTGAGTGCTTGCATAATGGGTGCGAGTAGTTAAATTGGGTACAAAGTCCTTCTCATTGATGATGGTAAGATGCAAGATGTTAGCTGAAAATTTATGGCTTTTGATCATCTGTTAATCTTCGAGGAATGTTTATTATCTTCTAAAGATGACAATAAAGATGATGTGCATTGATCTCCAAATAATTTTATTGATTGAGAGAGAGAGAGAGAGATCTAGAGAGAGAGATCTAGAGAGAGAGAGATAGATAGATAGAGAGAGAGATCTTTTTATATATACTTTCAACTATTAAAATTACTTGCCAAGCAATCTAGTGATCTAACCTTTATTACTCTCATTCATTATAAGAAAATAGGGATATGTCAATAGCTCATAGCGGCCAACAAAAATCTAAAAATATTTGACAAAAGTATATGTTAATAGTTAAAACAATATCGATAAATATCAGCAGCTACAGTTGGATCACTGACATATGAGAGATATGTCAGCGACTTATAATTACCGACATATATTAGGTATATATCGGTGGCTATAATAGATACGTGTGGTGCTTGGAGGGTAATAAGTAATTTTCTTAATTTCTAGAGGACATAAGGAGTGGGCGATCCGGGGATATTATTCGGATCCGTGCTCCTCGACTTCAAAACTGATATTCTTGGATTTTATCCTCGATATCAATATGAATAATATCTGGATCAATCAGAATAGATACAAATACTATAGAGGATACTACGTATTCGTTTTTGTGGTGGTGTGTTCTTGTTTGGGTCTGGACCAAACGGGCCTCCACTCAAAAGAGGGAAGACGGTCGCCGGTAGCGGAAGAAGACCTGCAAAACCAGAACTGGATCAGGGGGGCCAGTTGAAGAACTGGGGAGAACCCTCTGATGCCTAAGTCAGTGAACTGTAGAGAGGCTTGAGGAAGGAAGGTTTCAGTAGTATACTGTACTGTGCGCACGGGTGCGTACCTATGTCCAGGAATCGCCTGTGCCTCTTATAGGCGAAGGCCTTGAGGGAGGCGAATATTCATCCTTGATGGCACCAGAAAGGGTGTAGTACCCGGGAAAATCTATTAATTAAAAATTATGGATAAATTAAAATTTTATCAATTAATAATTCAATTTAGTTAAAACGGTACGCATCATTATTGCATGCGTATAACCCCTATAAACATTTCGTAAAAATAGTAGTTATACTATAAATAATGTTCTCTGTGGCCCATCATGAAATTTGGGCGTAGAAAATCATTTGGACTTAGTTTAAGAATTTATGCGACTTATTAGCATAATTACGGATAAGTCGAAGAATCCATTATTTTTTATCCAAGTGGATTATAAATTAAAATAAATATATGAGTAGACTTTAAATAATATGGATGATAGCCCATTATGATATTTTGGACCAATGGACAATCTTGAACCATGAATAAATTCTCTAATAAAAGGATATAAAATCCAATAAGTAAAGTAAGTACATGGGTTGTACAATTAGGTTACACGAGTTATTGGGCCAGAGTAAGAGCCCAAATGATGAGGTTAGAAATATTGGCATGAATAATATTTAATTTGAAATAAAAATATGAATTACTTGAATAAGTGTGATAAATAGATTTACATAAGGATAAAGGGTGAATAATTGGAATTAAATCAATACCCATTAAGTCAAATTAGTAATGGGTTTACTAATGATCCTAGCATAAAGTTTTGGGCCCAATTAGGAAGAATCCATCATGAGATGGGAGATAATTAAGCTAAATTCGTACCTAAATATTAATAAATAGAAAAGGGTTAAGATAATGAGTATTTTAACCTCTTAATCATCTTAAAAAGAGTCCTAACCCTAGTCTAACCCAATAGGACTCTATCCTAATCTAAAATTGGATTTAGATGAGAGACAATTGGGTTAAAATAAGAGACCCAAATTAAATAGGAAAATTCGTAACTATATGATCTCTTAATTAACAAGGGGTCATTAAAGCACTAATATGACTCATATATATCTTAATAAGAGTCCTAATCCTATCATAAACCATTACCCACGAAATTAGGCATCTCCCTTACCCAATTAGATAGATATAGCAAGAAAAATATGTGATAATTATAGAAATTCGTAATTAAAGGAGAGAGAAGAGTTTGGAGTTGAAGGACTCTAATAGCAAGCTTAACACCTCAAACTTCATCCCTAGCAACCCATTTTCGTGGCTGGAACCCTGGAGAACGAGGAGAAGAGCTGGAGACCAAGGAGCAAGGAGAGAAGGCTTGGAGCAAGAAGGTTTTCCATTTTCGTCACCAAACTAGGGTTTTCATCTCTTCCACGAAAGGTAGGCAATCTCTCAAGTAAAATCGTGAAATAATTACCCTAGGTAGAGTTCATATACCTCTTCAAAATCCCTATGGTTTCGTGGTATTTCATCACCCATTTGGGCAAATTTAATTCATGAAGTCATGCTGCTGTTATCATGATGAGATCTGTGTTTTCTAAATCCCCAACGTGTACTTGCTCTCATGCCTTGATAAATTCTCAGATATACTACATCTATTATCTTTCAAACGCCCCTAGTCTTGCTTGATTTCGATCTCCCATGAGGGAGAATTAAATCTTTGAATATCTATCAGACCTGTGCACTCGACCCTCCTTGTTTCCTTTTTAACCTCATGCACTTGCATCATTCCATGAAAAAATTATCATAAATACTACTACATGTTAGATTTCAAACGCCACTGGTTTCATAATTTTTCATCATGTATACTCTCTAATTAATTCTTGAACCTTGACTGCGCCTGTTAGGTCACCGAAAAGTAACCTGATCAATGCATGTCTAAACCTTGTCTATTTTCAAATTAATCGTGCATGTTGATAGATATACATGTCTACTTTCGTTTAAAACTGGTTTCGTGCTTTTTGGATCACCGTGAGATTTTATACTGAATTTAGAATGACCCTGTGTCAAGAAGGGTCTACCCAGAGAAAAAGGGGAAAAACTGGACCGCCCCTGTTATCGCGACGGCGCGATACGCCGCGATAACAGGAGTGTCGCGGTAGGCCTCCACGTCGCGTCATGAACGCGATGGGCCTCGCCGCCGCGTTCCCAAACCCGAACCGGGCCAGGCCGGCCGGTTCGCCTGTCGCGCCAGGCCGCACCACCGCGACCTGAACCGCGACAGGATACCCTGTCGCGACACTCTGCTTAACGCGCCCATGCGCCCCGTCGCGACATGATCGCGACTGGCACCCTCGTCGCCTTCTTTAAATTTCGGCCAGAATCTTATTATGCATATACCCCTACTTTATTTGTCATATAACCTTATACAGTTAAACCATGTACTGTTAAGCTTAATAATCGACCTGAATATTTTTTAATAATATTTAAATAATTCTTGTTAATTTAAAAGCCGTGAGCACGACTTGTCATATCCTCAAGATTTCTTTACACTTGCAACACATAACATTGTAATTGCCATTTGACCTTGATAAATTATGCCATAATGTATTCGGTAAATTATCGAAATAAATGATTAAATTACCATATTTTTTAAATACAATTTTCCTTTTTGATCGCGCATTTTATCTACCGTTACCGTTTTCCCTCGGCCTTCGAGCACTCGAGGCACGACGAACCCATTTTTACACACTTTCCCTGACTGGACCACCTCTCCACCGGGAATACTCTCGACTAGACCAGGGACTCCTTGTCAAGACCTCCGTAGTCTTTTTGGCTTTGGCGCACGTCCTTAGTCAACGAGCTGTTGTACCCTAAACCCGTTACACCTTAGGGATCAGTACGATCCATGCCTTAGTGTTCTCTCCTTATCTTGCAATCACGCTGGACCATCTAGCCTGGTTCATAGCACGGCTAGTGGGCGGTAGTGACTTCTACCAGACTGCCGGTACCCGACCTGGTGTCGTGCAACCGTTACTATCACGTGTTTCTCATCTTTTTACGAAATGTCCCTATCTCATCTACTATCTCGATACTCTCATCTGTTCAGGTTCTCTCTACACTCTCGTCTAGTTCATCTACTACTCTCATCTATTCTTGGTACTCTCGGCCATTTTGTGATGTCTAAGATAACAAACATGACTATGCTAGGCAACATAATAAGGGCCGATCTGGTCCTTGGGAGGAGCACCCGAAAGGCTATAACTCGCGGGGGTCTAATGATCAGGTGATGGCATACACCAAACGCATGACTATCAAGATTTAATCTAAGACAATTCACAAACATTCCTGTACATGATACTTGACTTGTGGTTGATAAAATGATCGACCAAACGCATGTACTTGCTTTACTTGCTATCGTGACTAGTGCACTGTTGTGCAACCATACACACTATCTCGTTACACGCTATCTCGTTACACCACTATCTCGTTACACGGCCAGTTCTTTATCATCCTAGTTTTGCAATAATCTTTTGAAATGCATTACCGTTCACGTGTTATCTTGTACTATTACTCTCTTGACTATACTTGATCGTTCTCTCTGTTGACCTACTTTACAAGATATTAATCACTTAAAGCATGCTTGTTTACATGAGATATTAAGTCCTACTGAGCGTTATCGCTCACCCTTCGTTATTTGTCATTGTGTTCAGGTAAGTCAGATGATGACTTTACACACAACAACGGGATTGGACTTGAGGATGAGCGACCTGAAGTCATAGCGATGGAATGTCTTTAGTATCATAGAGTCTAGATAATAGTTGCTTAGTTATCATTTCCAATGTAAAGATGTTATTGAGCACTATTTTTTGGCTCTGAATTAGTGGTTGTAATAGTTAATGAATTATCATAAAATGAGGAGTTTTATTGCAATTATTGTTCATTAGATGCTCTGATATTGCGAATGTATGCGCAATTTACGTTACCATACTCGTTGTTCATGCCTCCCCGATTTATTCCGCTGCTAAATTGACGGGGCATGACAAAGGGCGCGCCCATAACGGGGGAGTTATGCGTTGAGGCGTCCGTTGGGGGCCCTTGCAGTTAAAGTCCCTCGAACGTGGGGCGCGTGCCATATCACGATCGTAACCGTCGCTTAGAAGACGATGGTCTTCTTTTACCTCTCTTGGTTGGAAGGCGCCGAGCAGGGAACTGTTCAGGGGGTGCCGAACAGGGAAGCTGTTCGGCAGCTGGGTGCCCGGAGGCGTTGCTTGTGCTGAGGGGATTGCATCATGCCCTGAACAGGGTCTGTTCGGTAGGAGGCCCCTGGGCCGAACAGGCTACAGGGTGCTCGAAAATGGCCCTTAAGGACACGTGGCGTTTTGCTGGAAGGGCACGCCTGTCCACCAAGCCATGATGGGCCATGCTGGGTCATAATGGGCCCCTACGGGCCTAGGTGACTGGAAATAGCCACCACACTTGCCCCCCACTCTCCTAGGCGTACTCAGTGTGCGGAGTGCCTTGGGAGAGGAGGTCTTCCCGGTTGCCCTTTCGCATTAAATGCGATGCCGACCTCGGACGTGCGAACGACAGTGGGGCGATGCCGTCCGACACGTCTCCTCGAAAGCAGAGGAAATCACATGATGATGGGGTAACGTGGCGAGCCGGGGGCCCCGCACAGTACACCCGAACGGTCGTTTTGGAGCAGAGAAAACCCATTTGGGGTCTTCGAATTTCGCGCCCCCCCTTTTCCTTATAAGGAAGAGGAGGGGCCACCACAAGAAAAAGCGCCTTTACCGACGGAATTTTCCGACGGAAATATATCCGTCGGAAAAGCTGTCGGCATTTCTGTTCCTCGAAAATATCAGTCGGGTTTTCCGACATACTATATTTTGTCGGAAAATCCGTCGGTATTTCCGACAGAATATTTCTGTCGGACAATTCCGTCGGTAGGACTGACGGATTTGTCGACGGAAATATGTTCCGTTGGAAAATCCAAAATTTCCACCCCCCCCCCACCCGCCTTTTGGCGCCCCGCTCTCTCTCTCTCTCTCTCTCTCACCTCTCCTCCTCTCTTCTCCTCTCTCCTCTCTACTCTCTCTCTCTCGCTCGTCTCCGGCGCTCTCTCTCTCTCTCTCTCTCATCTCCGACGTACGTGTGCCGCCGCCTTCGCGACCCTGCACTGCCACCGCTACCCGCGACCCAGCCCGCGCCGCCGCCGCTACCAGCCGCTCGCTCACGTCGCCGCCGCTACCCGCCCGGTCCCGTCACCCTGCCGCCGTCTCCACCTCGCTCTGCCGCCAGAGGTATGCCACCTCTCCCCCCTCTGCCACCCCCCTCTCCCCCTCCCCTCCGGGCCAGCGCCCCCCCCCCCTCCTGCTGCCCCTCTCTCCCGGCCCCTCCCATCCGAGCCGGCGACCGCCCCCCCCTCCTGCTGCCCCTCTCTCCCCCTCCCCCTGGGCTACCAACCCCCCCCCCGGTCCCCCCCACACTCCCCCCTCCCCCTCCTACTGCCCCCCTCTCCCCCTCCCTTCTGACTGACCGCCCCCCCCCCCTCCCCCTCCTGCTGCCCCCCCTTCCCCTCTCCCCTCCCCCTCCCCTCCGCTGACTGCCCCCCCCCCTTCCCCCTCCTGCTGCCCCCCTCTGTCCCCCTCATCCGGTGACCCCCCCAACCCCCCACAGTCCCCCTCCCCCTCCTGTTGCCCCCCTCCCCTCTGGGCACCCCCCCCCCTTTTCCCCCACAGCCCCCTCCCCCTCCTGCTGGCCCCCTCCCCTTCGGGCGACCCCCCCCCCCACCCCCCCTTTTTTCCCCCACAACCCCCCTCCCCCTCTTGTTGCCCCCCTCTCCCCCTCCCCTCCGGGCGACCCCCCCCTCCCCCTCCTGCTGCCCCTCTCTCCCTCTCCCCTCTGGGTGAACCCCCCCCCCCCCCAGGCCAAAACTTCAATTAAACTTGTTCATATGTCCATATCCATGTCTCAAATATTATTGACATATTTTCCCAAACTTATATCATGCATAGGACACGAATTTAAGTATCAATATATCTAATTTCATGTTCTTGCAAGTCACATGTTCTAGCATTCGCGCCTTTTGATTCACCCAACCATATGTCAATTGGCTTCTGCTATAATGTCACCAACATGTCTACATTATTTTTAAATAATTTCTCCAAATTTTATGTCTTAGTTTGCATGTATTAAGCATTTATGTTCATGCTATGATTTAGGATTTTTTATTCATGAAATAACGATTTCTGAGTGCATAGACCAAATTGATCCCAATAAAATATGTAAAAATATTTTATATCTTGTTTACAATAAATTCATGTTGGGAGTTTTGGCCAAAACCAATTAGAACGCATGATTATACTTTGCACAAAATCGTGATTCTCCATATAAATGCCAATTTTGCTTGACTTCCCGACCCACTATGTGGATGCCAATTCTGCTTAAATTGGTGACACACACTATGGACGCCAATTCTGAAGAGATGGCACCCACTCATTCAGTTGACATTTTAAAAGGGTTTGATTTTCTTATTTTCTATGCATGATACCTCCTATTAGACTTATTTACACCCTATGGTCATTGAACTAGTAACCTAAAATAGTTAAACCACATGTAAAAGGAATGACATGAATACTCTTCTAATGTTCTTAATGATATGACTATGTCTCTCTATTACCATGAGGTTATCCTTGATCATGTCCTCATGGTTAAGTTTATTGTTAAAATGATAATGTGAATTTGAATGAAAATGTCTTGGTGATAATATCGTACTGATAATCATGCTTAGCCTTTAATTGTTGAACCACTTTATGGTTGTCCTTATATTTTGGTGATACAAAACTTATGATGATTTCATATATATCTTTGTTGATTAAATACAATTGAATTTTTGTTTCATCTGTGTCGCATCAATCTCATAGCAAAATGCTGAGTCTCACATTGATGCAATATGGCGCACTAAAATGATAAAATCGATGTCTAATCTATATACATCGATTTCAGTTCAAGTGCCAAATTAATAAGCGCTACAACGATTTGTTTTTAATTGATTTTATAAAGCGCTATATCGATTTGCTAAGAAATCGATCTCACAACGATTTCTTAAGTGGCCATAACAATTTGCTAAGAAATCGATCTCACAACGATTTCTTAAGTGGCCATAATGATTTGTTAAGAGTCGATCTCAGAACGATTCTTTTTATAGCCATAATGATTTTTTCACATCGATTTCGTTCTCATAACAATTTGGTAAGTTTTACATCGATTTTCTAGTCATAACGATTTGCTAAAACTCACAACGATTTGATAAGTGTGCAACGATTTGCCCTCACATCGATTTGCCTTCGCAACGATTTGATAAGAAATTGATCTCATAACAATTTCATAAGTGATCACATCGATTTCTTTATTGATCACAACGATTTCTTCAGGAGATCATAACGATTTGCTTGCATAACGATTTCATAAATGATCACATCAATTTGTTCAACGATTTGTTTACAAATGAGCAACGACTCTTCACATAACGATTTCTTCATGGATTCTGTTCAAACACAGATTGCCTTTATATTTCAAATATGCTTGGCGCTTAAATGAAAAGTCAAATATCTTCTGACAAAAAGCTGCATGCATATTTCAGAGTCTTGTCAAATAGATATGAACTACTATTTTCAGAATGTTAGCAGAAACACAGTAGCATGCACAGTTTTCATGTAAACACTCTTTTATGCTAACACTTTCTTCCATGCTCACAGACCTCGAAGACCACAAGAGTGATCAAGACAAGAGATGAGCAACGGGTAGAACTTCAACGGATCCTTTTCAAAAGCCTCTCATATAAAAGATGAAGCATGGCTGAAGAAATACAAGAACCGTTTTCCTGAATATTTTTCAAGGAGTGTACAACTGTGAGAAGAACCTTCACGCCACAAACACTCAGAGAAAGAGAGAAGAGCTCGAGCCAAAAATCTACAGCAGCTTTCAAAGCAGAAGTCTTCATCGCCTTCAAGCGTTCTTCTCTTCCATTCTCCCTGTGCTCATTGTAATCTTGGGGGAGAGTTTTTACTGAGAGTTTCTTTTGGGTAGATGCCATTCTTGTAGAACTCTCAGCACTGTTCTTTCTTTTATAAGAAAGACATCGTGTCCAGCTGTAGGACTGTATACAGTAGATAACCCAGCTAGGGGTTTGTGTCTAGCTGAACCAAACTGGGGTTTGTACCAGTTGTTAACCTAGCTAGGGGTTAGTGTCTAGCAGAACCGCACTGGGTTTGTACCAGGAGGTTGGCTTCTTTACCTGTAAGAGAAGTGGGCTACCTTCTTGCCCGGAAAGAGAAGAAGACCAGCTGGGGTGCTGGGTGTTGTAGTGTCCTTGAGGGGGACTATACCCTGGTTAGTGAAATCCCAAGAGGTTGCTTGGGGACTGGACGTAGGACTTCCATGTGGGAAGGGCCGAACCAGGATAAATCTCTTGTGTTATTTGTGTGATTGTTTATTTGCTTCCGCACTGCTACTCTTTATCACACTAAACTAACCAACCTTCAAGTGTTAATTTCTGTGTTTAAGTTTCTATTTCAGATTTCAGAAAAACCTATTCACCCCCCCATCTAGGTTAGTTTGCTGTCGTACCAAAAGGGCCAACAAGTGGTATCAGAGAGGGTCTCTGATCATTCAAAGAAGATTCAACGATCTTAGAGTAAAGATCCATGGCAGCTCAAGGATATGTTGAAGGTCAATCAGTTACCAGACCTCCATTCTTTGATGGAGAGGACTACCAATACTGGAAGATGAGAATGGAATGCTTCATTCGAGGCACAGACTTTGATCTGTGGCAGGTAATTGAGGTAGGTGATTATGTTGTTACTCCTACTACAGGTACCACTTCTATTTCAGCTGCAGATAAAAGTAAATTATCTTTGAATTTTAAAGCAAAGAATTATTTATGATGTGCCCTATCTAAAAAGGAATTTAGTAGAATTTCTTCATGTCAATCTGCTAAATATATGTGGGACAAGCTGAAGCTCACATATGAAAGAATACCCATTACGGCTGAAGTACCTACTGCTCAAGTTGAGGAAAATCCAGAAACTCCTCAAGAAGAAATCATTATAAAAGAAGACATTGATGGTCAAGTGTTTAAAGAAGCAAGACAGGAAGCTATAACTCCATCGTCTCCAACTGTCACCATTCAAGGAGAGCAATAGGAAACACCTCAGGAAGTTATCCTTCCACATGAAGAAGAAGAGGTAAAGGAGGAACATCATAGTGAGAGGGAGCCTCATATCTTTTTCAAAAAGAATATCTCTGAAGAAATAAGCGTTGAAGAAGCTTCTGATAAAGAAAAAGCTGAGGATAAGGCTCTTAAAATCCAAGTAACTCCTCAGGAGACACCTTCAGTAAACAACTCCTCAGGTAGCTTCAACATTAAAGAAGAAAATGCCTATCTACTCTTGATGAACAAAAGAAAAAGGCATTCAAATGGGTATGGTTAGAGGATGCTCAAAATCATCCTTTAGTTGTAGTTTTCTGTTTTTAAACTTACATTTCTGTTGTTATATTCAGTAAACTATAATGCTACTGACAATGTTTGCAAGTTTTTAAAAATGCAGGCAATAATTCTGAAGACTTGACAAACAACATGTCAAAGGTCAAGACCAACAAGATCTGACTTGCCTCACATTAAGGGGGAGTCTCATGCTCAGGGGGAGCCTACACTAAGAGGGAGTTATTCATTTATGTCAATCATTGTTGAACCCCTCAATGGTAAGAATTTCTTTCACAAAGGGGAGAGAATACAATGGTAAGAACCTTCATTTTTTGTTTGTGACAAAAAGGGGGAGAGTATGCATGGTATGCATTATCTGTGAATTTTCGTAAACCTCTATGCTTTATATATTTTTATCAGAAAATTCACATAAATTTTGTCATCACCAAAAATGGGGAGATTGTTGAACCACTTTATGGTTGTCCTTATATTTTGGTGATAACAAAACTTATGATGATTTCATATATATCTTTGTTGATTAAATACTATTGAATATTTTGTTTCATCTGTGTCGCATCAATCTCATAGCAAAATGCTGAGTCTCACATTGATGCAATATGTCGCACTAAAATAATAAAATCGATGTCTAATCTATATACATCGATTTCAGTTCAAGTGCCAAATTAATAAGCACTACAACGATTTGTTTTTAACTGATTTTATAAAGTGCAATATCGATTTGCTAAGAAATCGATCTCACATGATTTCTTAAGTGGCCATAACGATTTGCTAAGAAATCGATCTCACAATGATTTCTTAAGTGGCCATAATGATTTGTTAAGAAGTCGATCTCAGAACGATTCTTTTATAGCCATAACGATTTGTTCACATCGATGTCGTTCTCATAACGATTTGGTAAGTTTTACATCGATTTGCTAGTCATAACGATTTGCTAGGACTCACAACGATTTGATAAGTGAGTGCAACGATTTGCCCTCACATCGATTTGCCTTCGCAACGATTTGATAAGAAATTGATCTCATAACGATTTCATAAGTGATCACATCGATTTCTTTATTGATCACAACGATTTCTTCAGGAGATCATAATGATTTGCTTGCATAACGATTTCATAAATGATCACATCGATTTGTTCAACGATTTGTTTACAAATGAGCATCGACTCTTCACATAACGATTTCTTCATGGATTCTGTTCAAACACATATTGCCTTTATATTTCAAATATGCTTGGCGCTTAAATGAAAAGTCAAATATCTTCTGACAAAAAGCTGCATGCATATTTCAGAGTCTTGTCAAATAGATATGAACTACTATTTTCATAATGTTAGCAGAAACACAGTAGCATGCACAGTTTTCATGTAAACACTCTTTTATGCTAACACTTTCTTCCATGCTCACAGACCTCGAAGACCACAAGAGTGATCAAGACAAGAGATGAGCAACGGGTAGAACTTCAACGGATCCTTTTCAAAAGCCTCTCATATAAAAGATGAAGCATGGCAGAAGAAATACAAGAACCTTTTTCTTGAATATTTTTCAAGGAGTGTACAACTGTGAGAAGAACCTTCACGCCACAAACACTCAGAGAAAGAGAGAAGAGCTCGAGCCAAAAATCTACAGCAGCTTTCAAAGCAGAAGTCTTCATCGCCTTCAAGCGTTCTTCTCTTCCATTCTCCCTGTGCTCATTGTAATCTTGGGGGAGAGTTTTTACTGAGAGTTTCTTTTGGGTAGATGCCA
This sequence comes from Colocasia esculenta, assembly GCA_014218235.1. NCBI lineage: Eukaryota > Viridiplantae > Streptophyta > Magnoliopsida > Alismatales > Araceae > Colocasia > Colocasia esculenta. The sequence continues at coordinate 153,479 of JACBKR010001264.1, forward strand.
TTCTTGTAGAACTCTCAGCACTGTTCTTTCTTTTATAAGAAAGACATCGTGTCCAGCTGTAGGACTGTATACAGTAGATAACCCAGCTAGGGGTTTGTGTCTAGCTGAACCAAACTGGGGTTTGTACCAGTTGTTAACCTAGCTAGGGGTTAGTGTCTAGCAGAACCGCACTGGGGTTTGTACCAGGAGGTTGGCTTCTTTACCTGTAAGAGAAGTGGGCTACCTTCTTGCCCGGGAAAGAGAAGAAGACCAGCTGGGGTGCTGGGTGTTGTAGTGTCCTTGAGGGGGACTGTACCCTTGGTTAGTGAAATCCCAAGAGGTTGCTTGGGGACTGGACGTAGGACTTCCATGTGGGAAGGGCCGAACCAGGATAAATCTCTTGTGTTATTTGTGTGATTGTTTATTTGCTTCCGCACTGCTACTCTTTATCACACTAAACTAACCAACCTTCAAGTGTTAATTTCTGTGTTTAAGTTTCTATTTCAGATTTCAGAAAAACCTATTCCCCCCCCCCCTCTAGGTTAGCTTGCTGCCGTACCAAAAGGGCCAACATTAATTACCTGCTTGTTCTACTTTATACATGAAAAAGTATGTTGCATCCATCCTGATAAACTTGCCTTATTTAGCTACTTTCTTCATTTTTGACCTTGACTTAGTTAGTTATTTTTGGTTTTGTCGAGATTGACTTACTAAAATTATCGTATGCATAGTTATGAGAGTTTTCATTACGGCTTTGCCGGCTAAAAGGGCGCAGCTCTTTCTTTTCTATTAGCAAAAATCTTGTGAACGAATCTGCTTCTTTCAGGTACACTTACACGCTTGTATGAGTTCCCTACAAGCCAATTCATATTAGTGATGGCACTTGTAATCTTGTACCAATCTCTTTTAGTAATTAAATGAGGTGTTGCATTGCTCGTTGTTTATTTGTAGTCATTTGATTGATTCTTTCATATTTACCATATTATGATTTAATTTCATATTTTAAATACTCATGAATAAATTGTTATAAATTTTTGTTCTAATTAGTGATGAGAGTTCGCAATTGGAAATTAGACTCAAAGAAGAACAAATGTCCAACATATCAAAGTACGTGTTTGTTTGAACGAAAGATATTACCGATAGATATTCGAAGATTGCATGATGGTTTACTTTTGGTGAAAGAGAAGATGAAAAAAATTATAAAGATTATTCGGAAAGAAGAAAGACAAAGTTTAGAAAATAAAAGTGGATTATCTGTTATTGTTCAAGATGAAAAAGGACTGCGATATTCTGTAATCTTACGACGTAGTTGGTGTGGTAGTATGTACATGTTTAGTGGAAAAGATTGGTCAAATTTGTGGAAAATAATTGTGTCAAAGAGCTTGACATTCTGAAAGTTATGTCTTCCCATTATGTACGAAGAGATGTATTTGTAAACTATATTTAGGGATATCAGTGGTTAGTTCAAAACCTAGGAAATCTAATAAGAAGCTGGTGAATAAAGAGCCGATCAAGTGGTGGTGGCCTAATATGAAGACATCACGGTTTGTATGAACAAATAGTCTTTGTGTTCTTTTTAATGTTCAATATCATTAAGTATTTATATAGTGCTCAAATTTATTTGATATTCATGTATGCTTACTCTTCATTTATCTTTACATCAATGCTTTGTTTCACCCATTAGCTCTGGGACTCTCCATATAACGTATGTATCATATGTATGGTACTTGAACGATGTGAGGGTGTGTTGGATTTTAACTCGTGACATGACATTTAATCTGTGTAGGAAAAATGTCTTATGAGAATCGGTCATGGATGTACCGTGGAATAGTGAATGGAGTTGTGACCGAGGAGTTTAAAGACGGAGTTGACAGTTTTATTCAGTTTGCATTGAGTAATTCATCAGTAGCAGTTGATCCGATGGGTAACATCAGATGTTCGTGTTCGGCTTGTAAGAATAGAAAGTGGATATCGACATGGGATGTGCAGCATCATTTATATACGAGAGGATTTGTTGCCCATTATGAGTTATGGTCGTCTCATGGTGAGCTGAATATTCAGTCGTCTGCACCAACTAATTACTTTGCCTCCACAAGTACGTACGTAGACATGGTTGTCGATGCTGCTGGTCCGGAGTTCAATATTCATGAAGATCAAACAAATGAAGAAGTGCCGAATGATATAGCTCAGAGATTTTATCAATTACTTCGAGATGCTGATGAGCCATTATGGGATGGTTGTGAGAAGCATACACGGTTGTTTGCAGTGTCGCAGCTACTGAATTTGAAATCTGAATTTCATATGAGCGTCGGTTGTTTTGACCGGCTTCTCTTACTCATCAAGAGTATGCTTCCTCAATCAGAGAGGTTAACTGCTGACTTTTACCGTGCAAAGAAGATGGTGAATGATCTGGGGCTTGGTTTTATGAAAATTGATGCATGTTCGAATCACTGTATACTGTACTACAAAGATGATGCAGAGAAGACATCATGCTGTATTCGTAAACATGATAGATTCAAGCCCAAGAGAAAGGACAAGTCAAAGCAGAAGGATGTTCCGTATAAGTCATTGCGGTACTTTCCGATCACACCCAGATTGCAGCGGTTGTTCATGTCCCTGAAGACAGCTGGACATATGACTTGGCATGCGGAAACAGTCCGTCGTGACGAAGGTGAAATGAGTCATCCTGCCTATGGTGAAGCTTGGGCTCATTTTAGCCGTACTCATCCTTACTTCTCAAGGGATCCACGTAACGTGCGGCTGGGTTTATGCACAGAGGTTTCAATCCATTCGGAGGCTCGGTGACATCTTACTCATGTTGGCCAGTATTCCTAACACCGTATAACCTTCCGCCAGGCATGTGCATGAAGCGTGAGAATCTGTTCCTTTCATTGCTGATTCCAGGTCCAAAAAGTCCAGGAAAAAATATAGACATATATCTCAGACCGTTGATTGATGAGCTGAAATTGTTATGGTCAGATGGGGTTCTCTCTTATGATGCACTCGGAAAACAGAATTTCAATTTGAAAGCTGCATTAATGTGGACAATAAGTGACTTTCCAGCGTACGGTATGTTATCTGGTTGGAGCACACATGGGAGGTTGGCATGTCCTTATTGCATGGAGGATTCTAAATCATTTGTGTTGAAATCTGGGGGAAAATCATGTTGGTTCGATTGTCATCGTCGGTTTCTACCGAGTGACCATCCTTTCCGAAAGCAAAATGATTCTTTTATGAAAAATACAATTGTGATGGAGGAGGTAGATATGGAACGGGTGTTTGGTGGAAACATGGCGAGGCGGGTCCAGAACTTACCGACTGTAACACAACTGCTTGGTAGTACCCGACAAATCCCTGGCTTTGGGAAGGATCACAATTGGGTGAAGCAAAGCATATTTTAGGAATTGCCTTATTGGTCAACACTTTTGGAACGACATAACCTAGACGTCATGCATATAGAGAAGAATGTTTTTGATAATGTGTTCAATACAGTTATGGACGTCAAAGGCAAAACGAAGGATAACGTCAAGGCACGTTTGGATTTGAAAGTACTTTGCAGACATCCAGAACTAGAGCTGCAGCATGTTACTGCAAAAGTTGTGCAACCTAAAGCTTCATATGTGCTTGGGGCCAGACAGATTAAGGAAGTTGCAATGGTTGAAGCAATTGAGATTTCCGGATGGATATGTCTCGAATATTGCCCGTTGTGTAAATGTCAACGAGGGAAAAAATATACGGAATGAAGAGTCATGACTGCCATGTTTTCATACAAAGACTGATACCACTTGCTTTTCGTGAGTTGTTACCGAAGCAAATATGGGGAGCAATGACTGAGCTGAGTCAATTCTTCAGGATTTTATCTGCATTAGAACTCAGGCTTCATGACTTGCAAAATATGGAGCAAAATATAATACAGACAGTCTGCAAATTAGAGAAGATATTTCCTCTGTCATTCTTTGATTCAATGGAGCACCTGATCATCCATTTGCCATATGAGGCTAGGGTCGGAGGACCAGTACAATTTTGATGGATGTATCCGTTTGAGAGGTATATTTCTATATCTCAATTTATTCACATTATGACGATCTTTTATATTTCATATGTATTCATTTGAATTATTGTCATAGGTGCATGCACGATCTTAAGATGAAAGTCCGCAACAAAGCACAAGTTGAGGGCTCCATTACCCAAGCGTACCTCATTGAGGAGATATCGAACTTCTGTTCGATGTACTTTGACACGGAAATACGAACCCGACGCACTCAACCTCCACGTAATGATGATGGTGGAGATTCTAATGTGTCTGACCGACTCTCTGTATCCAAGTGTCCCGGACGGGCGTTCGGATATTCTTCTACTCATGCACTCGAAGACAGAGAGTTGGTAGCTGCGGATATCTACATGTTCATGAATTGCGCAGAACTAGACCCCTACATTGAGTAAGCTCTCAACACTTATGATGTACATCATTTGCGTGCAATGCTGCAGAACTGAAAGGTTGGATGACATTTACATTGCAGAGAGTTTGACTCAGTCATACTGCAACAGAATCCACGTCTAACTAACATGCAGGTTGAAAAGGAACGAGAGAAGTATTTTCCTACTTGGTTAAGATCTCGAGTATGTGTCTAAATATTTTGAAACATAAGTGTTATGTTGTTATGTATACAAAAAGTGTTGTAATTTGTCAATGTCTGTCTATTTTTTTCATAATAGGTTGAACAAGGTTTTATTACCGATTCAAGAGTACAAGAGATCAGTTATGGCCCCTCGAAGATTGTACGTGTCTATCCAGGCTACATTGTGAATGGATATAGATTTCACACGAGAGATTATGGATGGAATAAGTCTACGATGAACAGCGGCATATGTGTGAAGGGAAGTGCCTACAATGAAAATGAAATTGACTATTATGGCATTCTCGAAGAAGTCATTGAACTGCAATTGTTGGGACAAGACAACAACGTATTTCTCTTCAAGTGTCATTGGTTTGATCCGACATCTATTCGTCATGACACAACATATGGAATTGTCGATGTCAAACATAAGTCCAAGTTGAGTACATATGAGCCATTCATTCTGGCGGCACAAGCCCAACAAGTTTATTATTCAAATTATTCATCCCTCAAATTAAGAGATTGGTGGGCTGCATGTAGAGTGAAATCAAGGCTATTCCCTGAGTATGAGCTTCTCCCGGCCGATGATGAGCTCGAAGGTGTTGATGACAATTTTTCCAATCAGATCGGAGTGACGCACGAGAGTTGGTAGCTTCTACGCAGTTCAGTGTTGATGATATAAATGAAACAATTTACTTATATAAGGATAACGAACAGGAAGAAGTTGACCCAAATGCCCTTGAGCGGGAGGTGGAGTCTGATGTGGAGGAAGAGTCCCGGCATGATGAGGATGAAGTTGAGGATGATGACGAAGATGATGTTGAATTAAACATGTCTTCAGCATCTGATGATGAATATAGATAATATACCCTATATTTTGTAAGAACTTCGTGTTGTTGCTAATTATATGTTCATATTAAATTGTTACTTCAAATTTGAGTGCTGATGACATGTTGTATCTTTATTTATCTCAATAGAGATATGGTACGTGGAGGACAGAGTCGGATGGTTTCCACGTCCGTTGGCCGAGGGTCCGCGTCCCCGTCCACGACAGGTATATGTATATGTAAACACAAAACTCTATATATTATTGTTCATATTAAAATCATGAGATATAACGTACATACAATTTTGCAGGGACTGCCTCCCCATCCACACCGGTCGTCCAGGCGACAGGTATACGTATATATTGTTGTTCAATTTAAATTCATATTTTCTAATGTGTATATAATTTTGCAGGGACTGCCTCCCCGTCCACGCTAGTCGTCCAAGCGACAGGTATACGTATATATGTTGTTCAATTTAAATTCACATTTTCTAATGTGTATATAATTTTGCAGGGACCGCCTCCCCGCCGACCAGAGTAGTGCCACCGTTCCCTTCTTCCTCACCACCATGTACATGTATGTTTCAATAGATTAGTATGTTTGTTTTCTTGCAATTTATGCAATAATAGTGTACTAAATTGTTTTCAACAGAGGTGGAGAGCCAGCATCCAGCAATTGAGGAGGGGCCTCAGCTACCAGGATGGCAGCCATGCTAGATCCCAGGGTAAAGTTGATCACTTCAAACTTACTGTATTTGTTATTTATGTTATCCATTTCATGTACAAAATTAATGTGCAATTGCAGGGGGAAGATAGATCCCGGTTCTGCTTCCCGCTATATTACGTCGTTGGTCCATGCACATATTCCAGGACCAGTGGATGCATGGAGAGAGTTCCCGGTGCCCGTCCGGGATTTATTATTTGACATGTTCACGGTATTTTTATTTCTTTATTTAATTACTATCTCTGTTAGTGCAGAAAGTTGAGTAATTTTATTTCTTTACAACGGAGGTTCGCGTTCACGAGACCCGAGGATCTCCCTCGAGCTCGAGCCGTCTGGGAGTCTACTGCCCAGACTAATTTAAGAAAGTCGATGTGGGAAACCCGGGACAAGGCAATGAAGACCACAGGCAACCGGGATCCTATGGCTTGGCTGGATTACGGCCCTGTTTGGCTGAGGAGGGACTATTGGGAGTCCCTTTGTGAGCGTTGGGCTGCTGGACCATGGCAGGAGCGGTCACAGGCGGCAAAACGCAACCGATCATCCATTCCGGAGAAGAATGTGCATACTAGTGGGTCCGTATCTTATGCGACCCACAACCAAAAATTGGTAAGCATATTATTGTTCAATTGCTTAATACATTGATTATTATTGTGAAACTAACTAAATTTTTTGAATTGTAAGCATCACGAGCTCGAGCGTGCCCCTACTTTTAGCGAGTTATTTGATCGGACTCATAAGAAGGGGAAGGGGACTATGTGTTAGCGAGAGTGCCCGCACAATCGCTGTAAGTCAAGCTATAAATTATGAATTCAATTAAGATATTAAAATAATTTGTTTTCAATAATTTAATTTTAATTTGTTATGCAGAAGACCTACGACAGGACGATGGCGGAGCGCTATCCAGAGGGCACTCCCCAGCCAGACTTGGATCCGGAGGCTTGGGTCGACGCAGCGGGAGGGCCGAGGAAGGGTCGAGTGTATGGCTTTGGGGACAGCCTGGATACTCATCCAGTGTTGTCCTCATATGCGAGTTCGATCGCTCCTCCGGCATACGCTAGTTCATCTACTACGCCCCCCGTCAGTGGTGTAGAGGAGATTAGAGACCTCATTCGGGAAGAGCTACGGGCACAGCTACAGACACAGTAGGCAGAGCTACAGACGCAGTTCGGCGATATGGTTCAGCAGTTGATCTCAGTCATGCAGGGAGTACGCTCCACACAGCCAGCACCTCAGGTCAGTATTAGTATTAATTTCATATACTTTGGATGAGATGAAACCACTAAAGAATGTCAACAGGGAAAAAAAGAAATCTAAATTAATTAACCTAGCATAAGTGTAAAGGGCGTTCAATTGACGGATCTTAAAAAAACTTAAGTCTAAAGGGTCAAAACACACAACCCGGGGGTCCAAAATCCCAAATAGGGATCAGATTGGCGTGCCGTTTTCTCCGACACGACCGGGTGGGTTAAAGTGACGTGTGAGAACTGACGGAATCCAATTTGGATCTCCGGATTGGGTTGGGCATTGAAATGATGAATCTAAAAATAGCCAAGTATATATAAATGGCTAAAACATACAACCCGGGGGTCCAAAATTCCAAATAGGGATCGGATCGGCGTGCCGTTTTCTCCGACACGACCGGGTGGGTTAAAGTGACGTGTGGGAACTGACGGAATCCAATTTGGATCTCCGGATTGGGTTGGACATTGAAATGACGGATCTAAAAAATAGCCAAGTATATATAAAGGATCAAAACCTACAACCCGGGGGTCCAAAATCCCAAATAGGGATCGGATCGGCGTGCCGTTTTCTCCGACACGACCGGGTGGGTTAAAGTGACGTGTGGGAACTGACGGAATCCAATTTGGATCTCCGGATTGGGTTGGGCATTGAAATGACGGATCTAAAAAACAACCAAGTATATATAAAGGGATAAAACCTACAACCCGGGGATCCAAAATCCCAAATAGGGATCGGATCGGCGTGCCGTTTTCTCCGACATGACCGGGTGGGTTAACGTGACGTGTGGGAACTGACGGAATCCAATTTGGATCTCCGGATTGGGTTGGGCATTGAAATGACAGATCTAAAAAACAGCCAAGTATATATAAAGGGCTAAAAACTACAACCGGGGATCCAAAATCCCAAATAGGGATCGGATCGGCGTGCCGTTTTCTCCGACACGACTGGGTGGGTTAAAGTGACGTGTGGGAACTGATGGAATCCAATTTGGATCTCCGGATTGGGTTGGGCATTGAAATGACGAATCTAAAAAACAACCAAGTATATATAAATGGCTAAAACCTACAACCCGGGGGTCCAAAATCCCAAATAGGGATCGGATCGGCGTGCCGTTTTCTCCGACACGACTAGGTGGGTTAAAGTGACGTGTGGGAACTGACGGAATCCAATTTGGATTTCCGGATTGGGTTGGGCATTGAAATGACGGATCTAAAAAACAACCAAATATATATAAAGGGTCAAAACCTACAACCCGGGGGTCCAAAATCCCAAATAGGGATCGGATCGGCGTGCCGTTTTCTCCGACACGACCTGGTGGGTTAAAGTGACGTGTGGGAACTGACGGAATCCAATTTGGATCTCCGGATTGGGTTGGGCATTGAAATGACGGATCTAAAAAACAACCAAGTATATATAAAGGGTCAAAACACACAACCCGGGGGTCCAAAATCCCAAATAGGGATCGGATCGGCGTGCCGTTTTCTCCGACACGACTGGGTGGGTTAAAGTGACGTGTGGGAACTGACGGAATCCAATTTGGATCTCCAGATTGGGTTGGGCATTGAAATGACGGATCTAAAAAACAGCCAAGTATATATAAATGGCTAAAACCTACAACCCGGGGATCCAAAATCCCAAATAGGGATCGGATCGGCGTGCCGTTTTCTCCGACACGACCGTGTGTGTTAAAGTGACGTGTAGGAACTGACGGAATCCAATTTGGATTCCCGGATTGAGTTGGGCATTGAAATGACGGATCTAAAAAACAACCAAGTATATATAAAGAGTCAAAACACACAACTCGGGGGTCCAAAATCCCAAATAGGGATCGGATCGGCGTGCCGTTTTCTCCGACACGACCGTGTGGGTTAAAGTGACGTGTGGGAACTGAAGGAATCCAATTTAGATATTCGGATTGGGTTGGGCATTGAAATGACGGATCTAAAAAATAGCCAAGTATATATAAAGGACTAAAACCTACAACCCGGGGATCCAAAATCCCAAATAGGGATCGGATCGGCGTGTCGTTTTCTCCGACACGACCGGGTAGGTTAAAGTGACGTGTGGGAACTGACGGAATCTAATTTGGATTCCCGGATTAGGTTGGGCATTGAAATGACGGATCTAAAAAACAGCCAAGAAACGATGGATCTAAAAATAGTATCTAATTAAACTTGAGAAATAATCACATATTAAATTTAATTTTTGAAAATAATGTATGTCTTTAATTATTATTAATATTTCTCATATTATTATTTTTTAATATAGGATTCACCTCCGACACCTGACGATGACGAGGCAGGGACAGCAGACGATCCAGAAGATCTGTCTTGATTTTTTGTATTTATTATTTTATATGATTTTATATTTATTGTATTTTATAATTTTATGTTGATCGTGAGTATTTGTAAAATTTATGAATATTGTAGCAGGTTTGAAAAATCATTTTTATTTGTTAATTTTTTTAAAAAATATACTGCACATTCCGACGAATTTTCTGAAGGATAAATATCCGTCAAAAATTGTAAATTACCGACGGAAGAAATCGGTCGGTAATTCCGTCTATAGTTCTGACGGATTTTTCCGACGGGTTTGTGTCAGTATTTACCGACAGAAATTCTGAATGATTTACCGACGGAATATCTGTCGGTAAATACTGACGGTATTTCCGACGGATGTGTCCGTTGGAGTTTTCCGACCTATTGCCAACAGAATTCTCTTCCGTCGGTAATTTCTGACTAACTATTTCCGACGGACCATTTCCGACGAGCTTCAGACGGAAATCTGTCGGAAGGCTCATTTTCCGACGGATTCCCGTCAGATTTCCGACGAATTCTTTCCGTCGGAAAATCTGCATTTTCTTGTAGTGGGCGAAGGCTAGAGCCCACGCCTTCGAGCCACTTCGAAAATCTTGCTTGCTCGCCAAGCTTCCTTCCTCTCTTTCTTCCCTGCGATCTCCAGTCGTCTTCCTCACTCGTTACCTCTGCAACCTCCGGCGATGGAACACAAGGGAAAAGCCGCTGCGGTCGCCGAAGTGAGCGGAGTGGCGTCGACGGGTGCCCGGGGGCCAAGGTGTCGCCACTACGAAGGCCTCCGGGAGCACTTTCGGATCGGCAACAAGTACGAGATAATCATGGCGAAGGAGGAGGAATCACACCTGGTGAGCAAACCAGGATGCCTCACTCTCTCGCTTGATCACATGGAAGCGGGGTTTCGATTGCCGCTGTCGGAGGTGGCGAAGGCGCTGCTGAACTGGTGGGGACTCGCGCCCATCCAGCTGATGCTGAATTCTTGGCGAACGATCTGCATCTTTTGCATCGTCTGCAAGCTCCGGAAGGTTCATGGTTCGGTGGAGGTTTTCCAAACGCAGTTCAGCCTTACTTCCTCTCCAGCGTCCGGGGATAGTGTTTACTATACAAAACACTGCCCGGACAGGATGCAAATCAACCTGGCGAAGAAATTCTCCAACAACAAAGATTGGATGCACCGACTCTTCTTTGTCAGGTGTCGGGACGATGCGGAGTGGGGTTTCCCGACCAGAGTCCAGACGCTAAGGAAGGATTCCTATCCTTTCCTGATTCAAGACGAGGCGAAGGCCTCAGACAGCTTGAACCAGGCTTTCGTGCGAAATGGCGAAGGCTACTTGACGGAGTTCCAACTCGTCACATATGGTCTGAGCAGACCATGGAGTAAGTGCCCGATCACATCTCATTTGTATGTCCATTGGGCGACTGCCTTCTAACTATACGTTCTTCTCCTCTTTCCATTTGCAGATGCCGAAGAGATAGCCACTGGTCGGGACCAGGAGGCCATGCAAGACTATGCCGAGCAGATCCATGTCACCCCTCACTTGGTGTTTGAGGGCGATGACATTGCCACCGTCGTTAGGATCCCTACCGCGGTAAGGGTTCCCTCTGTGGTGACGACCGCGATGGTGGCGCCGTCGTCTACAGAAGGGCGCCCCGCAACAAGCCCACGGGTCCCTGAGAAGGGGCCTCAAAAGATCCGCCTGAAGAAGAAAGCCGCAGTAAAAGTGGCTACGAAGGTGGTAATGCCATCCTTGACCGAGGAGGGAGAAGGAGCGAGCCCACCTCCGGCCAAGAAGAAGAAGAAGAAGCCGATGGTAACCGAACAACAATCGACCGAGGATGAGGCCGAGGAGGAGGAAGCGGGGAGCTAGCTTCTAACACGAAAGAAAAGAAAGTTGGTGAGGACAGTGCAGCAGGTGGCCGAAGATGAGGCCGAAGAAGAGGACGCTGAGGGAGAAGTCCCTCAACTTGCAGCACGAAAGAAGCGCAAGGTCGTGGAGATGACCGAACAGAGGGTACTGCAGGGTCCGTCCGAAGTTCGACCTGGGGCCCCTGAGAGGTTGGCCACCGAGCTCGAGCTCGTCTTAGTGAGCGACGAGTCAGAGAGCTCTGTTGGGGAACGAGCGTGGGCATCTGCTCCCCAAGACCCCATTGAGGGCCGATCCGAAGAGGTAGCCGCAATGGGGGCCTCGAGTATTGCAGCCGCCGAGTAGAATGCCACATCGGGTGGTGAAGAAACATCCTCCGGAAGGGGCGAGGAAGCGTCGCGTGGCGATGAGGTGCTCGAAGGGGTCACAACATCAGCGATGACAGCTCCGACGACGGCTCTGGCGATCGCGGCGGCGACGATGGTGCTGCCCCCCCATTCCACCCACCGAAGCGGATGTCGAAGTCAGGGCGCAGATAGCCACTGCAGATGTAGAAGGGACCGAGCAGGCCGCCAAGACCTGGGAGGGAGAGCTCCGGAAGTTTTCCGTAGTTGCTGAGGGCCAGGAGAAGGCGGCTGACGCTAACGTCCCCGAGGCCATTGGGGGAGAGGGTTCACCAGCGGGTCAGACGAGCCGTGCCACCGAGGACGAGGCCGACTCCATGGAAGATAGGAGGCCACTCTCCCAAGTGCTGAAGAAGAAGTCTAAAGAGCTTCCTTCAAAGGTGATGCTGGAGGAGGCCCTGGGGTGTCTCGAAGGAGACACTTCGAGGGTACTCCCCCAGTGCCCTACTGCATCCTGGCTAGAAAGGCTGGCTCGATGTCAGCAGCTGAGTCTAGAAGAGACCCCCGAACATTCGAGCGGGGCCTACAGACTAGGACTTCGAGTCGAACAGGATGATGCCGACGATGTTGACGTGGAGGCGTTAGCAGATGGGATCATGAGTTCGCTGGGAGTGCTGAAGAGACTCGTTGCGCGCGCCCAGAACCAGGAGAAGATGTTGGAGGCCGAATCTGCCTTCTGCGAAGGGTTGGTGGCACAACACAAGGACCGCGAGGCCGAGCTGCAGAAGGAGGTGAAGAACCTCCAAGACGCACTTCGAGCCTCTGAGCTCAACTTAGCCGTTGCCCGAGCAAGAAAGGAGGCTCTCACCACTGTTCTAGCCGATGCAAAGGCCCGCGAGGTGGTTGAATACAAGGAAGGGCCAGATTTCAAGGAGGACCTGGAGCAGTTCGGCGCACGCTGCTACAAGGTAGGCCTCGATGCCGAAGAGGCCCGAGGTCGGAGTCTGGCCTCTATCGAGTATGCACGTGAGGCCTTTAAGGCTGCCGTCGAGGAATGCCGACGACGGACCTAGGACTCGCGCCTGGACGGAGTGCATTTCACTCACTTCCAGTCAGGGCGGATGTCCTCTGAAGGTGGCGACGATGGTCCTTCTAGGCGGGCGCCGTGACCGCACCTGCTTTTGTCCTTCCCCTTTTTTTGTGTAGCTCGGTGCCCACGAGCTTTTATAAAAAGAGTCCAAATAGCATTCCCTTTTTTGAGTTTATGAGTGGCTTCGCTTTTCTATCTTCATTCCCTTATACTTGTTCTATCCGAATCAGAATTCGCCGGTCGTTTAAGAGGGTTTGCAGTTACCGCGCAGGTTGCTTAGAACTAAAAAATGGTTTCGACCAGGGGTGTATGCAGAACACCTCTTTACTTGGAGGTATCGCCCTATCCTTTTGAGCTGAAAAGCTTTAAGCAAGGATGTTTTTTTTTTTTTGAGACCTTCTCAAGCCGACCAAAAGAATGGGAAGAAGAGAAGTAGGATGCCGAATATGAGGCTTTTATAGGTAGTAAGCCTTTAAGTTAGACACATGCCAGGTTCTGGGTATGGCTTCGCCACTAGGAGTAGTTAGCTTGTAAGAGCATTTTCCAAGAACCTGGGCGACCTGATAAGGTCCTTCCCACTTGAGGGTGAGCTTGCCGGCTGCTCTTCGGGGATTCGATGTTGAGCAGCGGTGAAGAACGAGGTCACCTTCGAAGAAGCGCCTTTCTCGAACTCGGGAGTTGTAATATTGCGCGAGTCGCTGTTGGTAGGAGATTAGTCTGATGTTAGCGTCACTTCGGCGTTCGCCAAGCATGTCTAGGTTTTCCCTAAGCGCGTGATTGTTGGCGGCTTCATCGAAGTGAGTCGTCCGAAGAGTGGGGAGAGCCACTTCCAAAGGTACAACGGCCTCTATGCCGTAGGCCAAATAGAAAGGGGTCTCCCCGGTGGCCACCCGAGCAGTTGTTCGGTGGCACCACAATACGTTAGGGAGCTCATCAATCAACGATCCGCCCGCAGCCTCTACCCTTGTACGTATCCCATGCAGCAGTGTTCGGTTGGCATTCTCTACCAGACCATTTGCTTGGGGATGCGCCACGGAGGTGAAGTGGTTGTAGATGTCGAGCTCCAAGCATTTTTGCTTGAAATATGCGCTGTCGAATTGCTTCCCATTGTCGGAAGTAATCACCCTTGGGACGTCGAAACGACAAAGGATGTTCTTCTAGACGAACTTCCATGTAGCTCGGTCGGTGATGGTAGAAATGGGTTCTGCCTCGATCCATTTGGTGAAGTAGTCGATGGCGACGAACATGAATTTCTTCCGCCCTTGAGCTTCTGGGAACGGACCTAATATGTAAATTCTCCATCTGGCAAAAGGGCGTGGTTCGAACAGGGTGTGTAGTTGTTCGGCTGGTTTCTTAATGAGCTGTCCGAACTTCTGACATTCTGGGCACCTTCTGAAGAAGGACATGTAGTCCTTTTGTAGGGAAGGCCACCAGAAACCTGCTCGGATGATGCTGCGCGCCAGCGTTCTGCCCCCCAAGTGGCTTCCGCACAACCCTTCACGGACCTCTTCGGTGGCTGATGCTGCTGTAGGCACCCATTTTTGACCCATAAGTCGAGCTAAATTCCTCGTCATATCATTGATGCCCCACATTGGCTCATCATCACCAAGTTGGCTTTCTCCGATCATGACATCCTCTTCATTAGTTCATCGCCCTGGTGGGTTCTTCCTGGTCAAATTCAATCCTCTTCATCATCATCTCATAGCTCTCTGGGTTAAGAGTCCGGCATTTCAAACCGCACGTCATTCTGATGCCCGCGCAAGGAGATCAGACACTTTGCATGGTCATATGCTGAAAAGTTTCTGAAGGCGACAGCCGCCCTGTCGTTTTCCCATCCCCAACGCGACGGCCTTCCTGTCGCTATCTGCCTCATAACGATTTGCTTCCAATCAGAATCGATCTCCTTCAGAAGGCGACACCTCGATACGTCGCATTCATAAATTGGCATTTTATTCCTTGAAAAATTGCCAGAAATAACTTGAAAGCCCTTCCTTGTAAGGAAGGCGACGTATCGAGGCGTCGCCACCTTGGTAGCGACCAGGAGGCCGTCGCGTTCTAGACCCCATGCAGAAAATCCTTTCCGAGCATGACTTGGACACTTGCCATACATGGATATTCCCTCCTTTGGTCGACCTAAATGCGTCCAAATCCTACCAAAACTCGTGGAGACCTTCCTTAAAGCCTCCTTTCCGAGTTCCAATTGCCCATGCGCGGTCATACCTACCCAAACCCGGACTCTTGCCTATTATTCCCTTCACAGCCCTTCCGAGAATAATCACCTATAAGTCTCTTGATACTGCACCTTTTTGGGCAAGACTGGCGTCTGCTGCTTCCTCTCCCAGAGAGCTCCAACTCCTCAGAAGAGTCCCTCGCCTCCAGACGACCAGGAAGTGCCCCCCAGGGTGATTTCTCCATGTCTATGCTTTCTCTCTCCCCTCTTCATCAAGTTTTCTCTTCATTCATGCATGCTTAGCATAACTTTCTTCGTATATTTCATTAGAACATACCACACACACCGATCTTAATCACCAAAGGGGTTAAAACCCATCCCACGTGAGTTCCCTCCAAAATAGTGCATGTTTCTTCATATTTTGGGAATAGATTCATCATACACAAGTTTTCTAATGGGTTTCCTGTTGTTTTGATGATCTTGGCAGGTGTTTGAAGACAGGAGAAGCACGAGGCTCTTGCCCCTTGGCCGGCTGAGGAGCAAGAAGAAAGAACCCACAATCTTCATCCACTGAAGCAGAAGGCGACGACTCTGCTGTCGCTAACCAGAAGGCGCCAGTCTTCCCGTCGCGTTCAGGTAAACAGGTAGCGACCCTCATCTTGTCACGTTCACAGGAATAGGTACGCCCTCTGCCTTCTCTTCCTTTTCCAAGGTAGTCAGCCGCGTCTCCAAACATCTCATCCTTCAGGCGACTGCTTTGGTGGCGATCACGGTCCTATTTTCCTTATTGTTTATTCATATTTTTTGGAGTAAATCCCGTGATTACACCTGCCTCCGTAGGGCTGAGGTATCGCAAGAGAGGCCTCGTGAGGGATCGTCGGTACATTTGGTGTTCTAGGAGGGTGAACCTCTGGGAGCGCAACCTGATCTTGCGAGCTTCGCCTTGATTAGACGGAAGTTCACTTCGAAGTAGATAGGCCATGAGGGGGTCCATCCAGTTCGGAGCTGGAGGGCCAGCCTCGATGGCGGCTACATCTACCTCAATGCTCAGCGAGGCGAGATCTTCTATGAATATGGAATGAGAAGGGGCGATGTCACCTGAAGATGCCAGCTTGGCAAGTGCATCAGCTCGCGCGTTCTGCTCCCGTGAGACATGTATGACTTCGAAGTGTTGTGCCATGCGGAGCTCCCTTGCTTCGAAGTGTCCGCTCACCTGGCTGGCGACCAATTGTGAGTCACTGAAGACCCGTAGTCGAAGTGCTCCAAGGTGCCTAGCCATTCGGATTCCGGACAGTAGTGCTTCATATTCGGCAACGTTGTTGGAGGCGGAAAAACGGAACCTCAGAGCGTACTGGAACTCTAAACCTTCTGGGGAGGTGAGAACCAAGCCTGGTACGCTCCCCGTGACACAAGAGGATCCATCCACATAGAGCTCCCATAGGGGCTCGTCAGCTAATGGAGGGTCTTGCTCGGCCGGAAGGGTACATTCCGCGACGAAATTCGCCAACGCTTGCACCTTGATGGCCGTCCTCGGACGGTAACTGATGTCAAACTCACCTAGCTCAATGGCCTATTTGATGAGCCTGTCGGAAGCCTCTGGCCGCTGAAGGATAAGCCTCAATGGCTGGTCGGTAAGGACCGTTATTGAGTGGGCTTGGAAGTAGGGCCTAAGCTTCCGTGCGGCCGTAATAAGTGTCAGGGCGAGCTTCTCTACTCGAGGGTACCTTCTTTCAGCCTCCTGAAGGACCTTGCTGATGTAGTAGACTGGATGCTGTGCTGCCGCCTCTTCTCGGATCAAAACTGCACTGATGGAGTGGTTGGTGACCGAAAGGTACACGAACAAAGGTTCTCCGAGCATAGGCTTTGAGAGGACAGGCGGGGCTGCCAGATACGCCTTCAGCTCGATGAAGGCAGCTTCACAGTCTTCAGTCCACCGTACATGCCCCCCTTGCTGTGAGGAGCTTTTAGAGCCTCGTAGCAACTTGAAGAAGTTGAAGCTCCTCTCCGCTGCTCGGGACATGAACTGGTTCAGTGCAGTGAGACGTCCAGTGAGGCGTTGGACGTCGCGCACCGTTTTGGGACTGCCCATCTCAAGTATGGCTTGGATCTTCTCAGGATTGGCCTCTATTCCTCTGTTTAAGACGAGGAAGCCGAGGAACTTACCTGAGCGAACTCATAATGCACACTTGGCTGGGTTGAGCTTCATATTGTACCTTCGTAGAGTTGCGAAGGTCTCTTCGAGGTCGGAGATGTGGTCGGCGCTCGAGAGCGTCTTGACCATCATGTCATCAACGTAGACCTCCAGGTTTCGCCCAATCTGCAGCTCGAACATCTTGTTGACCAGTCGCTGGTATGTTGCGCCAGCGTTCTTCATACCAAATGGCATCCTTGTGAAACAGTACAAGCCCAGGTCGGTGATGAACGTGGTGGCATCCTGGTTCGGAGGGTGCATGCTAATCTGGTGATAGCCGGAATATGCATCCAGGAAGCTGAGAAGCTCGTGTCCGGACGCGTCTACTAGCTGGTCGATGCGTGGCAGGGGAAAGTTGTCTTTGGGCGTAGCCTTGTTGAGATCCTTGTAATCCACGCACACACGCCATTTATCGTTGGCTTTGCGTACGAGGACTACATTGGAAATCCATCTTGGGCATTGGGCTTCCCGGAGGAGCCCTGAAGTTCGGCTTTTGACAACGTGATCTTGGATCACGGTCTGCCGTTCACGGTTGACGGGTCACCTTCTTTGCTGAACTGGAGGTACCTTTGGGTCCAGGCGAAGGAAATGCACCATCGCCTCAGGAGAAATGCTGGGCAACTCTTCATCCGACCATGCGAACACGTCCAAGTTGGCTAGCAGGAAGACCTTATAGTGTTGTTGTTCGTCTTCCGGCAGTAGTGCGCCAACATAGAGGACATGTTCGGGGTTGTCGTCCACCCGAACATGAAGTAGGTCTTCGGCAGGTGTGCCTCTTCTGGTGGAAGGCTGATCGATGGGTGGGGCAGTAATTGCTGGTGCTGTCTGTTTGTCTCTCAAGAGAGAGAACATAGCACTGCCGGGACTCGTGCTGACTCCCGAGCACTTCGCCGACCCCACACGGAGTGGGAAACTTCATCTTCTGATGGAGGGATGAAGGAACAACTTTGATTCGACCGATCAGCCCCCTGCCAAGTATGGCGTTGTATCCGGGCATACTTCGAATAACCAAGAAATCCACCATCTTGGTCACGCTCTTCGGAGCCGTCCCAAGAGTAATTGGGAGGTGTACTTGTCCCATGGGTTGAACCGAAACCCCCGAGAAGCTGAACATAGGTGATTCTACCGGGGTGAGTTGGTCGGTTTTTAGACCCATAAGCAAGAAACAATCGTAAGCCAATACATCTGGGGCACTTCCATTATCCACCAGAATCTGGCGCACGGTACAGTTGTTGATGGTGGCCGAAACGACCAGCGCATCAGTGTGTGGAGTGGAGACTCCTACAAGATCTTCGTCCGAGAAGGTTATAGCCTCCTCGGACCGTGCACGTGAAGGATTAGGGGGATAGGGACCTGGGCGAGGCACTGGCGGCCTATCCACGACGTGCACCCACCGAGCATAGTCGCGTCGACTTTGATTGCTTTCTCCACCTGCGCCGAAGCCTCCCGCGATCACGTTGATCTCTTGCCCATTGGGCTCGTTGTTGATGGGCTGCTCGGGAGTCCGCTCTCGGCGCCTTTGGCGGTCTTCATTGCGGCGCACATACCGCCCAAGGTAGCCGCGTTTAATCAAGGACTCGATCTCGTCCTTGAGCTGGCAGCACTCGGAGGTGTCGTGGCCGTGGTCACGGTGGAAGCGACAGTACTTGTCCTGATTGCGCCTGCGGGGGTCAGAGTGCATCCTTGGTGGCCACCGAACGTAGGGCTCATCCCAGATTTCAGCCAAGATCTGTTCGGGAGCCACCGTGAGAGGAGTGTAGTCGGTGAAGGGGCGTGGTCGGCGCGGCGTGTCCCCGTTGCGCTGGCCTTTCTTCCGATCACGGTCAGAACCGTTGTCAGAAGGCCTCTTCTTATCCGACGAATCACCCTGCTCTGCTCGGTCGGCAGCCAGGACCTGCTCGCACACCGCATGGCGCTAAGCAGTAGAGAGCAGCTCGGCAAAGGTGGATGGTTGTTGTACCCCCAACGTCCTTTGCAGGAAGCCATCTCGCGTGCCCTGGATGAGGGCACTGGTGGCCAGAGGGACGTTCAGGCGGGGGATGCGGAGCGCTTCGGTCTGGAACTGCTTGACGTAGTCCCAGAGCGCCTCGCATTTCTTCTGCCGAACTGACAGAAGAGATGCCGTTGTGCGTGGCTGAGACCTTTCTCCCAAGAAGTTGTCCCGAAAAGACTTCTTCAATTGGTGGAAGGAGGAGATGGATCCCGCTGGGAGGGCTTCAAACCATGCCCGAGCAGTCTCCTTCAGGGTGGCCGGAAAAGCCCAGCATTTGGCCACGTATGATGCTCCGTGGAACACCATATGTGACTCAAAGCCATGGATATGATATGCGGGGTCGGTGGTGCCGTCGTAGGGTGCAATGGTGGGCAAAGGGAGCTTGGGGGAGACCCGAGCTTTCAGGATCTCCATCGTAAACGGGGAGTGGAAGTCCAAGTCTTCATCCACCGAAGCCTTTCCCTCTGCCTGCTGGACCATCGCGTCAACACGGCGCTCGAGGTCAACGACGCGACGGAGGTGTCTGGACAACTCCTGGTCGGATTGAGCGGACTCCTCCCGCCGAGACTTGTGGGAGTTAGCCCCGACGACGGAACGCAGGGCAGGCGGGACCACCGCGGAACTGCGAGGTGAACTATCTTGCCGCTCTGGTGTCTAACGCGCTGAAGGTGCCGGCGTGACCGCCCGGGCGATTCTGCATGCTGGTCCTGCATTGTCGGAGGGGCACGGGACCGTCGACGAGACGATTCCGCCTGCTGCTCCGGCGGCGGAGGGATCACCAGGGCCGGTTGCCTGGCTAATTGGGCCTAAAGTCCCTGGCAGACCCCCGCTAGGTGCTGCATCTGCCCTCGAAGTTCCGCCACCTCTTGGGCGGTTGCAGGCACGATTGCAGGCGCAGCAGCGGTAGGCACCCCGCCGGTGGGGGTGATGACGACGTCGACAGGGGGGACTTGCTCACGGGAGTCCACGCGTGACTGTCGTGACCTCGTTTCCCTGCTGCCCATGTTCTGGTAGGAGGAACGTCCGCGAGCCATGGCTAAAGCCTTTCCCACAGACGACGCCAAATGTGGTGGTGTGTTCTTGTTTGGGCCTGGACCAAACGGGCCTCCACTGAGAAGAGGGAAGACGGTCGCCGGTAGCGGATGAAGACCTGCAAAACCAGAACTGGATCAGGGGGGCGGTTGAAGAACCGGGGAGAACCCTCCGATGCCTAAGTCAGTGAACTGTAGAGAGGCTTGAGGAAGGAAGGTTTCAGTAGTATGTTGTACTGTGCGCACGGGTGCGTACCTGTGTCCAGGAATCGCCTGTGCCTCTTATAGGCGAAGGCCTTGAGGGAGGCGAATATGTCATCCCTTGATGGCACCGGAAAGGGCGCGCCGGTTGGCGCCCATAACGGGGGAGCTATGTGTTGAGGCGCCCGTTGGGGGCCCTTACAGTAAAGTCCCTCGAACGTGGGGCGCGTGCCATATCACGGTCGTAACCGTCGCTTAGAAGACGATGGTCTTCTTTTACCTCTCTTGGTTGGAAGGCGCCGAGTAGGGAACTGTTCGGGGGGTGCTGAATAGGGAAGTTGTTCGGCAGCTGGGTGCCCGGAGGCGTTGCTTGTGCTGAGGGGATTGCATCATGCCCTGAACAGGGTCTGTTCGGTAGGAGGCACCTGGGCCGGACAGGCTACAGGGTGCTCGGAAACGGCCCTTAAGGACGCGTGGCATCTTGCTGGAAGGGCACGCCTGTCCACCAAGCCATGATGGGCCGCTGGGTCATAATGCGCCCCTACGGGCCTAGGTGGCTGGAAATAGTCACCACAGTTTTGTATCCGCTTCATTAACAGGCCTAATAGAGACGGTTTTTTACGCATCAGAAAAATGAAAAAAACAAACAAACAAACGCATACACACACAAAAAGAACACTTTTACACATTTTGAGAAATTACCTCAATAGTATCTAAGATCTACAAAGAAACTTCTCACTTTTCCAGCAACTAATTAAGATTAATTGCTATTTGAGAGAGAGAGAGAGAGAGAGACTTGCTATATATCTCAGAAACACAAAGCAAGTAAACACATCACATGCGACACAAGGTGGGCTGTGTTCGATCCATAAGTGGAACTGGATCCTCAGTCCCCCGCAAGAGGAGACTCGGTCAGTACAAAGGGCAGAGATAATTTTTTGTATTTTTATCCCTGTGTATACAAAGGGGTGAGATAGATTTTTACATTTTTATCCCTACCTATGTAATATTTTTTATATTTTACACAGGGATAAAAAATACAAAAAATTATCTCACCCCTTTGTACTGACCGAGTCCCTTCCTGCGGGGGATTGAGAGGATCCGATTTCTCCATAAAGTGTGTTACGATACTTTTCACATGGTTTTGTCAAGACTTTAGAAAGAGACTTGCGTTGTGACGCTTCAGGAGCAATTTTTAAGGGTTTTTAGACACGGGGTGAGAGTGTGCGGCGGGGCCCTGGATTTTAAACTTAGGGGCAGGGCCTTGTCGCCTTGTCCACCAACAGCTATCTAAGCCAAAAAAAAAAGAAAATCTCGTGCAAAACAAACCGTCACCGAAAATTACACTAGCTAGAATTACTTCCTATCACTTGAGAGTATCGGTATCTATTTTAGATGGTTTTTAAGTATTTCTCATATTAGATGGTGAATGTCGTCGTCACATGAACCATACGAATAAGATGGATATCCACTCGGTTCTTTAGCATTTCACAAAGGAAAATGGTTCTCTAACACCGAATAGTGACACCTCTTTCCAACACATTGATGTATGAAGGTCGAAGACGAGGAGGCAGCCAAAGAGAGGCAACATTGTGGCAAGCGAATTGGGGAAAACTAGTTAACTACGGTCACCATTGGACAAAATTGGAAGAGAGAGAGAGAGAGAGAGAGAGAGAGAGAGAGAGAGAGAGTATTGCTAATAGAAACATACTCTTCTTCTCGATTTCTCACAGGATGAAGGAACAAAGATAAAGTACGGAGTTCAGATCTCTCAATATAGAAGACGATCGAACTACGTCAATGTAAAGAGGTTTTTTTTCGAGAGTTTCATTATGTTTTGTAAAAAAAGTTTAAATTAAAACGTAAGAACTTTCGTAAAATCTCTCTTTTACACTGATAAAATTCGATCCTCCGACGAAAAAAATCAGACTCCAAAATTACTGTTGCAGCGTTGCAGGTGGGGCCGGCTCTGTTTGCCTACATGTAGTTTTATATGATTATATGTAGTACGATGCGGACACCATGGCTGCTACTCTGACCACCGACACGGCACCTTGTATGCGGGCGCTATCTGCACGGGACCTTCCCCTTCCTTCCTACACTTGCGGGAGGAGAAGTGAGATGGAAGATCACCAAAACTATATGATGTACATTCGGTGATGTGCACATCAAGAGCACATCCAATAGATGGACGTCAGGTGGACAAGTGGAGATGACTTGGCATCCAGTTATTAGATGTGTTCTTGGTGTGCACATCTATGATGCGCATCAAATCTCTTCAAGATCACAGCTGAGAAGGGAAGACCCTCCTCCTTCCTGCGCATGGAGATCCCGAAGGGCAAGAGACTTGTCAAAGGGAAGAAAGAGAATCCCATTCGTTTAACTGCATAAATTCGTCTACCTATATATGTCCAATAAATATGATATGACATTGTCGAACAAGGTGTCATATGTTGTTATTAAGAGAGAGATTCGAGCACATTCTTAAAAGAGAATGTGTATATGTTCTCTATTATTAAACACCTATAATATTAATAGAGAAGTGCTGGTTATTCGGACGTCTGGATAGTTGGTCGACGTAGATCGACTGCACGGCCGACTTGATTGGTCGACCGCATGTGGGGGCTCACATGCGGCCGACCAATCAAGTCGGCCGCGCGGCCGATCCAACTTAGTTGGGTTATTCGGGCGCCTAAATAACTAGTATTTCTCATATTAATATGATTAGACATTTAGTTGAAAGATAATATGTGCACATC
Source organism: Colocasia esculenta (assembly GCA_014218235.1). Classification (NCBI taxonomy): domain Eukaryota; kingdom Viridiplantae; phylum Streptophyta; class Magnoliopsida; order Alismatales; family Araceae; genus Colocasia; species Colocasia esculenta. The sequence continues at coordinate 176,822 of JACBKR010001264.1, forward strand.
ACTTTTATGTGATGTGTTTTGAATTTTTTTTCTATTATTAAATCATTTTTCTAAAGATTTTGGCTAAGAGAGCGTTGTGTTTATCCAGCTCATCTGCCATGTGTATATGCCACCTAGGCATGTCAAAAATGACGTCAACAAACGGTGTTTCTAACTATATACCGTTTTCCTTTCTCAAACTAGACGCCTTCCTCCTCTTCACACTGTCCCCATCCTGCCATCAACAACGTCGTTTTGCTGAAACGTCGACCCCTCTCTCCATCCCCACACACGCTTGGAATACCCACTTCCTCCTCCACCTTGACCTGCCCACCGCCTCTTGACGAGCTCCCTCGTTCCCCGGCAGAACCCACCACCCCACGAGATCCACGCCATTGCTCCCCCCCACCCCATCTCCCCCGAAATTTCCACCCAGATCTGGGGGAGCTTCGCCATGGCGCGCGGTGGGGGCGGAGATCCCTCTCCCAGTCATAGCTGTATAGATTGATGAAAGATTGCAGTTTGCCCGGTGGAGCTCGGGGGACCATGGCCGCCAAGGATCCGGGCGACGCGGCCCTCGGGGTACTCGAGCTGACGGTGGCCCTCGGCGTCGTCCCCTCCATGAACGCCCTCGAGATCCTCCGCGAGACCGTGCGGATCCTCCGCCGGGACGCCCCCACCTTTGCTGCGATCCTGGCCCTCCTCGTCTGCCCCGTCTCCGCCGCGCTGCTGTCCGACGCCCTCGTCAGCCGGCCCCTCGTCGGGGCGCTCGCGCGCCGACTCATGCTTGTGGCCGCGTCCAGCGGGCTGCCGCTGACGCATTTCGTCAAGCAGTTGTGCAACCACCTGGCTGGAGCGCTGCTGTCGGCGGCCTCCTGCTTCCCGCTGCTCCTCACGTCGCTGCTCCTCGCTCGGGCAGCCGTCACCTACTCGGTCGCCTGCTGCTACGCCGGGAAGAGGGTTGTGACGCACGAATTCTGGGCACTGGTGCTGAGGACCTGGAGGCGGCTGCTCTCTACGTATCTGTGGGTCTGCGGGGCGATACTGAGCTGCCTGGGGCTCTTCCTCCTCATTCTTATCATCGTCTGCAACGGTTTTGCTCTAATGGGCTATCCTCCTGAAGTGATAATTTATCCTGCTTTGCTGGCAGTGCTGGCATTCTCTGTCATGTACGCTCACACCATAATTGTCTGCAATCTTGCTGGTGTTATCTCCGTCCTGGAAGAGAGGTCCGGTCTGGAAGCGTTCCTGCGTTCCATCTATCTGGTAAGGGGGCAGACGCAAGCTGGGCTCTTGATCTTCCTGGGGTCAACGATTGGGATGGCTTTTGTGGAAGGGCTATTTGAGCACAGAGTGAAGACACTCAGCTATGGAGATGGGTCTTCGAGGATTTGGGAGGGGCCCCTGTTGGTTCTCATGTACTCATTCGTGGTTCTGGTGGATTCCATGATGAGTTCCGTCTTCTATTTCACCTGTAGATCTTCTAATATGGAAGAGTTGAATGGGAACAGCGACATGGTCGATGGATTATAGTTGGTGGCATATAGATCAGAAAATTTTTGGTATTTGGTTGCCCTGATGAGCGAAAACAACAAACTTGGCGCTGCAGTCAGGGAATAAGCGGTGAAAGGCAAAGTTCAGAACATCCAAATTGCTCTGTTGTTAGCTCATTCAGCTTTAGAACGCAAACACCATCTCACATTTTTGCCTGTGGAAGGTGGTCTACCTCCGTGGCCAGTTACGACTGTGGATGAGAAGAAGCATCGCAGTTCCTCCGTTGTAAGTTGTCCCTGTGCCTAATCAACAACATCACATTCTGTGGGAAAGTGATATTTTTTTATACAATTTCGGTTCATATACCTTGTGTAGGACATATTTATGGCCAATAGAGTAATAAAGATGCCTTACTGAGTTCTTGAAATGTCTTGTTGTTTTATACTTTATCCTTGTAACACGGGCATAAATAGGATTAGGAGATAATTGGTTGTGCAGCATGCAACTGTATCATTGGATTTTAAAAGTTCTCTTGTGAAACATCGTTGTGCTGTTGTTCCAGCAGAATATAATTTGAGCCAGGTCTTTTGATATCTTCTTCTTCCTTGAATACTGGGCTTAATAGATTCTGCAATATCTCTGTATGGATTATGAACAGCCAGTAGCATGCATCTTTTATTGTCATTAATAAGAAATCCAAGTGAGTGCTCCGTGGTAGAAGTATGGTCAGCTTCTGACTTACAAACTTCAGTGAACTGTCTCTGGGATAAGTCATAGACAGTGTAATTCTGATCACGTCACCTGATTTGCAGCCCAGACACGTGTGTACATTTAAACTCCAGATGCTATAATTTTCCTACAGAAATAATATCATTGCTTCATAGGTCAGGATGTCGGAACTACTGAAAGCCCGCTTCTGGTCAACAGTGAAGGACAGGAGAGGAAAAAATATTTCTCTCATGATCTCATGCAAAGCCTTGCTTGCTATCTATTACTACATGAAATATTATCTTTTATCAATTTTCACACAAGTTAACTGCTCTAGTGCTCTTTTCTTAACTCTAAGTATCTCTTGTTAGAGGTTCACAAAAAGTCACTCTCCACAAAGGGGGTAAGGATTTTTTTGTGAAAGACATCAAAATTCTTAGCAGTATATTCTCTGAAGTTGTTTCTTCAATTCAACAATAATATGCTTCTTATTGTATGGTGAATATGTTTGAAATATATTCAACAAAGGATCAACTGTATTGCAGCTAATCAAGAAAGTGCTATCCGTACGTTTTCTATCAGACATGTTTGTGAATCTTTATTTACCTTTCGTTTATAATTTGATTTAGACTGAGCTTCTTTGTTTTTGACTCTCTTCTTTCCAATATGCACCACTAGTAAGGCCTGTTTGCAGGGAACAAGATGACATCCATCAAGCTATTGCTTGGTGATGCCGTAAGTGTTGCAGCTTTCTGATTTAAAATCACCAGTTTAAAAATCCAGAGTTTGGTCTGTAATAGTTTTGACTGAAAACTAATGCTGGAGTATATTGAATGGCACATGGTTTGATGATATTTTAAAATCCAAGTATGCATGCTACATCAAACGTCAGGAAGATGACCAAAGAGGGTACTTTATATCATTCTACATCACACCAAACGCCTGCATGAAGATTAATATGGACTTGGTAGGTCAATGAAACTTTTACAGTTGTAGAAGTTGGTTTTACCAGGACAGAAACTTTAGCTTCACTATCTTGAATTGAAAACTGTTCCATATTGGGTGAGTTTAGCTCGAATCAGAAACCATAGATCCCACTTTTGTAGATCATCTTAGACATCTGCCCCCGTATGATTTTCTGCAATGTGCTAAATCCTCAATTGTTATGTCAGTAAGTCTATTTTCTTTCTATTCCTTCTGCTAGCAAGGGGAAGCCATGGAATATCGTCAATTTTCTCTTATACAGTCCGGCTTCCTTCCCATATACTGGGCTTTTCTCCAGTGAAACGTGACACATGATCAACAGCTGACATCTTCTGAGCCTTCTCTTGCCGAAACCCCACAGTTTCTTCCTGCCTTCCCCACATCCGCTCCTTCTTCCTCCTTTCCTTGGGGGCCGTGTGTTTATGGCGGCTGTAACTCATGTTCCTTGCTTCCATCACTCACTGAGATGCTTATGATGTTTGTACATTCTCATGATGGTACCTCGGTATAAAGGAGAGAATGTTGTCCCTACCTTGATCCGTACCTTATTCCGGTCCACATCCATTACCCTTGTGCAAGTAAATCCTAATACTAGAAAAGTATCCAAGATTTTGTGGGTCCAGAAGCCATAGGAACCCAACCCATTCAAAACCTTTCCTCTATTTAAATGGGCATTACATGTATGAGCTGGTTTCGCCATACCTTCGGTTTTTATCATCATGCATCCTGCATCAACTGCTGTCGGCAGAAGCCTCACTGCTCAGGACCACACTGATTCCATGTCTGTTTGTTTATCCGACATGATAAAGATGAGGGTTTCAGATGGGTGGTTGTTTAAATGAAAACAAGAAGTTATACCTGCTCAAGGGGTTGTCGGGTTTACTATAAAATAAAATATTCAAATAAGCACTCGTGTTGTTTGATGCCTAGAGTGTTGTAAATTGTTAGGTTTCAAATTTGAGAAAAGCTTAATACATTTGTCCAAATGCACTTGCTGCACTTGGCAGTGACATGGTAGGCATGTGGGCTATCAGGTAGGGAGAGTAGTTGGCGGCGGCTGCAGGTGATCAATGGTCGGCTGCCGGCGACTAGGTTACAAAATACAAATCTTGAGTTTCAAAATACAAATCTTAGACTCTAAAATATTATACTTTGAGTTTAAAATATTGATTGATCTTTTAATAGTAATTTAAGCTCTAGAATATAAATCTTTGACTTCAAAATATAAATTTGATCTCCAAAATATTGATTTTAGATCCCACCACCGGTCACCGCCGCCCGCCCACTGCTCCCCCTATTTGCTAGTTGCATGGTAGCCCATGTGGCACTATATTAGGTGTCATGCATGCTGTCATGTAAGATTTATTGCACTTGTTATGTATATTTTACCTCAAAATTATAAAAAATGAAGGAAACATTTGAACATAAAATAAAATTGCAGTCTTTATCACTCAGATATTTGTGTTAATATGTGAAGTCCCATAGTTAAAATCCAAGAGTTTTGTCGTCTTTGGCATCTTAAAGCTGGGGATTAACTATCTTCTGTCGTCTCGGCAAAGTTATTTATTAACAAATTAAGGATTTCATGGGACTATCAGTTTGGGCTTTGCCAAATCTTCTTGGACATGGTCCAAGTATAGTGCTATGAATATCTCAAGAGCTAACTGATCCGTGTCTTGTTTTCTAAGTTCTTGGGTTGACCTCTCTTGAGTCCTTCCCTCGAGAAGGCAAGGGGACCGAGGCTCGAGCTTAGGGACACCCTCTAATATCATCCATTTCTTCATGTCCGAGCCTTACTTTTTCTTTTGGACTTTTTGCATATATATTCCGTTAAAAATTTAACTACATGAAAATCTATCCTACATTGGTATTTACATGTATAGCCCTTTTATGCATTAAAAATGTCCTGAGAGACCTCGTCATAACTCGTTGTGATGGAAGTGAAGAAAAATGTCAACAGACATGTACAAGGAGTTATTTTTAATTAGTTTTTGAATGAAATGTCTAAAAGACCCTAATTATTGTTACACCTCTCTCTCTCCCCTCCTCTCTCTTCTAGGAAAAGCTCTACCACTGGCATTGGAGGGTCTCTCTCTCTCTCTCTCTCTCTCTCATGCATGCACATGCATGCATCAGAGCTAAAGGGGGAACTTTCACGACACCCCAAGCTAGTGTTGCCACAACCTGGGGATCCATCGAAGAGGAAGTCCAAGGTTCCGGTGGAGATGATGTTGTCACTATTGGTGGGATGGACTGTCGATCAACGACAACCACCACACATGGCTAAATCGGATGCACTCATTGGTCAATTGCAGGGTGGCATATATGGTGAACACATTGTCACTAAACTTGCCTTGTAGGTCTTTAATTAGGAGATGTTTGTCAACTACAAGGGAGCATCAGTGACATGGCTGGTGTATGCCTTCACACGGCCGATGGTTGAATTCACCAAGGCAACCAAAGCTTGGGTACCGGCCATGGGCGAGCCTTGAGAGTTGATCTCCCAAGCAACCCAATTGATGTTGCTCTAAGGGGCTTGGTAGCCAATGTATATGACGGCATTGGAGGGTGGTAGGTCCAATGGAGGAAGTAGCTCAGGTGCTCGAGGGAGTTGTAGAGGCCTAGAGGGCTTAGTAATTGTTCTGGGAGAAGGTGAAGGTGATGCATTTGTGGGCGTAAGAAAGCACATTTTGTAAGCAATCGATCAGAGCGCAGAGAAAAGCGCGATTCCTTCAGGTTGATATCGTTGCCGGTGGTCTGAATCGAACAAAAATTGAAAACCCACGCGTAGGAAGATCCGATCTTTACCTATACGGGGTTGCGAAACTCCTGAACCCGGGAGGTGGTAGCGCTGGAGGCGCTGGTGCTTCAAGACGTTCAGGTGTCCGGCCTCTAGACATATCCACGCGAACTCCAGACGCAGACGGGATCTCCTCGGTCTCCACGCGTCTCCCGGATCTCAGCTCCACCATGTGCCAGGAGAGAGAAGAGGTGGGGGCGCCCTAAGGAGAGAGAGAGGAGGGGGGCAGCCAAGAGAGAAGACCTATAGCCTGGGCCAGGGTTTGACTCTCCACGTGTATTTATAGACACTGCAGTTTTTCACAAAAAACCAGTTATTGTCTATAACGACCATCCTTCCAGTCTGCTCGGAATTCTATTGTGTGTGACCCTCTAGACCCAAGTGCTAGTCCAGTTTTCAGCCCATTAAGTCCAATAACTCTTTATTGACTTACTGTAATTAATTAATAACTCATATTAATTACTTACACAATCGATTATCGTCTCACGATAATTGACCGGGCTTCCAATCAAGTTGGGTGCCAAGCAACACCACTTGATCCTGGAAAGCATTGGGGTTCAGCAACCCAATCAAGGAACCCTTTCTGTCAACAGTTACCACGTGACTATAGTTCTTCGCTCATACAATGCTCCCGAGTGCACTTAGGGTATGGTCAACTGTCAAACCCTAATATGCGCACTCACTTGGATTAGATGCCGCATAACAATATCAGAAAACTCCTTTTCTGATAAGTAGTCATGCCCTGGCTAGGGACTATCAGACATCTTTTCTTAGAGCATTCACTCTCTTATTACGGAGAGCGAGCGATCCCATATTGACCACACAATCACCTTCGAAGGTATTCCGCTAGATCCGAACACTTAACTAATTAAGACCTCATGGCTAGAGATCTATAAGTTAAGGTCAAAACCCAGAAGTCCACCAACAAGGTGTCCTTGGTGTCTCAGGTTTAAGAACCAATCACGCCACTGTGATAATGAATCTAGCTGGTTGATAGTTAGGTAACATTACCATCCAGCGATTCATAATGGATCAGTTCAGTGAACTCATTCTCCAATGAGCACCTACAGATTCACCTTAGTGTCTCCACACAAGTGACTATGAACCAGTCACCCTCATCATATGAGCATGTGCAACCTGTACTAGTCTAACCGGATATTCAATGTCCTTCTCGAATATCCCCCGACTAGGAACAATTATGAATATACATTTAAAGGATATTAATCACATTGTTACGATCTCATCATAATTAATATCCATTGCGCATATTCATGGACTTCATAATGAAACGATAAACGAATTACACATAATGAATATAACAGCCTTATTATTATTATTAAAGAACAAATTGTACAAGTTATGATTGGCTTGAGGACACCCATAACTAACAATCTCCCACTTGGACTAAAGCCAATCACCTTTATGTCTTAACCCATAGACTCTAGGTGGCGCTCAAACACAATTTGAGTCAGAGACTTCGTCAGTGGATCTGCAATGTTGTCAACTGAAGGAACTCTTTCCACCAGTACATCTCCTCTAGTGATGATCTCCCTGATCAGGTGAAATCGCCTCAGAATGTGCTTTGACTTCTGATGAGACCGCGGCTCTTTCGCTTACGCAATGGCCCCATTGTTGTCACACAGCAATGGGATCGGATCAGAGTCACCCGACACCACACCAAGGTCGGTGATGAACTTCTTCATCCATACTGCCTCCTTGGCGGCTTCAGCTGCAGCAATGTACTCAGCTTCTGTCGTCGAGTCTGCAGTGGTTTCTTGCTTGGAACTCTTCCAGCTCACTGTACCTCCGTTTAAGGTGAACACAAACCCAGATGTAGACTTGCTATCATCTGGATCTGACTGGAAACTCGAGTCAGTATATGCCCGAAGTTTCAAGTCCCCTCCTCCATAAACTAGAAATATATCATTAGTCCTTCTCAAGTACTTAATGATACATTTCACTGTCATCTAGTGTGTTTCACCTGGATTTGTCTGATATCTGCTCGTAACACTTAGAGCAAATGCATCAGGCCTTGCTACATAGCATGACATACATGATAGACCCTATAGCTGAGGCATAGGGGACTCTATCCATGACTGCCCTCTCTTCAGGAGTCTTAGGAGACTGTTCCTTAGAGAGATTGATTCCATATATCATTGGTATGAGACCTCTCTTGGAATTTTCCATGCCAAACCTTTTGACAATGGTATCTATGTACATGGATTGGGTCAAGCCAAGCATCCTCTTAGATCTATCTCTATAGATACGTATTCCCAATACGTAGGATGCTTCTCCCAAATCCTTTATGGAGAAGTTCTTTGACAACCATACTTTTACAGATGATAACATCCCTACATCATTCCCAATGAGCAAGATGTCATCAACGTAAAGTATGAGAAAAGTGATAGCACTCCCACTGATTTTCTTATACACACATGGTTCATCTTCATTCTTAATGAAGTCTTTGATGGCCTCATCAAACCTTATGTTCCAACTACGAGAAGCTTGCTTCAATCCATAAATGAATCTTTGAAGCTTGCATACTTTATCTGGACACTCTTTGGATGTAAAACCCTCAGGCTGTATCATATACACTTCTTCCTCAATGTTTCCATTGAGGAAAACAGTTTTTACATCCATCTGCCAGATCTCGTAATCAAAGTATGCAGCAATGGTGAGAAGAATTCTGATCGACTTGATCTTAGCAACTGGTGAGAAAGTTTCGTCATAGTCAATTCATTGCCTTTGACGATACCCCTTGGCCACCAACCTTGCCTTATAAGTGTCGATCTGTCCATCTGCACTGATCTTTCTCTTAAAGATCCACTTGCACCCAATAGGTACAATACCTTCAGGCAAGTCTACCAAGTTCCAAACTTGGTTGGTGTACATGGACTGCATCTCAGAATTCATGGCATCTCGCCAATTCCCTGACTGAGGACTATCAATAGCCTCTTGGTAGGTCTTTGGATCATCATCCTCATTATAAGACATGCCTTCACTGATATGTTCAATATATCTTTCAGGCTGTCTAGGTACTCTACCAGACCTACGCTGAACGTGTGTATAATCCTGAACAGGTTCCGGAATCGATGTATCATCTGGTGGACTTTGCACAGTTTGTGGATCTAGAACCTCTTCTAGATCTACCTTACTCCCACTGTCCTCTTGGGTAAGGTACTCCTCTTCCAAGAAGACAGCTCTCCTGGAGACAAACACTCTTTGTTCACCAGGATGGTAAAAGTAGTAAATAAATGTTTTGGGTATCCAACAAACCTGCACTTATCGGTTCTGGATTCCAGTTTATCTGGGTCTGTCTCTTCACATGGGCAGGACAGCCCCAAATTTTAACATGTTTAAAATCAGGCTTTCTACCCTTCCATATCTCATATGGAGTAGAAGACACAGATTTACTGGGAACCCTGTTCAATAGATATGCCGCTGACTCTAGCGCATATCCCCATAGGAAAACTGGTAACTGCGAACGGCTCATCATGGATCGTACCATGTCCAACAAGGTGCGATTCCTTTTCCGATACACCATTCATCTGTGGTGTATAGGGAGGAGTCCATTGAGAAAGGACACCATTATCCTTTAAGAATTGTGTGAACTCTGTACTCAAGTATTCACCTCCTCGGTCTGACCGTAGGATTTTAATATTTTTTTCAGTTTGCTTCTCAACTTCATTCTTAAATTCTTGGAACTTCCCAAAAGCTTCAGATTTGTACTTCATTAAGTAAACAAATCTGAATCTTGAGTAGTCATCCGTGAATGTAATGAAGTATGAGTAGCCACTCTTGGCTTGGTAGACATTGGACCACATACATCCGAGTGTATTAGTTCCAATATGTCCTTGGCCCTATCCCTATGTCCACTAAATGGGATTTAGTCAATACCCATTAAACAGGATTCGCAAGTTACATATGATTCATAATCAAATAGATCCAAGTATCCATTCTTATGCAACTTTTGAAGCCTATTCTCGCCAATGTGACCAAGCCTACAATGCCACAAGTAGGCAGTGTTCACACTATTCTTACTTCTCTTAGGAGAAACATCAACATGGAGATTTTCGTAAGAATATCAAGTAGATACAAACCATTCACCAAATTTGCTAAAGCAACTAGTTTATTTCTCAAATAAACTGAACAACTATTGTTCTCAATGGTAAACTTGTATCCAATTCTGTCTAAACAAGAAACAGAAATAATGTTCTTAATAATGCTAGGCGCAAAATAGCAATAATCTAATAAAAGTAAATCTTCTGAGGGTAACTTGAGCTTCACTATCCCCACAGTATGTGCAGCAACACTTGCGTCGTTTCCAAGCCTCAAGTTCACCTCGCCCTTGCTCAGCTTCCTTCTACTTGTCAGCACATGCACATCATTGCAGACATGAGAAGCACATCCAGTGTCTAAAACCCAAGATGTAGAATCTCTAATAGACAAGTGAAGATCTATCATATAGATACCTGAAACTTCGCCAAGCTTCTGCTTCTCCTGAGCCTTCATTGCAAGGTAGTCCTTGCAATTTCTTTTCCAGTGCCCCTTCTTCTTGCAGTGGAAGCACTCGCCATTTTCTTCTCCTTTGCTTATGTCCTTCTTTTGTTTCTGCTTGGACTGCTTCTTTGCATTGCCTTTCTTAAAGGCTTGCACTGCTCTCCTCTTCTTGTTGGACTTTCCAACCATGAGAACAGTGGGCTTTTCCTTCTTAAGGTTACCCTCAGCAGTCTTCAGCATGTTGAGCATCTTAGCTAAACGCACCTCAATCTTGTTCATTGTAAAGTTTACAATGAACTGGGAATATGAATCTGGAAGTGACTGGAGAATGAGGTCCGTGCTCAGCTCCTTGTCAAGAGGAAATCCAAGCCCCTTGAGCCTCTCAATCCACTCTATCATCTTCAGCACATGAGTCTGTACTGAAGACCCTCTGCCATGCGAGCTCTGAACAGGGCCTTGGATATCTCATATCTCTCTACCCTACTCTGCTCTTCAAAGAGCTCCTGCAAGTGCTGCATGATGGATCTAGCATCCATGTTATCATGCTACATTTGCAACTCATTGCTCATTGAAGCAAGCATGAAACATTGGGCCAGAGTGGAATCCTCCTTCCACTTCGCAAATTCAAGTGTTTCCCCTTCAGGTGCATCTAGAGGTGGTTCAGCGGGGATCTCACCCTCCAGGACATAGGCAATGCGCTCAAACCTGAGGACAATCTTCAGGTTCCTAAGCCAATCCGAGTAGTTCGAGCCTGTCAATTTGTTGGCATCCAGTATGCCACGGAGTGGGTTACCTGACGACATTTTTGCCTATAAAGGAAATGTAAACACAATTAGCAGAAGTTCATAATAATATTTAAATCTAGATTAAGACTTTAATCAAGATTAGCTCCCACTATTTTCCGACAGACTGTATAACCCTCAGATATACAGAATGGGAGACACCGACGGTCTCCTAGAGGGGATCGGAATCTCACAGACTCATAGCATGATCTTGTGGATAGCACAACAAACCATACTATGATCTGAAAGCGGTCAACCTTGACACTTGCAACTCTTGCAATATCCGATCTTATTTCGGCCCCTGAATTTTAATGACCTTGTGGATAGCACAACAAGTCATTAAATCTAGTTTAAGCAGTACCATCATTACAAACGAGCATAGATTTGGATGTAGCCCTTGTGGATAGCACAACAAAGCTACACCGTTCCTCTACCCGTTTAAGGCATCACCATGCCATAGTTTTAGTTTGTCATCAGATTTGACAAGCCTTGTGGATAGCACAACAAACTTGCCCTATCTAATGGCAATCCTAAAACTATAATGATGGAGGGCCACGTAATTCATTCTAAATGACTACGCTACGGCTTAAAGTTTGAACGAGGAGGGATTTTATCATATTAATCTTGGTCTCTTTATCTGCGTGCTATGATATATAGAATTTGGAATATCATATATATTTAATTATATATATCATAGCACATTCCACACATATCACATATATGAAGAAAAATGATGGATGATCATGGACTTTAACCTAGAGTGGCATTACCAGAGCCAGTAGGTAATCCACAAACATGGCAAACATATGGCAGCCCCACATCGAATGCTTTTGCTTGATGTAACTCTATCTCCAGGAAGGCCTTGCATGGTACTCTCCTCCATCTCCGCCAATCCGCTTCTTAAAATTACAAGTAATATTTAAATTGGACTCGCAGGCCCATAAATATACATCAAATAATAATAAGAAACCTTGAACAAGTCAAGGGGAGTACATAACAGGAGGGAGATAGAATGTACAACCCAGATTTAATAGAGGGAGAGAGGGAGGCACGCAGTCCTCATAAATTACAATCACATGCCATAAACCATAAACATCATCACATGAAATCTAGGTCCATGATCATCCATCCACACATCAACACATCACATGCATCAATAAGCAATTATCACATAATTACTTCTGAAATAACTTTTATTTCAAAAATACAATAATTATATTTTGAAAAACCATTTAACTAAACAATTTAGCCAATATGGAAAACATCTAATCAACATTAGATAAACACCATTCACTGTTGCTGCATGAATCCGCCAAAATTTACTGTTAATTAATTTAATGAGAATCACATTATCAAACTAATTAATATGCATTAATTAGATAAGAGGAAATAACTAAAATAATTTTAGAATTTTCTTAAACTAATTAAACATGGGTTAAACATCTGAACATTAATTTACACGGAGCTAACATTTTAGAACCCTCAAAATAATTTTTTAGAATTTTTTTGGAATTAAAAAAAATCTGGCTTTTAAACAATTTAAAAACATTTTAAAATCTTAAAGGGGGGGGGGGGGGGGAATGGGCCGGTCGGATCGGCGCAAGGGATCCGCGGGCAGACCCGCGCGCGGCCCGCGGGGGACCCGCGCGGGGTCTCCCCTTCCGCCCGAACGGGGGGGCGCGCGCGGCTAGAGTGAAACCCTAGCTGCCGCCTCCCTCCGGCGCAGGGCGGCCCGCCGGCCCCCGCGCCACCACCGGCGGCTGCAGACGGCGCCGGCGACGCCGGAGGCCGCCTGCCAAGGCCTCCAAACGCCAGAAAAACCCGTAAAAACCCCCAAAACTCTGCAGAAATCGCCCCTTCTTGGACTGTCCAAGAAGCATGGCGGCGGCATCTTGCAGAGGGCCGTGTGACCTCTACAGAGCGCCAAACGATGCCACAAAGGGTCTTCGCGATGCCCTTTGTAACGTAGCGCGTTTCTCGGATCTTCGCGGATCATGGATTAGTGGTAGTTCGGATCTGTGTTTATTGGTTTTGGTGTGGTGCTCATGGCCAATATGGGGTCATTGGCGTTGGTTGTGGTTTCCGCACGTTGTGTGGAGCTTAGTGGGCGGCAGGTTAGGCCCGTAGTGCGGTCGTTGGTTCACTGAGTGTGAACGCGACGGTGGTGTAGGCCGCGTTCGGAACGCGTCGGTAGCAAGGGTCGCGTTAAGGTTGCCGCTGTTTGGAGTCGACGCCTGCTAGCGCGCAGCGTGTCGTGCACGGGGCGGGGCTGCTGACGTCTGGAGTGCTAAGGCGACGCTTGAAGCTGTCACGATCATGTCGCGGTGGTTAGGTGTGTCGCGTTAGTAACCTCTATGTGGTTTTTAAAAAGGGTTTGGCCGAATAGAGCTTCTGCAAGCTCGGCTCTACCTAGGGAGGAGCTGCTGCGGCTCTGTTGGGCGATTTGGTGTTTTGGCGAGGTTCTCGTCGCGCTCTCGACGCGAGGATGTTGCATGGAGCGGGGGAGACGTCGTGCCATAGACGATTTGCGTGTTCTTCGTGAAGGTAGGGAGTTCTACTTTGATTTGATTGCGTGGATGGCATGTGATGTGTATTCCATAAGTTTAATGCTTTATGAACAATAGAGAGCATGCTAGGTTATTAATTAAAGCATGAAAATCAGGAATTAATGTGGTTTGCATGGAAATTCGGAGATGGTTGCCGGATTAGGGTTTTTACCTGCTAAGGCGACGACCTAGGGTGTCGCGACATAGTCGCGACAGCCTGATCTGTCGCATTAGAGTTTCTATCCCGGTGTATAAGTGGGTCGCGATCTAATGACGGCCTAGGTTCCTATCGCGGTTTGTCGGGGTGTCGCGACCAGGTCGCGGTAGGCCGTTCTGCCGCGACAGAGTTTCTTGTAGCGCCATATCGTAGTGTCGCAATCAGAAGGCGGTCCTAGCCTCTGTCGCGATAGCAACCGAAGGTTCTATTTTACATGTTGTTGGTGTTTTGGTTATTCGTTTATAGTTTAATTATTGTGCATGGCAATGTTAATGATGCCTTGGCACTTGTAGCGCTCAGTGAGCATGGTTAGTGTGTCGTTTGAGTGTGGTTTACGTGTTAAGGGTGGTGCTCATGAAATGAGCATGCTTTTACGTTATGTATATATAGTTTGAGTGGTGTGAGTATGCATGGCTGGCTAGGGTTTGACGTAATGATTGTTGTATTGTAACTTCTGTAGTTGGTGTGAGATGACGGGGCAATGAAGGTCGGATATGAACCTAGCCTTAGTCTATGGTTGTCTTTTAAAGAGTATTACAATGTTATACATGTCAAGTAATGTGTGTTGCCATAGAGGTCACAGGGTGACCAATGACAGGCAAGGTTGCGTGTATTGTTGTGATATACGTATGTATTAGTGTGAGTTGGTTTGGAGGTCACATGGTGACCAATGATAGGCCAGATTATGAATGGCTATTGTGGTTTGTAGTAAAGAATATATAAGTATGTATATCGTGGTTTGTGTATTGCTGAGTTTGGTGGTCCGGCGCCTATTCCGGAATGCCTCTTCAGTTGGGTACCCCAGGTTCTGTGTGAGCCAGGCACGTGTGTTTGTTGTGCTCGGGGTTTGTCCCGGTGCGGTGGTACCGTCGAGGTCTTGTCGTCTTCCTGGACACCATCACTCTTGTGCTGAGTAGTACGTCCGGCTGAGGGAAAGACAGAAGTGGGATAGCGACTAGAGAGAGAGTTTGTTGTGTTGTCGCTTGTAACGCGCTCGTAGTTGGGGGAGACGGACACCAGTAGACGTATTGGTCCCCAGCTAGTCTTGTTTACCAGTGCCTCACTTTAGACAGCTCAGGCCAGAGTCTCTAGAGATGCCAGGTATGGGCCTGCAGGGTGTGTGACCTGTAGGTTTGTGGTAGTTTGGTTGGACTCCACAGTTCTTTGGTTTTACTTGTGTTGTGGAGCTGTAGTTGGACCTTTCGTCCGTGACTGCGAGACTGAGAGGTTGTTCTTGTGTTGTGTTGTCCGGGTTGGATACTGGTATCATGAACCAGTAGTCTGTCCCGTGTGGTGGCGTCGTGCTTTCCGGCTTGTGCTTTGCTATTGGCTATAGCGTGCCTTAGTTGTGGTTTCATCGGTTGTTGTGTGCCATGGTGTTGGCACAGTTGTAGTTGTGGTTGGTGAGCGGTGACTCACTAGTTGTGGTGTGCCTTAGTGGTGGCACAGTTGTGTTTATGTTTCAGTGGTAGTACCTCGTGGTGGTGGGTACCTATACCCTTTGTGGGTGTTGGTTTCTCGTGGTACCTTGTGTACCAGTCTTTCAGGTGTTGAGGTGGAGCTGTGCTCTGTGGGGGTCGTGTGGTAAGACCTTCCACTTGTTGTGTTTTACCCTTTTATGGATAAGTTTCCGAATATGGTTTAGTATGTGATGGATTGGCACCGTGGTAGCCAGTCATGTTATTTAGGTGTGATATTTGATACATCGTGGTTTAGGGGTATAAAGGATTAGCTCTTGGTTAGCAATCATATTACCTGTGTGTTGAAGGCTTGCCAGTGAAGCTTGTAGCTTAGGCAATGCTTTGCCTGTGTGGCTTACAGCTTAGGCGACCAGCTGTTGTCGTGGTGTGCCTGTGAGGTTTGTGGCCTAGGCTTTACAGTTATTAAGTGGATTAATGATGCTGTTGTCTCTTCGTCTTTCCGAGATTTACAGCAATAGAGTTAAATATGTTTAGTAACTGTTAATTATGCTTTGTTGTGAGCACGAAATGGTTTGACTTCTGGTGTTGCCAGTGAGACCCGTTGGGGTTGAGGTTCTCCTGCGTTGAGTGTGGTTTTGGGTGGTTCCCTACTTAGCCAGTGACTTGTTGAGACTCACTCCCTTACAGTTCTTTTCAGGGTTTACCGTTGGTGTCGCTTGAGGAGGTGTTGTGACAGACTTGTACCACCAGCAGTAGTGTTAGTAGAGTTGTCTGAGCTTGTGCTCCCTCGGAGTATGCCCCAGGTAGTTGTACTCTTTTTAATTTGGACATGTAATAATGTAATGGGACAGATGTAAATTGTATATGCAGGTATGAGCACATATCCTTTCTTGTGTCTCTTACTGTTGTGGTTTGTCTTTTATGTTCTTCCTGGACTCGTGTACGAGCTATCCCTTACGAGACTTCGGTCCGTTCACGGGAGACGGATCTGGATATGGACCCTTATTGAGTATAGATATCCAGGGCTGTTACAGTTGTATCAGAGCAATTGTCCAGTTAGAATATGAAAAGACATGAGTGATTATTGTGGGTAATAGTAGATGTGATTGGTGGTGTACTATGAGTGATTATTGGATTGTGGTTAAAGTATAATTGATTAAAGATTTTCTGTTATAGAAATTGAAAGAATTAGTGAGTTTAGTTATGAAATTTACTAAAAAAATGTTTTAATGATAATCAGAATTGGTAGAGAAAGGTATAAAGTAGTGATGTGATGAAATAATAGAGGGAATTGTGTTATGATGAGAAATAGGGCTTTGTAATTAGAACTGTTAAATGAGTAAATTGTTTTTGAGAATTGTAATAGAGATAGTCATTGTGTTTGAGATTTATGTTAATGAAGTGTTAAGGAGTTGCTTGGATAATATTATGATTAATGGTAGTTAGATTTGAAGTGATTAAGTGAGATAGTCTAGTTTGAGATGAGATGTTGGCAAGCAGAGGAATAGTAATTAAGATGATTCTTAAGTGTGATTTGTGATTAAGAATAGTTGTAATAAAGAGTTTAAGAGTAGTACTATCATGAGTAATAAGGATAATAGAAAGTTTGATATAGAAACTCATGTAAGTGGATGTAAAGGTGATTGGTTGATTAAATAGACAGTAAAAGAGCAGTGGAAAGTCAGATTTTGTCAAGAATTTTATAAGAGAAAGATGTTTGTTAATAAAAGGCAATAGATAAAGATTTCATAGAAAGATTTGTATTAAGTTGTTGCAGTATTAAAGATAAGAGTAGTGGTGCTAGCATTTGTGTATAGATTGTGGAAGTAGAGAAGGGAAATTGGTGTCAGAGACAGATTGAAGTTAAAGCTAAATAATTAAAGTAAGTTGAAGTTATGTAAGTTAGAATGGGCAAGGTTAAGTCCATTGAAAAGTAATGGAAAATAGTAAAGTGGATTATGAATAGATATTTGTGAATGAGCTGTAACAGTGAACTGTTTATTTTTGGCAGTAAGTTAGTGATGTGGAATAAAGTAGAATAAATCATTGTGTTTAAGAGAAATATTTTGTAAAAATGGTGTTATGGTATTGATGATAAAGATAAAGTTTAGTATTAATGATCAGATGAAGAAAAAGAGAATGTGTAGATTATAGAATGGTGATAATTAAATGATTCAGGAAATGTGCAATAAGAATTTGTGTAATGAAAAGCAGTAAGAGTAAAGTGATTTGGATGAATAAATGAATTTTGTTATAAGAATATTTCTGGAATTTGAAGAAAATTTATAATATTCGATTAAGGAATTGTGAGCAGATTAGAGCATGGTGAAAAGAAGCAGAAAAGGTGAGGAGCAGTATAATCAGTTAAAGGTAAGGAAAACTTGAAATTTCATGTTAGATAGTTGAGCAGGCTTTGAATAAAGGTAAATGCGAATTTTCGGGTATGTGTAGTAATGAGAATAGAAGATGTGATGAGATATGAATTATATTGTTAATGATTAGAGAATATTGTTTGAAGCAAGGAAATATATAAAGAGAAAAGTATATCAATATGATATGCCAAGATTTAAAATTTAGTGTGAAGTAATTGAGGCAGCAGATAGAATATGAGTGGAGTCAATTAAGTGGTATTGATGTATGATAAAAGAAATGTAAAGTTAGTTGGAAAGTATAATTTGAAGTAAGATAAGTTATTAATGAATTAAGGGAATCCAGAATTTATGAAATATTTGGTGAAAGGTTTAGTTGATCAGAGTAGCGCAGCGGAAGCGTGGAAGATTTAATATTCATGATTATCTGAAGTTAAGTAATTAAAAGAGATTTAAAGATCTGGGTGCAAATGAGCCAATGATGTTAGTGGTGATAAATAAATGGTGAAATAACATGGAAATTTGAAATTTTAAATAATGTAAAGTGAAAGGATTTAAGTAAGGAAGGCTCAGAAAGAAATGTTGCAAGCATAACCAGGAAAAAATGTGAAAATAGGTTTGGTCCAAGGAGATAAAGCGCTAATAGCAAGGTAGAATCGCTTATGGTTGAAAGGTAAAGAATGGCAGATAAATCCAGAAAATAAAGTAATTGCAGAATAAATTAAAGAGAAAGGAAAGGCAGAGCAAGTATGAGAATGAGTAAATAGTTGGAAAGAAAGATGCAGAGCTTCTTTGCATATGGCTTTGTTTCTTCTTAGGTGATAGTGTGGTTTATTGTTGCTCGTTTTGAATGTCGAGGACGACATTCTTTTTTAGGTGATAGTAATATAACGTAGCGCGTTTCTCGGATCTTCGCGGATCATGGATTAGTGGTAGTTCGGACCTGTGTTTATTGGTTTTGGTGTGGTGCTCATGGCCAATATGGGGTCATTGGGCCTTGGTTGTGGTTTCCGCGCGTTGTGTGGAGCTTAGTGGGCCGGCAGGTTAGGCCCGTAGTGCTCGTTGGTTCACTGAGTGTGAACGCGACGGTGGTGTAGGCCGCGTTCGGAACGCGTCGGTAGCAAGGGTCGTGTTAAGGTTGCGGCTGTTTGGAGTCGACGCCTGCTAGCGCGCCGCATGTCGTGCACGGGGCGGGGCTGCTGACGTCTGGAGTGCTAAGGCAGTGATGCTTGAAGCTGTCGCGATCATGTCGCGGTGGTTAGGTGTGTCGCGTTAGTAACCGCTGTGTGGTTTTTAAAAAGGGTTTGGCCGAACAGAGCTTCTGCAAGCTCGGCTCGACCTGGGGAGGAGCTGCTGCGGCTCTGTTGGGCGATTTGGTGTTTTGGCGAGGTTCTCGTCGCGCTCTCGACGCGAGGACGTTGCATGGAGCGGGGGAGACGTCGTGCCATAGCCGGTTTGCGTGTTCTTCGTGAAGGTAGGGAGTTCTACCTTGATTTGATTACGTGGATGGAATGTGATGTGTATTCCATAATTTTAATGCTTTATGAACAATAGAGAGCATGCTAGGTTATTCATTAAAGCATGAAATTCTGGAATTAATGTGGTTTGCATGGAAATCCGGAGATGGTTGCTGGATTAGGGTTTTTACCTGCTAAGGCGACGGCCTAGGGTGTCGCGACATGGTCGCGACAGCCCGATCTGTCGCATTAGAGTTTCTGTCGCGGTGTATAAGTGGGTCGCGATCTAATGACGGCCCAGGTTCCTATCGCGGTTTGTCGGGGTGTCGCGACCAGGTCGCGGTAGGCCATTCTGCCGCGACAGAGTTTCTTGTAGCGCCATATCGTAGTATCGCGATCAGAAGGCGGTCCTAGCCTCTGTCGCGATAGCAACCGAAGGTTCTATTTTACATGATGTTGGTGTTTTGGTTATTCGTTTATAGTTTAATTATTGTGCATGGCAATGTTAATGATGCCTTGGCACTTGTAGCGCTCAGTGAGCGTGGTTAGTGTGTCGTTTGAGTGTGGTTTACGTGTTAAGGGTGGTGCTCAGGAAATGAGCATACTTTTACGTGATGTATATAAAAGTTTGAGTGTTGTGCATGAGTATGCATGGCTAGTGGTTTGACGTAATGATTGTTGTATTGTAACTTCTGTAGTTGGTGTGAGATGACGGGGCAATGACGGTCGGATATGAACCTAGTCTTAGTCTATGGTTGTCTTTTAAAGAGTATTACAATGTTATACATGTTAAGTAATGTGTGTTGCCGTAGAGGTCACAGGGTGACCAATGACAGGCAAGGTTGCATGTATTGTTGTGATATACGTATGTATTAGTGTGAGTTGGTTTGGAGGTCACATGGTGACCAATGATAGGCCAGATTATGAATGGCTATTGTGGTTTGTAGTAAAGAATATATAAGTATGTATATCGTGGTTTGTGCATTGCTGAGTTTAGTGGTCCGGCGCCTATTCCGGAATGCCTCTTCAGTTGGGTACCCCAGGTTCTGTGTGAGCCAGGCACGTGTGTTTGTTGTGCTCAGGGTTTGTCCCGGTGTGGTGGTACCGTTGAGGTCTTCTCGTCTTCCTTAACACCCTCACTCTTGTGCTGAGTAGTACGTCCGGCTGAGGGAAAGACGGCAGTGGGACAGCGACTAGAGAGAGAGTTTGTTGTGTTGTCGCTTGTAGCGCGCTCGTAGTTGGGGGAGATGGACACCAGTAGACGTACTGGTCCCCAGCTAGTCCTGTTTACCAGTGCCTCACTTTAGATAGCTCAGGCCAGAGTCTCTAGAGATGCCAGGCATGGGCCTGCAGGGTGTGTGACCTGTAGGTTTGTGGTGGTTTGGTTGGACTCCACAGTTCTTTGGCTTTACTTGTGTTGTGGAGCTGCAGTTGGACCTTTCGTCCGTGACTGTGAGACTGAGAGGTTGTTCTTGTGTTGTGTTGTCCGGGTTGGATACTGGTGTCATGAACCAGTAGTCTATCCCGTGTGGTGGCGTTGTGCTTGCCGGCTTGTGCTTTGCTATTGGCTATAGCGTGCCTTAGTTGTGGTTTCACTAGTTGTTGTGTGCCATGGTGTTGGCACAGTTGTAGTTGTGGTTGGTGAGCGGTGACTCACTAGTTGTGGTGTGCCCTAGTGGTGGCACAGTTGTGTTTGTGTTTCAGTGGTAGTACCTCGTGGTGGTGGGTACCTGTACCCTTTGTGGGTGTTGGTTTCTCGTGATACCTTGTGTACCAGTCTTTCAGGTGTTGAGGTGGAGCTGTGCTCTGTGGGGGTCGTGTGGTAAGACCTTCCACTTGTTGTGTTTTACCCTTTTATGGATAAGTTTCCGAATATGGTTTAGTATGTGATGGATTGGCACCGTGGTAGCCAGTCCTGTTATTTAGGTGTGATATTTGATACATCATGGTTTAGGGGTATAAAAGATTAGCTCTTGGTTAGCAATCCTGTTACCCGTGTGTTGAAGGCTTTCCAGTGAAGCTTGTAGCTTAGGTAATGCTTTGCCTGTGTGGCTTACAGCTTAGGCGACCAGCTGTTGTCGTGGTGTGCCTGTGAGGTTTGTGGCCTAGGCTTTACAGTTATTGAGTGGATTAATGATGATGTTGTCTCTTCGTCTTTCTGAGATTTACAGCAACTGAGTTAAATATGTTTAGTAACTGTTAATTATGCTTTGTTGTGAGCATGAAATGGTTTGACTTCTGGTGTTGCCAGTGAGACCCGTTGGGGTTGAAGTTCTCCTGCGTTGAGTGTGATTTTGGGTGGTTCCCTACTGAGCCAGTGACTTGTTGAGGCTCACTCCCTTACAGTTCTTTTCAGGGTTTACTGTTGGTGTCGCTTGAGGAGGTGTTGTGACAGACTTGTACTACCAGCAGTAGTGTTAGTAGAGTTGTCTGAGCTTGTGCTCCCTCGGAGTATGCCCCAAGTAGTTGTTCTCTTTTTAATTTAGACATGTAATAATGTAATGGGACAGATGTAAATTGTATATGCAGGTATGAGCACATATCCTTTCTTGTGTCTCTTACTGTTGTGGTTTGTCTTTTATGTTTTTCCTGGACTCGTGTACGAGCTATCCCTTGCGAGACTTCGGTCCGTTCGCGGGAGACGGATCTGGATATGGACCCTTATTGGGTATAGATATCCAGGGCCGTTACACCCTTGGTACAGGTAACGATTCTCATGTACCAAACAGGAAGTGCACATCCCATGTGCGGCCCAAGAACGCAGCAAACTTGGCGATTCATGCAGAACGTGAATTGACGAAAACGCATGAAATAACATTCATATGGTGCCGATTCCGACCGAGCCAGCAACCTGGCTCTGATACCACTGTAAGGAATCGATTAGAGCGCAGCGGAAAGCGCGATTCCCTCAGGTTGATATCGTTGCCGGTGGCGCGATTCCCTCAGGTTGATATCGTTGCCGGTGGTCTGAATCGAACAAAAACTGAAAACCCGTGCATAGGAAGATCCGATCTTTACCTTTGCGGGGTTGTGAAACTCCCGAACCCGGGGAGGTGGTAGCGCTGGAGGCGCTGGTGCTACAAGACGTTCAGGTGTCCGGCCTCTAGACGTATCCACGCGAACTCCAGACGTAGACGGGATCTCCTCGGTCTCCACGCGTCTCCCAAATCTCAGCTCCACCATGTGCCAGGAGAGAGAAGAGGTGGGGGCGCCCTAAGGAGAGAGAGAGGAGGGGGGCGGCCAAGAGAGAAGACCTGTAGCCTAGGCCAGGGTTTGACTCTCCACGTGTATTTATAGACACTGCAGTTTTTCATAAAAACCCAGTTATTATCTATAATGTCCATCCTTCCCAGTCTGCTCGGAATTCTATTACGTGTGACCCTCTAGGCCCAAGTGCTAGTCCAATTTTCAGCCCATTAAGTCCAATAACTCTTTATTCACTTACTGTAATTAATTAATAACTCATATTAATTAATTACACAATCGATTATCGTCTCACGATAACTTACCGGGCTTCCAATCAAGTTGGGTGCCAAGCAACACCACTTGATCCTGGAAAGCATTGGGGTTTAGCAACCCAATCAAGGAACCCTTTCTGTCAACAGTTACCACATGACTATAGTTCTTCACTCATACAATGCTCCCGAGTGCACTTAGGGTATGGTCAACTGTCAAACCCTAATATGCGCACTCACTTGGATTAGATGTCGCATAACAATATCAGAAAACTCCTTTTCTGATAAGTAGCCATGCCCTGGCCAGGGACTATCAGACATCTTTCCTTAGAGCATTCACTCTCTTATTACGGAGAGCGAGCGATCCCATATTGACCACACAATTACCTTCGAAGGTATTCCGCTAGATCCGAGCACTTAACTAATTAAGACCTCATAGCTAGAGATCTATAAGTTAAGGTCAAAACCCAGAAGTCCACCAACAAGGTGTCCTTTGTGACGGCCCTAGATATTTATGCTCGATAAGGCTCCATATCCAGATCCGCCTCCCGCGAACGGACCGAAGTCTCGCAAGGGATATCTCACACACGTGTCCAGTAAGAGTATAAAAGACAAACCACAACAGTATAAGACACAAGAAAGTACATGTGCTCATATCTGTTCACATATTTGTACAATTGTTCCATTACATTAATACATGTCCAAATAAAAAGTACAACTACCTGTGGCATACCCCGAGGGAGCACAAGCTCACACAACACTACTACAACACAACTGCTGGTGGTACAAGTCTGTCACAACGCCTCCTCAATCCGAACCAACAGTAAGCCCTGAAAAGAACTGTAGGGGAGTGAGCCTCAACAAGTCACAGGCTCAGTAGGGGCTACCCAAAACAACAACCAACTACGGACACCTCAACCCCAGAGGGTTTCATTGGCAACACCAATAGCCAAACCTCACAACATTTATAATTAAATAACAGCTTAGACAGTAAGTGATAAACAAATGCATATTCCTCATAAAGAAAGAGGAACCACAGGACTAGCACAACACTACTAGTCCGCTCAACAACTGAAATGCCTAGGCCGCAAGCCTCACAAGCACCTTATTCCAACGACTGGTCGCCTAAGCTACAAGCCACACAGGCAAACCACTGCCTAGGCTACAAGCTTCACAGGCGAACCCCAAACACATGGGTACAGGACCGCTGACCAAGAGCTGATCCATTCTACCCCAAACCACGATATGTCGAAAGCCATACATAAGGTAGCAGGACTGGCTACAACGGGCCAATCCATCACATATTAAAACCATAATCGCAACCTTACCCGAGGAAGGGTAAAACACAACGAGTGGAAGGTCACACCACACGACCACCACTTCAACACCTGAAAAGACTGGTACATAACGTACCACTACAAAGCACTACCCACACAGGATACGGGTACCTATTACCACAAGGTACCAGCACGGAAACCGCAAGTAAACTAGTGCTGTAACAGGGCACACCATAGCGAGCTAAACCACATTTAGTGAGTCAACACTCACCAACCATAACCAAAACTATGCCACCACTCGGGCACACCACAAGCTACAATCGCAGTCACAACTGTGCCAACACCAGGGCACACCTCGAACAGGTCAAACCTTGACTACGAGTCACAAACTCACGAGTCACAGTCAGTGGCAAAGCACGAGTCGGAAAGGAACGACGCCACCACACGGAACGAACTACTGGCTGATCAGGCCAGTATCCAACCCAGACAACACAACACAATAACAATCTCTCAGTCTCGTAGCCACGGACCCTCAGTCCAGCTACGGCTCCACAAACTCACAAGTCAAGCAACTAACTGTGGAGACTAACAAACACCACCACTACCTGCAGTCTCACACACTGCAGGCCCATGCCTGGCACCTTTAGGGACTCAGGCCCGAGCTCCCAAAAGTGAGGCACTGGAAAACAGGACTAGTTGGGGATGAGTGTCGACTACTGGTGTCCGTACCCCTAACTACGAGCGCGCTACAAGCGACTGCACACCCACAAACACAAGCCGCTGCCCTACTGTCGGCTTTCCCTCAGCCGGACGTACAACTCAAACACAGGAGTGAGGGTGTCCAGGAAGACGACACAGACCTCGACAGTACACAAGTACCGGGACAAACCCCGAGCACAACACACGTGTCTGGCTCACACAGAACCTGGGGTACCCGACTAGAGAGGCATTCCGGAATAGGCGCCGGACCACCACACTCGGCAAGCTCAAACCACGGTATATAACTTTCTATTACCAACCACGGTATATATGTTAAGAATAGCTTATTCTAGTCACCATGTGACTTACAAGCTAACCTACACAATCACATACATAAACCATATTAATAATAATACCACGGCCTGTCATTGGTCACAAAGTGACCTCCATTGCCACGTCAAACTCACTACTTGGTAACCACTTAATAATCACATTTGTACTTCATTAATTAACTATCATAATCAATCTATAATCATATGCTAGAAAGCTAGGGCTAGGTTCACACAGGAACCTCACTGCCCAACCACCTCGACGCACTACAAAAGTCACACCACAATCGAGTGTGCAACATGCACACTCCCGTGGTACGCCATGTACTGTCACCACAACCAAGTAAACCACATGTTAATAACATGGTGACACGCTCAAAGAGCGCTATAGGTGCCAATGCACCACTTACTAAAGCCATAGACTTCAAATATCAATAATCGAATAATCAAATCATTAAAAACATACATAACCAGACCTCACTGCTGAGGTCGTGACATGGGGTACTGTCGCCACCAGGTCGCGACACCCCGACATACCGCGATAAGAAACTCTAACACGACGGATTCACTTGTCGTAACCAGGTCGCGACAAGAACCTGGGACGCCATCATATCGCGACCCACATAAACGTCGCAACAGAAACCCTAATGCGATGGATCGGGCTGTCGCGACACCCTGGGCCGTCGCCTTCGCAGGCGAAAACCCTAATCCGGAAGGAACTCCACGGATCACCCTTCCTGACCATTCAAACCACGTTTAATTCACATTTTTCATGCTTTAATGGATACCCTAGCATGGTATCTAATGTTCTCTAAGCTTTAAATGAATCAAATCAACACCACGAGCAATCCACACAATCAAACAAGGTAGAAACACCCTACCTTCGCGAAGAACGCGAAGACCGGAGATCCCTCGGCGTTTTCCCCGCTCCACGCGACGTCCTCGCGGCGAGAACACGCCCCACGCACCTCCAAAACCTCGAACCGTCCGAAAAAACTCTGCAGCAGCTCCCCCTGGCCGAGCAGAGCTTCCCCTACTCTGTTCGGCGAAAATCCCTTTAAAAATGCACAGCGGTTGGGATCGCGACGTGCATCCCCGTCGCGACCTGATCGCGACCTAGATGACCGTCGCCTTCCCAAGGCCGACGTCAGCAGGCCACCCAGCGCATGACACTTAGCGCGCATGCAGACGTCGCCGCTCAACAGCGGTAACAGGAACGCGACCTCAAGAGCCGTCGCGTTCAGAACGCGACGGACACCCCTGTCGCGTTCACAGGCAGAAAACCTGTGAGCGCTTTGGGCCCAACTTGGCGGCCCACCAAGCCTCACAATACGTGTAACACCTGAAACGCAATCGAATGAGCCACACACTCGCCACCAAACCTGCTAAACCTGGATCCACGGGGATCCGAAAAACGCGCGACGTTACATCCTTGGTGTCTCAGGTCTAAGAACCAATCACGCCACTGTGACAATGAATCTAGTTGGTTGACAGTTAGGTAACATTACCATCTAGCGATTCATAACGGATCAGTTCAGTGAACTCATTCTCCAATGAGCACCTACAGATTCACCTTAGTGTCTCCACACAAGTGACTATGAGACTAGTCACCCTCATCATATGAGCAGGTGCAACCTGTACTAGTCTAACCGGATATTCGATGTCCTTCTCGAATATCCCCCGACTAGGAACAATTAAGAATATACGTTTAAAGGATATTAATCTCATTGTTACGATCTTATCATAATTAATATCCATTGCGCATATTCATGGACTTCATAATGAAACGATAAACGAATTACACATAATGAATATAACAGCCTTATTATTATTATTAAAGAACAAAATTGTACAAGTTATGATTGGCTTGAGAACACCCATAACTAACACATTTCTCTCTCTCTCTCTCTCTCTCTCTCTCTCTCTCTCTCTCATGCATGCTAGAGTCAAAGGGGGAAGGGGAAGGGAAACTCGGTCCCCTCGAGACCTTCGGTACTGTTAGAACTAGTGCAACTCCTTCTCCTTCTCTATCACACACACACACTCTCTCGGCACCCTAAGCCAGCGTGCACGGGCAGAACTCCTCACTTAGGAAGGTTTGAACAAGCGGCCATGATGGTGATGACACCGAAGGCGGTGATGAAGTCCCACCGACACTGGAGTCTCCACTATGTTGTCAGAGAGAGAGAGAGAGAGAGAGAGTCGAACTTGTGGTGAGAGAGAGGGGGGAGATAGGGATATATATTGTAACAACTTTGATTTTTTAAATCTCAAGTAAAATAAAATTTTAATTTAATAAATGTGATAAATAGAATTAAATTAAATTAAGAGGGAATAAAGTGAATAAAAGGGGATTAAATCAAAAATTCATTAAGCTAAATTAAGAATGGGTTGTATTAATGGCCCAAACATAAAAGAATGGGCCCAATGTGAAGAGCCCATCATGGGATGGAAGTTAATTAAGCCAATTTTATACCTAATTAATTAATAAATTAAAAGGGTTAAGATAAGCATGAAATTAACCCATAATTATCCAAAATAAGAGCCATCATCCCATCCTAACCCCTTGGCCACGAAATTAGACATCTTCCATATCCTCTTAGGTAGATAATGGCTAGAAAATAGGGAGATAATAGTGAAAAATCGGAGTTTGAAGGGAAGAGAAGAGTTTTAACTAGAAAGGACTCTTACACAAGCTATACACACCCTAATTTGGTCCTATCAAGCCTCATTTCGTTGTTGGGGCTCTGGAGAACGAGGAGGGAAGGCTGAGGACGAGGAGCAGGAGAGGAGGAGCTTGGAGCAAGGGGTTTTCTTCTTCCTCTTCGTCATCAACCCTAGTTTACCATTACAGCAAGAAAATGTAGGCAATCTCTCAAGCACAATCGATTAACTTCGGCCATAGGTAGCATATGCATCCATCTATCAAAGCCCTATGATTTCCCTATTTTTCGTTGCTCTATGAAGGAGTGTTAAATACTTCAATCCATGTCATCTCTATGTATCCAAACCTTCATGATTACTTTCAATCCACGCATGTACTTGATCCCATGCCCTGAAAATATTCTCATAAATACTACATGTTGTTAGCTTTCAAACGCCCCTATTTTCCCTAATTTCCATGATGTAATCGTTGCTAATTAAATCATTTTCCATGACTGTGCATATTTAGGTCACCGAAATGTAACATTGTTAAAACATGCACAAACCTTGTATGTTTCCTAATTACTCATGCATGTTGATAGATCTATGAGTCTAATTTCATTTAAAACTAGTTTCATAATTTTTGGATCATCGTGCGATTTTATATCGATTTTAGAAGAGCTCTGTATCATGCATGGGAGGGAAGGACCAAACCCAAAAAGGGCAGATCCCATTTTCTGGGTCAGGCCGCCCCTCTGAAATCGCGACGGCTCGACCCGTCGCGATCTCAGAGGGGACGCGGCTGGCCGGTCCGTCGCGTTATGAACGCAATGGCCTACACCGTCGCATTTTCCTCCTGAACCGCGCCAACCGGTCAGTTTGCCTGTCACGCCCGGACCGCCCCGTCTCGACTTGAATCGCGACGGGTACCCCCGTCGCGTTTTAAGATTTTCGGCCAGAACTGTTATTTGCCCTTATGCCCCTACTATTTATGTCTTTTAACCCTTGTTTAAGTTAAATCATGCACTATTAAGATTAGAATTAACCTAAACATTATTATTTGTCAATATTTAAATAAATCTCATTAATTAAAAGCCATGTGCACGATTTATCATACTCTCATGATTTCTTACACTTGCACACACTAAACATTATTATTTGTAATGAGACCTTATTAAAATACTCAATAATATATTTGGTAATTATTAAGTGTAATTATTTCACTTAAATTTCATTATTATTTAAATGACACTTATCTTCGCTTTATTCGCGTGCTTTGTACACCGATATCGCGTCCCTCTGCCTTCGAGCACTTGAGGCAAGACGGACAACGTTTCGTTACACACTTTTCTTGGTGTGGACCACCTATCCATTGGGAATACTCCTGACTGGACCAGTGACTCCTTGTTAAGGCCTCTGTAAGACTCCTTGGCTTTGGCGCACGTCCTTAGCCGATGAGCTGGTTGTACCCTTAAATCCCGTTACACCCTTAGGGATCAGTACGATTCAACGGCCTTAGTGTGTTTCCTTCTTACCTTGTGATCACGTCGGACCATCTAGTCTGTGTTTTAGCACGGCTAGTGGGCGGTGGTGACTTCTACCAGATTGCCGGCACCTGACCTAGTGCTGTGCAACTGTGACTATCGTTGTTTATCGTGATTTTACGATTACGTCCATGTCTCATCT
This sequence comes from Colocasia esculenta, assembly GCA_014218235.1. NCBI lineage: Eukaryota > Viridiplantae > Streptophyta > Magnoliopsida > Alismatales > Araceae > Colocasia > Colocasia esculenta. The sequence continues at coordinate 206,168 of JACBKR010001264.1, forward strand.
ACTATCCGTGTACTCTCATCTGTTCACTTTCACTCTACAATCTCGTCTATTTCATCTACTATTCTCATCTATTCTTGGTACTCTATTTGACCATCCATATGATTGTCTAAGATAAGAAACATAACTTATGCCAGTGCAATAGGGCCCGATCTGGTCCTGGGAGGAGCACTCGAAAAGTGTCATTTTCCCATGGGAGTTAAAATGATCAGGATGTTGGCATACATACAGTGCCATTATACTATCAAGATTTAATCTATGACAATCAATCAGTGCAATCTATACAAGTGATATCGTTACTAGGGCACCGTTGTGCAACTTTACGTGCTATATCGTTACATGGCCAATCCTTTATCGTACTTGATGTGCTATTTTCCATGTACTAGTGCTATCGTTCTTTTGCTATCGTTACTTTGCTCTACATGACTATGCTCTCTAGTTATCCTGCCATTTAAGACATTAATCATTTAAAGTCTGCTTGTTCTCATGAGATATTAAGTCCTACTGAACGTTATTCGCTCATCCTGCGTTATTATTTCATGTGTTTCAGATGAGTCTGATGAAAATTACCACACTCACGAGGAGGGGAATGAGGATGATGCTCAAGAGTGACCCATTTCGTCCACCCGTGCTTAGTAGTTAGTTAGTTAGTCGTCAGTTAGTCATTATGTAATAGTTTAGATTTAAATAAAGTACTTTGGGCCCTAGTTTTGGCTCTGATTAAAGAATGTAATAGCTAGTTGATGAATTATTAATGAAGTTGGATTTCATTTGGTATTATTCCAATTGTGCAATAGTTGTTGTTTATTTATCGCTTTGTACTACTTAATAACTGTAATTCCGCTCCGATATTCCGCATCGGGGCGTTACAGTTTTGTGGTATCAGAGCCTAGGTTATTCTTAAGTATATGATGATCTAAGTTGACATGCCTTAACTTAGAGTCTAATTCCATACATATGTGAGAGATGGGTAGAACCATGGATAATAAGATAAAATAAACTCACACACGCACAAACTTAGTGCAACCTCATTATCTTACATTAAACATTCTATTTTGAAGGAACTTAAGACACTAGCAATGGCAGCGGAGCGTGTACAACTCCGTGACATACAGCAGACTATTCAGCAGCTTACTCAAGCATTACTTCAAGCTGCTGGAGCTGGCGGTGGTAATTGTGGTGCTGGAGACTTGCACCAAAATTTTCACAATCTGAACCCGCCTCGATTCAGTGGGACTACTGATCCCGATGAGGCAGAGAATTGGCTTAAAGAGATAGAGCATATTTTCCATGTCATGCAATGCACGGATGGTGACAAGATACTTCTGGCAACCTTTCAGCTTGAACGGGACGCCCGTGCGTGGTGGGAGTCCGTCGAAGCGACTAGAGCTGATGCACAGTTTACCTGGAATGAATTTAAGGAGCATTTCAACTCCAAGTATTTCTCTGAACGAGTCCAAGAGAGGAAGACATCAGAATTTACGGCACTTAAACAGAGGAACCTTACAGTCGCCAAATATGAAGCATAATTCTCACGATTGACACGATATGTCAATCATCTTGTCGGCATAGAAAGAATGAAGGCAAAGTGCTTTCTTAATGGGCTCAGGCCTGCATACATCACCCAATTGGCACCATTAGACATCCAGACTTATCCAGAAATAGTCAGGAAGGCACAACTGCTGGAGGATGCGACCGACCTCACTGATCGCATCAAAGGTAGAATGGTCAAGAAGGAGCAGACATCTGGAACACCAAGCAAGCCCACCAACATCCAAACATTTGCTGATACATTAAATGAAAAATCTGCATCCATGGAATTTGAATTGCCTGTCACTACACCTTTGGGGGAGAAAGCTCAATTAAACAAATATTTTCCATTAGCTGATCTGACGATTGATGAACTAAACCTAAGAGCCGATCTGATCTGTATGCCCATGGAGGGCTACGATGTCATTCTGGGAGCCAATTGGCTATCCACTTATGGGGCTTGTGTTGACTGTAGAAGAGGGAAGATAACATTTAGTGAATTCCCTAAATTGATCTTTACGGAACGTAGACACAAGAGGCATTTGTCTCTCGTCTCTGCTATTAAGGCTCAGAACATGATAAGGAAGGGTTGTGTGGCATTTCTCGCCGTAATAGTCGTTGAAAAGAAAGCATCTAAGATATCAGACATATATATAGTGCAAGAGTACCCCGACGTGTTCCCCGATGAGTTGCCAGGCATTCCACCTGAAAGAGATGTGAATTTCTCGATTGATCTAACACATGGAGCTGCACCAGTGTCACGCCAACCCTACAGAATGTCCCCTGTTGAATTGAAGGAGTTAAAGGAGCAATTGATGGAACTGCTGGAAAAGGGATTTATCAGACCAAGTACTTCTCCTTGGGGAGCACCAGTGCTGTTTGTCAAGAAGAATGACGGATCCCTGAGGCTATGCATTGACTACAGACAGTTGAATCTGACTATCAAGAACAAATACCCTCTGCCTCGTGTTGATGAACTATTTAATCAAATATCATGAGCCAAATACGTTTCTAAGATTGACCTTAGATCGGGATATCATCAAATGAGAATTAAGGATGCAGATATTTACAAGACGGCTTTCAGGAGCAGGTACGGTCATTATGAATTTATAGTCATGCCTTTTGGACTAACCAATGCTCTTGCAACTTTCATGCAACTGATGAACAACATATATCGACCATACCTCGACAAGTTCATCGTGGTGTTTATTGATGATATTCTCATATATTTCAAGACCAAGGAAGAGCATGAGGAGCATCTGAGGATCGCTCTGCAGATCTTGCGCGACAACAAACTCTACGCCAAATTGAGCAAGTGTGAATTCTGGCTCGAGGAGGTGTCATTTCTAGGGCATATTATATCCAAGGATGGTATCGTTGTCGATCCTTCCAAAGTAGAAGTTGTACTCAACTGGGAGAGACCGACCAATGTCACTGAGATCAGAAGCTTTCTTGGACTGATTGGCTACTACAGACGGTTCATAAAAGACTTCTCCAAGATAGCTGTACCTCTTACTCGCCTTACGCGAAAAGAGAACCCCTATGTTTGGAGCAAGGAATGCGAGAAGAGCTTTCAGACACTGAAGCAATGCTTGACCTCTGCAACTGTCCTCGCGCTACCAGTCGAGGGCGAAGGATTCTCAGTCTACACTGATACATCTGTAATCGGTCTAGGCTGCGTGTTAATGCAGAACGAGAAGGTGATAGCATATTCATCAAGACAGTTGAAGCCTCATGAAGTTAATTACCCTGTCCATGACTTAGAATTGGCTGTTGTGGTATTTGCACTTAAGATATGGAGGCATTACCTGTATGGGGAGCAATTCATTGTCTACTCCGACCACAAGAGTCTGAAGTACTTATTTTCCCAAAAGGAACTCAATATGCGACAAAGGAGATGGCTGGAATATCTGAAGGACTTTGATTTTAATATTCAATATCACCCTGGTAAAGGTAATGCAGTAGCTGATGCACTTAGCAGGAAGCCTATGAAGTCCTTGTCTTGTTTAGTCATGGGCGAGATGCAATTACTCGAGCAATTCACCAGTCTGGATCTAAATATTGAGCAGAGAAGTGATCAGGTGTTGGTGGCTAACCTTAGAGCTCAACCCGACATCTTTGTCGAGATCAGGGAGCAACAGGCTAATGATCCATTCCTAATCCGAGTAAAGGAGACCATAGTAGACAAACTTGATTTCTCCATCACTGAGGATGGGAGAATATTGTTCCAAGCCAGGACATGTGTGCCTGACAATGAAGAGTTGAAGAGAAAGCTGATGGATGAAGCCCATAAGACAAAGTATACAATTCACCCAGGTGCAACCAAGATGTACCAAGACATGAAAATGTCGTTTTGGTGGCCAAATATGAAGCGTGAGGTGGCTGTGTAAGACCCGGCTTCCGGCGTTCCTTCCGGTGTCTTGGATGACTCGTGTCGTGTCGGGGATGTCCGACGCGATAGTCATCCGTGTCGCGGCGCGTCTATAGGTCGCGTTCCTGTCACGGTCTGGCACTTCGTCGCGACAGTGTTTTGTCGTGTTGCGCTGTCCCGGTCGTCTGACGCCTGTCAGGGTGGCAGGTGTGTCAATACGACCTGTCGGGCTGTCGCGGCGCCCGTGGGGGGCGCGTTCTGGTCGGTGGACCCGTCGCGTTAGGGTCCGTAACGCGACGGGGCGGTCCGTCGCGTTCTGGGTGCCGGGCGCTTAAGGCACAAGCCGGATACCCCTTTCCCTTTTTCCCTCTTTCTCCCTTCTCCCTCTCCTCCGGCGGTGGGGAGGCTCTCCTCCGGCGATCGGGCGTGGTGGAGGCCGGCGGCTCATGCGGAGTGGCGGAGCGGCGTGCGTGGAGCGAGGAGGAGGTGGCCAACCGTCGTGAAGGGCCCCTCGTGGGTTCGTTCTTCGTAAAATGTAGGGATCGCTTGAACTCTTCTCGATCTGGGTGGATCAGGAGATCCTCGTGGTTAGTAGTTAGTTTTACTGCTTTCCCCATGCTCCCCTCCCCTGTTCACTTGTGTGTAGCTCGTGGGCGGCCCCGGAATTGAGGATCCCGGCGGTCTGCCTCCCGGCTGATGTCGCGACCGTGCGACGCGCCGCGACATCAGTAGAGGCGTCGCCCCGGTTGGGCGCGACCTTATTGCGGCACACTAGGCGACCGCGATAAGGTGCGCTGTCGCGACCTGGTTTCCCGTCGTGACATGGTTTCTGTCGCGACGCGCCGCCCCGTCGAGTCAGGCTGTCGCAGTGCCCTTCCCCGTCACGATGGTGTCGCGGCGGCCTTGGGGGTCGCGACAGTGCCTGAGGGCGCCTCGGGTGTTTCCGTTGCCTGGTTGTGTGTCGGCGTGTGCCCCAGGGCAGGCTTTGCCCTTAGGACCTTCTGGTAGGGAACGCGGCTGGTTGCCTCCCTACGTTCGGTGACCGAAGGTGACACCTTCGTGGCCGTGTCCTGGCAGTGGTGCCAGGAGGGTCGCGTCTGTCTAACAATCGATTGACTGGCTGTCAATCGATTGTTACCAAAGCGACGGGCTTTCTGTGCTTCTGGTAGTGCTCTGAGGTTTTGGCTCGCTCGTGCGTGTTTGCTTGGCCGACGACCCTTTGAGGGTCTGTGCGTGCCTCTCGCTTGCTGGGCTTGTTGTGTGCTACAAGCCAGCAGTTCAGCGTGGTTTTGTTGTGCTGCCCCGCCTGTTCGCCCGGTGCTTGGCACTTGAGGGCTTGTCCCGTTCAGAGGTTGTCTCCGTTTCCTGGGACCCCCATCCTCGGGAGCCCGTTGAGGGAGGTATCCGGGCTACGAGTGTGCTCGAGTTGGCAGCCCACATGAGTGGACTCTGAGCTGAGGGGAAAATGAGGTTTGGACAGCGGCGCTGAGTCATTTGTAGAGCTCTCTTGTCTGGGTCTGGGACGCCGAGGAGTTCGGAGTGCTTTCCTGGCGCAGACCAGACAGTCCTTTGTCTCACTGCCTCTCTCTGCGTCGGTTCCGGAGCCACGTAGTGGTGTCAAGCGTGAGGCCGCAGCTTGGCCAGGCTGCGGTGTTGCGTGTGTTGTGTGTTCTGTGGCGGCTCTGTCTCACCCTTGCGCGGGGGCGGAGGCAGGAGCTAGGCTAGCAAGCAGAGCGTGTGGACTACGGGGCTCCCTCTTGGTTGCTAGCGGCGGTGGCTTGGTTGCTGTTGTTGTGACGACGTTTTCCTCACGACGTTTCCAAGTGTTCCTCGTTGCCCGAGCTTGCACGGCGGTTATAGCCCGGCTGTGCCTAGTTTCCGTGGGTGTCGTTGGTCTGGCCTTGGGCAGACCCGTACTTCTGGTGGCTTCCGCTTCGGTGTTCTGTCGGTTCCGTGGTCCCGTTCTTGGGTGCCAGCCCGTGATGGCACCGGCGTGTGTAGTTTCCCGACCTGGCGGTGTGTCCGGGGTCCGAGGTGGTTCTGCTTGTGGGCCCTCGACCTTGTAGAGGTCTGAGGTGGCCGTGCTTGCGGTGAGACGTCGTTCTCACTTGGTTGTTCCGTGGTCTCGGCAGGTGTGCCGAGCGCTGCTTCCGCTTTGTGCTTGACTCCATTGGTTTCTGCGGGAGTCGTGTGTGTGGCCCGACCTCGATTGGTGGTCGTGGCGTTGCGCTGTTCTCTTCCGCTGCTTAGTAGTACCTTGCTGTAGGTGTTACTCGCTTTACAGCTTTCTAGTGTAGTTTCCTGTTTTCGGAGTTCCTGCTGCTCTGGCCGGTGAGGGACTGGTAATCCCTACTGGGCCTTGTTCGCGAGGCTCACCCCCCCCCCCTACTTCCTTCAGCTAGGGGCTCGTCGTCGCGGGAGCTCGTGTCGGACGGGTTGCGGAGGCGGCTGTGGCGCCGTGTTGTTGTCAGCAGCAGAGAGAGCGAGTGTTGTGAGCTCTTGTAGCCGAGTGAGCTGAGAGCTGTGTTTTGTAAGTTCTCGGGGTATGCCCCTTAAGGACTGCACATTTCTTCTTGTACCTGTGCTTTTGCTTGGGACGCGTTGTACAAACTTTTGTATAATGTACACATTGTTATAGTTATTGGAATTCAGTACATATCTCACTAGACTAATTCTTCTAACCCTTCCGGATCTTCGGATCCGTGGGTGGCGACGTGAATTTCGGGCCCCTGGCGGGGGGTCCGGGAGGTCGGGTCGTTACAGGCTGAGCATGTCGCGCACTGCCTCACATGTCAGCAGGTAAAAGCGAAACACCGACGTCCTGCGGGTGTACTCAGACCTCTGGACATACCTGAATGGAAGTGGGAGAGTATTGGCATGGATTTCATCATGGGTTTACCCCGAACTCGTGATGGACTTGATGCTATCTGGGTCATAGTGGACCGTTTGACTAAGTCCGCACACTTTCTAGCAATTAAGAGTACCTGGAGTGTAGATGTACTTGCAGCATTATATGTAAAGGAGATAGTGAGATTACATGGACTTCCTGTGTTCATAGTCTCAGATCGCGACCCTCGATTCACATCTAGATTCTGGAAGGGACTTCAGACTGTTTTAGGCATAAAACTCAATTTTAGCACAACATTCCACCCACAGACAGATGGGTAGACGGAAAGAACTAATCAGATCGTGGAGGATATGCTACGAGCTTGCACTATAGATTTTGAGGGGTGCTGGAATGAACAACTGTCATTAATTGAATTCGCCTACAATAACAGCTACCAGGCCAGCATCAAGATGGCACCATTTGAAGCCCTGTACGGTAGAAGCTGTAGATCACCAGTCTGCTGGAATGAAGTAGGCGAACAACAATAGTTGGGACCGGATATGGTACAGAACACCAGCAGAGATATACAGATCATCAGAGACAGAATTAAGATAGCTCAGTCCAGGCAGAAAAGCTATGCTGACAAAAGAAGAAGGGACTTAGAATTTCAAACCGGAGATCATGTACTGCTCAAGGTATCCCCGACTCGAGGATTTCAAAGGTTTGGGATGAAGGGAAAGTTAAGGCCGAGATTCATAGGTCCATTTGAGGTACTAGAAAGAGTAGGCGGGGTGGCATATCGTCTAGCACTACCTCCCCAGTTTTCCACCGTACACAACATTTTCCATGTATCAATGCTAAGGAAATACGTGTACGACCCATCACACGTAATCAGCTATGATGATATCATTTTGAATAAAGATATGACCTATGAAGAGAAGGCGGTGAAAATCTTGGACAAGAAGATACAACAGTTTCGGAACCGACCCATATTTGTGGTCAAGATCCTCTGGAGGAATCATGAAGTTGAAGAAGCCACGTGGGAACCCGAAGCAACCATGCGACGAAATTATCCGGAGTTATTCAGTAAGTCATTCTTCCTCTTAAGATCATATGAATTTGAGGACTAAATTCTTTTTAAGAGGGGGGGGATGTAGCAACCTTGATTTTTAAATCCCAAATAAAATAAAATTTTAATTTAATAAATGTGATAAATAGAGTTAAATTAAATAAAGAGGGAATAAAGTGAAAAAAGGGGATTAAATCAAAAATTCATTAAGCTAAATTATGAATGAGTTGTATTAATGGCCTAAACATAAAAGAATGGGCCCAAATGTGAAGAGCCCATCATGGGATGGGAGTTAATTAAGCTAATTTCGTACCTAATTAATTAATTAATTAAAAGGGTTAAGATAAGCATGAAATTAACCCATAATTATCCAAAACAAGAGCCCCTATCCCATCCTAACCCCTTGGTCACGAAATTAGACCTCTTCTCTATCCTTTTAGGTAGATAATGGCTAGAAAATATGGAGATAATAGTGAAAAATCGGAGTTTGAAGGGGAGAGAAGAGTTTTAACTAGAAAGGACTCTTACACAAGCTATACACACCCTAATTCGGCCCTATCAAGCCTCATTTCGTTGCTGGGGCTCTGTAGGACGAGGAGGGAAGGCTGAGGACGAGGAGCAAGGAGAGGAGGAGTGTGACGAAACGCCTCGGCCAAGCCCGTTAAACCGATAACGTACTTGATCCGAATCCGCCTCCCGCGAACGGGCCGAAGCCTCGCAAGGGATACCAAACCACAGTCCGTGTAAACACAAAGGAACACACCATTATATATATATAATTCACAAGTTACATAGCCAAATTTCCACAAAAAACTATAAAGAGGTATAACTGAAGAAAGTAAACAACTACAAAGCTACACTGCTGGAGAACTACACAGCTAGGACTACACTGCTGGAGGTACTGACCCTGCACCGCTACGGCGCGGCCCTGAGCTGGACGACGGTCGTGAGACGTCCTCCTCGCTCTCACTTGTGGGGGTAGGGGTGAGCCTCTCTAGTCACTGGCTCAGTAGGGAACTCCCCCAAAACCGAGCAAACCAAACACCACATGTACGAATAGTAAACAACACCAACAATTTATAGAACAGCTAAGCAGGTAAGTAAAGCTGTAAAAGTACTCACCGTCTGCCGACTACGAGAAACAACAGTAATAATTAACGGAAACCAGTACAGGTGTACAAGCTAAAGTAGAGACAGCCAACACGAGCCACGTGAACTGGTTCGCGACACCAGAACTGACTCGGACAAACTAACACAGGTCTACCCCTCAGTCTCGCAGCCACGGACAAAAGGTCCAGCTGCCGCTCCACGTAAAAAGGTCAAGCAACTGTGGAGACCAACTAAACACCACCACCTGCAGACCACACGGTCACAGGCCCATGCCTGGCACCTCAGGAGACCCTGGCCCGGGCTCTCTAGAGTGAGGCACTGGAAAAGGACTAGCTGGGGACCAGTGTCGACTACTGGTGTCCGTACCCCCAACTACGAGCGCGCTACAAGTGACTAAAAACAAACTCAAGTGTCACTGTCCCACTATCGTCTTTCTCTCAGCCGGACGTACAACTCAACACAGGAGTGAGGGTGTCCAGGTCAGACGACACAGACCTCGACGGTACAACACAAGTCCCGGGACAAAGCCCCGAGCTAACAGCCTGGCTCACAAAGAACCTGGGGCACCCAACTGGAGAGGTAACCACGGTAGGCGTCGTACTACTCGCCACGTACACAAAACTACGTGCACGTCACACACAAACCATGTGAAACCTCACGTAAACCACAAGTAACCATGGTCCACTACACGTGAACCCAACTGACTCGCATAAACAACACGCAGTCACTGAAGTAAGCAACTAACTGCATACCTTGTATGCTAAACACGAGAACCAGGTGCACTCAGTGCACCTCATGTGTCAACACACATGCATTATCAATAAATGTTGTAATTAGTCATTTCTGTTTATAATCAGTAGGCGGCAACATCGACTGCCGCTTACAACAAGTCAACGGCAAGGGACCTGGCCGTTAACATCTTGGCTGAGGAGCTTGGCGACAAACGATGTTGACGCCAAGTTCTCCGGCCTTATACCCTGCAGAAACCCTAATCCGGCTCTGCGGTTTTCTAACCGTTCTAACTACATAAAAACATACAAATGCAGTTCCTTTAGCATGCCAGAACCCAATACAATCCATTACAACATGCTTCGTACATTAAACTACTCAAACCACCCATTAACCCCGCATGGTGCAACTTGATCCGAAAATGCATTATCATGCTGATTCAAGTGGGTTTGTTATGTTTTAATGTTTCTACGGAGCTACCAAGGTTCGTCCCCTACCTCAGAACATGCTAGAACCTCCCGCAATCTCCTGGTTCACGCCGAGCCCTCCGCGAGCTCCCACGGGAATTGCACCACGCTGCGACGTTTCCTCGCGCAATTCGGCAACGCCACGCGTTCTACGATCGTCCAACCACTCTTCGGAACCTGTTAGAAGCTTCAGAGACACGGGGGCAGCAAGCTGGGGCAAGAGGGAAAGAGAGTGAGCTGAGAGAACTGCTCTCGGGTGAGCCTATAACCTGCAGAATTCTCAGGTTGGCGTCAACCCCTATGCCGCCAACATCAACCGCCACCCTTAGCGTCCACATCTACTGCAGCCAAGTTCAAGCAGTCAACGTCCACTAACCTGGACGCCAACCAGTCAATGGCCACCCCTGGCCGCCAACTCCAACTGAACAGCAGCAAGTCCTGTTTCATTTCAGGACCAACTCTGCTCTTCACCTGCTCACGCCACACATTCACATCACACATTCCACACAACTAGCTCACATTGGCCTCACAACGGCCTACACAACCAACACACACATGATCCACATGGATCCGAAAGGCACGCGACGTTACATTACTATCATCTAAAAAGAAAATTTCGACCTCGAAATTCATAACATAATTCAAGGTTAAACAACTTATACACAATACCTTTACAAGCACTATCATCTAAAAAAAAGAAAATACACAAGCTTACTCAAACAGAGGGATACCCTTTAGCCATTTCCGCGGCCAACTCCCAGGTATCCTCACCCACTAATATTTTCCATCTCACTTTAACTATCTCAATTTCTTTATTCCTCAGCTTCTTCATCTTTCGATCTGTGATCTGCACCGGATACTCTGGCATAGTCATGTCCGGCCTCAGGTCACCACCTTGATATCTAATTATTTGATCTGGATCTTCAATACACTTCCTCAACATGGAGACATGGAAAATATCATGCACATCTGCAAAATCAGCTGGCAAATCCAGCCTATAAGCTGCTTCCCCAATTCTTTCAATCACCTGGAAAGGTCCCACATACCTTGGACTCAACTTCTCAGACTTACCAAATCTCATAATACCTTTACTCGGGGAAACTCTCAGAAAAACAAAATCTCCCACTTCAAACTGAAGTGGTCTCCTCCGCACATCTGCATAACTTTTCTGCCTACTTTGAGCTGCCTGCAATTTTTCTTTAATAAGCTTCACCACCTCTGTGGTTTGCTGGATCAGTTCAGGACCCACCAATTGCCTTTCTCCCACTTCATGCCAGTTCAATGGGGTTCTACATGGCCTTCCATATAAAGCTTCATACGGTGCCATCCCAAGACTGGTATGATAGCTATTATTGTAGGCAAACTCAACCATTCCCAAATGATGCTCCCAACTACCTCCCCAAACTAAACAACAAGCCCGCAACATATCTTCAATTGTCTGAATAGTCCTCTCTGTCTGACCATCTGTCTGGGGATGATAAGCGGAGCTATACCTCAATTCAGAACCAATCACCTTCTGCAAACTTCTCCAAAAACCAGAAGTAAATCTTGGATCTCTATCAGATACAATAGTCTTCGGAATACCATGCAGTGGAACAATTCTTTCAACATAAATATTTGCCAATCTGTCCACTGTCCAAGACATACTTACTGCCACTAGTCTGCATACCTTAGTCAATCTGTCAACAAACACCCATATTCCATTATGCCCGGAACTCGACCTTGGTAGACCTGCCACAAAGTCCATTGCAATATCATCCCATTTCCACTGTGGAATAGGCAATGGTTGCAATAGACCTCCAGGCTTCTGATGCTCTGCTTTAATCTGCTGACAGATAGCACACCTTGCTACAAATTCTGCTATTTCTTTCTTCATATGAGGCCACCAAAAATGCCTTCTTAAATCATGGTACATTTTAGTACTACCCGGATGAATAGTGTACCTAGATTTATGAGCCTCTTCCAGAACTCGCTGCTTCACCTCTCTTTCTGCAGGAACAAACAACCTGCCTCGAAGCCTGACCACACAATTATCATCAATAGATACTCCTTCCATTTTCACAATTTCAGGTAGACCTGCATCTGCTCTCTGAGCTTCAATGATCTGCCAATATAAAGACGGCTCTACTGCACTAGCAGCTAGAATTGCCCTTCGCTGACTGCTGGGCACATACAAGGAATTCTCTGCTACTTCTTCATAGAACTTCCATTCTTTAATCATCATCAAATTCATATATGCATTTCTGCTCAAGGCATCTGCTACAACATTGGCCTTACCCGGATGGTAAGCCAAATTGAAATCATAATCCTTCATATATTCAACCCATCTGCGTTGGCGAATATTCAAATCTTTCTGCGAGAAGATATACTTCAAGCTTTTATGATCTGTAAAAATCTCAAATCTCTCGCCATATAGATAATGCCTCCACATTTTCATAGCAAATACAACTGCAGCCAATTCCAAATCATGAGTGGGGTAATTCTCCTCTGCTAGATTCAATTGTCTGGACGCATACGCTATCACTTTACCGTGCTGCATAAGCACTGCGCCAAGACCTCTCCTTGAAGCATCAGTATACAACACAAAACCTCCACTCCCTGTCGGTAATGTCAATATAGGTGCTGAAGTAAGTCTCTTCTTTAATTCCATAAAACTTTTCTGACATTCACCGGACCACACAAACGGCACACCTTTTCTGGTCAATCTAGTCATAGGTGCTGCAATCTTAGAAAAATCTTGAATAAAGCGCCTATAATAACCTGCCAACCCCAGAAAACTTTTAATCTCGGTTATTGTCTTAGGCACTCCCCACCTAGACACAGCTTCCACTTTACTCGGGTCCACTGCTATTCCTTTAGCTGAGATAACATGACCCAAAAACTGAATTTCTTTCAGCCAAAATTCACACTTACTGAATTTGACAAATAACTGGTTATCTCTTAACAACTGCAGGGTAAACCTCAAATGAGCTGCATGCTCCTCTTCAGATGCTGAATAAATTAGAATATCATCAATAAAGACCACAATGAATTGATCTAAATATGGATGAAAAATTCTATTCATCAGATCCATAAAACCTGCAGGAGCATTAGTCAACCCAAAAGGCATTACCACAAACTCATAGTGACCATATCTGGTTCTGAACGCTGTCTTATCTATATCTTCCTCTTTGATTCTCAACTGATGGTACCCGGACCTCAAATCAATCTTAGAAAACACCTTTACTGATTGCAACTGATCAAATAAATCATCTATCATCGGCAACGGGTACTTATTTTTGATGGTCACATCATTCAATTTTCTATAATCAATACACATCCGAAAACTTCCATCTTTCTTTTTCACAAATAAAACTGGCGCTCCCCACGGGGAATGACTCGGTCTAATAAAACATTTTTGCAACAACTCTTCTAATTGCCTTTTCAATTCTTTAAGTTCTGTTGGTGCCATCCGATATGGAGCTTTAGAAATCGGCATGGTACCTGGCAGCAACTCAATACTAAAGTCCACCTCTCTATGTAGAGCTAAACCAGGCAATTCCTCAGGAAAAACATCAGCAAATTCCCTAACCACGGGAACTGCTTCTATTGGTTGACTGGCCTCTACCAAACTTACCGAGGCTAAATAAGCCACACACCCATCATTTATCAACTTTCTAGCTTTAATTGCAGAAATTAGAAACTTGGAGGTATAAAAAGCCATACCTTGATATTCAAACACTGCACCATTAGGATGACAAAATCTGATCCTTTTCTTTCTGCAATCTAACATTGCTCCATACATTTCAAGCCAATCCATACCCAGAATGATATCATAATCTGACAACTGCAGGGCATACAACCGACCCGGCATCTGGTTCCCTTCAATCATAACAGGAGCTTCATCTATATAGCTCGAAGTGAGCAAGAACTCACCTGAAGGAACCTCCACCACTAACTCTCAAGACTTCTCTTCTAAAGGATGAGCTATATAATCCAGAAAATCTTCGGAAATAAAAGAATGAGAGGCACCCGAATCAAATAAGACTCTTGCTGAATATTCAAAAAGAGGTAAAGTACCTTCTATCATATTTGACGCCTCTGCCTGGGCTCGGGTGATAGCCATAACCCGGCCTCTCCCTCGTTGCTGCGGTGCTCCTCTGCCACGACCTGCCTGTGGCTGCTGAGGCTGCTGCTGCAGCACACCTCTGCCATACCCATATTCTCTTGCATAGGGACAATTGCGGATCAAATGTCCCAGCTGATTACAATTATAACATCTATACCCTGGAGGAACAATAGGCTGTCTGGCAGTGCTCTGCTGCGACTCCTCCACCTCAGGCCTACCACGGCCTTGCTGGAACTGCGGACGACCTCCCCATCCTCTTCCTTTTCCTTTAAGTGATTGCTTTAATTTCTGGCCCCATTTACCAAAACCTGATGTAGAAGGTCCCGCTGGTGCTTTACCCTTGCTTGCACCTACTGTCTGCTGCGGTAGCCGGAAACTACCTGAACCTGATTCACCTGCCTGGCGAGTCTGGATAGACCTCTCCAAAGTAGCTGCCCTCTGAGCTGCCTCTTCCACTGTCTTGTACATGAGAGGTAATATCGCATCCTGCAATTCCACTCGCAATCCTCTGATAAAATACTCAACCATCATGTTATTATCTGAAACCACATATGGCGCACAACGGCTAAGTGCCATAAATCTCATCTGGTACTCTAAGACTGAAGAGTTACCTTGCTGGAGAGTTTGGAATTGCTCTCTTTTTACTTGCTGCACTTGGATCGGAAAGAATGTATCGTTAAATACATCAAGAAACTCCGGCCAAGTGATAGCTTCCTCCGTCCTGCCTGCAAAGGTGGTTTGCATCTTCAATCGCCACCATTCCAATGCAAAACCCCTTAACTGATAAGCAGCTAACACCACTCTATCCGCTGCCGGACACCTCATAGTCGCAAAGACCCTCTCAATTTCATGAACCAAATGCTCAGCTGTATCTGGATTCGGCCCTCCTGAATAAGTAGGCGGCTGCAATCTCAGAAATTTCTCCACCTGCATCACTGGTTCTTCTGCTATCAACACTGGTGGTGGTGGTGGCACAGGTGCTACAAAAGGCACCTCCACTCTCTGCGGAACTGGAGCAACAGGTACAGCCTCTCCATCCCCAGGTGGCACTGCAACCGGTGGTACTGGCGCCTGCTGATCCATTCTTGCTCGAATATCTGTGAGGCTCTCCCAAATTCTTTCTATCATTCGCTGGGTGCTTTCCTCCGGATCATCTCCTCCACCACCCCAATCTCTCCTATCAGCCATTTCAGAAATTTCTACATACACAAAACACCAGACAAAAATCAAAACCACAAATGATCAAAAACCAGGGTCCCTACCAGCAGTGTATAAAGACCGAAATAAGGCTATGTATCCTTCTAATTCCCTTATATTAACACAGACCTTGCTCTGATACCAACTGTGACGAAACGCCTCGGCCATGCCTGTTAAACTGATAACGTACTTGATCCGAGTCCGCCTCCCGCGAACGGGCCGAAGCCTCGCAAGGGATACCAAACCACAGTCCGTGTAAACACAAAGGAACACACCATTTTATATATATAATTCACAAGTTACATAGCCAAATTTCCACAAAAAACTATAAAGAGGTACAACTGAAGAAAGTAAACAACTACAAAGCTACACTGCTGGAGAACTACACAGCTGGGACTACACCGCTGGAGGTACTGACCCTGCACCGCTACGGCGCGGCCCTGAGCTGGATGACGGTCGTGAGACGTTCTCCTCGCTCTCACCTGTGGGGGTAGGGGTGAGCCTCTCTAGTCACTGGCTCAGTAGGGAACTCCCCCAAAACCGAGCAAACCAAACACCACAGGTACGAATAGTAAACAGCACCAACAATTTATAGAACAGCTAAGCAGGTAAGTAAAGCTGTAAAAGTACTCACCGTCTGCCGACTATGAGAAACAACAGTAATAATTAAACGGCAAACCAGTACAGGTGTACAAGCTAAAGTAGAGACAGCCAACACGAGCCACGTGAACTGGTTCGCGACACCAGAACTGACTCGGACAAACTAACACAGGTCCACCTCTCAGTCTCGCAACCACGGACGAAAGGTCCAGCTGCCGCTCCACGTAAAAAGGTCAAGCATTGTGGAGACCAACTAAACACCACCACCTGCAGACCACACGGTCACAGGCCCATGCCTGCACCTCAGGAGACCCTGGCCCGGCTCTCTAGAGTGAGGCACTGGAAAAGGACTAGCTGGGGACCAGTGTCGACTACTGGTGTCCGTACCCCCAACTACGAGCGCGCTACAAGTGACTAAAATAAACTCAAGTGTCACTGTCCCACTGTCGTCTTTCCCTCAACAGAAGTACAACTCAACACAGGAGTGAGGGTGTCCAGGTCAGACGACACAGACCTCGACGGTACAACACAAGTACCAGGACAAAGCCCCGAGCTAACAGCTTGGCTCACAAAGAACCTGGGGCACCCAACTGGAGAGGTAACCACAGAGGCGTCGTACTAGTCGCCACGTACACAAAACCACGTGCACGTCACACACAAACCACGTGAAACCTCACGTAAACCACAAGTAACCATGGTCCACTACACGTGAACCCAACTGACTCGCGTAAACAACACGCAGTCACTGAAGTAAGCAACTAACTGCATACCTTGTATGCTAAACACGAGAACCAGGTGCACTCAGTGCACCTCATGTGTCAACACACATGCATTATCAATAAATGTTGTAATTAGTCATTTCTGTTTATAATCAGTAGGCGGCAACATCGACTGCCGCTTACAACAAGTCAACGGCAAGGGACCTGGCCGTTAACATCTTGGCTGAGGAGCTTGGAGACAAACGATGTTGACGCCAAGTTCTCCGGCCTTATATCCTGCAGAAACCCTAATCCGGCTCTGCGGGTTTTCTAACCGTTCTAACTACAGAAAAATATACAAATGCAGTTCTTTAGCATGCCAGAACCCAATACAATCCATTACAACATGCTTCGTACATTAAACTACTCAAACCACCCATTCCCCGCATGGTGCAACTTGATCCGAAAACGCATTATCATGCTGATTCAAGTGGGTTTGTTATGTTTTAATGTTTCTACGAGCTACCAGGGTTCGTCCCCTACCTCAAACACGCTAGAACCTCCCGCAATCTCCCAGTTCACGCCGAGCCCTCCGCGAGCTCCCACGGGAATTGCACCACGCCGCGACGTTTCCTCGCGCATTCGGCAATGCCACGCATTCTACGATCGACCCCCCACTCTTCGGAACCTGTTAGAAGCTTCAGAGACATGGGGGCAGCAAGCTGGGGCAAGAGGGAAAGAGAGTGAGCTGAGAGAACTGCTCTCGGGTGAGCCTATAACCTGCAGAATTCTCAGGTTGGCGTCAACCCCTATGCCGCCAACAGCAACCGCCACCCTTAGCGTCCACATCTACTGCCGCCAAGTTCAAGCAGTCAACGTCCACTAACCTGGACGCCAACCAGTCAACGGCCACCCCTGGCCGCCAACTCCAACTGAACAGCAGCAGGTCCTGTTTCATTTCAGGACCAACTCTGCTCTTCACCTGCTCACGCCACACATTCACATCACTCATTCCACACAACTAGCTCACATTGGCCTCACAACGGCCTACACAACCAACACACACATGATCCACATGGATCCGAAAGGAACGCGACGTTACAAGGAGCTTGGAGCTAGGGGTTTTCTTCTTCCTCTTCATCATCAACCCTAGGTTACCATTACATAAGAAAGGTAGGCAATCTCTCAAGCACAAATCGATTAACTTTGTCCATAGGTAGCCATGCATCCATCTATCCAAGCCCCATGATTTCCCTATTTTGTTGCTCCATAAAGGAGTATTAAATACTTCAATCCATGTCATCTCCATGTACCTGAACCTTCATGATTGCTCTCAATCTATGCATGTACTTGATCCCATGCCCTGGAAATATTCTCATAAATACTACATGCTGTTAGCTTTCAAACACCCCTGTTTTCTCTAATTTCTATCATGTAATCGTTGCTAATTAAATCGTTTTCCATGACTGCGCATATTTAGGTCACCGAAATGTAACTTTGTTAAAGCATGCACAAACCTTTTTTGTTTCCTAATTACTCATGTCTATTGATAGATCTATGAGTCTACTTTCATTTAAAACTGGTTTCATAGTTTTTGGACCATCGTGCGATTTTATATCGATTTTAGAAGAGCTCGGTATCATGCATGGGAGGGAAGGACCAAACCCAAAAAGGGCAGATCCCTTTTTCTGGGTCGGGCCGCCCCTCTGAAATCGCGACAGCCCGACCCGTCGCGATCTCAGAGGGGACGCGGCCGGCCGGTTCGTCGCGTTATGAACGCGACGGCCCACGCCGTCGCATTTTCCTCCCGAACCGCGCCAGCCGGCTGGTTCGCCTGTCGCGCCCAGACCGCCCCATCGCGACTTGAATCGCGACGGGTACCCCCGTCGCGTTTTAAGATTTTCGGCCAGAACTGTTATTTGCCCTTATGCCCCTACTATTTATGCCTTTTAACCCTTGTTTAAGTTAAATCATGCACTGTTAAGATTATAATTAACATGAATATTATTATTTGTCAATATTTAAATAAATCTCATTAATTAAAAGTCATGTGCACGATTTATCATACTCTCATGATTTCTTACACTTGCACACACTAAACATTATTATTTGCAATGAGACCTTATTAAAATACTCAATAATATATCTGGTAATTATTAAGTGTAATTATTTCACTTAAATTCCCTATTATTTAAATGACACTTGTCTTCGCTTTATTCTCGTGCTTTGTACACCGATATCGCGTCCCTCTGCCTTCGAGCACTCGAGGCAAGACGGACAACGTTTCATTACACACTTTTCTTGGCATGGACCACCTCTCCATTGGGAATACTCCTGACTCGACCAGGGACTCCTTGTCAAGGCTTCCGTAAGTCTCCTTGGCTTTGGCGCACGTCCTTAGCCGACGAGCTGGTTGTACCCTTAAATCCCATTACACCCTTAGGGATCAGTACGATCCAACAGCCTTAGTGTGTTTCCTTCTTACCTTGTGATCACGCCGGACCATCTAGTCTGTGTTTTAGCACGGCTAGTGGGCGGTGGTGACTTCTACCAGACTGCCGACACCCGACCTAGTGCTGTGCAACTGTGACTATCGTTGTTTATCGTGGTTTTACGATTATGTCCCTGTCTCATCTACTATCCTTATACTCTCATCTGTTCACTTTCACTCTACAATCTCGTCTATTTCATCTACTATTCTCATCTATTCTTGGTACTCTATTTGGCCATCCCTATGATTGTCTAAAATAAGAAACATAACTTATGCCAATACAATAGGGCCCGATCTGGTCCTGGGAGGAGCGCCCGAAAAGTGTCATTTGCCCATGAGAGTTAAAACGATCAGGATGTTGGCATACATCCAGCGCCATTATACTATCAAGATTTAATCTATGACAATCAATCAGTGCAATCTATACAAGTGCTATCTATACAAGTGCTATCGTTACTAGTGCACCGTTGTGCAACTTTACGTACTATATCGTTACATGGCCAATCCTTTATCGTACTTGTTGTGCTATTTTCCATGTACTAGTACTATCGTTACTTTGCTCTACATGACTATGCTCTCTAGTTATCCTGCCATTTAAGACATTAATCATTTAAAGTATGCTTATTCTCATGAGATATTAATCCTACTGAGCATTATTCTCTCATCCTGCGTTATTATTTCATGTGTTTCAGGTGAGTCTGATGGAGATTACCACACTCACGAGGAAGGGAATGAGGATGATGCTCAAGAGTGACCCGTTTCATCCACCCGTGCTTAGTAGTTAGTTAGTTAGTCGTCAGTTAGTCATTATGTAATAGTTTATATTTGAATAAAGTACTCTGGACCCTAGCTTTGGCTCTGATTAAAGAATGTAATAGCTAGTTGATGAATTATTAATGAAGTTGGATTTCATTTAGTATTATTCCAATTGTGCAATAGTTGTTATCTATTTATCTCTATGTACTACTTAATAACTGTAATTCCACTCCGATATTCCGCGTCGAGGCGTTACGTATATAAAAAAGAGTTTTATGCAAATAGTGAGGGTTATTTTAGACATTTTATGAAAAAGATGTACTCATGATATTGTTTTATTGAAACAAAGGTACACATACAAATGTAAATGCAGGACAAATTTTTACGTAATTAGACTTCTAAGAAGGTATATATGCAAAAAGCCTTTTTCCTTTTAATATGGGCAAATTCCAATTTGGAGGTTTCTGTTGAAAGACAAAAGATCACACTAAAGAATGGTTCATGCTCTAAATTTTTCCCTCTGAAGAAAAGTAGGTTAAAGGCTGAAGGTCCAAAGAGACGCCAAAATCCAAATCATTCCTCAAGTGATGCTGCATGGCTAATAGAAGACATTTTCATTTCTTTGAAAATTAAATGAGTCACATCCAATTTACTTGTTTGTACAATCCAATTTTTGATCACACTCGACAGCATCAGAAAAAATAAATAAATAAAGATTTAAGTCTTTAGTGTGTCCAAAATGATGCATGATGGTGGTTGGTCTATCAATTGAGATATGTATTTTTTATTTTTTTATTTTAAGGCGCCCAATCAATGATCGGGATTATATAGATATATAACTCGTGATGGAATTTATTTAGAATATATACTTAAAAAAAAACTCGATATACACCCAATGATGGGCCTAGCCCGAGATGTGTTAGATGGCTGAAAACGTGGTCCAGCCCATTAAATCTTTGCTGGGTCACCTTGCCCACATAGCCCACTGATGGAGGCCCACATCTGTGTTTTGCTTTGTAAAGCAGCTGACAAGTGGGTTAAGTGATTTTATTTCTGCTCACATTTTACCATTCTAAAGCTTTTTGAAAAGAAGAACTCAACAAGGTGTTATGTGGGGCCATAATTTTGCAATCCTTGACAACATTTTATGGCAACCCATTATAAAATAAAAATTAAAAATTAAACTGAATAGTCACATACCCATAAATGCATGAATTGAGCTCAATGTCGTCTCTAACAGGTTTGGCAATGGTGCATGCAAATGGATATTATACCATACACGTTTCAACATTACTCTAGCTTTGAAGGTTAATTATTTTGTTGTGAAACAAGATCTGATAAGGTTTCCACCAACCTTACCCCGAGCTTGGTTCCCGGATCCGAACAGGCCTGAGACCCGTCCTGGACCCATTTGACAACCCGAAAGCCATGTGTCTCCCTTCGAAAAGTTTGGCCAAGCATCTGGCCAGGTGAGTGCATGGCACTTGGGACAGCCATGGTGCGCGCCCTAACAGTCTCGATTTAGACAGCATCATGGACCATATACTGCTTAGGTTCATGTCTCTTGGGGAGATCAGGGAAAGGGGGTGGTGGCCTTGGAGATGGACCCAGAAGCTAGGTGTACGTTCCCTCATCAGCACATTAAAATAGAATTCAATTATTGTGATTTGCTGTACATCTTTCTTCAGGGATAAGCTGTGGCGCCCCATGATTGGATAATTGAGTTTGGTAGGCATGACAAGGAAAATGGAATTTTAATTGACCCATGAAAAGAGTGATGGATGGAGTGGGACAGCAAAGTTTTTAAAGATGCCCTGAACAAAGGACGCATGGAGGACCATGGCTGGGGTATGCTTCTCCTTTGAGAGGAGGGGGGATAAGCTCATCAGATAATAATGGTCCCTTTGATCCTAACTTGTGGAACTGGATTGGAGTTGACTAATTGGAGGATGTAAATCTCAGAAAAAAAAAAGGGGGGAATAATGCAAGATTGGAATGTGGAAGAAATTAAGCCAATGAATTTAAGTGGTAGTTTATATATATATATATATACAAATGAGGGTTCTGATTCTAATAAAAGATTTTGTCGTCTCTAAGCGCAGACATGAGTATTCATATATATGTTCTTATGCGGATATATAAAATAAAGTCGAGAATGTAGTCAATAATGATATCAGAGACTAAAATAAAGTATTAAACACATAAAAATGCATTTCATACCTTGAAAGAAATGTTTTGAGGAACTGTATTTTTTAGTACCAAAATAAAGTCATGCATTAATATAGCTGTCAGACATGGTATATATATATATTCTCAGTGTGTGTGCTAATTGGTTTCTGCAATACTTTTCTAGCAAAAATAAAGTGCCTATACAGGATCACTATAATAACCAATACTTTTTCCTGTTTTTTCATAGCACTTGATTGTCATCTTGATGACGTGCATGTAGAAGCTATATATCTTACATCCCTAATAATCCAAATTATATCAGAATCAGATTACTGTGCAACGCCAACTTGCTTTTGCAAGAAGTACTTACTGGTCTATACAATACATGAACAGTTCTTAGACTCATGTAAAGAAACGAGCACTGTAATCAAGCTTATCATGTTAATCCTCTTGAACGATTACAACAATCAAAATACTGTGGCTGAAAAGCTGGTATGTGCTTGAGATGGGTGCTCTTCTGGCCTTCGTCCAAAATCCAAATGGAAACCAAACGACGAAAAATATGATCATCTGCGGGAGGGAAGTGGAGGAGGAGATAACATCGACACAAGGCAGTGGTTGCCCTTATCGCGGTCTCAGGGCCCTGCACTGGCTAGGTCACATCCGGAAGCACCCGACAGTGCATGCATCATCACGTTGCGATCCCGAGCAGTCCCATGGGGGGGTAGCCGTCGAGGAGCTTTCACGTACCCCTTCAGGCTTGCATTGGACACTACTCAACAATGTATATGGTACTGTTCCATCATTTCTTCCTTCTTCTTTTTTTTTTTTTAGTAGATGCAGTATAATTAGATGTCCATCTGATTGCATAGGATTGGATCTTATCAGTTCTCTCATGATTGAGGAGGGCTGGGGCAATCAGATTTTTGCAAGTAAAGGGTCATATATATTAGTTGCAAGATATATGTCAGCTTTAGAGTAAGTATCCTTAGAACCCACGAATGTGAAATTGCAATGATTTTTCAAATTTTTAAATTTCAGTTTTTGATAATCTTAAAGAAGAACAGTACTGTAGACGTTGTAAAATTTCCTAGTCCGTATGTTGTTGTAATTAAGAGAAATATTTTATGGCATAATTTACCGTGCTTTACATCAAACAAGCAACCGTACGTAATTAGTTGTAAACTGAAATATGATAAAAAGGGCGTCATACGAGGTAGTACGATTTTAAACGGAACCATAAGATATATGGAAAGAGCACCATATATAAGATATATAATTTGCAGCATTTAGAGATAGAGAAGTAATGTATAGGGTTCTTCTAGTTTTAGTTCTTGTGATCTGTTATAAGTTTTTATCCCGTAACTTCTCTATTTAGCTATGAATTCGAGAAATTTAACTTTGTTAATTTAGAAAGATGTCCATTTTTGAGATCGTTTCATAATACGTACAATTGTTTTTAATCATGAAAGGGCCCGTTTCTAAAGAAGTTAGGTTTTAAAAGACTAAATGGTCATGTTACAGGTCTTAAAAACTAATTACGAGAAATTATATGAACTGTAAACTAAAAAAACCCAGTAATATTTTACAGCACATCAAACAATCATGTGACTCCAATAGATCTGAACCCATTGTTGAAAACTTCTTGAAACAGACTGTTTGCATAATTTAACTAAACTTTTCTTGCAAGCAAGATATGTATATAAATTTGGAACTTCATACTCGAGTCCTGTGTGGGGATACCTAAAAGATAACCCAATCCAATTGTGAACCACACGACACCTTATTCTTTTCCTACCCTTTAACTCGACCCACTGCACACAACCTTGTGATTATACGAGTCTATATATTCCAATCGTTTTTGCAAGTCATGTGCAGCGCAGGCTGTATCATGCATGTCTCTTGTGTTTGTCCCAACGAGCTTTAACATGTGTCCTGCTGTCCGTTTCCTGGGAACCCAAATCTGTATTACTTACTGCTTCCTAACATTCGACCTCAGCGATCCATACAGAAAGCTGCAACTTGGAGTGCCACTTCCAACTCAAAAGCTTCAGACCCCATAAAAAGCTAGCTATAGTTAATTCGACAGAAAAGTCTTCTAGAAAGCAGATTAGGTGGGAATCTGATCACCCAAATCGCATAAGCTTGCAATGCCATAAATAAACTAAAGACCCACTGCAGAATCCTGCCCACGGCCATGGGCATGGTCGCTGACTGGTGAGTGTTAAAGAGTTGAAATAAATGTAGCAAGGAGTACTTCTTACGACTTTCTAAGACGGGTAGGTTAACAGAAGAAGCAGATTAATTAACGTTTGCTTGTGTTAATGTATTGTGGGAGGGTTGAGAATATTCTTCCTAGCTAGATAATTAGTTGTTTGCATGGCTTCTATATATTCTTTTGGGTTAATCATTTACCATTTCAGGAGTGTCAAAAAGAGAAGAAAACGAGCTGGACAGAGGAGCTAGAACATAACAAGCTTTCAGAATATGCAACAGTACTTTGGTGTGCCCAGATTCCTGTAATGGAATTGTGGATTAACGTACAGGTCACTGCATGCATGATGATTTCTCCTCCCTTTCTTTCTAATTAAATTATGTTCTCCAGCCGTAACGCAGATATAGAAGCGAGTGGGGATTCAGCATCCAATTAGGATTTGGAGCAGGCAAAAAAAAAAGGACGTGCCACCATTTTTTTTAATAACGCGCGCGGCTCCTGACAGCGTACCAATAATTTTCGTGTAGGTTGTCATAAAGTAATCAAAGAATATTGCTCCTGCCACCAAACGAATTGACTGCTTACCAATTTGGCGACCTGTAAACCTCCACCCTCCCCAAGTTCCCAGCCGACCTTCTGAATCACAAATTCTAGAGGCATCTACAAATCGTAGAAAAAACAAGATCACTGCCTGCAGAGTCGGACCTTAATCCTCCTTTTATACTGGGCACATTCTATCATTGGCTCTCAAATGTCTCGTTCCCTTGAAGAAAAGGGTTCTGCAAGTTCATCCCCATATGGTAATACACAGAGTGGTGGGATGTGTCATAGCCAACTTGGCTTAATTATCCTGATGTTTATCTTAATTATCTGGCAATATTGGATGGGCTTTCTCTCTCTCTCTCTCTCTCTCTCTCTCTCTCTCTCTCTCTCGGTCACTGGGTGTGTGTTTGTGAAGAGGAGCTAGAGATGATTAAGCCAAGCAATTTGTTGTATGTCTGTGATCAGGCTGCTTCCATGTGTGCATGCATTAGCAGAATCCATTATTACATATAACATCTTCTTTGGATCAGTAGAAGATGCAAGGCAAGCTAGTCCGCCTTGTCCTCGGGCGGGCCGCACACACCCCGGCCGGAAATGGACCTCCCACCGGACTGCCCCACCATTCCAGCATAGACCTCCAATAGACACAGTGGCAAGCCACTTCATACTTGGAACTCTACTGATCGACGGCGCAACAACCGCACGAAGCCTCCCCTTCATCATTCCTCTCTCTCTCTCTCTCTCTCTCTCTCTCTCTCTCTCTCTCTCTCTCTCTCTCTCTCTCTCTCTCTCTCTCTCTCTCTCTCTCTCTCTCTCTCTCTCTCTCTCTGAGGTCCCCTCCCACCCTCCATCCACATCCCGCTCAGTTGGCATTTGATTTGTGAACTGTATAATATTGGGAATAATCACCTCTACTTACGTACATTAGAATTCTATATCGGGTATGCGGACAAAACACTATATACTCGGATAGGTCCATGTATCTGATGTTATTTTAAGTTTTTAACGTCTCAAAAGGTCTCGATTAGTTCAATTGATATATACGTCGGCATGTTGCATTCGATAAGTTGATCAATTAATGCTCTATTCATAACTTTTATGTTTTAACAAGTTTCAACAATCATGCCTTGTCTAGTATACTTACAAGGCTATATACTCTTGAAATATATATCGACAAATTATTAAATATTTTTTACATATATATCTTTATTAGAAGATTAATTATGTAAGAATTTTTTTTAGATTTATATTTACATATATGCCCATCCAACAAATACGAAATGCCCTTAAAAATTACATTGTAATCTTCAAGGACGGAAGTCAAAAATATATTTAAAATTTCTTTCATTGTCAATATTAGTAAAGATATATATAGAAAAGTAACAAAAATATATTTTAAATATTTTATTGACTATCACATAAGATTTGTTGTACCGGATAGCTCAACTGCGTCGAGTTCATCTTGACACAGTACACATCGACATTGTTCGGATAATATAATAATAAAATAAATAAATAAATAATGAAAAAGATGAGATCGAATCAACCGTATTAGGAACTCGTCAAACCCTTAGCACAGTATGATACGACAAATTTTGCTATCACGATAAGTTATAGTAGAATATTTAAATGCATATTATATCTATAAGAAAGGTATATGCTTAAATACAATTGTATACGAAGATTCTCACTTAATTATTCTTCCAAAAAATATATATATATACAAAAAAATCCAATTATCAAATATAGTACTATATCTCAACTCTCTAACACCAAACTCGAACAGTACGTAGTTGTATAAATTGTACTATTTGAATAAGCGTGACGGCCTCGACCTCTAACCCAAGTGTTCAACTTGAGACATTCCTCCAAAAGATGCCTAAAAATCACCGTACACAGAACTAAACTTCAACACTACGTACATTGCAAGCTAAGAACACATCAAGAGGCCAGGTTACTAATTAGCAAAATCATGTCGGTTCTAGTGTTGGTGATCCCGTACGGCCCCCCTTTGCTTCACACGTACAAGGTGATATTATCAGAGAGGATATGCAGAGGTAGGTATGCCCATCTTGAGGCCACAAAAAGAAGCCAGGACTCGGACATGAGAAAGAGAGGCGCAAGAACCGACCCCTCTTCTAAGTGGCATTTTTTTAAGTGTCTTCCCCTTGAGTTGATGCCTGCTGCGGCGTGAGGGGCCGCCAGTGATAAGTTCTCTCACCCGACACTCTTTGTGACTGTGATGTGGGAGGGACTCTGGATCACCCATGCTCCAAAATGTTTTTAAGAAAAAATTAATTAAAATTTTCTAACTATAATAAGAAAATTTTTACTGTAACATGATTTAACGTATGAAAATAAGTCAAATTTTATTAAGAACTCTTTATTAATTTATCTTATTTTTAAAACCCAACAAATCAAGATATCATGGCTAGAAATTCTAGCCTACCCAGATGGTTGGGGTTGGGGTATCCTCTTCGTTCCAGGAAGGACTCCCGGAGACGGCATCCGATTCTTCCCAATTTTGTAAAAAGAAGAAGAAGAAAGCTGCAACTTTTGGATAGATTAGGGGGCTTCTTTCTTTAGGGTGGTGGTGGTCACCAATCTCTTATTAGTTACCCGGCCCATTTGACAAGTAGTTGAATATTTGACTTTACGAGACAAAGAAGATGGTGTCCGGCGGAAAGAACATCTAACAGGGATAGACCTTAAAGAACACAAAAAAGTATGCATTTCCCTTTCTTCCGAAGCATAACGTCTGATAGAATCTTATCCTTCAATCTTCCGACAAATCCTGAACCAACTTAAGAGAGGATATTCTTGGACACGTTACTCAAGAATTTGTGTATATCTTGACCAAATTTACCTTTAAAAGGGGAAAAAAAAACCGAACCTTTATAGAGAAGGTGTCCATTTTAGAAGAAGGGGATTTCCACTTCTGATTCCTTCAAACGCTCTGTTAACTCGTTAACGCCACATAAAACACGACCAATCAAACACATGGCTGCACCGAGCTTATGGTATCAACCTGCGCCCGTCAGACGAAGCGAGACACACCCAGACGCACGCAACGCTGTCGCGTCGCCGGCGTCGATGCTGTCGAGACACGTACCGGAGGGTCCAGCAGTGCAAGAGAGCAAGACGACAGCGGCCGGGTGGCGGAGCCAAGGAGGGTAGGGGAGCCCCTCGAGCATGGCGCGAGCACTTTGTGATCCACGGCTAACAGCTTTTGGCACGCAGCGGCCTCGCCAACCTGCCCCTGGCGAGACCCGCACCCTCCGCACATCTCCAAAGGCGGAGAGAGAGAGAGAGAGAGAGGTAGCTTTGGAGAAGGTGGAGCAGAGCTAGTTGCAGCCCCCCCCCCCCGGTGGTTGGCCTATCATTCTTCCCAAAAACCCACATCCTAAAACTCCCCCCCACCCAACTCCGGCCACCACCAGTATGACCCACCAGGACTCCTGTATAGAGAAAGAGACCTCCCTGTACAGAAGAAGCTAGAGAGAGAAAGCAATGAATAGATTGAGATAGAGAGAGAGTATCCTGGTTATACTAATAGTCTTCCAACATCTTCAAATATATATAGAGAGATAGATATCCGTATATATACCACACACGACCCTGTTTGATCTTGGGTGGGCTGCCTGCGCGAAAAAGCTTGCACCTTTGGTAGAACAGAAAGGGGGGAGGGTCAGGCGATGGAGGAGACCAGGAGAATTCTGAGGAGGTCGGTCCATGCCTTCCTCCAGGACTACCAGGCCTTCGCCTCCACCGCCGCCCTCCTCGTCTTCCCCGTCGCTGCCTCCGTCCTCCTCTCGCAGGTGCTCGCGCCGCATTCCTCACCCCTGCTGGAGGCCATACGCGCTCGCCTGGGCGCGCTCTTCGTGGCGGCGGGCTTCCCGGCCTCCTCGGAGCTCTTCGCTTACCTCAACCTCAAGTTCTCGCAGACGCTCTTCTCCTTCGCGCTCACCTTCCCCTTCACCCTCACCTTCCTCGTGCTGGCCAAGGCCGCCGCCATCCAGCTCGCCTGCGGGCGCGGCCGGCGCCTCGGGGGTCCCGCGCCGCCGATGTCCTCCCTGCTGCGGCTCTACCCTCCCCTGCTGCGGACCCACCTCTGCAACGCCCTTGTCCTGCTCTCCGCCAACGCCAGCGTCTTCGCCCTCCTCTTCGTCGCCTTCAACGCCACCGGCTTGCTGGGGCTTACGTCTGATGAGGCCGCCCTATGCCTCTCCGCCGCGGGGGCCGTCGTTTACTCCGTCGTCCTCGCCAACGCCCTGGTGGCATGCAACATGGCCGTCGTCATCTCCGGGGTGGAGGGCTCCGGGGGCCTCCTCCCCATCCTCAAGGCTTGCCTGCTCGTCAGGGGCAGGGCTGCCACGGCGCTCACCCTGGCGCTGCCCGCCAACCTCTTCATGGCCACGGCCGAGGCGCTGTTTCAGCTCCGCGTGGTGAAGCCGTACCGCGCCGCCGGTAGGTGGAGTCCGTCGGTGGTGTGGGAGGGCGCCACGATCGCCTACATCTACTCCCTCATCGTCGTCCTCGACGTCGTCGTGAGCTGCATGTTCTTCAAGAGCTGCAAGCTGCAGACTTGTTCGTCAGGCTGGATGCTGGGCAGCGACCGTCCATCTGACATTGCAGGGGAGAAAGAAGAGGAGAATGCCGCTGTTACGTCCGCCGTCATAAGATTAAAGCTTCAAGAACTGCCATGAAGATTGCCGCCAAAAGCTTCACCTATGGCTTCCCGACCTCCCACCCCCATCTACAGCCAGCTTCGGCATGCAACATTCCTTGTGGGTCATCTCTCTGGGTTGCCAAATTTGGCGATCCACTGTACAGAGGAAGAGAATTCCTGGACATATCTGCTGAAGAGAGAGATTTTTTTTTAGAGATTCCTTGTAATACCAAGTTTAGATTTAAGGAAATAAAGGACATGAAAGGCTGCGCCTTTACCGTTCTATGTATAGGCAACACCACCATTTCTTTCAATTCATCACCTGTGAGGATAGCCAATTGCAGATGGTATACAAGAGCACTACATTCTTGTATGAGTATCCAATTGAGTTTTAATTCAATATATCGAAAGAGCTGCATTCTGTAGTATGCCATCTCTGTTTCAGACACACATTTATCTTTAGCATGTGCAAGAGTCCAGAATATGCCAAAAAGGATTGTTTATGTGCAAGAGTTCAGAATATGCCAAGACACTGTTCACAGTATGGTGATCCATGTAAACCAGAATTCATGTCGCATTACACATCAAATTAACGTAATCACTTCAGGAACATAAACTACACTATGGTGGAAATTTTGGACGAAGCCACAGCCCATGTAAAATGGCATCAATAACAGATATCAGATGTCCATGCCAGAATGTGGGATGATACATCGGTGCGTTTAGGGAGGTGGAGGGGGTAAAACATGGGCACATGGGCAGGCAAGACGATTGATAACTCATATCAAGACATTTCATTAAGACTACAGGGTAACTCCGACAAGTTCATGCAATAGGCTGGGTCCTTTCCCTTAAGACCCATGGCTTGCCTGCAGGAGGGAGCCCATAAACACCATAATTCTATCTAGCAAGTACCTCTATCAGAAGAATGACATTGGCCACGGTTCCCCGACAAAAAGGAACAAAAAAAAGAGGTTGCTTCTGGAGTTAGATGTGGCCTTTACAATGGGATGTAAGTTGCTTCAAGCTTTTGCTTTTATCAATATGGCCTCATTCTGGAGTGTGGACCTGCAGAAGATGACATCTTCAGCTGATCAGCTGTCTCACTACGACTGGAGCTTAAGAGCACTTTGTCCCAGTTTAATGACCTGTGCACTATTCTGGATGGAACCCGGTCACTGTCTTCACCACCAGATGCTTCATACCCATCACTGGTAGATCTTGAAAGCTGAACTCCTTTCTGAGCAGTAGAACCCATAGGTTGAAGAGATGTGATATCTTGTGCCTCCTCAGCTCCAGAAGAAGAAACTCTAAATGGATGGAGATCAGGTGAGCCCAGACTGCTATCAGGAGAGGAAGCAACAATCCCAGTGGAAGACATGCCTCGACTAGTGTGAAAGGCACTCCTTGCTTCAAGCTGAAGTGGAGCCAAACTGGTTGATATCTCTGGAACATGATCACTGCCATTACTGTCAGTGGCACTAGCGGAAATTTTAGTCAATGGTTCGAGAGGGAGGTCTGTCAGTAGCCTTCCCCTCTTGTTTGTCTTCCTACGGTTGTCAATTCTTGGTGATGTCAGGTCATTGCCTCTTCCAAAGCTGCCATCCATTTCTTGCGCTACGAGGTTCTCCCTTCTTGTAACTGGTTGCAGGACTCTAGACTTCTTCTTGGCCAGTGCTGCTGCCTTTGAAACCTCTTCAGCATTCAAACGTGCCAAGGTCCAAGAACTGATCTTCACGGTTCCAGGATTCTTCTTCCTTGCAGAGTCTTCTATCGTCACCTTTTTACTCATAGAACTTGAAGACATGCCAATATCCGGAGGTACAAAATCAAACTACAAAAGGAAAAACACAGAGAGAATGAGTTCAGTGCACCATAGCATTGACTCGGGAAACAACAATAGAAGAACACAGGGAAAATAACAAAAAGGCATGCTATGGTACCACTTTTTCTGCCACCCACAACAGAAGTGAGACATAGGTTTATTGGCAACCCAGTGTGGGAGCAGCCCTGGGGAAGGTGTTATAGCACTTGTCTTTTGTGGACGACAAAATAGGGATAGCAAAAAAGTTGTGATACCCTAGCATTCCACAATTACAAATGACATTTAGCTAGAGTATATCATCCACTATCAAATGACATGAATCCAGAAAATTAATCATAGTTGCCCGGTCATATACTGTTTTCGAGGTCCCTGCTGTAGTGGCAGGGGCAGTTCATATACATGGAAAACACCCAGCCAAAACCACCCAGGTTTAAACCTCGGCAAACCCACTGCCCCTACAAAACCACCCAGCGCTAGTCCATTTGGTGAGCATACTCCATTTGGCAGCTATTAATAGTTGAGGCTTGTTCCCTAGTCTTTCATTATCGCAGATAAGAAAATGATTCTCAAACTATTGCTTGACGTGTGAACTTCCTGTGATATTAGCACTGTAGTCTCTCTCTCTCTATACGAAAAGCAGATTCCAAACAAACATGACCGATAATCAATTGTCGAAGGAGTACTTTCTTTATTCCATTTGTCCAGAATATCAATCCTTTGGGATCTGAAGAGACTTGTTAGACCATACTAAAACAATATCCTCACATCATCTTAAGGATCAACTATGATATTGAGCCCGTGTAGAAAATTTATAGAAGAGAAAGTTTCATTGACTTTTCAATTATCCCTCGGTGAAAAATGCAACAACCCACACTTGGAATTCCACAAAGGCCATTACGATCTTCGTCATGGACAGTAGTGCTTCTTTCTTAAATTAAATCAAACTTTCTGATTCTGTTTGAGAAGAGAATGTATATCAAAGCACCTGATCCTCAAGGAACAAGCGCGGTGGTGTACACCATGCGCCTCGATGAAAATTGGTGAAGGAGCTGGCGCTGCTTAGCCCAGTAAGAGAACTAATTGGAGACATCTGAGGACTCTGCTGACCACCTGCTGCTTGCTGCTCCTGCTCCCTTAAGGCTATGATGTAATCGTAGGTACTAATGCCCTGTCAGAATTTCATTTGAAACCACAGTAAGTACCATATTCATAATAACAGTGAAAAGAAATAAAAGGTAAGTATATTATCCATCATTTTGAGGGCATCAATGAAGCCAAAAAGTAGCATTGATGGGAGATCAGTTATTAGATAGCCTCACCTCTAGAAGTTATACATGACTCCAAATTTTTCAGGATTCAGATCAGAAAGTTGTAGGCCAGTTGTAATGGGACAAGCCTCAATGATGATCACAATGACAACAGATCTAAAATGATGCTTAAATGATTTTTCAGATATTGATTAAGATCTTTATTGCAAGCCACGTTTGCTTAGCTTGTAACTTCATCATATTTGGGAATGTGACAACTAAGAAGCCAGACAAAAAGCAAAGATCATAAGGCATATATCTAGTACTATAGATGAATATACAACTAATGTCATCAGATTCAACTAGGTGCACAGGGACACAATGGTATATGATAGCGCATATACAACTAATGTCATCAGATTCAACTAGGTGCACAGGGACACAATGGTATATGATAGCGCATATGCCGAAAGACACAAGATGCAGAAGATTCTAATAAAATTATGACATCCAAGACTTCAAAGTTCGAACTACTTGAGGCATGTAAATTAGCCAGATGAAGAGAGAACAAACAAAAGCCCAAAGAGTAGAAATGATATGGAAAAATTATCAGAGCACGGATGGCAGAATCAGCCAAATCGGATTGAAATCGGCCGATTATGGATCTGGCCGATCCGGCCAATTCCCGCCCGATTCGGATCGGGCTCGGCCATGGCCGATCCGGACCCCGATTCCGATCCTGCCATCCATGCACCAGTCACCATCAAGAAAAATGAGCAATGAGTACAAGACCTCACCTTTTTTATGAGGAGTACATGAAAGAAGAAGAGCTGGGCAAGTGGTAAGGTAGCGATCATAGCCAAGAAGGTACATGAACCCTGCAAAGAAAAAGTTGCACCTCATTATAAATGAACAATAAACAGTCAGTCCAATTCTTATAATGGCACATAAAGGGAAGAAACATCTTTATGCTTTTTCCTAGTCCATAAAAAAAACAGGAGATGGAATACCTACCACCACAATCACAAATGGCACCACAGAGAAGCTGCTGCCCAACTTTGACTCTATATCCACTGTGAATTGCCTTCGCTTGAGGAAACACCTAATTAGCACAAGCACTCCTATCGACCACTGAAGAATAAGCTGCAAGCTCAAGCCCAAGGTGCAAAAACCACAGATACCTGTCAATAAATAGCCGAGATGAAAAGGACCAGAAACAGAATGCTTGCTGCTACTCTTTTTCTGGACCACTGGGCTAGGGAAGTGAAGAACCCTTCATCATTGATTGGTTCAGGAAAACAATGGAATTTGCAAGGTATGAGAACGAAACATGAACACATTGCAGAACAGAGGCTATACTGCTAAGGACAGTAGACAGTAAATTAACCTACCAGTAAAAGTGCAGATACCATAAGGATGAAAAAGTTTCTGTAGTTTTTTCTTCCTACACAGTTGTTGATCCACTGTAAAATCAAAAGAAAGATGTTAGAAACCCATAAATAGGGTGCAGATGAGATCCAGTAAAAGCTCCATATATACCCTGCAATGGTGATCAAAGCCATCAACACATTTGTCACAGACCCTGCAATGCTTGCTGTATTTGTACACCTGAAAAATGTGGATGAAAGTTTTATACTTTTAGTAATATATCGGCAGGTTTATTATCTTATTGTAACGACAGTAATTATCAAATCCATCGTGAAACTGAAAATATAAAAGAAAAGGAAGCAATTGAATAAGTAGAATAGTTAATATCTCAATAACAGTTGCCAATGAGCATGAATCTCAACTCTACTACCACCAATGCACGATAAAAGATCACTCTGCCTAGCATTAAGCCGTTGCTGCATACCTCAACTTCACATAAACTACAATAAAACATGCCATCCTCGCTCTGTTGCTCGGAAGATCGTTCATGTGAATGAGATCGGCAGCAGAGGAAAAAAAGAGGACACCTCTGCAGCAATGCTTGGAAACAGCGGCCAATAGAACACGATGTACTTTCTATTTCAAGTTCATTTGTTGATTTTCTGCCACCAGCATCTGTGCTTGGTTCTCTAACATGTGGCATATCTTCAGGTGCCTCAGCATTTGCATCATTCATGGAAGAGGAGATACCCTCCCGTCTGGATTTATTTGAATTAGTATGTTTCTTGTAATCTACTAGGTTGAGATACTTCTTGGACTTGAAAACTCCTGGGTCTCCAGGATCTGCTGCTGCGCACCAAATGTATAGACAGAATACACATGTCACCTAGAAAAGGGTAATCAAGGTTAACATATATTTAAGCTAAAACAAAACTACACAAAACATGAGTTTTTGGATCTCAGGAATTTCATGGATATCAATAATTAAAGAATAAATATTAACCTGAACGTTGATATAGTTACATCTGTAGTTTCCAAAATGATGCACGGGTCAGCAGGTGCAGTGCTGTTTGTTGTCTCCTTTGGTTCTGGATTTTAACTTTAAACCTAATGGTGATAAATGAGGGACATATCTGCCAAGCTTTTAGTTCAAGTGCAGGTGCTATGCTATGCATTGTAAGGGTTTAACCTTTCATTTTTCTTTAACGTGACATTGTAAGGACTTACTTGGGTCTCCTTGCACCCCCATTCCCACCTCAAATAAAGGAAGGAGAGGAACAAAAACATATAGATGGATTCAGAATTTAGAAAATGAATACAACTTGTGATAGGTCCCCCAAGATGATTCCAGTTTGACATCCCATAACCATCCCTTTCTTAACAAGATTCATTCATGTTGGCAAAGTTGAAACACCAAGGGAAGAGGGGATGAAGGGGCATATTCTTCACAGCAGAGGCACCAGATATAATTATACATCAACATACATAACCTGCACAGGGAGAGGGCCCTAGAAAATTTGGAGAGACATTATTTAAAGTAACTGTTTAATACTTGTGGTGCTAGAACTGTTTCTACAAGTTTTTCACCTGAGTTGATAACAGATTTTCAGCTCAATGATGGTTGCTGGACTCTCTGACCTGGTTTGTAGATCACGGAGATGAGACGTCCCATTTAGACACCACCTGGCATGCTCCACCCTTATTGTGAGATTCATCACCCCTGATCCTCACTTTCCAATTCCTCCACAGGAATGGGTTCCCAGGCCAGTCAGGTTTTTAACAGAGTTCCTGCATTCCTGATTTGCATTCTAAGACTTGCCTCCAGACTCCTCCCTTAAACAGAGCCACCCCCACCCCAACTTCTTCATGTTTCACCCAATTCTCCTTTCCGACTCCACTTTATTTCTGTCCTTTTCATTCCTTCGTCTTTAATAAAGAATTGCAAAGAATGTTTATGTAACGTCGCGCGTTTTTTCGGATCTTCGTGGATCCTTGTTTAGCGGGTCTGGTGGCCAGTGTGTGGCCCATTAGCCTGTGTTTCAGGTATTTTTGTAGGTTGTGAGGCTTTGTGGGCCGGCAGATTGGGCCCAAAGTGCTCACAGATTTTCTGCCTATGAACGCGACAAGGGTGTGCGTCGCATTCTGAACGCGACGGCCCTGGTGGTCGCGTTCCTATTGCCGCTGTTTTGGGTTGTCGTCTGCATGCGGGCAGCGTGTCGCAAGCTGGGCGGCCATGCTGACGTCAACAGTGGGAAGGCGACGGCCTCCTACGTCGCGTTCAGGTCGCGACGTAGGGCTACGTTGTGTTCCCAACTACTGTGCGTTTTTAAGAAGGTTTGGCCGAACAGAGCTTTCACAAGCTCTGCTCGACCAGGGGAGGCTGCTGCGGGGCTTCTCCGAGCGATTCGGGCTTTTGGTGGAGTTTTTGGTGCGCTCTCGCCGCGAAGACGTCATGCGGAGCGGGGGAAACGCCGGGAATTTGTGTTCATCGTGAAGGTAGGGAGTTCCTACCCATTTTACGTTGTGAAATTGCATGGAATGCTTATGTGGATGGTTTCTGGCTTTGAGAATAATAGATATCATGTTAGGGTATCCATTAAAGCATGAAAAATGAGAATTAACCGTGATTTGTGTGGCTTGGGGTGGTGATCCGGGAAGAAAATCTCGGGTTAGGGTTTTCGCCTGAGAAGGCGACAGACCCTCCCATCGCGATCAGGTCGCAACAGGCCGACCCGTCGCGTTAAGGTTTCCTAACGCGACATATCGAGGTGTCGCGTTCTGAAGGTGACATTACCCCATGTCGCGACCTCAGCCGAGAGGCCCTGTGTGCATGATTTAAATGGTGTGATTATCCGATTATCGGTGTTTTACGTGCATGGCTAGCGTGAGTAGTGCAATGGCACCTGTAACGCTCTTTAAGCTCGCTTGTTGGCGTGCTGTTTGTGTCATGAACGTGTGGTTTACGTGATTGATGTACCATGTGCATGGTTTGTATGGTTTGAATGGTGTTATAAATGTTGGTTTGTGGTAGCTGGGCGGTGAGGTTTCCGTGTGAACCTAGCCCTGGCTTTCTAATGTCTGTTATAGGCTAAGTAAGATGGTTAATTAGTAAAGTAAAAGTATGGTTATCAAGTGGTTACCGTGTATTGAGTTTAATGTGGCGATGGAGGTCACCTCGTGACCAATGACAAGCCAAGTTATTATCGATTGGTGTGATTTATGTAAGTGTCTGTGGGGGTTAGCTTGTGGGTCTCGGAGTGACAAGCTATTCCTCACACTTATATCGTGGTTTGTAATAAAGATAATATAAATAAATATGTGACGTGGTTTGTGTGTTGCCTAAGTGTGGTGGTCCGGCGTCTATTCCGGAATGCCTCTTCAGTTTGGTGCCCCAGGTTTTGTGTGAGCCAGGCACGTGAGTGCTCAGGGCTTGTCCCGGTACTGTGTGTGTACCGTCGAGGTCTGTGTCGTCTATCCTGCACACCCTCACTCATGTGTTTGAGTTGTAAATCTGGCTGAGGGAAAGACGATTGGGGGCAGCGACTTGTGTTTGTGGGTGTGCAGTCGCTTGTAGCGCGCTCGTGGTTGGGGGTACAGACATCAGTAGACGTACTGGGCCCCAGCTAGTCCTGTGTTTTCCAGTGCCTCACTTTAGGGAGCTCGGACCAGAGTCCTTAAAGGTGCCAGGCATGGGCCTGCAGTTGTGTAGTCTGCAGGTTGTGGTGTTGGTTGGTCTCCATTGTTCTTGGCTTTACTGTGGTTGTGGAGCGGCACTGCAAGACTGAGAGGTAGTTCTTGTGTTGTGTTGTCCGGGTTAGATATTGACGTCATGAACCAGTAGTCCATTCCCGTATGGTGGTGTTGTTCCTTCCGACTCATGCTTTGCCTGTGATATAGGTTTGTGAGTGTTGACTCACCGTTGTGGTTTGACTAGTTGTGGTGTGCCCTGGTGGTGGCACAATTGTGTTTGTGGTTCTGTAGTGGTACCTCGTGGAGGTATATACTTGTACCCTTTGTGGGTATCCATTTCTCGTGGTACGCTGAGTACTAGCATTTTCAGGCGTTGAAGTGGAGTTGTGTTCCGTGGAGGTCGTGTTGTAGGACCTTCCACTTGCTGTAATGCACCCTTGTGAGGGTAGTTTTTCGTTGTATTGTGATTTTGGGGTATGGCGGACTAGCTTCTGGTTAGCAGTCCTATTACCCTTACGTTTGAGGTTTCAGTGTTGGTACCTAGTGATAATAGGTACCTGTACCCCTTGGGAGTTGGCTTTATGTTGTGGTACGTTATGTACCAGCCTTTCAAGTGTTGCGATGAACCGGTGTTTTTGTGAAGGTCGTGAGGCCTTCCACACATGCTGTGTACCCTATTTAAGGTACATTTCCGATTGTGATTCCAATGTGTGTTGGACTTGGCACATTGATGCCAGTTCGGTTACCCTGCGTGGGTAGCTTGCCTGTGACACTTGTAGCCGAGGCAATGGTTTGCCTGTGAGACTTGGAGCTTGGGCAGTGGTTTGCCAGTGAGGCTTGAGGTTGAGGTATTCCCAGTGTTTGGACGGACTAGTAGTGTTGCGCTAGTCCTGTTGTTAACTCTTACTTTCCGAGGTTTACGTTAATTGATATGTTTATGTTAATTGTTAATTAATTATGGTTTAAGTAAGTAGGATGTGGTTGGCTATTTATGTGGCCAGTGAGACCCTTCGAGGTTGAGGTCTCTTCTGTTTAGTTGTTTGTGGTTTTTGGGTGGCCTCTACTGAGCCTGTGACTTGTTGAGGCTCACTCCCCTACAGTTCCTTTCAGGGCTGGCCGTGTGTTTAGCTTGCAGCGGCGTTGTGACAGACTTGTACCACCAGCAGTAGTGTAGTTGTTAGTGTTGTATGAGCTTGTGCTCCCTCGGGGTATGCCCCAGGTAGTTGTACTTTTTAATTGGACATGTATTATTGTAATGGGACAGTTGTACAAATATGTGAACAGATATGAGCACATGTACTTTCTTGTGTCTTATACTGTTGTGGTTTGTCTTTTATATTCTTACTGGACACGTGTGTGAGCTATCTCTTGCGAAACTTCGGTCCGTTCGCGGGAGACGGATCTGAATGTGGACCTTTATTGGGTATAGATATCCAGGGCTGTTACAGTTTAGATTTACTTTTTGGTAAAAAGTAAATTATCATTGAAACATTTGACAAGGTTATCAAGATTATTAATCATTTATTGTATCTTCATCAACACCATTTCTTCTACAAAATCAGGATATTGACCATTTGTCTTTCTGATATTTATCATGTTTAGCCTTAATCACTCACTTCATTATCATCCAATAGAATCTGCTCTGCCTTCAGCATTCTTTTGTTTACTTGGATATGGAGAAATTATATATATATATATATATAAGTTTTAAAATCAGTAGAAGTAAGTCAGAGTTTATGCTTTGTAATTATAATAATAGAGAATGTTACAGGAAGATATAGTTCAAATTGATGGACAAGACATTCCTAAGAGTAGTAGCTTTCGATACTTAAGGTCTATCATCCAAAATAATGGGGAGATTTATGACGATGTGGCACACAGGATTAAGGCAGGTTAGCTAAAATGAAGAAGTGCATCAGGAGTCCTCTGCGATCGTCGTATACCAATAAAACTTAAAAAAAGTTTTATAGAACGGCAGTGAGACCTATTTTATTATATGGTACCGAGTGTTGGGCAGTGCGAAAGGAATATATTAACAAAATGTGTGTGTGGAGATGAGGATGTTGAGATGGATGTGTGGTAAGACTAAGAAAGATAAGATTAGAAATGAACGCTTCCGTGAGGATTTGGGGATAGCTCCAATTGATAGAAAAATGAGAGAAAATAGACTTAGGTGGTTTGAATACGTGCACCGTCGCCCTAACTAGACACCAGTTAAAAGATGTGACAGAATCTTAGTGGACATCAGTAAAAGAGTTAGGGGAAGGCCTAAAATGAGATGGTGCGATGTTATTAGAAAAGATTTGGACTTCTTGAGTTTAAACACGACTATAGCACTTGATAGAAATTTTTGGCGGAAAAGAATTCATGTAGCCGACCCCAAATAATGGGATAAGGCTCTGATGATATATATATATATAGAGAGAGAGAGAGAGAGAGACACACACACACACACACACACCCTTCAAGAAGCTGGAACCTTATGCAGACTCAAACATTTCCCAAAATTGAATTTCAGAAGTTACGCATATGGCATACTGGCACTTGAGAAGCTATATCTACTAAAGAAAAATAGAACCAAAAGATTTCAGTCCATAACCAAATGTGGGGAGCCCCTTATTAATATATGTGTGGTATTATCCACTTTTCAAAAAAAAAACAAATGGGGAAAGAGAGTAACACCATCCAGAAATGCAAAGAAACCTCTGTGAATCTTCTATTGGTAAGTTGGCCATGAGCCAAGAAAATAATGGGGTGCAGAAGTTTAATTATCAAGCAGGTTTTTTCTAAATTGACGGAAACAGGCCTTAAAGGCATCTAGAACGATGTTAGATTAGCATCCATGGTATAAACTATGTCTGTGTCCCATCACCCAGACACCCGCTGCTGAATTTCTGATCACCACACCAATGACGTTTTCACCTGCTGATAGCTAAGAAGTCGTGCCAGACTTACTGTTTATCCCAATTCCTTCAACAGAAAATGTTGTCAGTTCATAGACAGTTAATACTTCAATAACATTGGAGATCTGACTTGCAACCAGTTCTAAATAGAGCTAGGATCATAAGATGACAGTTTGCTCCAACCATGCAGGTCATAACATTCACTATGAAGCTAAGTAATCCAATATAATTTCTGGCTTGAGGCCACCTCCCTACCTAGAACGAGTTCAGACTCTTATGTACAGTAGCGGAAACTTGTGAAAAGATATTCTTAGACTAAGGATATGTTTAGTGGAACTTTCTCATGAACTAACAGTCTACACTGCCAAAATGGAAAATGCTTCGTTGAGGACGTCCAATTTATCTGGACTGCTACACCAGTCCATCCTTCCCTTGGAACAACATTTTCCCTGCAATGTAGGAAGTGCAAGTTCGGAAAATTCAATTGGAGACCAAAGGAACAATTTAATGGCATCAAAGATCTAATATTTCTGCCCAGATATCTGACCCAAAAGCTACGTTTGCCAAGATGTGCTTCCAATATTAAGGGTGCCGAACATATCCAGACTATGTCAATGCTATCAACTAGTAGGCAGAGAACCATGGAGAAGAGAAGATTAAAGAAAGTGAAAATGCCCAACCAGTCACCGAGAGTCTGAGAACGTCTCGCTGGTGCACTCGTAACCCACCAGGTTTCAGCACATAACTACCAAATCACGCAAAGGAAAAATGACTGGAGGGCATCCCATCAGACAGATCTCAAATCTTAAGACCACATCAGAAAAGGTGGGGAAAGGGAAGGTTTTGAAGGGCTAAAAGTGACCGACCAGGGGAGTGTAGAGCCCCATCACCACATATTCAAACTGCTTCTTCCCAACGAACGGGACGAAGAACACATAGAAGGCGAATCCCAGTGCCAGGAACACGGCAACGGCCACGACCTACACGGGTATATCAAAGGAAAAAAAACAAATCAGTACCCCACTTGCAGAAAAAGGAGAAGAGAAAACAAGCTAAGAATCACACCTGAAGAGGATGATACGGCAGCTGCCAGCCGTGCCTCCTCATTTCAAAGATTGGTTCTTGCAGACGCGAGGCAAACGGGGAGATGAGTCGGGATGAAAACTGTTGTTCCCACCACAGCCCGCCAAGCACTAGAACGGAAAACAAAAACAAAAGGCGATGGTTTTTCTTCCTTTGTTGCCTTCTTCGTCGCCTCCTAGGAAGACACGAATGGGAGAACCATGGGAGTTGCAACCCCACACGCCCGCATTGCTGTTCCTCGCGATGCCAAGTCCAGCAGGCAAGAAAGGCAAAAAGAAAATGTGTGGTGTGGGTTGCGAAGATATGGACGGGGCGGAGGAGGGGGAAGGGGACTGTCAGGTCATCCCTTCACCATCACACCCACATTTTTCTATCACCCCCTCTCCACAGCGCTCACAAGATTTCATCATCGGAAAAGTGAAGCCGGTGAGGGGTTTCCTCTGGTTTTTATCGTGGGCTGCGAGTCTTCTTCTTTACCCAGGTGACAGAGTAGAAGACACCGGTTGCCGTGCCCTGAGCCAGGGGTAAATGGAGTATCCACACCTCCCCCCACCCCTCTTCTTTTATTTAGCTACAACAGTGCCTTCTGCTACCATAAATTGCCAAACCAGCAAAAACCCAAAATTTCTTCTCTCCTTCAGACTCTGTACCTAGCTGCTTGCCCCCGTCCTCCTCGTTAGGGTTAGATAGAGCAGTGGGAGATGCACCTGTGAGAAGCAGGTTTG
Source organism: Colocasia esculenta (assembly GCA_014218235.1). Classification (NCBI taxonomy): domain Eukaryota; kingdom Viridiplantae; phylum Streptophyta; class Magnoliopsida; order Alismatales; family Araceae; genus Colocasia; species Colocasia esculenta. Next base: position 248,555 of record JACBKR010001264.1, read on the forward strand.
GTAAAAGTTAAAGAGGAAGCCATCACTCAGACACCCACTCACACAACAAAGACACCCCCGCCCCTTGTTCTGTCATAATGGGGCCTGGTCAAAAAGGCTATGGCCAATGTTAACAGAGCAAGATGATAGGTTGTGGGTCCCTTGTCTTGGATGGCAACCCATGGCCAGGCAACTTTGTCCCAAACCTTTTGTTGATGAGAAAAGTTAACTACATAATTACACTTTCACTTTGGACTTTTCAGAGCTGAATATATTAGGAGTCTATTTAATAAAAGATAAAAAAAAAGTAAAAAGCAAAAAAAAAAAATATTGTCAAAAAAATAAATAGTAAAAAAGTGCACTAAAAGGTATAATTCTCATGTGCATTAAATTTTTCTCTTTGTTGATAAGTTGCCTTAAGTGGGGAGAAGGTGATAGAAGGTGATGGGTGATAATAGCCATTTGAAAGGACAATGAAGGAAGAGGTGTAGCAAGAGAGACAGACCACATCATATATATAAAGAGAGGTTTAAAGGAGGTATTTATGATTATACAAAGAGCAGCTCTATTAGTAAATAAGATAATAAAGATTCACACTTTGCTTCATGAAGAAATTTGTAAAGAAGGGTTAGTATAGAGGTAGTTTAATCATACATTAGATATAGTGAAAATGAGTATGTTTATAAGTAAGATCTATTTCTCTTCTCTCATGAGATTCTTTTTTTCCAATAAAAATGACAAAATCTCAAACGGGGACAATATCTCTTAGAGAGTATATTGAAATTTCACAAACATCATCATTGATGTCGTCTGTGGGAACTAAATAAGAGATCATTTGCCTTACTCGAGTTTCTTGTCGTAATAAGACTTGCACATATTTATCCTCACTAGAGGGGCTATGTAGAGACATATTTTTGTCTCACATTGTATGTAGTGAAAATAAATGTGTGCTTATAAGTAAGACTCATTGATCTTCTATTAGAAATAATCTTTTCTAAGAAAAAAAAACAAAATCTCAAACAGTGACAATACCTCTTGGGGGGGATGCTGATAGGCCCTTGTGATGGGCCCATCCCAGGTTGATCTTGGGACAACATTCCCAGCACAGCCAAGTTGGCCCAGGTACTAGATCAGATCAAATCCTAAATTGGGGGTCAACTCTACCAACACTAAAAAACTTGGCAAGTAGTCCACACTGAGGCAACATTCCATCTCCTACCTAGTGATAAGGCGACATGGCAACAACCAATTCCTCTTCTCTCAAGAGGACCTTTTTTCTAGGAAAATGGACAAAACTCCAAACAAGAACAATACCTCTTAGGGGCTATGTTGATGGGATCTCATGATCGACCCATCCCAGGTCAATCTCAGCCTAGCATTCCCAACACAACTAGCTACTAGATCGGATCTAACCTTGAACCATAAAAACTCTACCAGTGACGTGAATCTTGACAAGCAACCCACACCAAGGCGACATCCAATCTTCCTACCTGGTGTAGAGGGGACGTGGCAACAATTGCCCTAAGGAGACACTCCAACTTCTAACCCGACACATAGGTCATGATGCCACGAAGCCCTAACAGGAAAGGATGGAGCACTAGACACCACAACCTACCATGACAAGTAGGGTAGACACGAGTTTCACCCTTTTGGATAGTAGGGGGAATGTACACTAGACATATGCCTCGATCCCAAAACCTAAACTTGAAGTGGAGGCCTCGTGATCAGCCCATCCCTAACCGATCTTGGCCAAGCATTCTCAGCACAACTAGATCGGCCCAATGGTCCAGTCACTAGGTCTGATTATCGGGGGCCAACTCTACTAGCACCGAGAATGTCGACTATGGCCCCTAGGAGACATCCCATCTCCCGAACCAATGCAGAGGTGAGGCGCTCCCCTGAGTCGAAGAGCAGGAAAGTTGTCCCCAACCATTGGCAATGGTTCCCAAGCAACATCCCATCTTCCTACCCAGTGCAGAGGAGATGTGGTAACAACCGCCATGAAGAGACACTCCAGATTTCGACTCGATGCATAGGTCAAGATGCCACAAAGCATTAATAGGAAAGAATGGCACACTAGACCCCATAGCCTAGCATAATGAGAGAGGATGTGTAGAGCGACACAATGACCCCCCGAGCAGATGTGAGTTTCACCCTCTCAAACAGTAAGGGGAATGTACTTTGGATTTGCGCCTCAGTCCTAAGATCTAGGCCTAGAGTAGGGGGCACGTGATAGGCTCTCGTGATCTATCCATATATCCTACGTTGATCTCGGCCCAGCATTCCCAACATAGCTAGGTCATCCGAAGTCAGCTCAAGTGTTGGGTTGGTTCCAAGCCTGAACTGAGGTCCAACTCTTCCAATAGCTAGAGTCTCAACAAGCAATTCAAGTCAAGGGGTCAATCTCATAATCTTCAGAGAGATCAGTATGCCGCCAAGGATGGACTTGGCAACTACCTTCGCACATTGTTTGGAAGGATACCTAAGGATTAGTCTCATATCAGAAGTCTCAAACTTTTCCCTCTCAACCTTCAAAAGCAGAGCTACATGTATAGGTAAAGGGGTGAAAGAAACAGTGTCACTTGGCATAAGTTCCTAAATCACCCACTTCTTTCTCATCCTCTTGCTTCTCATCTCAAATCAATTTTTGACTTGATCGTCGGAGGGTTGACCCCAAGAACCTTTTCCTAGGTTGACTTCTTACATGTCAGATTGACATCGACACGGCCACAACTTCGCTCTCTAGTCTTCATCAGTATCTGAGCTTCCAACCTCAAACACTGAAAGTGGACTTGCTCAAGCCTTTCCAAATTTGAAACCGACTTCATCAGTTAGTAGATTAGATATTTCCAACATATATATAAGTATATATCATCAAAAAAGAGAGAAAAAAATTATAGATGAAGTTGTGATTATGCACATATTGGGGTCCAAAATTTTTAATATGAGAAACATTCACGTAAAAATTAAATAAGAAAATAAAGTTACTTACATATCGCCTCATGTTCTCATCATCTACCTAGCTTTCACTACCATCTGCAAGGTCTTTGCATCTACCCATCTTGAAAAGCTCAAGACGATGCATATCACGCCCATACTAATGGGACTATAAAAATTGTGTCAAAATAAGAAAGAGAAATAAAAATATATTGTTATAAATAAAAAATATTATTAATATAAAGAACTTAAAAATCATTCTTCAATTGATAATGACTAGTCCTTTCCAGTATGTATGTCATGGACTGATGGGAGTGGTTTTACCTATTACACTCAGTAATCCTCTAAAAAGAAAAGAATATGCATTTGTTGTCAAATTTATATAAAGTACATATTCATAAATAATTATTATAGGTTTTATTATTACTCGCTCATCTGGTTGGCTCCACATCTCACACATTGTCCGCTAGTCAACGGATCAACACCTACTGAGATGAAGGCAATCACATCATCCAAGGACTTGCCATTAAGATGTTGTCATATAATACAAATTTCATGTCAATATATGAACATAAGGGAAAAAAAAACAATATGAGAAAGTAAACAAGTATATTAGCTTATTCTTTTCTTCTGCATGCAATGCCAACTACAATGTGTGGCGCTCATGTAAGTAAACATATCCCTATCTGTGGCATCAATCTGCTCCCAACGATATTTAAGCTGCACAATATCATCAAATTAATTAAAAAAAGCTCTGCAGATGCATATCTTTCACTTTAAATATTATTACTTGAAGATCTCTAAATATCGCCTCCTTCATCAATGCAGGAAGCTTAGCAAAACCTTTTTTCCAAATCTTGCAATGTATTTTTGCAATGACGCTCATGCGACTCGTAAACATATCCACTTTTATCCCCCTGCACTGTACCCTCAGATAAGCGAGGCATTTCATTCCTCACCCTAGCCCAACTTTCTCTCTATAATGCCTCTAGTGGGCCCCTCAATGTCCAGAGCCCCTCCCCCAAGCAGGTGCAGATGATGGGCCTATTTAAACATAAATAATAAAGACAGTTATATTAAATTATGAAATAAAATATTACATAAATGAACTGATCAAATTAAAATGGATACATGCTATAGAAGATGTGGATGCAGATGAAGAGCCCTAAGAGTCCAAAAGCACCTGGGAGGTAGGATGGGGAGGAAGAGACACAATCTAATGTCTCTGAACTCTAGAGTCATCAAGAGACTGGGAACCGCTATCGGAAGCCATATGTTAAAAAGATAGTACAAAAGATGAAACTTTTTATTTTAAATAGATAGTACACTATGTTAATTATTATAGTTATATGCAATAGAGAAGGTCCCCTTGGAATGAGTAACACCAATTATTCTCATGAACAGTAAGCATATCAAATAGAGAATAGGGATAAGCCATCCCTATCCCACTTTATTCCCATAGCAAACAGGCAATCAACTACTATATTTGTGTATTCAGTTCTACTGATCTTTCAAATTATTGGTCATGATTGAGTAACATAAACAATATTCAACATTGTAAGAAATGAAGGTTATTATTATTATTTTCTGCTTAACCTGATGTATTGTTTGCTTTTATTTCTAGTTACTTTACATAGTGAAATTTTATATGATTAACTAACGAATGAATATTGTAATTGGTTCCTCTTGCCTTGTTTATCTAAAATGACATATCAATGTGATTATACCAGCATCATTGTACCAGCATTGATTGTGGTACACTATAGACAACTACTTCATATTTTGATGGACTAAAGGATGAAAAGAATGCTAAAACCAAAAGTCAATATTCTGCCATTGCAACACTCATACTGTGTTTTAGAAGAGAAATCACCACAAAAAGGGAGGGTTTAAAGTGAGTAACATGTTGCAAGAAATAAATGAATACAATCCTTCTAGAAAGCCTATAACCCTTTCAATCTAGAAGCACTTGTATGCCTCCAATGTTTCTCCATGAATTTTATGCACCCTTTTGAGCTTAGAAAGTTTAACACAATTTTAAGCTTAATTAGCCCAAGACTCTATCCAATCTCTCCATGTAGCTATCAACCTAGGATGTCTTGCCTACCTAAAATCTTTTGAGTATCAAGGCCAGGTTTCCATCTTGAAGCTGTGGATTACAATAACCTACACCTTGTCATACCTAGGGTTTAAGAAGTCGAGGCTCTGATACCATCTTTTTCACGCCCTGAAGCGGAAATATTAGGTGCACGATAATTTGTCGAGGCATTATTAATTATCTAAATAAGCATCATTAGAGTCACATAACTAGGGCCCATCATGATCTTATTCACTTCCAATCAAATGCTAGTACATGGATTTCTTAACTTAGTACATCAACTCATCACTATGGCATAAGTCAAAGTCCTCATCTACCTAACCTAGACTCAAGAACATAAACACAATTCCTATGACACTTGTATCACTAGATCATACACATCTGCCCCATCAAGTTGAACATCTTCGTTAATATCACCTGAAAAATTTCACATAATCTATTTGGACTAACACTCAATAGGAATTACATCTCGTATGCCAACCAGTGATTTACATGTTTAACAATTTTGCAAGAAGTAGATACTAACATGATGCATATTCATGAATAAGATAACATGAGAGATAATCAACAAGATCGAGAGAGATAATCAGAAGATGTAACTTTCTAATCAAGAAAACAAGTTCAGGAACGAGAGATAGCCAGACAACTTTAAAATACAAGAAAAAGAACAATACTAGTAGCAATGAATATTTCATATACGAGATGAGTATATTAACAAATTGGCCACAAGTCAAGTGAATTTCAACAATAAATACAAGCAGAATAACACATCAATTAAACAAGTAGCAAATCATTTCAAATCAAACATATACCATGTCATGTCAAGTCATGTAGCAAGTAACAAGTATGAGTGAATAGTCTAGATCAATCAAGCAAGTCAAGTACTCGGGTGTAATATCAGGCATCCTAGTCAATAAACTTTGGTAGGCACATGCACTTTTGGGCTCTTCCCAAGATCAAATGAAGCCCTATCATTGCCAAGCATTGGTTATAGATCTAAGATCTCATGTAATATCTAGACATTCATATTTTAATGGACAAGGGAATTTCAAACAATTATGCTCATGTAACAAGATAGAGAACTTTCACAAAAATATAAATTCAATAACAAGGGATAAACTAGTATGAGAGTATCGGAAGATTAACAAGGTTATAAGGGGACAAGATGACATGGACAAATTTGATGGCAGTCATGCCGAACGCAACCAAGTCACATGCATGCAGACTTTTAGATACAAGATCAATGACGCGAACATATATATATGAACAAGATTCGCACATGGTACGAGAAAGCATTAAGATCATGGACATGAAGGGTGATTACACGAACATGATAAACATGAAGTCAATGTTAATCAATTTGCAAGGACAAGATCGAGATAGAAGAACATAATTTAAGATGTAAGAGGTCATGATCATTAAGAGTTATCATTACGATATAGCCTTTAATCATAGTTAACATATTTATTGTAAGTCCTGGATATTTTATAGCCCAATAGGCTCCTATAATCCAAGTCCGCCTCCGCGACGGACCGAAGTCTCGCAGGGATACGGCCAAGTGTCCTTAAGAATATAAAAGACAACACAATAGTAATAATAACAGAATGCATGTGCCACACCTGTATATAACAAGTACACTGTCCCAGTACATTATTATATGGCCAATAAAAGAGTACAACTACCTGGGCATACCCCGAGGGACACCTCTTACACAACCAACCACCTCTGCGCTGGTGGTAAAATTTCCACACGCCTACCACAGTCCACAAACGGCTACACCTGGAAAAGAGCTGTAAGGGAGTGGAGCCTCAACATGTCACTGACCCTCGTAGGGACCTCCCAAAGACAACCCACCAAAAAAACTTAAGAGACTCAACCCCAAGGGTCTCACTGGCAAACACCGGTATCGCCAAATCATATCATGCTCCACAACAATCGTGATTAAACAACAATTATACTCACATACTGATGACCAAACTTTCCCCATAAAATTAATTCACTTATTTATATATTAATTTTGATGATTAACAAAATAGTACTAATGAATTTTGTTGATTAACAAAATAGTTCTAATGAATTTCTTGAGCTTTGAGAACAGGAAATAAAAGAAAAATGAAAGTTCAGGACAATCAGGTAAGTCTCATCTCATATTCTGTCCAAGTCTTTGTATCGACTTCTTCATACTTCACATCGACTTCTTTGATAAGCAGAACGATTTCCTTTCTGACCGAAAAGTTCAAAACAAATCGATATCGCAACGATTCTTTAAGACATCGCAACGATTTCTTTAGAACCCGTAACGACTTGACTGTCGTAACGATTTCTTTAGACCTCGTAACGATTTCTTTAGAACTCGCAACGACGCTTCCTAAGGCGTAACGATTTCTTTAGACCTCGTAACGATTTCTTTAGAACTCGCAACGACTCTCTAGCCGTAACGATTTCTTTAGACCTCGTAACGATTTCTTTAGAACTCGCAACGACTCTCTACCGTAACGATTTCTTTAGACCTCGTAACGATTTCTTTAGATCTCATAACGATTTGCTTTGTGCAACGATTTGTTAAGAGTTTCATAACGATTTCTGTACTGTCATAACGACTTGCTAAGCCGTAACGATTTCTTGGTTCTCGTAACGATTTCTTTGAAACTCAACGACTTACATCTCATAACGATTTGTTATGTTTCACATCGATTTCTTCAGAATCAGAACGACTTGCCATGATTCATAACGATTTCTTATATCCTCTGTTATAGAACTTTGCTATGGGTTATACGATTTCATAAGTCATTGACCATCGACTTGTATATCTCTCATTGACTTGTTTTTATCTGTGTTGACTAGTCAAAGTCCACGTATACATATCTCTGACACACCTGCATGTGATGTGACCTAAACGTATCTCTGCATGCATGCAGAAGATATCGTCCATAATCATGCCTATTCTGCAAACGTCTTTTAGTTTCAGCTATTGGTCTTACTATTTCCATGCTATTCTTTCTAACGTTGACTGACATCAGAGACAGCTTAGCTGTTTGCTATCTGTTTGATAAGCGTGCAGATAACAGATCCATCTCCACTTTGCAACGTTAATTCAAATAGAAGACAAAAGATATCTAAAAGATCTCTTCTCTTTGCGTGTTCAAAGTGTTCAAAGACTGTTGACTGGAAGCTTCCAAGACTCCAACTTCTTTCAGTCTAACGTACACCTGGATGAGAGACAACGGTACCTTTAACGTTCAAATTTCAAGTAGAAGCTTAAATACAAGACTCAAGACGGAGAAGAAGTAGAATGAAACGAGAGTGAATATCATTCTGAAAAGCAAGCAACTCAAGTTCTTCGAGTCCTCTGAGTTTCAAACAAGAGACAAGCGTCCATTCCAATTGTTTTCCGTAGCTCTTTTGCTCTCAGTGTTCATAGAAGAAATTCTTGTGTGAGAGCCAGTGTAGTCCTTGGAGAGGAACCCTGTTAAATCCTTTTCTCTCTTGAGGCTGTCTGCTTCAGCTTGTAGCTAGTTCAGCTAGTGTCTGAAGCGTGTTCTTAAATTTTCTCTTCATTGGTTTGTTCCCTTCTGGACGAAGGAAGACCTGGTGTATCCAGGGTGGTTGTTTTCCTTCAGGTTGAAGGAAGACCAGTTGAGGCTGGGTGTAAGGATCTGTGAGGGGGATAGTACCCTTGTTAGTGAAATCCTGAGGCATTGCTCAGGGACTGGACGTAGGTCTCCTGTGGAGAGGAGTTCCGAACCAGGATAAAAATCCTTGTGTCGTGTGGTTGTGTCTTTGTGCGTTTGCTATCTTTTTCCTCTAACTCTAACTTCTGTTTAAAGCTGTTGTGTAATCTTTTTAGTGAACAGTTTTAATCAAAGATCAAATTTTAATAACCCATTCACCCCCCCTCTGGGCTAGCTAGCTGGGCAACAAGTGGTATCAGAGCAAGTCTCTTCGACAAAGAAGAAGATCCAACGATCTGAAGAGCAAAGATCAATGGCAGCCCAAAGCAACTTCGAAGGTCAGTCAGTCACAGGCCTCCCTTGTTCGATGGAGAAGATTACACCTATTGGAAGACAAGAATGGAGTACTTTCTACAAGGCCACGATTATACAATATGGTCCATTGTAGAAGAAGGTGATCTTCTAGTCACAAATGCTAAGGCTCAGTGGACAGATGACGACAGAAGAAGAATATCCCTAAACTGCAAAGCCAAGAGCATCCTTTGCTGTGCCCTCAGCAAGAAAGAATTCAACAGAGTTTCAGCCTGCAAATCCGCAATGGAAATGTGGGAAAAGCTCAGGATTACTTATGAAGGGACAGACAAAGTAAAGGAGACAAGAATCGATATTCTTGTAGCCCAATATGAAAGGTTCCAGATGCAGCCAAGTGAATCCATAACTCAGATGTTTAGCAGATTCACAGATCATCACAAATGGATTAGCTGGATTAGGTAAAGTCTATGGTGTACCAGACATGGTCAGGAAGATACTCAGATCTCTGCCATCCTCATGGACTCCAAAAGTAACAGCCATTGAGGAAGCCAATGATCTGAAATTAATGTCATTGGAAAAGCTAATAGGATCTCTCATGGCTCATGAGATAAATATGGAGAGATTAGGAGAATCCTCCAGCAGAAGGAAGCAATCAAATGCTCTCAAGGCGAATGATGAGATATCAGAAGAATCCTTGGATAACAGTGAAGGTAGCAAAGACAGTGATGATGAAGAAGCCATGCTGTCTCGAAGACTTCAGAGAATATTAGCAAAGAAGGAAGTATCAGTCCGGAAGAAGATTTTTCAAGAAGAACAAAGACTTCAGAAAACCAGAAGTAAAGGATCCGAAGAAAGGAGAAGTAATATGCTATGAATGCAAGAAGCCTGGATACATCAAGGCAGATTGTCCAATGGTCAAAAAGAATGATCATAAGAAGGACAACTTCAAAAGATTCAAGAAGTATAAAAAGAAAGCAATGGCAGCTGCTTGGGAGAACAGCAGTGACTCAGATAGTGAGTCAAGCTCGAGCAGTGAAGGTGAAGAGGTAAACTTGGCCCTCATGGCCAATACCGAAGATAAGGTAACTTCTGACTCTTCTTTTGATTCATGCAATGATTCAGATTCTGATAACTTAGAAAGTGCTTTTAATGAACTCTATGAAAAATATAAAGAAGTATCTAAATTACTTAAAATTAGTAAGAAGAATTTAACCTGTTTAGAAAATACAAACTCAGATCTAAAAACTGAACATAAAAGAAGAAGAATTATTTTGTGAAGATTTAAAAGAGAAAATAGAAAAATAATTCACTTAGAAAAACAAGAAGACTTAAGTGGACTTAAAAGAAATAGAAAGATTAAATAAAGAAAATGAACATTTAACAAGCACCATAAACAAGTTCACAAATAATAAACCTCTTCTAATGATAAATGGAGCTAAAAGATCAACTAAGAAGAAACATGGTTTTGGTTATACTCCCTCGGAAAATGAAGAAACAAAAGTCTTTCCTAATACTTATCCAACTCCTGAATTTATATCCGAAAAGAATAAAGAACATAAAAAATTTAAATACAATCCAGTTGAAAGAATAACTAGAACAACCTGCTGTACTCATTGTAACAAACTAGGACATAACAAAGCACATGTCCTAACAAGAACAAAAAGTGGATAATAAAAGGAAAATCAATGATACTAACCATCAGGACCCAAAAGAACTTGGGTACCTAAAACTTAGTGTTTAAATTTCAGGGAAATTCAAGAGCATCCAAATGGTACTTGGACAGTGGATGCTCAAGGCACATGTCAGGCAACAAGAAGTTTTTCGCTGATCTCCAAGCTGAAGAAGGTACAGTCACCTATGGAGATAATGGAAAAGGCACTGTGATAGGAAGTGGGTCCGTGAACATCAAAGGAAAATCAGTTATTGAAGACGTAATGCTGGTCAAAGGATTAAAGCACAATCTTATCAGCATCAGCCAGTTGTGTGACAAAGGCCATCAGATTCAGTTCCAAGAATCAAAGTGCAGTATATTAAAGGATGGTGCAGTCATATTTGAAGCCTACAGAGAAAGAAACTTGTATGTTCTCTATCTCGAGGAACTCAAGAATCAAGATGTCTGTTTGGCAGCCAGCAAAGATCAATCAACAGAGCTGTGGCACAGAAGATTGGGTCACTGCAGCTTGGACGGTTTGAATAAGCTCAGAAAGAGAAAGCTAGTGGAAGGACTGCCAAAGGTCAATTCTAGATTGGATAGCATTTGCAAACCTTGTGCAAGAGGAAAGCACACCAAGAGCTCTTTCAAATCAAAGACTGTAGTAACCACCTCAAAGCCCTTAGAACTACTTCATATGGATCTATTTGGGCCAATGAGGACTACCAGTCTAGGAGGAAAGAATTTTGGATTTGTAATAGTTGATGATTATTCAAGATTCACTTGGGTATCCTTTCTAGAGCACAAAGATGACACATTTGACAATTTTGTCAGCTTCAGTAAGAAAGTTCAGAAAGATCAGAAGTTCACAATTGTCTCTATCCGATCAGATCATGGTGGTGAGTTTCAGAATGAAAAGTTTACAAAGTTCTGTGATGATCAAGGAATTGAGCACAACTTCTCAGCCCCAAGGACACCTCAACAGAATGGAATTGCTGAGAGGAAAACAGAACTCTTTTGGATATGGCAAGAACCATGTTATCAGAATATGATTTGCCAAGATATTTCTGGGCCGAAGCCATCAACACTGCATGTTATATCATTAATAGAGTAATGATCAGGCCGATTCTGAAGAAGACTGCTTATGAACTCTACAAAGGAAAGAAGCCAAAGATCAGCCATTTCAGAATTTTTGGATGTCCTTGCTTCATCCACAACAATGGAAAAAGGGACATTGGTAAGTTGGATGCCAAATCAGATGAAGGCATCTTTATGGGGTACACTTCTAAACCCAAAGGTTATAGAGTTTTCAATAAACGCTCATTATTAATAGAACAATCTGTACATGTTATTTTTGATGAATCTAACCCTTCCTTGAAAAAGGAAGAAATTAGTGACATTGATGATGCAGATGACTTGTCCGAAAAATTAAAGAATACCTCAATTAAGGACAAGGAAGATCCAACTCTGGAAGAACTGCAGCAAACTGAAATCCAACATGAAAATCTTCCAAAAGAATGGAGACATCAGAAAGATCACCCTCCTGAAAACATTATTGGTGATCCATCCGTAGGGGTAAGAACAAGAGGTAATGTAATTCCATGTGATTATTTAGCCTTTGTTTCTCAAATAGAGCCTAAGACAGTCAATGAAGCTTTATCTGATGAATCTTGGATATTAGCCATGCAAGATGAACTAAATCAGTTCAAGAGAAACCAAGTATGGTCACTTGTTCCTAGACCATCCATCATTCATTCAGTTATTGGCACCAAGTGGGTGTTCAGAAATAAACTGGATGAGTCTGGAATAATCTTAAGGAACAAGGCCAGACTGGTAGCTCAAGGCTACTCCCAAGAGGAAGGCATAGATTTCGATGAAACCTATGCACCTGTAGCTAGACTTGAGGCTATTAGGATTTTACTTGCTTATGCATCTGCATTTGATTTAAAACTATTTCAAATGGATGTCAAATCAGCCTTTTTAAATGGTTTTATCAAGGAGGAAGTTTATGTTGAACAACCTCCAGGTTTTGATGATACCGAATTTCCAAATCATGTATTTAAACTACATAAGGCTTTATATGGTTTAAAGCAAGCACCTAGAGCCTGGTATGAAAGGCTCAGTACTTTCTTATTAGATCATGGTTTCACTAGAGGTAAAGTAGATAGTACATTATTTATAAAATCTAAGGTTAAACATACTTCTTCTCGTGCAAATATATGTAGATGATTTTTTTTGGATCTACTGATGAATCTCTTTGCAAGTACTTTGAAAAGCTTATGCAGGGAGAATTCGAAATGAGCTTGATGGGGGAGCTAAGCTACTTCCTTGGATTGCAAATCAAGCAAGGGAAGGATGGCACTCATATCTGTCAAGCCAAGTACACCAAAGAGCTGTTAAAGAAATTTGGATTTGAAGGTGCAAAGCCATTATCAACTCCAATGAGCACATCAACCAGAATGGACAGTGATCAAAAAGGTAAAAAGGTAGATCAAAAGAATTATCGAGGTATGATAGGATCATTACTTTACTTAACTGCAAGTAGACCAGACATTTTGTTTAGTGTATGCATGTGTGCTAGATATCAGGCAGACCCTAGAGAGTCTCATTTAATTTCAGTAAAAAGAATATTTAGATATCTGGCTAGAACTCATGATTTAGGTCTCTGGTATCCTAGATCTTGTGAAATAAAATTAGTAGGATATTCAGATGCTGATTATGCTGGATGCAAAGTAGATAGAAAAAGCACCAGTGGGTGTTGTCAGTTTCTTGCAGGATGTTTAATATCATGGTCATCCAAGAACAAATTCAAAAGTAGCTTTATCAACAGCTGAGGCAGAATATGTTGCTGCTGGAAGTTGTTGTACACAACTTCTTTGGATAAAGCAACAACTTGAGGATTTCGGAATTCACATCAAATCAATTCCACTATTGTGTGATAATACAGTGCCATCAACCTCACCAAAAATCCAGTACAACTCAAGGACTAAGCACATTGAGGTAAGATATCATTTTATTCGAGACCATGTAGCTAGTGGTAATTTAGAAATTTCTTTTATAGATACAAATGGTCAATTAGCAGATATCTTCACAAAAGCCCTACCTGAAGAGAGATTTACATCTCTTAGAAGGGAATTAGGGATGTGCAATTTGTGAAAAGATTTCTGTAACTTTATTGACATATAATTTTTTCAGATTAAATGAAATTTTTCTCCTTTAAGAATAAGCAAAACTCAGTTATCTACATGCTTTGACCGCTATTGTGTTGAAAGTTGTTTGACCCGTCAAACGTTTTGTCGCTTTCTGGCTTTACCGCCTTTGGCGCTCCACTTTTCGGTAAAGTAATATTAATTTATTCAAATCGTTCTGAGAACGACTTGTCTTCTACCTTTACCCTTTTATCTTTTATCTGTTCACCCAAAGCCGATGCCCTAACGATTTCGGCATCGACTCTCTGCAACTTTCGAAGCTTTCTCCTCTTCCCGCGAAGAATCCCTTCGAGAGCTTCCATCCCTTCCATCATCTCCCTTCACCAGAATCTCTTTCTCCTCTGCACCCATGGCCGCTCCGATGATCACCGGAAGTGTTGGAGGTTACAGTGCTGAGTTTCTGTCCCCGAAGGAGCAAGAAAGGTTTACCTTCGTGAAGACGAAGATCTGCGGAAATAAGGCAGTGGATGTTCAGAACCTTGAGAAGAGTGGCATGACCAGTCTAGTCGAAGCTTTGAGAAGAATGCAGTGGATGGATGTTGCTACTTTCACCGAGGTAAGTTATCCGGACCTGGTGAAAGCGTTTTACATTTGCTTGAAATCAGAAGCGGATGGGTCCCTTGTCTCCTCTGTCAGGGGTATCCAAATCAAGATAAACCATGAGCTATTGCATGAGTTGTTTGGAGTAAAGACCTCTGGGTATAGTGGCATTCACTCTGTGAATGATGAAGTAAAGGGTCTCGGAATTATTGGTCCAGGGTTTAAGCTGAAAGATGGAAAGCTATATTAATCAGATGTCCGCATTTAATCGGTTGCTTCACTTTATTGTCTGCCAAATTATAGTACCTCGAAGTGCTACGTTTTCTTCATGCACTAGGGCAGATTCGGACATAATGTTCTGGGCAATCCAGAACAAGGAGATAAACTTGGCCGCTGTAATGATTGAGCGAATGAAATTTGCTCATGCTCAGATATGGGAAACCAAGAGCAAGTTGAATGTTTCCTTGCCCTATGCTCATCTACTCACCAAGATTTTCAAGCACTTTGGAGTAGATGTGTCTGGAGCAGTAGTAGAGAAGATGGGCCAGTCTATAAGGTCCAGAAATTTGAAGAAAAGTGGTTTTTCAGTGCAAGATGGAGTTTGGACAAAGACCTCTGTGGCAGAGGGAGAAGCGATTATTGGAGATATCCAGAAGTTCAAGAAGAAGCAGCAGCAGAGCAAGCAGCAGCAACAGAGCAAGCAGCAGCAGCAGAGCAAGCAACAGCAGCAAGCAGCAGCAGCAGTACCAGTTGTGGCAAGCCAGGCAGAAGTTTCAGAATCACCTGTTGTGGAGATTGACTCTCATTCTCCAGAAGTTCAGATGGAAGAAGGTGCAGCTGGTGTGGCAGACTCTTTGCCCACCACCTTAGTCGCCTCTATTTTAAGAGAGGTATTGGATTCCATTCCCTCCACCTCAGCTACTTCTAAAGTAGGTGGACGTGTTGAAGAAGAAGTTATGGCACCAGGCCATACAGAAATTCAGTCTGAACCAGTTGCAATGTTGAGATACAAGCAGGTACTCAACAAGATGTGGTCATGGAAGAAGCTCCTAGCCAAGGGGAGCAAAGTGTCATTGAACCTGAAGTGTCTGAATCCGTGGCAGAAGGCCACTTGGAAAAAGTGTTTGGAGGATGCTCCTGCCCAGGGGGAGCAAGAAAGTGTTGAACTCCCTGCTCCTATTCAGGGGGAGCAAGTGGGCACTGAGGAACCATTGATTGAGAATGTTCCTGAGTCAGCTGCCCCATCTCAGGAAATTCCACCTCCAGCCAGTGTTCCTGTTAGTGAAGGCCCAAGTGCAAGCAATATTAATCTTGAGGCCTGTCACTCAGCAAGGGAAGCAGAAGAGAATTGTTCTCAGAAGGCCAAGAAAGGGCCATAGAAAAGTAAATCTGAAGCCTGTTATGGCATTGTTGAAGGCTCAAGGAGAGATCTTGTCATCAGTTCAGACAAGTATTCAAGGCATTGTTGCTAGTCAAGCTTCAACCTCCTCAGACTTATCTTCAATCCGAAATGCAATGAGGTGGTTCAATAAAGAGATGTCTGATATGAAGTCTATGCTTGCTGTTCTGTCAAGTCTAGTAGGGTTCTCCGAGCAGACCAGCTGTTGCTCCTCGGCCACCAGGGCCAGCAGGCCATCGCTCAAGCGGGCAGCAGGGCCATCTGCTCAAGGTCTCGGCCAGCAGGCCATCAGTTTTGGGACAGCAGAACCAGTGTCAGCTTCAGGGTCTTCAGGACCCTCCTCAGCAGTCAGAGAAGGTCAGGCTAAGGGAAAAGAGCCAATGACAGCTTCTAAGGCCCCTGACACTTCATCTCTTGCCACTCCAACCCTCTCCTCACCTCCATCTCCTTCTACACCCCTCCTGCACCACCAACCATCAAACACCCTGTGCCTCGCACCCAACCATCCTCATCCTTCATTTCATCTCAACCTTCCTTCTCTCCCTCCTTCTCACATCTCAGCTCCATCCTCATTCAATCCCAAACCTTCACCTCCTCAAGCTCAAACACCTCCAGTTCAACCAACTTCATCCTTTAATCCCAAACATCTTTTCTATCCTCCTACTCCTCCTTCTTCTGTTATCTTTCCTCCGGAAAAACCTCTACCTCTTGGTGTCTTTGACACAAATCTTCCGGATGATTTTGAAAGAAACACCCTTATCACCATTCTCTCCACTGCTTCTCATATCCACAGGACTGATCCTCCCAGTCCTGCCAAGAAAAAGAGGAAAACTTCCTCCTCTCTTAGCATCCCTTCTGTTCCCTTATTCCCTCCTCTTTGGTATTCTCTTACCCTTGATCCTAAGAGAAGACCTATCTACAAGGAATATCTTCAAAAGTGCATTCTTTCTACCATTTATGGTATTCCTTTTCTTAACCTATCCGAACACCTAAACATTGTTCTTCCTCTTACTCAGATATCCCAATTCCACAAATCCAAAATCCTTGAGGGCACTGAGTTCAAGACTGAAGATCAGTGGGCAGCTGTCAAGGGAAATAAGGCTCAATATGAAAAGTATTTGACTGCCAGGGCAGAATCTCTTACCCACAGAGCTCACCCACTCACCTTTTCTGAGTGGTTCATTATTCAACATAAGAACTCTTGGGGACCTTACATTTTGAAAGAGATTCGTATTGCCAGGAACTTTCAGCTGTACAGTGACTTCTGCTACTTGAACAAGCTGCCTGAGGTACAGTTCTTCCAATTTCATTCAGCCTTAGTGATGCTGAGATCAGAACGTCCTGTAAATGTTCCCCTCTCAGTGGACTTTGCTGATCTCCAAATTGACTCTCTAGTCCTTCTGCCAAAGCTACACTCCCTAGTGTTTGATTCAGATGCAGGATCTCATGCTTTAGACATGTTTGCAAGGCAAATGGGCCGGATGTCAGCCAAGCAGGGCAGACTACCTTCATTCTTGCGGTTCATCTTCAGAGAATACCACTCTGGCCGCATTTCTTCTCAGACCTTGGCTCCACTCATTTCTGAGTGTGAGAGACTTACTCCCTCAGAATGGGACCTTCCTTATCAGGCCTCACATCTACAGTTGGAAGCTATCAACCGTGATCTAGCTAGTCAAAGGAAGCCCACTCTTTCAGCAGAAACATTCTTGGATCTCAACTCCATCACTCCTATTCAAGAGATCTATGTTGTGTGGGCAGCCAGATATTCTGCCTTCTATGCTCTGAAGCAGGATCTCCTAGATCACAAGATTTATTATCCAATCTCTTTGGACAAATTTCTCCTTCGGGCCAGTTTTGGTAAGAGTACATTTTACATTTATCTTGGATAAACCCAGTATGGAGTATTCTTAGAACAGCAAAAGCAACTCTACATTCAAAGGAACATTCCCTCCATGGGTCCTACCTTTTCAGTTGCTTTTGGAGTATTTCAGCAGATTTTTGAAGATCTTGAGATCAAGGCATGGGCTGTTATTGAACAGCATGCCTCCTTGTTATCTCCCTTGTACTATCTTTCTCAAACTTAATATAATGATTTCTCTCTTCTTTGTCTCATCGACCATCTTTTTGCTTATTGACAAAATGGGGGAGAAAACTAAAGCTATTCTGAAAAACATGTTTGTTGGAGAAAACTATCTATTCTGAAAAACATGTTATTTGTTGTGTAATGTTTAGTATATTTTGTCATCATCAAAAAGGGGAGATTGATGACCAAACTTTCCCCATATAAATTAATTCACTTATTTATATATTAAAATTTGATGATTAACAAAATAGTACTAATGAATTTTGTTGATTAACAAAATAGTTCTAATGAATTTCTTGAGCTTTGAGAACAGGAAAAAAAAAAATGAAAGTTCAGGACAATCAGGTAAGTCTCATCTCATATTCTGTCCAAGTCTTTGTATCGACTTCTTCATACTTCACATCGACTTCTTTGATAAGCAGAACGATTTCCTTTCTGACCGAAAAGTTCAAAACAAATCGATATCGCAACGATTCTTTAAGACATCGCAACGATTTCTTTAGAACCCGTAACGACTTGACTGTCGTAACGATTTCTTTCTTTAGACCTCGTAACGATTTCTTTAGAACTCGCAACGACTTCCTAAGGCGTAACGATTTCTTTAGACCTCGTAACGATTTCTTTAGAACTCGCAACGACTCTAGCCGTAACGATTTCTTTAGACCTCGTAACGATTTCTTTAGAACTCGCAACGACTCTCTAGCCGTAACGATTTCTTTTTCTTTAGACCTCGTAACGATTTCTCTTAGATCTCATAACGATTTGCTTTGTGCAACGATTTGTTAAGAGTTTCATAACGATTTCTGTACTGTCATAACGACTTGCTAAGCCGTAACGATTTCTTTGGTTCTCGTAACGATTTCTTTGAAACACAACGACTTACACTCATAACGATTTGTTAAGTGTTTCACATCGATTTCTTCAGAATCAGAACGACTTGCCATGATTCATAACGATTTCTTATATCCTCTGTATAGAACGATTTGCTATGGGTTATAACGATTTCATAAGTCATTGAGCCATCGACTTGTATATCTCTCATTGACTTGTTTTTATCTGTGTTGACTAGTCAAAGTCCACGTATACATATCTCTGACACACCTGCATGTGATGTGACCTAAACGTATCTCTGCATGCATGCAGAAGATATCGTCCATAATCATGCCTATTCTGCAAACGTCTTTTAGTTTCAGCTAATTGGTCTTACTATTTCCATGCTATTCTTTCTAACGTTGACTGACATCAGAGACAGCTTAGCTGTTTGCTATCTGTTTGATAAGCGTGCAGATAACAGATCCATCTCCACTTTGCAACGTTAATTCAAATAGAAGACAAAAGATATCTAAAAGATCTCTTCTCTTTGCGTGTTCAAAGTGTTCAAAGACTGTTGACTGGAAGCTTCCAAGACTCCAACTTCTTTCAGTCTAACGTACACCTGGATGAGAGACAACGGTACCTTTAACGTTCAAATTTCAAGTAGAAGCTTAAATACAAGACTCAAGACGGAGAAGAAGAAGATGAAACGAGAGTGAATATCATTCTGAAAAGCAAGCAACTCAAGTTCTTCGAGTCCTCTGAGTTTCAAACAAGAGACAAGCGTCCATTCCAATTGTTTTCCGTAGCTCTTTTGCTCTCAGTGTTCATAGAAGAAATTCTTGTGTGAGAGCCAGTGTAGTCCTTGGAGAGGAACCCTGTTAAATCCTTTTCTCTCTTGAGGCTTGTCTGCTTCAGCTTGTAGCTAGTTCAGCTAGTGTCTGAAGCGTGTTCTTAAATTTTCTCTTCATTGGTTTGTTCCCTTCTGGACGAAGGAAGACCTGGTGGTATCCAGGGTGGTTGTTTTCCCTTCAGGTTGAAGGAAGACCAGTTGAGGCTGGGTGTAAGGATCTGTGAGGGGGATAGTACCCTTGTTAGTGAAATCCTGAGGCATTGCTCAGGGACTGGACGTAGGTCTCCTGTGGAGAGGAGTTCCGAACCAGGATAAAAATCCTTGTGTCGTGTGGTTGTGTCTTTGTGCGTTTGCTATCTTTTTCCTCTAACTCTAACTTCTGTTTAAAGCTGTTGTGTAATCTTTTTAGTGAACATGTTTTAATCAAGATCAAATTTTAATAACCCATTCACCCCCCCCCTCTGGGCTAGCTAGCTGGGCAACACATACCTCTAATTCAATCCTCGAAAGTAATGGAAACACAGACTAGCTTGGCACACTAGTCCGTCCAAGCATCTGAAAGCCTCGACCACAAGCCTCACCGGCAGACCACTACCTAGCTACCAGTCTCATAGCAAACCATTGCCTACTATAAGCCTCACATCAAACTACCCACTCAGGGTTCAACGACTGGCATCACCTGCCAATCCCCACATACCAAAACCATATCGAAAGCTTACCCTAAATAGACACACAATGCGGGAAGGTCATACACAGACTTCCACAGAACACATCCACCTCAACACCTAAAGAGGCTGGTACATACGTACCACAACACCAAGCTACCCCACAAGGATATAAGTACCTACTACCATGACGTACCACACGGAACCATAATCACAACTTTGCCATCACTATGGCACACCCACAGGTAAAACCTCAACCAGGAGTCACACACACAGCCACAACCGATGCGAAACTCGAGTCGAAAAGACGATGCCACCACACGGGAACAGACTACTGGTTCATGACGCCAGTATCCAACCTGAACAACACAGCACAAGAACCACCTCTCAGTCTCATAGCCACGGACACACAGTCTAGCTACAGCTCCACAAACACACAAAGTGAACCAACCAATAGTGGAGACCAACCAACACCACACCTACAGACCACACAGCTGCAGGTCCAAACCTGACACCTTTAGGGACTCCGGCCTGAGCTTCCTAAAGTGAGGCACTCGAAACACAGGACTAGCTGGGGACCAGTACATCTACTAGTGTTTGTCCCCTAACCACGAGCGCACTACAAGCAACTGCACACCCACAAACACAAGTTGCTGCCCTAAGTCATCTTTCCCTTAGCCGGACGTACAACTCAAACACAGAAGTGAGGGTGTCCAGGAAGACAACTCAAACCTCAGTGGTACAGACTGTACTGGGACACGCCCCGAGCACAACGTGCCTGGCTCACACAGAACCTGGGGTATTCAACTGAAGAGGTATTCCGGAATAGGCACCGGACCACCAGACTCGGCAAACACACAACCACGATACATACTTATACACACCTTTATTTGTAAATCACGATATCTTGTGTCAGGATTAGCTCGTCACCGGTCACCATGTGACCTTCAAGCTAACCTACACTGATACATATATAAACCACAATAACGTATAATACCTTGTCTATCATTGGTCATGTCATGACCTCCATGGCAACACAAACTCCTACTCTTTAACCACTTAACTTAATATAATAACAAATGTATCATGAGTTACCAACTCACTAACTACTCATATATCAACCCTACACATGCTTTACTAACTTAATCATCTTAAGTAGCACTTAAAAGACAGTAAAAGACCAAGGCTAGGTTCACACTGGAACCTCACTGCCCAACTATCACAAACTGACCACAGAAGCTAAAACACGATGGACACAAGCGTCGCCTTTCAAATCGCAATGATCTGTTCGGACGCCATTCAAAGCTTAACGCGACAAGGCCCAGTGTTGTGACATAATCGCGACGGCTCGATACGTTGCCTTTATGCCAAACCTGACAGTCGGAGTTCAAATCGCGACGACGCGATGCGTCGCGACAACACAAGTCGATTAACACACTCATGAATGCGACATACCAAAGTGACGCGTTCATGACCACTGTTAACTATTAAACAATATCAGTGTAAACGCGACGATCCTCATGGTCGCGTTTACACCAATCGAAAACGAAAACGCAACATCTCACTGCGTCGCGTTCATACCATGAACGCGATGGTTAAGCTCGTCGCATTTCAAATGCGACTGTGGAGTCAGCTGCAAGGCCGAACCCCACCTTCTCCACAGGAGAACCAACACACGAATGATACAAATAGCATACTAAAGCATTAAACGGATTATCCTCAATAAGGTAAACCACCCACACATGCCTCCACCCCTTTAAACCTTTTCAAAACAAAGTAACATAAGTAGGAAGTCTCCCTACCAACTGAACAAGCTAAAGAACGTGAAGAACGTCGCAACACCAGCGCGTCCAAGTGAACGTCACAACGCCAGCGCGTCCACGTGCTGGGCACCTTCCTCGCGTGGACCCCGCGCCGGACAAGCCACCAGAAAGCCAGAAATGCCAAAAGAGCTCCACAACATCTCCCCCTTCGCCTGGACAGAGCTCCTCTGCTCTGTCTAGGCGAAACAGAGCAATTAAACCACAGTCGAAATCGCGACGTAGGCAAACGTCGCGTTTAAGAGTTAAACGCGACGACCCTAACCGTCGCCATTCAGAGCCCAAAGCGCCACTAAAACTCAAAGGCGGTTCTGTGAATCGCGACGGGAGAGAACCAGTGAACCAACGGGCTATTTGGGCTAAAAGCTAAGGCCCACAACACCCACACAACACACGAAAACCATAACCAAGGCTCAATGACCTCTTCTTGGTCAAGAGCACCACACATATAACCCATTAAATCGGATCCGAACGATCATGCTATTACATTACTATCACATAAAAAGAAATGTCATCCTCGACATTCAGAACGAAACTATGGCAAGCCAGACTATCACCTAAAAAGAAATAAAGCCATATACAGAACAAGTAGGATACACTTTCTCTGCACTTGTCTTTCAAGCCACTCTACACTGGCTGACTCAATCTGTTCATTTCTGTGACTGTTCTGCTATTCCTTTCTCTTTAATTTCTTTTATAGCTACTCTGCTCTTTCGTGTCAATCTGCCTTTCTCTAATTTTCAACTATAGGTGATTCTATCTTGTTGTTGGCGCTTTATCTCCTTGGACTCAACCTGCTTCCACATTTTCCCGGTTGTGTTTGTAATATTTCTTTCTGTACCGCTTCTCTTGCTAGAATCTCTTTACCATAAACTGCCACCCTCAAGTATTCTGCCAGGTAAAACCATCTTTAAATTCTCAGATTTTCTTAATGCCATTCCATTATCTACCTATCATTGGCAGCTATTACTCTGTCTCATCTGTATTCACATTCTTAAATGTCAATTCCTCAAAGAAAATCATATTACCATAACTAAATTTTCTGTCTCTTTATACCATTATGCTCATACTGTCTTAACTCATATCTGACTAAAAACCTCTACCTCTTTGCCCAAATGTGCAAAAACCCTTAAACTTTTCTTTAATCAGTCAAACCTTTAATAACCTATGAATATTTATCTTTCATGCTTCTGCTGCGCCACTCTGATTACGCTGGATACCTGGCAAAATATCCGACAAACTCTGCCCTCATTATTACTTTCAATTACTTTCCACTTTCACTATTACTCTGATCTCAGCTGGGCTCAATTCTGACTTTTCTTGCTTCTCAAATCATTTCACGCACTTAATTATCACTGGGAAAACATACCTGAATTTCTGAACTTTTCCTTTAATACTTCAATTATGTATATACCACATATTTAAAATCTGAATTCTGCCATACTGTTATAAACACACTTTGCTTTTCATATACATTTCTTGCTTCACATAACATTTTCTGGTTGATAACCCACATTAAAAACTATAACCTTTCTAAATATTCATGCTCACTATTGGGACACCGTGCTCTCTTTTCATATATCAAAGCTGTTCGACTAATTCTGCGCATACATTACCTTTAGCTTTACCATAATCCCAACTGTTTACTATTCTTTAACTGATCTGCCTTTGCTCTTACATCAAATTTTGGAATACCTTTATGAAAGTATACCTCTGCTCAACTGAATCACTAACTGTGCACCGGCATGCAAACTCTTGCTGAACATTTTTGACCCGTCTAATTATATCTATTTCATAATCGGCTATACTCTTTCTTTCTCTGGTCAATAACTCTGAACTTTATCTGTGCTGCCAACTACATTAAACATAATATCTTTTCTGCAAAACATTCCTCTTAATTATTTTGCTGTCAGGCTAATCTCACTATACTATTCACACTGCAATTCTTCGTAATGTACAATCATCTGCCAGTAAAACACTGCCAAAGTCAGAACCTAAAACCAATCTCTTTAATTTCAATAACTTGCTCTACCTGATTCCTTTATTCCACATTAATGCTTTACAATATCAGCATTCACTTTTCCATCTATTTTTCAATAATTGCTAAACATCACTAATCTTATCTTTAGCACTGAAATCTTTAACAAATCACTCTATGGAATCTTCTTAATCTGACACTTGCCAAGTGAATATCTTTCTTGTGAAATTCCAGAAAAATCTAACTATACTCTGATCTTCCTTTACTCTCTCTTTACCCAATTGGTCACCTTGGAACATACTTACATGGATCTCTATATCAAATTTCACATTATCATCATTACTCATAACAACATTATTCTCAAGCTCTTTACTACAACCGTCTCTAATCACAAATCACACTTAATCTGACTGTCACAAATCACTGCTCTTCTGCTTACCAATACCTTATCTGGAGCTAATCTGCCTCACTCAATTATTCCAAACCATCCATATCATTAATCACTTTATTTTCCACGCTGCTTCTTAACACTTACTAACACAAAATCTTAGACACAACAATTACCTCTACGAAGGTTCTCAACCACAATTCGTACACTTAACAATAAATCACATATCATTCCTTATTATAACACTGTTCCCTCTGCTATTCTATCACACCATTACCTTATACATGTCTCTGCCAACTCTGTATCTTACTAAGACACCTTTACTGAATTCCATATCTGAATTCACTAATCCCTTCAATTTCTGTAACTGAGAACCTTTAAACAACCACACTTTAACTGCAAACTGGTACACTGGTATAATCACTTAACTTATACCACTAGCCTCATCATTTCTCTACCATTACTAACAACTACCAGTTAAACAAGCATAGGCACACAATTCATATGCCAAAAACTCATGTAAAAATCACTTTAAACCACATAAAATCGCAGACTTACTACCAGCAGTGGACATTAAACCATGTCTTAGGACATTGTAACCTCAATGTCTTTTCATATTCTAACTGGACCATGCTCTGATACCAACTGTAACGGCCCTAGATATTTATGCCCAATAAGGCTCCATATCCAAGTCCGCCTCCTACGATCGGACCAAAGTCTCGCAAGGGATAACACACACAAGTGTCCAGTAAGAATATAAAAGACAACAACAACAGTATAAGACACAAGAAAGTACATGTGCTCACATATGTATACAACAAAGTACAACTGTCCCAGTACATTATTATATGTCCAATAAAAGAGTACAACTACCTGGGGCATACTCTGAGGGAGCACAAACTCACACAATACAACTAACTCTACTGCTGGTGGTACAAGTCTGCCACAACGCCTCCGCAAGCCACACAAACGGCTAACACCTGAAAAGAGCTATAAGCCTCACAAGAAAACTACCCACGCAGGGTAACAGGACTGGCATCAACATGCCAATCTCCACATACCAAAACCATAATAGAAAGCTTACCTTAAATAGGGTAACACACCACGCGTGGAAGGTCATACCACAAGACCTCCACAGAACACAATCCACCTCAACATCTGAAGAGACTGGTACATACGTACCACAACACAAAGCTACCCACAAAGGGTACATGTACCTACTACCATAAGGTACCACCACAGAACCATAAATCACAACTGTGCCATCACCATGGCACACCCAACGGGTAAAACCTCAACCAGCGAGTCACACACACAAGCCACAATCGATGGCGAAACTCGAGTCAGAAAGGAACGACACCACCACACGGGAATGGACTACTGGTTCATGATGCTAGTATCCAACCCGGACAATACAGCACAAGAACCACCTCTCAGTCTGGTAGCCACGGACACACAGTCCAGCTACAGCTCCACAAACACACAAAGTGAACCAACCAACAATGGAGACCAACCAACACCACACCTACAGACCACACAGCTGCAGGTTCAAGCCTGACACCTTTAGGGACTTCGGCCCGAGCTTCCTAAAGTGAGGCACTGGAAACACAGGACTGGTTGGGGACCAATACGTCTACTAGTGTCCGTCCCCCAACCACGAGCGCACTACAAGCGACTGCACACCCACAACACAAGTCGCTGCCCTTAGTCGTCTTTCCCTCAGCTGGACGTACAACTCAAACACAGAAGTGAGGATGTCCAGAAAGACGACTCAGACCTCAGTGGTACACACCGTACCAAGACACGCCCCGAGCACAACGTGCCTGGCTCACACAGAACCTGGGGTACCCGATTGAAGAGGTATTCTGGAATAGACGTCGGACCACCAGACTCGGCAAACACACAAACCACAATATATACTTATACAACCTTTATTTGTTAATCATGATATACATGTGTCAGGATTAGCTCGTCACCGGTCACCATGTGACCTTCAAGCTAACCTACACCGATACATATATAAACCACAATAACGTATAATAACCTTGCCTGTCATTGGTCATGTCATGACCTCCATGGCAACACACAACATCCTACTCTTTAACCACTGAACTTAATATAATAACAAATGTATCATGAGTTACACAACTCACTAACTACTCATATATCAACCCTACACATGCTTTACTAACTTAATCATCTTAAGTAGCACTTAAAAGATAGTAAAAGACCAAGGCTAGGTTCACACTGGAACCTCACTGCCCAACCACCACAAACTGACCATAGAAGCTAAAACGCGACGGACACAGGCGTCACCTTTCAAATCGCTATGACCTGTCCGGACGCCATTCAAAGCTTAACGCGACAAGGCCCAGTGTCGCGACATAAGCACGACGTCCCGATACGTCGCCTTTAAGCCAAACTTGACAGTCGGAGTTCAAATCGCGACGACGCGATGCGTCGCAACAATGCAAGTCGGTTAACACACTCATGAATGCGACGTACCAAAGTGACGCGTTCATGACCACCGTTAACCATTAAACAATATTAGTGTAAACGCGACAACCCTCATGGTCGTGTTTACACCAATCGGAACAGCTCACCAATCGGAAACAAAAACGTGATGTCTCACTGCGTCGCATTCATACCATGGGATACTGAGCACAACACTACCTCCTCGGTCGCTACTTAATCTCCACATATAAGAGCTACCGTGCACACCTGACCACCACAACAGGCTAATCAAAGCTGAAATGAACCATCAATCAAAGTTGGAGTTCATAAGTCAAAATGATCATGAGTCGGAGTGATTGTATGTCGAAGTTGAGATCGATGATAGTCAAAGTCGAAATGAACATAAGTCTAAGTTGGGACTCAAATATTGGAGTCAAAGTGAAACATAAAACTCTAGTCGAAGCGATTTTTCAAGAGTCAAAGTGGAAGTTGAAGTTGGAGTCAAAGTAATACATAGCTCCAATTGGACTTGAAATACCAGTTAAACAAAGTTGGAGTTGAAATTGGAGTCGAAGTTGATGTTGTTCTGTTTAACAGTAGGAAACTCCCATTGATCTAAGTCTGATAATTAATTGAAGTTGTTCAATAAGGTTCCATTTTATTTATTTATTTATATTTTTTTCCCATTTATTGACAAGGGAAACTCTAACTAATGGACTAAAATTAAATTATGATTGAAACAGAGAAAGCAACCATGTCCAAAATACTGACATAAATTCAAATAGCTCTAAAAGCACACAGCCTAAGAGTAGGGTGTTACTCAAATAGTACCAAATGAAACTAGACTCAAAGGGGAATGTTGTGACATAATTTATCCGAACTGAAGTCAAAGGGGATGATATGTTTTATTTGGCACAAAAGGAAGCACGAACATGACTAAACAAATCCTAACTCATGAAATAGATGCCATATGGACTATAAAATTTGGGGAACACATGATTTTTGTATTCTAAACATGAACATGAGCCTACATGATAATTTAATTAAGTTTGGCCTGTGAGATAACTTACCTTTGCCTTTACCCAAGATGATCTTGACAAAGAACTTGAAGAATACCTCAATTCTTTCCATCCAACACCTCAGCCTTCCAAGCCCTCGTCTACAACCTTTTGAAGCACCTAGGGTTTGTGTAAGAAGCGTTTGGAGGGCATTTAAAGGGATAAGGCTCCCTAAAGTCTTAATTTGAGCTCTTTCATAAGAGAGAGCTTTCCTAGTTCTAGGTGGATTACTAACTCAATTTTAGGATGAATTTTCATCCATTAATCTTAGTTAGAGTTGGATTTGGCTAGGGTTAAGTTCCTCCTAGTTAGATTGGGTTTCTATTGTGAATTTAGAGTCCTATTAGGCTTGGGATTAGGCTTTTCTATTGCATGGGTAGGTAAGTGATGAATTTTGGGGTTTTATTTCTCTTTAGCCTAAATTGGTCGTAATTTGGCCCCTTTACACATTCACTAGTTGTGATCCATTATTTATTATTAATGCATAAATTTAGACTTGATAACTTATTTAATTTTTCACATGAAATAATGAGTTTTACGATTTTTTGCCCTTATGTGATGATTAACATACATTATTGATTTTTTTTTCTAAAGTTGTATTATGGCCTGATTTCTAAAATTTTTCTATAATTTTTTTATTTATATCTTTAAGGGTTTCATCTTCATGCGTTGGATCCATCTCAAAGGTGTATGGCCCTTTTTAAGGGTTGACCTTTTCATTGTTTAATAACTATTCTCAAGATATTTTATGATTTATCTTTTATTTTTAAATGCTTTTATTTTTATCTCCAATTTAAATCCCTTAATTAGCCAGGTGTTACACTCTTCCCACCTTTAAGAAATTTGGTCGGCCAAATTTCATTATATGACATTTGGTTCGAAGAGCGAGGTGTTAAAATTAAATCGTGGACTTCATAATGTGAATTAGGGTTTCTATCCTTCCATGTCCTTAATTAATCTAAGTTCGTTTTCCAACCCCTATGGGTGAGGTGATGGTTCCTTCAACATAATCTATGGGTTAGAATTCTTACCTCCATCGAGAATTTTATGCACCCTTTAGAGTTTAAAAAGTTTAACACAAATTTAAGCCTAGTCCAAGGTTGTACCCAATCTTACCATGTAGCTGTCAACCTAAGATGACTTGCCTACTTTAAGGGTAACCTAAAACCTTTTGGGTATTAGGGCTAGGTTTTCATCCTAGAACTATGAGTTACGTTAACCTACACCATGTCATACCTAGGGTTTAAAAAGCTAAAGCTCTGATACCACCTTTGTTACACCCCAACATGAAAATATTAGTTGTGTGACAATTTATCAAGCAATAAATAGAGCATTATTAATTATCTAACCAGACATCATCATAGTCACATAACTAGGACCCATCATGATTTTATTCACTTCAAATCAAATGCTAGTACATGGATTTCTTGACTTAGTACATCACTCATCACTACGGTGTAAGTCAAAGTCCTCATACATATTCCCCATCAAGTTGAATATATTCATTAATATCATCTAAAAAAGGTTAGATAATATGTATGAGCTAATGCTCATTAGGAATTGTATCTCGTGTGCCAAGTAATGCTTTACATGTTTAACAATTTAGCAAGAAGCGGATACTAACATGATACATGTTCATGAATAAGATAATATGAGAGATAATCAGCAAGATCGAGAGATGTAACTTTCTAATCAAGAAAACAAGTGTAGGAACTAGAGATAGCTTTAAGACACAAGAAAAAGAACAATACTAGTAGCAAGGAATATTCATATAAGCATATTAATAGGTTGATCATAAGTCAAGTGAATTCCAAACAATAAATACAAGCGGGATAATGAATCAAGTAAACAAGTGGCAAGTCATGTCAAATCAAGCACGTATCATGTCATGTCATGTAGCAAGTAACAAGAACGAGTGAATAGTCTAGATCAATCAAAGAAGTCAAGTACTAAGGTGTAATGTCAGACACCCTGGTTAATAAACACCTCGAGTTCATTCATTTTTGGGTGCTCCTCCCAATTGACTAACCCCCCTCGTATGCTTCAACAGTAGCATCAGCGATCCTCGTATGCCTCCAACTTCTTAAAGGCAGCAACGGCCATAGTGCTGGTGGCTTGGATTCACTTGGCCACTCTGGCCTCAACCTTCTTCACTCGCCAAGCAACCTCCTCTACCTTCTTTGTCATGGCCCTGAGACACAAGATCTCCTCCTTGAAGGTGGCCTTGTGCTCCCATACAACCTCTCCCAAGTGGGCCATCGTGTCAACTCAACCCCTGAGCAGCTGAATCAAGGTTATCATCTCTACAGACACCCTTGGTGTCATCTGAACGATAGCTAAGGTCACTGATGCACCCATGACATCCTAGTAGCTCTAGAGAAGGTAAAACCAATAGAGCTCTGTGGCAACCCCCAGGTCGTCCAAAGAGTGGTTTTCTAGTAGCAAATTGTGGTGGGCCAATGTCTCAGATCAATAGAAGTTTGGCCCCCAGGAGGAACCCCCTTGATCTCCATGCGCAGGACAGACGCCTGCCTGGGCTTCTTCAACATGGCCTTCTTCCCGACCTTCAACCGAAGGGGACTATCGATGCCGCTGTCACTCTTGACCAGCAGAAGGGCCACCTTAGACAAGGCAACTTGCTTGGCGCTCCAAATCGACCATGTCCTCTGAACAAAAGCTGAGATAACAATTAGCGAAAAATAAGAGGAATTTCAATCGAAGTAAAAAAGGAAGGATGAGTTGACTCTATCGACGAGTAGGGCACAACTCAACCCACTTGAATTTATCCTTGATCAACAAGACCTGCAGTGACCTCTCCCCAGTGAACAACCTCTCCAAAATGGGGAAATGCGCTAGGGCAAACTCGAGTGCCGATAGCCAACTATGGGAATCAAAAACTCCCCCTTGCCGGACTTCATGAAGAGGAATCTATTATTCTTGTCACACACCCCAATGACGCAGTCATCAAGGCATGGCAGCAATATCAGAACAAGCAGGTGCATTAAGAAAAAAAAATTCACAAGCATGTTTTATTCACAAGTTTTTAAACAAAACTTATATTAATTAAGTCTTTAAACTATCCAATTATAAAAGTTAACACTTTCAATAATGGGAAGACCAGCAACATTTAAACTAGAAGAATTCTCCAAGGACTTGATAACAAGATGACAGGTTGTGGCTCCTTAGCACTCATCCCATTCAAGTTGACCTCTAGGCTTGGGAATTACCTAAAAAATAATTAGAAACATGAATGAGTGCAAAATGCCCAGTAAGATTTGCACTCTTAAAACCAAGTCAAATTAGAATATTACAAGAAGAATTAATCATGACTATGAGAGAGAGACAATCATTTCAATCAGGAATGAGCTTTCCATGACGAAAATTGCAAGGGAATAAGAACAAGTGACTATGTAGCAAGCATTTACAAGGATGATCATTTTTGTAGACTAACTAATGTCAAGCATTTTAGATCAAGAACATGTCAATAATATGACTATTTAACTAATATTCCAAGAGTTCATTTTATGTACAAGCAATTAGTCAAATAGAATTGTCATTCGAGCATTCAAATTTAGCATATAGTAGTATCATGCCTAACACATGATCTCTAACCCTCCAGCTAGGCAGTAAAAGCATTCGGATGCCCCTCCCAAGACTAGATAAGGGCCCCTTGCACAAATAGACATAAGTCTAAGAGAGGTCCAAGATCCCAACATATATTTATTTGATAATTCATGCGTTTAAATGGCTAAAAATGCCAAGAAATAGTTTAGAGTTTATAGAGGGAAATATCAAGGAATAGCATAGTACAAGAATTGAAGGCATAATTTCAAATATGCTCAGAAAAAAGGGAATTGATCAAGAATAATCAGTGAAAAAGGATAACAATTAAGAGTTTAATAGCTTAAGATTATCGGGTCTATGATTGAGAATCGATTCTTTAAAAACAAAAAAAGAACATGTGAGAGTCAAATCTTTAAGGGAGAAAATTGATTTTTATAGATCTAAGAGTCGATTCTAAGTGAGAGAGTCTAGACTCAGGGAGTCGATTCTTATTTAAAGTGAGAGAGTCGATTTCGATGACTTAAAGCCAGAGAATCTATTTTTGAAAGGTTTAGGGAATCGATTCTTTAAATAACCTAACTAAGGAGTCGATTCTGTTAACAAGCTAGGGAGTCGATTTTTATAAAGATCTGGGAGTCGATTTATGAAAAGAGTTTATTCTTTTATTAAGTCTGGGAGTTGATTCTTATGATCTATGTCAACGAGTCAATTTCAAGATACATCGACTTAATTTCTAAGTTATTCATGAGACTTGATTCTGGCTTATAAATGAGACTCGACTTTCAAAACCCTAAGACTCAATTCTCGTGATGCATTGAGACTCGATTCTAATAATGAGACCTTATTCTTAAAATAATCATGAGACTCGATTTTGGGACTCAAGTTTTATAAGACTTGATTTTCTAACACGAGAATCGATTTTAACTCTTAATGAGACTTAATTCTGACTTAAATAAGAAGATTATCTCTTGTATGAGACTCAAATTTTACAATATGTTAGGACTTGATTTTAACATGCAAAAGTTGATTTTAAACATGGTCTAATTTTTATGGGTATTTGTACATAGGTAAAGGCTTTATGACCCTCTGACAATGAAGAATATGATTAGATATTGTGAAGAAAACTCTAACAACTTCTTAGACAACTCCAAGGTTGATGTGCATGACCTAAGGATAAGAGTGAGTTTAAAAAATGAGATTTAAAAAGTGAGATAAAGTCCAAAATAAGCTCTGGACATATATTGGAGGTCAAAGAAACTTTGAACTATAGCTTGATGATACACATGAGCATGGCCTCAAGTTGAAAAATATTAATGGATTAGTCATTAAATGTCATGTATATCAGCAAGAAAATCATTCTTTTAGGATATAACATCTGTCATTTTGGGCTGAAGAGTAGGATAAATAGCACGGGTAACATGAATTGAAAAGCAAGGAGGTAACATAGACTAAAGTGCAAAATAATTTCATAATTTGGTTTATTTAGAAGTATCTACATTAGCATATGAAACTCAAGAACAAAACCCTAGAAAATATTTTCTTTAGATCAGAATAGAACCCTAGTTGGACTCCTATCTCCCCTTCAAGTTGCCTACATGAAATCTAGCCTAAAGGAGGCAAGATATGGGGTATATTAATAGACTCTCCTATAGTATAGCCAAATCGACTCAAGAGAGCAATTTGGTATTAATTGCAATCAGGTGAGTCAGCACCAAGAGGATTATTTTATTGTTGACACAATTTCCTAGGTGTCAAGGTGGCACTTCTAATTTATCATGGGTTAAAATGAACCAAACTATGAACCAAGGGTTGCACATCTAAGTTGGTTCAAAAAATCGATTTTTAATGATCTTTAAGTGGTCAAGAGAGCTGATTTTTATATCTTGATATTATTGTATTGATATTTTAATCTACCATCATATTTTTTAAGATTGTATTTTGTCCTTTTATATTTACTTAAATACCAAGAGACGTTACACTTCCATGAGTGAATCGAGGTCGGGAGATGAGTTACCACAATTCTACGTGCCTTCACGGCGATGTATAATCATTCCTTGTGCGTAAGGCTACGTCAGAATGAGTAACGAGAGAAAAATGGGCTGACCTTGGATGAGCGTCTTGAGCTAGATGACACATGACTAGGTATGAGAAGATGACCCGCCACTGTTCGACATGATTTGTGCAAGTGCACCCCATATGCCGAGCAGTTGGACCACAAACAACATCGAGGAAATCAAAGATCGGCCCAGATGGCGAGTTTGTATGCGCTCCTCTACTCCTTTGGCATCCAGGACCACTTGTGTAGCACTACTAGATCGACCTCACTGATGCTCGACATGGCCTCCCTAACTATCTGGGAAACCTGACGAAAGCGCTTCAAACCCCCCCCCCCCTCCACATGTACCTCCTCTTCATGTACTTCTACCTCACCCCCCCCCCTCTTGGACCCGACCAACTTAGCCAACCCTTGAGCATTTGCATGAGAAACACCCAACGCCTCAGCTCCGACACCCACAGTCAACTCTGTCGACTCTTGCGCACCCACACACCGATATCTTCGACAACCTAAACCACCACAATGAAGATAAGAGGATGACCCACTACTCGATGCCATGCTCGTCATTCTTACCTGTAACGCCCCGACGCGGAATATCAGAGTGATATACAGTTATTAAATAGTACAGAGCGATAAATAAACATCAAACCATTGCACAATTAGAATAATACCAATAAACTCCAACTTCATTAATATTCATCAAACTTCATTACATCGACTAATCAGAGCCAAAATTAGGGCCCAAAGTACTTTATTCAAACTCAAACTATTACATACAGACTAACTGAGGACTAACTCATAGCTAAACTAACTATCTACTAAGCAGTGGTTGACGGAACTGGTCACTCTTGCGCATCATCCTCATTCCCTTCCTCGTGAGTGTGGTAATCCCCATCAGACTCACCTGAAACACATGAATTAATAACGCAGGATGAGCGAATACGCTCAGTAGGACTTAATATCTCGTATGAACAAGCATGCTTTAAATGAATAATGTCTTATAAGGCAGTATAACTAGAGAGCATAGTCAAGTAGAGCAAGGTAACGATAGCAAGAGAACAATAACACTTGTACAAAGAGAATAGCACGTCAATTACGACAAAGGATTGGCCATGTGACGATATAACATGTAAAGTTGCACAACGGTGCACTAGTAACGATAGCACTTGTATAGATAGCACTGATTGATTGTCATAGATTAAATCTTGATAGTATAATGGCACTGAATGTATGCCAACATCCTGATCATTTTAACTCCCATGGGCAAATGGAACTTTTCGGGCGCTCCTCCCAGGACCTGAACAGGCCCTATTGCACTGGCATAAGTTATGTTTCTTATCTTAGACAATCATAGGGATGGCCAAATAGAGTACCAAGAATAGATGAGAATAGTAGACGAATAGACGAGAGGCAGAGAGAACGTGAACAGATGAGAGTATAGAGACAGTAGATGAGTATAGGGACATATACGTAAAACAACGTTAAACTGACGATAGTCACAGTTGCACGGCACTAGGCCGGGTGTCGGCAGTCTGATAGAAGTCACAACCGTATTAGTTGTGCTATGAACACAAGCTAGATGGTCTGGCGTGATCCCAAGGTAAGAAGGAAAACACACTAAGGCCGTTTGGATCGTACTGATCCCTAAAAGTGTAAAGGGTTTTAAAGGTACAACCAGCTCGTCGGCAATGGACGTGCGCCAAAGCCAAGGAGACTTACGGAGGCCTTGACAAGGAGTCTCTGGTCCAGTCAAGAGTATTCCCAACAGAGAGGTGGTCCATGCCAAGAAAAGTGTGTAATGAAACGTTGTCCGCCTTGCCTCGAGTCCTCGAAGGCAGAGGGACGCGATATCGGTGTACAAGGTACGTGAATAAAACGAAGACAAGTGTCATAGGGAATTTAAGTGAAATAATTACACTTAATAATTATCATATATATTATTGAGTATTTTTAATAGGGTCTCATTGCAATTAATAATGTTTTGTGTGTGCAAGTGTAAGAAATCATGAGAGCATGTATAATCGTGCTTTTGGCTTTTAATTAATTGAATTTATGTATTTATTACCCAATATTGTTAATCAGATTAATGCAAATCACAACAGTGCTTGATTAAGTGTAAACAAGGGTCAAACGATGCAATTAGCAAGGGTATAAGTGCAAATTTCAGTTCTGGCGTAATTTTTGAAATCGCGACGGGTGGTCCGGTCGCATTCTGCTGAACCGGGCCGCCAGGGTTGAACCGGGGGAAATCGCGACGAGTCGACCCATCGTGTTCAGAACGCGACAGTTCTCCCTGTCGTGACCCCTTCTAAGATAGCGACGGGTCGGGCCGTCGCGACTTCAGAAGGTGGCCCGAGCCCAGAAAGGGGAATTCAGCCCTTTCCATGTGGGGTTCCTCCCTTCAAACATGATACATAGCTACTCTAAAATCCATATAAAATCGTAGGAAGCTCCAAAAATTATGAAATTAGTTTTAAACGAAAGTAGACATGTAGGTCTATCATTAGACTGAGCAATTAGAAAATAGACAAGGATTAGGCATGCTTTTATCACGTTACATTTCAGTGATCTAAAACATGCACAGTCGGGAAAAATGATTTAATTCGTAAGGGATACATGATGAAAATTGGGGAAACTATAGGCGTTTGAAAGCTAACATCATGTAGTATTTATGAGAATATTTTCATGGCATGGAATCAAGTACATGCGTGGATTGAAAACAATCTTGTGGGTTCGGGTACAAGGAGATGACAGATATTAAAACATTTAATACTCCATCATGGAGCAACAAAAATTGGGCAAACCATAGGACTTTGTAAGAGGGGATCGTGGTCTACCTAGGATAAAATTTAATTAGTTCGTGCTTGAGAGATTGCCTACCTTTTCGTGGTGTAAGAAATCCTAGGGTTGAATGACGAAGATGAAGAAGAAATCCCTCCTTTCCAAGCTTCTCCTTCTTGCTCCTCACGTCCACAGCTCTTCTCCTCATCCTCCAAGGCTCCAGAAATCGTTCTATGGGTTGATAGGACAGAATTGTGGGGTGTATAGCTTGCTACAAGAGTCCTATCCTTCTAAAACTTCTCATTTCCCTTAAACTCCAAATTTCCTTATTTATCATCTTATTTCTGGCATTTATCTCCTAATTAGGATTGGGAAGAGATCAAATTTCGTGGGTAAAGGGTTAGGGTTAGTCTAGGACTCCTTTTTAGGATATATATGTGTTATTTAATATTTATCTTAACCATTTTTTACTAATTATTACTATTTTAGTACGAGTTTCACTTAATTAGCCTCCATCCCATGATGGGCTCTTCACATTTGGGCCCATTCTTTTGTGTTTGGACCATTAGCACAATCTCATTCCTAATTTAGCTTAATGTGTTTTGATTTAATCCCCTTTTATTCACTTTATTCCCTCTTTATTAATTTAATTCTATTTATCACATTTATTAAATTAAAATTTTTATTTTATTTGAGATTTAAAAATCAAGGTTGCTACATTATCCCCCCCTCCCTCCCTAAGCGAATGAAACTCGATCTCACACTCTCCTCTTAACCGTACATCATGCCTAATGACATGACTTTCGATAGCCTCACTAACCAATGGAAATTGACCTAGTCCAGGTGAAGCAACATACTACTTCTACCCGACTAGCGCAACCGACCTCTCCTAACCACTCCCCTTGCTTCCGGAGAAAATGCAGGCAAATGATCTCCCCCCACACTTAGCAGCATGCGGAGCAACCTGAGTCTTGATGGCAGTGCCATCATGGCCCATAGTCATTGACACCTCAGGCCATCCCATCCACGCAGCCATTAGTAGTATGGCACGCACTAGAGCTCTGGGGGGCTCACACCATAATGCACTAGCAAAGAGGCTGTGGCTACCAGTCTCAGCTAGACAACTCGAGCAGACGAGCAAGCATGTTCTACCCCAAGATTGGATATCGCCATCTGAGATCCACCTTGTGATAGGACCCCTTGGCCGCCTATTGAGGCCCGACCCAATAACCCACCAAGGACCTAGATAAGTGGGAAGGAAGATTATAGGTTTCTCAAGGGAAGGCTAATCCTATATTAGAACACATAGCTTCCTCCCACCCAGAGACACCTTCAAGAGAAGACCAACAGTCACAGGTAAAGGGACATAGGTGCCAATCTAGGGCACTGACAACACCCTCTCTCTCTGTAACGACCCGACCTCCCGGACCCACACTAGGGGCCCCGAGGGTCGCGCTGCCACCCACGGATTCGAAGATCCGGAAGGGTTAGAATAAATAGTCTAGTGAGATATGCAATGAATTCGAACAACTATAACAATTATGTACATATACAAAAGGTTTGTACAACGAGTCCCAAGCAAAAGTGCATGTACAAGAAGAAAGGTGTAGTCCTTAAGGGGCATACCCCGAGGACTTGCAAAACACAACTCTCAGCTCACTCGGCTACAAGAGCTCACAACACTCGCTCTCACTGTTGCTGACGACAATACGGCGCCACAGCTACCTCCGCAACCCGTCCGACACCGAGCTCCCGCGATGACGAGTTCCTAGCTGAAGGAAGTAGGGGGGTGAGCCTCGCGAACAAGGCCCAGTAGGGATTAACAGTCCCTCACCGGCCAGAGCAGCAGGAACTCCGAAAAATAGGAAACTACACTAGAAAGCTGTAAAGCGAGTAACACCTACAACAAGGTACTACTAAGCGGCGGAACAGAACAGCGCAACGCCACGACCACCAACCGAGGTCGGGCCACACACACGACTCCCGCAGAAACCAACGGAGTTGGGCACGAAGCGGAAGCAACCCTCGACACACTCGTCAAGACCACGCAACAACCAGGTCAGAACGACGTCTCACCACAAGCACGGCCACCTCAGACCTCCACAGGGTCGAGGGCCCACAAGCAGAACCACCCCGGACCCCGGGTACATCGCAAGGTCGGGAAGCCATACACGCCGGCGCCACTACGGATTGCCACCCAAGAACGGAACTACAGTACCGAGAGGAAACCGAGCAGGGACCGCCAGAAGCACGGGTCTGCCCATGGCCAGACCAACGACGCCCACAGAAACTAGGCACGGCCAGGCTATAACCGCCGTGCACGCTAGGACAACGGATAACACTTGGAAACGTCGTGAGGAAAATGTCGTCACAGCAACAGCAACCAAGCCACCTCCGCTGGCAGCTAAGAGGGGGACCCGCAGTCCACACGCTCTGCTCGCTAGCCTAGCTCCTGCCTCCGCCCCCGCGCAAGGGCGAGACAGAGCCGCCACAGAAACACACAAACACACGCAACACCGCAGCCTGGCCAAGCTGCGGCCTCACGCCTGACACCACTACGTGCTCCGGAACCAACGCAGAGAGAGGCAGTGAGACGAGAGACTGACTAGCCTGCATCGGGTAGAACTCCGGCCGTCCTCGGTGTCCCAGGCCTAGTCAAGAGAGCTCTACAAACGACTAAGTGCTGCTGCCCAAACCACCGTTTTTCCCTCAGCTCCAGAGTACGCTCACGTGAGCTAACGACTCGAGCACACTCGTAGCCCGGATACCTCCCTCAACAGGCTCCCAAGGATGGGGGTCCCAGGAAACGGTAACAACCTCTCAGATCGGGGACAAGCCCTCATGTGCCGAGCACCGAGCGAACAGGTGGGAAAGCACAACAGAACCACGCCGAACTACTGGCTTGTAACACACGACAAGCCCAGCAAGCGAGAGGCACGCACGAACCCTCAAAAGGGTCGTCGGCCAACCAAGCACGCACGAACGGCCTGAGAAACTGGAACAACACTAGACGGAGCAGAAACCCAGACAACCTGAACGCGACCACAGATGTGTCGCCTTCATAACAAGAAGGCGACAGCCAACCTGTCGCCACCAGGTCGCAACGACCAGGGAGCCGCCTTCTGATCTGAACGCGACATATCGACCTGTCGCGTTTAGCGTCAGAAGGCCGCACCCCAAACGGGACCATCGGCCCGCAGCCAAATGGCACGGAGGCGAGAAGGCGACTAGGGCATCGTCGCTACCCCAAAAGGTAGAACGCGACGACCGCCCTATCGCAACCCCGAAGGCGACAGCCGAGGTGCCGCCTTCAGAACAAAACCCCGAAGTGAAGGGCAAAGGGAACGCGACGGCCAACCTGTCGCTACCCAAAGGCGACAGGTTGCTCGTCGCCTCCAGACTAGTATCGCGACAGCCACCCTGTCGCGATCACAGGCTGGGCCCCAAACGGAGCATGGCGGCCAACCATGGTCACCCTAAGCCGCCACACACGCACACACGGGGAGGGGAGCATGGGGAAAGCTGTAAATCTAGCTACAAAACTCCGAGGGCTCCTGATCCACCCGGATGGGAGAGGGCGCAAGAAATCCCTACCTCAAATGAAGACCGAACCCCGTAGGGCCCTTCTCGTAGGAACGAACACCTCCTCCTCGCTCCGCGCACCCTCCACGACGCCGGGACACCACGTACGGCCCTCCTCCTCGCCTGAAACGCACAAAGGGAAGAGGGGAGGAAGAAGTCGCCGGAGGGAGAGGGAGAAGGGAAGAAGAAGAGAGAGAGAGGGGAGAAGGGAGGGGCCAACCTGCTTAAGTCCTCGGAACCGAGATCATGGCAGGCTCGATGTCGCGTTCCGTCCCAGAATGCGACACTCATCATGTCGCCTTCCCAAAAGTTTCGACAAGACCTCTGACAGGCCGGACAGGCACCAGGCCACGTGTCGCGCATGCAGACGGCTCAGGTGAACGCGACCACTGGCTCGTCGCCTTCACACCCGCGATGCAGACACGTGGCGCACAGCCACATAGACAACCGGAATGCGACACAGGGGCCGTCGCCTTCTCATCCAGAAGGCGACAGGGAACACGTCGCGTTCAGAACGCGACACCCTGCCCGTCGCGATCCCAAGATCAACGCCATGGCACACAGAACCTGAGGTGTTACACCAAGACGCGACGGCAACCCAAGGCGCGACAAGAAAACGACGCACCCGGACGTCGCGACACGGATGACTGTCGCGGCGAACACTCATGCTGCGGCACCGACGCGTCGCCCAGCCTGGACGGTCAGTAGCCAGTCATCCCAGGCGCCGAACGAAAAGCCGAAAAATCGGGTCTTACACACACACACTCACACACACACACACACACTCTCTCTCCCCTTATTCTCTACTCGAATTAAATTTTCTCTTACTGATTTGACCGTCAGAGAGTCGTCCCAGAGATCAACTATCTTGCAAGTTAATGAGGTATCGATCTGAGCCAAGCACTTGTTCCCTCTCTCCAACTCCTTGTCCGAGCCCAAGCTCAAGCCCAACGTGGTCATCCTCTCCACAAAGTCCGAGAGTTAGGTTAGGAGTGACCATATCAGAGTCCAGTAGCTTCCATGAGGAGCGTACTAATGAAGGGCTTTAGTAAATTAAATGATCTTACAATTACAGCAAGCCAAAGTACAGTCTGCAAGACTGGTCCACAACCATGGCAAAATAAAGTAATCAAGGGTTTGTATTATGCATACAACATCCCATCCACCAGATGGCAGTGGGTACCTGGTTCTTCAAATCTCTTGCACAAGTGTTTGCTCCTAAAAAAATAATAATACATTTATCAATTAACATGTTTACTAAACTTGTGATGAACGTAGACATTATCTTCCATAAGTTGCAACAAGTGGTCGTAATCGAGTGTGGGGGTTTTGGAAGAATTAGGTGGTCCTCTCCTTTCTCTCTCCTGTGGACAAACGAAAAGATTGTGAATTAGAAAGATGGTAGCCACTTGCTCCCTCCTAATCCTTTCAGTTGGTCCCAATTCTGGCTCATTACTTGGTTCTTTAATACGTAGCCAGCTTTCTCCTTGTGAGGAGAACCCTATCCAGCAAGGGCTTTTGCAGATGGTTAGTTTCACTTCACCAAGAACTCTGTGGGGCCTTCATATTCTCAGATGTTCATCTCAACTCAAGATACGACGGTCATAGTTTATGTGAAAAACCTATTGAAGAGATTTCCGAACAAGGATCGCCACAACTCTTCACCCGTTGGGGGAAAAATTATATACTAATAATGTTTTCTTTTTAACGAAAAGAAGCAAAAACCTCCATCCCAGCCAAACATCATGGAGAACGACAAGAGGTTAAATTGTTAGCCTTGCTACTATATGACCTATAGATCGTTTCTCTATCTTAGTAGATTATCATAAGATATTAAGATTCATAAAAACCATGTATGTGTACATAAATCGATATATAGGATGACATGTGTCTAGTCTATGGAATTCTCTCTCCATCAAGAATTCCAATACAAAAACATTGTCCAGTGAGATAGAAATATGACAACCTTATCAAGTCTCTCATTAGATGGGCAGTGATCTTACTTTTTCTTCCTCTTCACGTAGTGATAACAACTCTTTTCATGTTAATGTTTTTTTTTTTTTTTTTGGTAATTGAAAGGAGCTTCAAGAGCCCCAATAAACTGCATAACTAAAACAAAAGACAAAAACCTTACAAATAGTAATATAGATGTCTAGTGACATCCCTGACACAAACTTGGAAATATAAAGCACCCAAAAAATAAAGAACAACAAAACACAGATACTACACTAGATGCCTAACTCCTAAAATCCTATTGGGTCCTTATATCTTCCCTCTTTAAGGTGGTTTTCAGTCATTTTGTAAAAGCCCTTGTCTGCAATTTGCTTTTAATTTCTAAGCTAATCCTTTTGATAAGATTTTCATGGCAAAATCTTCTCCAATCTGCGATCTGGAAAGGTTGAGCCTTTGACCCCTATTTCTTCGGATCTTCCTCGTCTTTCCTTCGTTTCTGCTCTATATGTCTTGATGGGAGACCTTTTACCTTCTAAGTGTCGTACATCTTCTGTTATTTTTTGATATATTGAGTCTCAATTTGTCACTTCTGTAAGAAACCAAAAGTGTTGATTCCCTCCTAACTTCAAATTCAAAGTCTTGTGAAATAGGTGGGGTCCCTCTGGCCTCTTTTTCTTTTGTCTTCCTTTTACAATAGTCACCTTCTAAATTCCACCATTTCTCACTATTTGGTCCCAAGGCTTAGGATTTAGGGTTTAGTCAGTTCTATTTCTCGATAGGGGTCGGGAAGGGATA
Organism: Colocasia esculenta; assembly: GCA_014218235.1. NCBI lineage: Eukaryota > Viridiplantae > Streptophyta > Magnoliopsida > Alismatales > Araceae > Colocasia > Colocasia esculenta. The sequence goes on from JACBKR010001264.1 coordinate 291,194, forward strand.
TAACTCAGCGGTAGAGTGTCACCTTGACGTGGTGAAAGTCATCAGTTCGAGCCTAATTATCCCTAAACCCAATGTGAGTTTTTCTATTTTGACTTGCTCCCCCGTCGTGATTGAATTAGAATGGATAAGAGGCTTGTGGGATTGACGTGATAGGGTAAGGATGACGACCTAAACCCTAAACCCTAAGCCCTGGGACCAAATAGTGAAAAATAGTGGAATTTAGAAGGTGACTATCGTAAAAGGAAGACAAAGGAAAAGGAGCCCAGAGGGACCCCACATATTTTACAAGACTTTGAATTTGAAGTTAGGAAGGAATCAACACTTTTGGCTTCTTGCAGAAGTGACAACTTGAGACTCAATAAATCAAAATCTAGCAGAAGATGTAGAACACTTGAAGGTAAAAGGTCTTCCATCAAGGCGTACAGAGCAAAAACGAAGGAAAGGCAAGGAAGATCCATTGAAAGAAGAAACAGGGGTCTGCAAAGACCTTTTCTGGCCTCCTAGGCCCATAGGCCCATCATAGCCCATCAATGACTCAGAACAACGACTACTCAGTCACATGTCCCCGGACACCGAGAAAAACTTGCTCTTAGAGGCCTCCGGGCAACCTCGAGCTTGGTCGCACTGAACAACCAAAGACCATCGAACACCGAAAAGCCTCACCGAGCAAGCTCACAGGCTTCTGTTCGGCACCTTCGAATGACAAAAATGATAAGTGACCTTTAGCCTCCCAACAACATTCAATGGGACGGCGTGGCATGCCCTCCCACAACCTGAAGAAGCCATGGCCCGAAACCCCATGGGACATTTCGAGCAGATAAACCCCGTCTTGGGAACTCAACAGTCGCAACCTCCAAACACCATTCTTTGGGGGCATGTCCAAACTCTTCAGGTCCTATGCCTATATAAGGAACAATAACCTTCATGCAAAAGTAAGGGGGAGTGACCCTCACAATCGCTCACACACGAGATCACACAACAAAAGAATGCCTCCCTATATGTCATATTTTGCAGTCATCTCTGATTTAGGCATCGGAGGGTCCTCTCGGTCCTTGGATCAGGTCCCCTTGACATCATTTGGTCTTGCAGGTCATCGTCCGCACCGGTGACAGTTCTCTCCCTGTTCTTAGTGAGGAATCTGTTTGGTCCATTATTGAACAACGAAAATACCTCTATAGGGTCGAAGACTCAACCTTTCCGGATTGCATATTGGAGAAGATTTTGCCATGAAAATCTTATCAAAAGGATTATAGGGTGTTTGGTTGTAGTTTTTTACCTCTTTTTTTCTCTAATTTTTTTTTTTAAAAAAGAGGCCAAACACAAAGACATGTTTGATAAGTAGTTTTTTTTAGGGAAAATTTTTTACCTTATGTAAATCTATAAAAAAAAAAAAAAGTACCAACCTATTTTTATTTTAAAAACACATGACTCTCTCTCACAAACCACCCCTCCCCCAACCCCACCTGCCCCCGCCCCGGCTGCACCCCCCCTGCGCCGGCGGCTCCCCCTCTCCCACCCCCCTGCACCTCCTTCCGTCTCCCCTCCCCGCCGGCACCCTCCCCCTCCCCCTGCCCCCCCTGCGCCTTCCTCCTCCTCCCCCCCCCCCCCCCCCCCCCCCCCCCGCGCCGGCGCCCTCCCCCGCCCCCCCTACGGCCTCCCCCTCCCCCACCCCCACCCGGCGACCTCCCTGCGTGCCCTCCTCCTCCCCCCACCCGGCGACCCCCCCCCCCCCCTCTCCCGCCCCCCCTGCGGCCTCCCCCTCCCCCCCCCCCCCCCCCTGCGCCCTCCTCCTCTTCCCCTCCCCCCGTCGGACCCGCCCCCCATGCCCACGCTCCATGTTACATAATTTTTAAAATTTGATACCTCCTGCCAAACAACTAAGTGCTATTTTTTTTAATTTTAAAATTTAAATCAAAATCGATCACATCATTATTTTTTAGATAGAAATAGTTTTTTTTAAAAAGTTGTTCCCAAACACCCTATTAGCTAAGGAATTAAAAGCAAATTGCAGAGAAGGGCTTTCACAAAATGAGAAAATGATTGGCAACCACATTAAAGAAGGAAGATATAAAGGCCCAGTAGGATTTTAGGAGTTTGATGCCTAGTGTAGTATCTGTGCTCTGTTGTTCTTTATTTTCTGGGTGTTTTACGTTTCCAGGTCTGTATTAAGGATGCCACTAGACATCTCTATTACTATTTGTGAGGTTTTTAGCTTTTAATTTAGTTATGCAGTTTATTAGGGCTCTTGAAACTCCTTTCAATTACCCAAAAAAAACAAAGTGTTCAGAGACATGAAAAGAGTTGTTATCACTGCGTGAAGAGGAAGAAAATATAAGATTACTGTCCATCTAATGAGAGATTTGATAAGGTTGTCAAATCTCTATCTCACTGGACAATGTTTTTGTATTGGAATTCTTGCTGTAGAGAGAATTCCATAGACTAGACACTGTCCAAAATTGCAAAAAGAGGTTTTGCATTAAAAGTTCTCAAACTTGTGATATTCTTTTGAGTTCTAAACATCGTTGGGCGGTGATTGGTTAGTATAGCATAATTTAATATAAAAGTATTAGATATACGAGTAAAATCACGTGATATTCTCGTCGGAGGGGAAGACAGAGAAGCTGGATGGATATTTCTAACAAATCAAATCACTGTTTCCACAGTTACCTCCGTGTCTTCTCTTACAGCTTCTCTGCGTAAGTCTTTTCTCTCTTGTCTGAATAAAATTTGTTTAATCAGAATTGCACATCCCGTGTTCAGTTAAATTTCTCTTGGGGTGTCGAAAGATTCCAAACCACCACATGTTTAGGACTCTTCTGTCATAAGCCAAGTACGTTTTGGTTTGGTTGCCATCAAATGGAAGATATTGGACAAAACGTTGGCCGAAGTCTAATGGAGATAACCTAAAAGGATACAATAACTGGCCCATCATATTTGTCCTTTTCAATACCTTTGTCAACTTAGATCTTGGGCGATCAATTTCTAGAGATCCGAAGCATTAAGGTCCTCTTTTGTAGACTTACTCGGTCATTAGGTGGCATCTCTCTCTCTCTCTGTAGAGAGAGAAATATCTCTCTCTCTAGAGAGAGAGAGAGAGGTATCAATTGTCGAAGGCTACTCCATTGGAGTACCATCACGATGATAAAGCCATAAGATTTAGCACAAGGGTCAAACTTGACAGACGTATCTTGATGCCAATTATGTAGAGACTGAAAAAAAAATGACTCTCACAATGTGGTTGGTCATTTTATCCAACTATATATAATCAGACGGACAATTAGTGATGTCCCCACATGCGTGTACAGGCGCAACGGGATAGCACACCATTAATAACACATATCATTCCAAGAAGTATGACTGTGAGCACCATTTTAATATGAAAATTTCTCTTTGAGCGTGAGATTATTATGTGGAAATGTGTCAGTACCCATGCTCTTTCGTTTGAGATCCCAAGTGTCTGGTCTTATTCTATTAGGCAAGGTCCCTAAGTGATAATTTAACCTAATCTAGTCATGCTACTTGGGATGTCTCATGAGCATCCATCGAATCTTTCTTGTTTGATTAATTGAAATGGACTTTGCGTGTTTTTAGAACCAACGACTTTATTTATTGAGTAATGCTAGTTATTCGGACGCCCGGATAACTAGTCGACGTGGATGGCCGCGCGACCGATTTGATTGGAGCCCACGCGTGGTCAATTAAGTCGGCTGCGCGGCCGATCCAATTCATGCTGGTTATTCGGACGCCCAGATAACCAACATTTCTCTTACTTATTTAACTACCTTAAGGACTGTTGTCCCATTAAAGATATTTACAAAAATGAGTTTTTAGAATTGGGGTTTATAGTTTCGTAAATGTTCAATTCTAACCTTCTGCTTCTGGACGACCGGTTTAGGTGTTAGCTCAACCCCCCCCCCCCCACTCTCAAAAACAAAAAAACAAAAAAAAACAAAGTTGGTGCTTCAACTCCGAGTAATAGCTGTCATATGTACAAGGTGCTGTACAGTAATGTTGTTATTGTCAAAAAAAAAAAAATGCACAGTAATGTTGCATGTGGACAGAAGAGATTTGAGGAACAAAATACCCATCATTACAAGGGTCCTGAGTGTGTAGCAAGTGTTAGCACGACTCCAAAATACTTTTAAAAGCTCTCTATTAAAGAGAAGGATATCCTTGTGTGGAAAACATATCTATATATGTATATTCTTGCAATAGCAGTCGCTGTACAGCACCCAATAACTGGTAACATCATCCTTTCTGAATAATCAAAACCCAAGAGGGTTATCATAAGTATCTCTCTCTCTTCTTTCTTGTTGAACAAATATGAAGTCCGAGAAAATATTGTTACCAGCACTGTTGCTTGGGTGAATTACCCAGTCTAAACACAGTTGGCATAGGGATAGACTAAGAATAGAGTGATAATATCTTTAAAAATTTGAAGATATTTTAAATGTATTCTCTATCTCAATACCAAAAAGCCCTAAAAGGTCGGGCCCCACGGGACACAAAGTTGCTCTCATTAAGTCCAGTGGGCGAGGCATTTATTCGAAATTCAAACGAGAGCCAGTGGATCAGGAAACAAACATGGTCACAAATCGCATAAAGGACCTTAAACCCTACTGATGACGCTGTTGACAAGGGAACGATCCACTAAGCCACGCAATGGGTATTCCACGATAGCTTTCCTATCCAGGATAGCATGAGAACTCTAGTTTTCTTCTTAAAAGGAACTATCGACGACGACGACAACAACAAAAACAACAACACAACAACAATAACAAACAACAAACAACAACAAAGAGCAATCCACAACCATCCTAGTACGGTCCACAAGTTTTTGGAATCACGTCTAACTTGAACTCAAAAAGGAGGACAACTCCGTTTAACAGTTTCCAGAAGTCTGCCCAGGTGACAGCCTCAACCTATCTGATGGATGAAAGCAGATTTTAACAACCCCATGTCGAGGCTCACACCAGACCATGATGGAACTTGCATTTCCTGAAGGGGAAGTATTATTGCCTAGTTATCCGCTGGGTTGCCCTCCCCAGACACAAGGAGCAGACCCCACAGCACAGTGGTGCGTGCTGTGGGGCCCGCCCCATGTTTCTGGGGCAGACAACCCGGCAGAGTTCTTTTCCCTGAGACAAGCTCAATCTCCAGATGCCCGAAACTGATCCAAAACCCCACCATTTTGTTTGTATCAGACGAGTCTTTAAAGTTGCCGTTCTAGAGCTCATCGAAAGAAATACATGTGCCGGCAGGTCAAAGCTCCACAATTGAGCATGAAAACGTGGCCTATCACAGCCGTCATCATGCTTTCAAATTTCCAGCTTAAACAATCTGTGGCCAGACAGAACAAAAGAAAACATGAAGAGAGAAAACAATAAAGAAACATCAAAATTGCTTTTTAGGCAGATGCACTTGCAGTGAGCCCCCAGAAAAGAATGGACAGCACCACCAAATTATAGCGGGGGATTGGGGGGCCGAGAACGGTTTTTGCTACTTACAAAACTGCCGTATCGTATGACAAACGCATCTGCTTTTACACACACTCTCCTGCACCTCTATACATTTTACAAATGCTCCTGACCTATCCCGACCTTGGTGTAACAAAGAATGGCGGCCTTATGTACAAAAAGAATGAGATGAACTGCTTGTTAGCTCTGTACAGTTGTCAGTAGATCTTGTGTTCTGTTGTCCGAGCGACCTGCTGCCCTTTCAAAAAACGCCTGCAATCATAGCAGAAATGGAGACACATGGAATCAGCTACTAGTGTATTTAGCCATGCTGCGAACAAGCAAAACTTCAAAAGGTCAAAGCTTCAGAGGATGAAAACGTCACCATGCAGATTCCCAGCGCAACACTGTTAGCTCCGTGCTTGGACCAGTGGTTGCCTTTGTCATTTGAGCAGGTGACATGTTGCATCACGGCTCAAGGGACCGCATGCCCCGACAGGCAGAAAACATCAAATTTTGTTGTGATCTTGCATTAACTATGCAGGTTGTCTGGCTCGCTTTCTTGGCGGGTTTTCAGTCTTGGATTTCTCCATTTCTTGTTCTTTCTGAGCCTTTTTCCTCTCAAGTTCAGCCTGTTTGCAGTTCTCCTCATGAGCCTTGCGAAACATCCGGACAAAATTCAGCAAGGTTGCCACAACTGCACATGGTTTTTTCAGCCATTAACAAAATGCTTAGAATCCCAGTACTTATACCACAATAATAAGAATCCATGATATATAAATGTGGCCTTACCTTGAAGTTACTAATTCCAAATTTATTATCTAGTTGTGTATTTTTCTTCTTTGAAAACCACGATTATAAAGGAGATAGCTTTCCAACGTCTTGTAATTTTCATGGAGAGGATTTTCCTTTATTGACATGGACAAGCAAACACATCAAGGAAGAAAAACACAGACATGACTAATTTATTATCTAGTAGTTTAGGGCTCTATTGCATTGCTCTGCCTAGTTTTAGAACATTAATCAAGACTGACCCCCTTAAAATGGCTTCTTGGAGCTTTTTCATGAAGTTGACTTCACCTCTCAGCATCATCATCTCTGCTACACATTGTTTTTGTATTTGTTCTTTCCTCCCAGAGTCCCAGTCCAATGCTCAATCTTGATAATATAGTATGCCGTGGAATTTTTCTTTGAATGAGACCTATCAATTACAGAGGATCCAAATGCACTAACTTCATCTCAACCATTCTGCCTTGATCCCTTGCGTCACATGCTCGGATTTATTTGTTCTCTTGAATAATAGAATATTAATAATAGAAGTTGCTGTGTAGGAACAGCCTGGACATTCATCATAACTCAAGACTGAGGACAGCGCTTTATGATGATGATGATATTGATGATCATGACAATGCTGATACGAAAGTATATTCTGAATATTTCTTGGATAATTATACACAATATCGGACATGTTCACAATTCTTCTCAACCCAAAACTATCGTTAAACTTAATCCATAGTATATGATGAACCATGTCTTTATTCCACCAGTGTTAAATCTTTGATTGAATTTGACCTCTGAGAAGCTTTATGCTCGGTAAAAATAAACTCCCTCTAATTGTCTAATCTAAAATATCTTCGTCAATACTTTGTCCTAAGGATACTGATGGGAATTCCTCTGAAACATATATATGTTTTACAAGAGCTCACTCAAATTTATTTTTGGATGAAGTTCTATCAATAATTCAATGGCTTTTCAACAATCCAGTGAACAAGCAACAGATTGCACCAGATTGTTCTCAATATATACACGTGGTACTATCGACTTTCAATAAAAGAAGCAACAGATTGCACCTTCAAAAAAAAAAAACATGCAACAGATTGCACTGAGAAAGCCTTCATGATTATAATGCAGCAGCAAAGTAAATTGTCTAGCTCACAACAGCCCAAAGAGCATTTACTCCCAAACTGAGGTGGCCAAAGAAGTATTGAAGCTTAGAATGGATGACAATCTAATCAAAACAAAATTAAGGGAACAGTACAGATAACAAACTAAAATTTATTTAGTAATTACCAAGTTACAAGCTCACTACCGATCAGTAGGACTTCCTATGGGCTGAACATCTATTCCTGGTACTATCTCCACAGGATAGAGTATAGGAACAGTTGTCTTGTTCTTGTTCCAGTTCAGGTCACAAATAGCCAATTCAGGCATGCCCTGTACCGCCAGTTCTGGTTGGTTCCATGATTTCCATCAGGAAGTAATAAGGTGAGAAATTCCAGGATGAGGGAATGGCCTTAAGTGTCACTACCACCTCTGCCTGTACACTAGGGGTTACAGACTCAGACGTTACAGATCATATGACCAGTATCCCTACAAACTTTCCTCTTATTTGTCCGTACCCTGTGGGGTAAACGGACAACATTCCCCGCAGTTGGCGGGGTGGCCCGAGTTTGACTCCTGTGGGTGGTTCCTGCGGGGTTTCGAACCCGGGTTTTAGGTTAGTTTCCCCCTCCCCATTTCAACTAGGCTACAGACCAAAAAAATAAAGTCCTCTTATTCATCGATTTATGGACAGAACAAGCTTACCATTGCCAATGGCGCTTAATTTACTGTGGCTGGTAAGTGTACTGTCAAACTTAGGTGATGGTCTTGTTCTGTTATCCATTCTTCATGTTCCAACTCTTCTAATTAATCTCCTTTCTGTTAGCAGTCTCACCAAGTCCATGAATTGCTCTTTGATAGTCTTTCCTATTCATTGTGTTTGAGGACCTCAGCATGAAGCAAATGATTGGAAGCAACCGTAAAGCTAGCAGTCTCTATCGTCTTGAGCCTGGAGGGAATATTGCATTTCAAATCAATGGTTGATGTTATTAGGAAGGACATTGGTTTCTTGAGTTTAAACACGAATATAACACGATAGAAATCTTTAGCGGAACATGATTCATTTAGCCAATCCCAAATAATGGGATAAGACTCTGATGATGATGGTTGATGTGGGATGAGACAGTCGACATGGCAGGCACTAAAGGCAAGCAGGCCAGGGGTGAGCAGGCGCTGATCACAGTGCTACAGATGGGCTGGGCTGGACCAGCTGGCACGTGAATCATGGTTGTAGGTTTCGCCCGAAACCGAAACCGACACGCCGAAACGTGTCGGTTTCGGTCTAGGGAAACACGAAACCGGATCCAGTCCGACACTTAAAAATAAAAATAATAATTTATTAGTTTTGTGCGACACCCGAAACCAGTTTCGCACGGTGTAATGTTAGTATTTGTAGTTTCATTTACTTAAGATATATATGTAAATAAAGAAATACCCCCCATTTGAATCCAATAAAGATCATATCTCTTACCAATAAAAAGTCAACTCTCTCAAGAAGAAAATCGTGATTTTAGTGATTCTATCAAAATAACGACTTTTTAATCTCTTATAATTTGACATATCTAAAAATTTCATAATTGAAATAAACCCAATAGAATACTAAAAATCTAAAGTTCAGTAAAAAAAAGTCAAACATGCATATGACTTCTCCAAAGGAGCCACTCTCCTACTGACAACACTTAGTCTGCTTGAGACCTCTCAAAATTTGATCAAACCTAAACTATCATCACCCAAACTCATGAGAATTGTCAATTAAAAAACTAGAAAGTGACAATTCTCATGAGTTTGGGTGATGATAGTTTAGATTTGACCAAATTCTGAGAGGTCTCAAGCAGATTAAGTGTTGTCAGTACTTAGTAGGAGAGTGGCTCCCTTGGAAAAGACATGCACATTTGACTTTTTTTTACCGGACTTTAAATTTTTAGTATTCTATTGGGTTTATTTGAATTATGAAATTTTTAGATATGTCAAATTATGAGAGATTAGAAAGTCGTTATTTTGATGGAATCACCAAAATCGTGATTTTCTTCTTGGATGGGAGAGTTGACTTTTTATTGATAAGAGATGTGATTTTTTTAATATTTTTATTGGATTCAAATAGGAGATACTTTCTTATTTATATGTAATGTTTTAAGTAAATGAAACTACAAATACTAACATTTACTTAAATGATGTTCAAGTAAATAACCATCATGGTATGCAATCTTGCGAGATTCTCGCGAGATCTCGCGAGATTCTTGTGAGATCTCGCGAGAATATCGGTCTTGGCCCCTTCCCGAGAAACGAGAAGGCCGAGATGAGTCAGGTAGGGTTGTCAGGATCTCTTCAGGCAGGGTTGTCAGGATCCCCTTATTTACCTAAATATCATTTAAATAAATGTTTTCATTTACTTAAGATATTACATGTAAATAAGGAAGTACCCCCAATTGAATCCAATAAAAATATCAAAAAAATCATATCTCTTACCAATAAAAAGGCAACTCTCCCATCGAAGAAGAAAATTGTGATTTTGGTGATTTTAGCGAAATGCTAACTTTCTAATCTCTCATAATTTAGCCTATCTAAAAATTTGATAATTCAAATAAACCACATGTAACACTAAAAATTCAAAGTCCGATAAAAAAAGTAAAACGTGCATGTGACTTCTCCAAGGGAGCCACTCTCCTACTGACAGCATTTAGTCTATTTGAGACCTCTCAAGATTTGGTCAAACATAAACTATCATCACCCAAACTCATGAGAATTCACTTCCTAGTTTCTTTATTTATTTACCTGTGTTATATTAAATATATATAATAATCCTATGCGAATCGGATCGATTCTATACGAATCGGATAGAATCAAGGCGAACCCGATTCGGTCCAAATCGCCGCTCCAGCAAACCATGATGTGAACCTATGTCATCCACAGTTGAGACTTGGAAATGTATGCAATTATCTATGTTCCTTAAGGAATTATCTATGTGAACCTATGTGATCCACACTTTTATGTTATCCTGATCTCCCGAGATCTTACCGAGATCTCTCCGAGATCTCTTCGAGATCTCTTCTCTTTGACCCTCCCGAGACGAAGCCGAGATCCAATATGGCAAACCTTGATAACCATGCCTCGAGTTGATGTTAATATGCATCTAATATTCTATTAACATGTCACACACATATATCTATCACTTAATCTAATTTCTTTCAATCTAATATGCATGTCTACTATTTTTTTGTGTTGTGATGAATTTTTATATTTTTTTCAGATTTGTTTAAGTTTTTTTTACATTTTTGTGGTCTTTTATAGGTTTCGGTCGGTTTCGACCGAAACCGCCTCATCCTTGACGTGAATGGATGGGCCAGTTCACCTGGGGTAGTTGGGCTGGACTGGGAAGGCTGCCACTAGGCCAATCAACACCTGGTGTTGACAGAGGCTGGCTGACCTGCAACCAAGGATGGAAAACTCAATTTCAGTGTCGGTTTCGGCCAAGTCCGAAATCAACCGAAACCTGCAAAAACCCATTAAAAATATGAAAAAATCAGAAAAATTGAGAAAAAATATAAAAAATTACCAAAACATCATAAAAAATCAGTGGACATGCATTTGAATGTAAATAAATTGGATTAATGAGAAATTGCAGTAAATGTTAATATTGTAGTTTCTTTAACTTAAGATATTATAAGTAAATAAGAAAATACCTCCCATTTGAATCTAATAAAAAAAAAAAAAATCTCTCTTACCAACAAAAAGTCAACTCTTTTATCTCAGAAGAAAATCGTGATTATGGTGATTTCATCAACATGCCAACTTTCTAATCCCTCTAATTTTGACTCCCTTGGAGAAGTCACATGTATGTTTGACTTATTTCACCGGATTTTGAATTTTTAGTATTCTATGTGTTTTATTTGAATTATGAAATTTTTAGTTAGGTCAAATTATGAGGGATGAGAAAGTCGGCATTTTGATGAAATCACCAAAATTACAATTTTACTCTTAGATGGAAGAGTTGACTTTTTTATTAGTAAGAGATGATTTTTTTGATATTTTTATTGGATTCAAACAGGGGATACTTCCTTATTTATATGTAATATCTTAAGTAAATGAAACTACAAATAACATTATGTATATATGAAAGGATTGAAGGGTTTCGATAACATCTTATACATAAGGGGTGTTAGAACATGAATCGGTTAGTTTCGACCAGTTTTGGCCCGAAACAGTTTTGGGTTTTGCCCGAAGCCATTAAAATATTTTTTTTAAGGTAGAGAGAGAGAGAGAGAGAGAAGGTGATCAAAGGGAGAGAGATTTGAGGGAGGGAGAGGGGGTCAAAAAGAGAGAGAGAGGGGGGTTGGAGGAAAAAGAAGAAAGGGGGACGAAGAAGGGCACGACAGAGCTGAGCAGGCAGGGCAGCAGCAGCAGGGGCGAGAGTGGTGCCAGGCTACTCTGAGACCTCACACCTTAAATTAGGCAAATGGTGAGTCAGTGGCATCAGACGGCAGGTGGCGCAATCGCAGTGGATGTGACAGTGGCGGCGGCTATGTCCGGTAGGTGGAGGGCCTCCACCCTCAGCCCTGCTCAGGCTGGGCTGCCCATTGTAGAGAGCCCAATGGAGCTTGAAGAGAGAGAGAGAGAGGGAGGAAAGGAGAGAGAAGGGCAGCACCCCAAAGGCAACTTTTTTCCCCCAAATTTTCTTTTCCATCATGCTTCTCTCCAAAGATCCTCATACAAGCCCTTTATAGAGGGGTAATCCTAAAGGCCACCATATTGGGTCCCTACAACTTAGGCCCATGGGCCACCTACATGCTACTAGATAAAAGTAAAGTTCGGACTGAAAATACATAGAAAACATAAAAGGACACCTAATAGACCTAGATACATACTACTTGGCCCAAATAAAGGTTTTGTGCATATCTGGCCCAAAAGACACCAAAAACCCAAAAATCATATGGGGCCAAACACACAAGGAATATTCAAATCTTTGAGTAATGTTGTTGCTTTCTAGCTTGAGAAAGGGACCATAGCCATCCAAGAAAACAAGGAAAAAGGCATATTGAAACAATTTTAGCATAGAAGTCCAAATCTGAGTCAAAGGACAGACTATCGGATCAGGTAAGACTATTTGGCAATATCCACAACGAAGAAGTCAAGTCTATAGGCTAAGTGGTATATAATGTATAAACTGTAGAATAAGATTAGAACAAAGTAGATGAAATAAAAGAAATGTCACTAGATGATACAGAATTATCAAATCCCAACAGCCAGTTTTAAACAGTCCAAGATATTACCAAGTAATACATCTTAATTAACTTAAAACCTTTCGCAGATTGTTTCTTTATTTACAAGAATAGCATCTTTATCATACAAAGTGAAAAAGTCATGCCATGGGGTCCTTGAGAGCCTCAGACTCTTTGATATACATCCCCGAGAACTTTGTAAAAAACATATCCATAAATAGAATCAAGAATGACATACAAAATGAAGATATTAGAGAACCATGCGGTCAACAATATGCCCAGAATAAAACATAGAACAACAAGATAAAACCTCACATGAAGAAGACACATAAGCACCAAGTGCAATGCAATTATAGCAACAAATAAGATCAAATGATCAATTATAGCATACAAATGTAATTCACCTTGTTCAAATGGGCAACGAGCAGGATCTTCACCAAAGTAGAGTGCAAGTGCATCTGCATTTCTGCCCTGAGAACATCAACAGGATAACAAATCATTCTAAGCTCAATTGTAATTACAAGATATTGTCACCTTGGATTTATGTAGAGAGATAGGAGGCATACTGCTGTAGCATAGAGTGATTTCAATGATTTAACTTCAGCTTCAGCAACAACCATGAATTCCCTCAGTGTCTAAGTGGAACACAATTCAATGGAGAAAAAAGATCAGCAAACAGATTCCTAACAGACATCCATTCTAGTATGAGGTTAATCACAACACAAGGCAGAAAAATGAAATGAAACCATTGAAATCAAATCATTTTCCTGATAGGCTAGTAAAATGGAATTAATCAAATCATAACCTGAGATAACTGGTTACTATGGAACTATAGTTAATCATAATACTGAAGATAATCTGGTTAAGTCAGATCAGTGGAATTATTATCCACAGTAAATTGGTAAATTTCAGAAACCCACAAATTAAAAGGCTTTCTGAAAAGAATAGGTGAAAAAGATGAACATTCATGCAAGAAAGTAAACCAAAATCGATGCATGAAAAAGGAGCCGCAGAACATGTTTCCATGGTGAGTTTCAGGACATCAAGGAATGATTCCTTTTTCTTCATTTTTTAGGTTTGAACCCTTTTTTTAAATGTGAATGGTACCACAAAATATATTTATAAGAAAAGAGTGTACAAGTGTAAAGGTATAACCACAAAAACCTCTATACGAGGTGCTCTTCCCCACAAAAGACAACCAGTAAAGAAGAGAACACCAAGCTAGTGTGTCCCCTTCATGGTTTGCTGGATCGCCGATTTGGACCGAATCGGGTTTCTCCTTATTCGATCCGATTCGGGCGAATCGACCCGATTGGGTTCGATTCGAGTGGATCCGGCCAGAAACACATGGATCTGGCCTGATTGGCATGGATTTGATGTTTTTTTTTGGCCGATTATCTGATTTAAGCCTTCTATGAAGAATTTCATGTATAACCGATGATATTTATGTCATGTAATGCTACACAAACATCCATTTTCAATCAAAAAATTCGTTGGAAGATTCATAACAAATGAAACTCACTAATAGGATGAAGTTGATGATGATTGTCTTTTAGAAATTGTTTAATTGAGTACAAACATGAAACATCAAACTGAATTCCAAATACAAAATAGTAAAATACAATGAGTATAGTACAAACATCAAACTCAAATCCAAATACAAAATACAATGAGCCTAATACCCCCAATATCCCTGTTGATATGGATCATAGGTACCCCACTGGGGCTGGATAGATACTGACTCATCGGACTCCGAGGGAAGCTCTTCAATAATATGATGACCTTTTTTTTGAGACACAAAGGTACGAAACTCATCCCAAGTCATCATGGTGTTGTATTTGGTCCTAAACTACCTTACATAATGGTCCCACATTTGGCAGCCGGGACAGACATTTGTTCATCCTCCAAAGGAGCATAAATTGCAACAGGAACATGAATAGGAACAGGTGGAGCTGGATAATAATATGGTGCAGGGTAGTCTGTGGTAGCGTACCCATTATGACCACTGGAGTAGTCTGTGCCAGATGACTATGTTTGATAACTATGGCCCTCATATGATCCCACAGACTCGTGTGCTTATTCTCTCGAAATCAGATATCATAGTGTTATAGCTATCACTGTTCACTGTTGAACCTTCTGCACGACCACCTTTGACAAACTTCTGCCTTCTATTGTACAGCACTGGAGCGCCATGATTAGTATCTTGGGTTGCATGCTGATAATACTACTTATGTGCAAGGTTCGCCGCGTCGAGGAATCGGGGCGAATGAGGTTTTTCCTGATCTGCCACGATTCGCCAGAATCGAATCGATTAGCATGGGAATCGGATGAGAATCGATTTGATTCGATGGGAATCGAGCGAATCGGGTTCTCCTAATTCGATCCCATTTGGCCAAATCGGACCGATTCAATCCGATCCGGCAAACCATGCTCCTATGTGAATACCATGCCACCACCGCCTCCCCCTCCCTGTCCACTCTTATCGCCGCCCCATCCCCCATCTCCATCATCTCCACCTGCAGACCCACCCGGTGAACCAATAGTCATGTGGAGTCGTGGGAGCAACTGTTGGGTAATCAGGGCGAATCCTCGGGAGAAGATGTGCCTTCTATATTGGGATCCAAGGTTTCTAAATCTGCCATATCAAGTGGATCTTCAATAGGGGCAGCCATTTTTCCCCTTTATTGGATCCCCAAGAAAACCAACTCTTCTTCTTTTGTGCTAGGGAGGTGGCTCTCGTATGACAATGCTTTTGGCTGGGCCACATGCTTAACCTTTGTCATTTCCCTTTGTAGGTTGGAACGACGCCACCGCCTTTCCCTTCGCAGTTTGGGATGGAGCAACTGTTTTCTTGACTGTGAGGAACTAATTGTAGGTGTTTCTCTCACATGTAGGTGTTTCTCTCACAGACTGTGTGCGGGGTGGGGGGACTAGCATCAATCTTTCAAAATCAATATCATCATCAACATACTCTAGACCTGTAATAGTCCCCAACATGACAAAATACGTAGGGTCAAACACAAAATATTGAATTATTATGTACAAAAAAATGTCAACTATTGTCTCACCTCTAGAAGGCGGAACACTTTCCATTCGTATGTCGCCAAGAAGATCCACCTCATCCTCCGGTTCGGCCTGGAATTGAGAAGAATGTGGTTGTCTCATATCTCCATGTTCTCTATACTCCTCTTCTTCAGCTTCTATAGCCCTTGCTAAGAAAGTGTTAGGACGAGGAAAATCTTCAAGATCATCTGCCT
Source organism: Colocasia esculenta (assembly GCA_014218235.1). Classification (NCBI taxonomy): domain Eukaryota; kingdom Viridiplantae; phylum Streptophyta; class Magnoliopsida; order Alismatales; family Araceae; genus Colocasia; species Colocasia esculenta. Next base: position 307,004 of record JACBKR010001264.1, read on the forward strand.
CTTCATCTAAGTCATACTCTCCTTACTCTGTGGTTGCTCGTGCAACCCATGCAACCATTAGGTCTTCATCACCTCGTAGGAACCCAATGTCAACAGAATCATATTCCAACTCCCGAAGCTTTGAATCTTCTGTGAGATGATTCACCCTCAACCTCATATTGTAGTGCATATACATCAAATTGTACAAACACCTATGTGACAATCTATTCCGCACTTTGGTGTGTATCAATGCAAATGTGCTCCAGTTTCTCTCACACCGATTGGATGAGGATGTCTGTGATAAGATCTTCACTGCAATTTTCCTCAGTATGAGTGCAGAATGCCCAAAGTTAAACCACCAATCAGCTGCAAACAAGTTATCCATACTCAATTAGTCCTTTATTGGGTCTACTAATAACCATACTCAAAAGGGAAAGCGCATTACCGCCATCAATGTGGTCTCGACCAACAATGGCAGAGGGCTCCGCAAAACTCCCAACCCCCTCTCGAAAGCTCTTCATCTACCATAATAAAGTCTATTAGCATAAACTTCAAATTTCAATTTGATACCATGCAGTGAGACTAATACTCGTCTGATCAATAGCATCTGCTGCATCCAATGGACTACTTGGCAGTCTTTCAACAACTCTTGTAAAGGCGGCCGTCAAGTCATCATCATACGAAAGCTCGTTTGCATAATGGTAAGCAGGGTGGAGATAGTAAGCTGCAATAGGGGTAGAAAACAGACAAACATGAAATATTAGAATGTACTTAATTATAAAGTAAAAGGATGTAAATTTGTCTCACTAGCCATGTGGAGATCTCTACTCATCTGTCGGTCCCACCGATGCTCATCAACGTCCAAGACCAAGTGTGCATAGCAAGGGGACACCAAAAGGATCTTCTTCTTCAAGGTTTCAATGTTTGCATAAACCAACCCTATGGTCGGTCTCCTATCCCCATCAACCACTCTCAAAACCTCATAAAGAGGTTCAATGATTTGGACCAACTTGAAGACTTGGTCCAGAAATTAGCATTGTAGATGATGCCTTCAACCTCCTTACCATCTGATGTCCCTGCAAAAGTGCTATGCAACCATCTCTCGCTCCCAAACATGAGTTTTAGACCATCTTTGTGCTTCAAGAGGCTTTGTAAGGCAATAAAATTAGTTGCAAAGCGTGTGATGGCCGGTCTCAACAATTCTCCACCAGTGGACTTCCTCATCCATGCCAGAACAACATGCTAGTTATAGATGTACCTTGTAATCTTCTACCCAACCTCCACCACCATCTTCACAGGTTGCAGTGTGACAATATCTTTCAACATCATATCCACACAATGGGCTGCACAGGGGTCCAGTAAAGATGGGGGTAGATGTTCATCAACTCCGCCCCTGCCTTCTTGTAAGCAGAGCCATTATCAGTCACCACCTGCACAATGTATTGCTCTCCAATCTCATGAACAATCTCCCACATCAAAATCAAAATGTATTCAACATTGTGCACTCTATCTAATGCATCAATAGATTTGTGGTAGAACACCTGTCTATCACAATCCACAAGGAAGTTGATGAGGCTGCTTTTTGTGGTACCTGACCAACTATCACACATTAATGTGACACCATATTTCTCCCACTTTTTCTTGAAGCTTTGGATATATGACTTGATCTCATCTACTTCTTCATCTAGATATCTCCTTGCCAAGTTTTTTGATGTGGGAGGTTGCACATGTAGCCCATGGCGTTATACCTCCTGGATCATGGTTTTGTAATATGGGTTATTAGCTATATTGAATGAAATGTCCAAATGATACCACCATTTTGCCACTGCACAACCCACTTTGTATCTAGGCCCTTACTGATTGTATGCATCCTCAATTCTGATTTGCTTGCCATGCTCCCGAGAATGTATGTTAGGATCCACCTCTTCTAAGGTCACACATGTGGGTTTCTTCCTCGGCGGCCCTTGCTACTCTGGGACTGAGACTGGAATTTGGGTGAAGTAATCCCCCACATTGAAAAATCGACGGGACTAGGCCTCGCCCCCAACCCTTAAGCCACTGCCATGACCATTGCCAACCTTAAAACTCCCTCTCTGCTCAGCTTCCCATGACTCAACCCTACTTTGTGCTCTGGTCCGCCTTTGATGTTCATTAGGCAGATGTTCTACATAAATTTCTGGCTCATCATCGTCTTCATCTCGCTGCCTTCCTGAGATGATCCTCTCTTGCATCTCCCTGTCCGCCTTCTTCCTTGCAGTCTTGGCCCAAACACCCTTAAGGTGATCAACCATGAGTCGCTTCACTTCAGAGGGCACTTACTTGCAACCCTGCACATCATGGTACCCTGCTAGCCGCCTACCTGCATGGTACTTCTTCAGGCGAGAGACACCACCTCCTTGTCCCATATGGCCACAGTAGTTGCACTTATAATTGTACCTATTGCCCAACATGGTCCCATGCTGCCACCAATGTCCTCATTATTGTCTTTCTTCGGTGCCATCTACGAAAAACAAATAGGCATTACTTTTCGAACGAATTTTTTTTTTTAATGTTGGATTCACGTACAATCAATTTCTAACAACACAATAGAAGTTGTAAGTTGCATTGCTATGAAATGATCATAAGTTGCTATTTTTTATTTTTAAAAAATTTTCAAAAATTTAAAATTTAGGAAAAATCCCCAAATCCACATGAAAACAACGTAAATCTAAGGGGAAAATGGTTGCAACTTAACACTAATCACTTGCAACATCATTTCCCATCAATATATTTCCCATACATCAACAAAAAAATCAAAACATGGAAGGAACATGGTGGGTTACCTTCAAAACAATGAAATAGGTGAAGAGAAGGATGAAAATAGAGCCTTCAAGGCCTCCAAACACCTTCAAATCCTCGTAGGAAGCCTCCTTAGGTCTCTTGGAGTGTAAATCTGAGATTTTTTGAGGGGAATGGGGGAAAGAGGGGTGGCAAATGGGTTTCTGGCGTGAAACCCTGTGAATCTTGACTGCAAAGTCCCATTTCGCAGGGTCTCGGCCGACACTTAAGGGTGTCAACCGAATCGGATCCGCCGCATTGGATCCGAATCGGGCGAATCGATATCGAATTGCCCAGGAGGCTGCCAGATCCATTGGCCAATCCTTTCCCACAATGCTATGGCTATAGGTCAATACAGTTCGGTTTGGTTTGTTTGAAGGAATTTTTTCTCAAACCAAACCAACCCGAAATGAACTCTCAAGCCGAACCAAACCGAATCGGTTCATTTTGAAATCAAACGAAACCGATTTAATTCGATTGGATTCGGTTTAAACTGAAATATATTCAAAGTCTCTATTAACATATTAATCTCCCAATAGTGTACATTTGTTGTAATATTTATGAAGAGAAAATGAAAAAAAAGATATAATAATAATAATTTTAATTAAGATTTATGAGGACTAAATTATCCTTAACATTATAATAATTTACTGTTATATATAGAAGAACAAGTAGAAATTTATATAATTTTTATAGCCATAATAGTAATTCGGTTTGGTTCGGATTGAATCAGTTTACTCGAATTAGTAACCGAACCAAACTGAAATTATGAGTCTCAAACGAAACAAAACTGAATCGCAATAAAAAAAATGTCCAACCTAAACTAAATCGAACCAAAACAATCAATTCAATTTGATTTTGTAGGTTGAACCAAACTATGCATGGTTTGGCGTGCCGGATCGGATCAGGCCGATTCGGGCGAATCGGTGCAGATCAGGGGAAATCCGATTCGCGATTCTCTTGATTCGGTCCGATTCGCCTAGTTCTGTTCAGGCAGGGTTCTTTGGACTCAGGATCCTGTTCAGGCAAGGTTGTCAGGATCCCCTTATTTACCTGAATATCATTTAAGTAAATGTTTCATTTACTTAAGATATTACATGTAAATAAGGAAGTACCCCCCATTTGAATTTAATAAAAATATCAAAAAAATCATATCTCTTACCAATAAAAAGTCAACTCTCCCATCGAAGAACAAAATCGCGATTTTGGTGATTTTAGCGAAATGCTAACTTTTTAATCTCTCATAATTTGGTCTATCTAAAAATTTAATAATTCATATAAACCATATGGAACACTAAAAATCTAAAGTCCGGTAAAAAAAGTCAAACGTGCATATGACTTCTCCAAGGGAGCCGCTCTCCTACTGACAGCACTTAGTCTGCTCGAGACATCTCAAGATTTGGTCAAACTTAAGTTATCATCATTCAAACTCATAAGAATTGTCACTTTCTAATTTTTTTTCAATTAGAAAGTGAAAATTCTCATGAGTTTAGCTGATGATAACTTAAGTTTGACCAAATCCTGAGATGCCTCGAGCAGACTAAGTGCTGTCAGTAGGAGAGCGGCTCCCTTGGAGAAGTCACATGCACGTTTGACTTTTTTTACCGGACTTTAGATTTTTAGTGTTCCATATGGTTTATTTGAATTATCAAATTTTTAGATAAACCAAATTATGAGAGATTAAAAAGTTAGCATTTCGCTAAAATCATCAAAATCGCGATTTTGTTCTTCGATGGGAGAGTTGACTTTTTATTGGTAAGAGATATGATTTTTTTGATATTTTTATTGGATTCAAATGGGGGGTACTTCCTTATTTACATGTAATATCTTAAGTAAATGAAACAACAAATTATAACATTTACTTAAATGATATTCAGGTAAATAAGGAGATCTTGATAACCTTGCCTGAACAAGATCTTGAGTCCAGTGAACCCTGTATGAACAGGACCAAGTTCTGGCCGAATCCAAGCGGATCGAACCGAATCGGTTCGATCAGCCTGAATCGGATCAGGATAATCCCAATCCGGTCCGAATCGGCGATGCGCCAAACCTTGCTATGAACAACCCTAGCTATGGCAAAATAAAAAAAATGAAGATATGGTCCAAATCCTCTTCCGACTCTCCATACAAATAACACCGAGTGGGAATGTTCCAAAGAAATTGAGCCACCCTATCACAAGTAGATAGTCGTCCATAAGATATCCTACATATGAGCACCTTCACCTTATGTGGGCTTTTTTGTGCCCACACTTGAGAAAACTAATGGTATCTCAAGCCACAATCTGAAAGAGCCTGGTAGGCAGACCGTACTGAGAACCTGCCTCCTCTCTCCCACCTCTATACCCAAGAATTGAGCATACCAACCTGAGGTCTGACTAGTAGAAAAGTTAAGAGGATCTATAGTTGCTCCATCTCCTGTGCTAAAAGAAGCCGCCTGAAGGGGGGTGCCCAAACACCCCTGACAACTGGTGATCATAAGCCTAAGCCACTAAATCCCCAGGCCTACTTGATATCACAAATAAAGACGGGAATGTCTCTGCAAGAGAACGATCCCCACACCATCTATCCTGCCAAAACAAACAACTCTGCATGTTCTACAACTGCCACCTAACACTAGCTCTGACAAAATCCGCACTCTGCAATATACCTCTACAAATAGGAGAAACAAGATACAAGTGTGTGGGGAAAACATCCCACACCTTGGCAGAATTATAGTACCTCTAAGAGATAAACTAGACCCATAATCCTCCATCCTATGCCCCCAACCTCCACAGCCACTTACTGGGCAACACCAGGTTGAAACTTCTAATATTCTTGATACCCACCCCCCTTCTTCCTTGGCCCAACAAACTCTCCCCCAGGCGATATTATGCCAACCTCTTTCCCTGCTGCCATTACCATACTAGAAAAATCATGCCTGAATGCCCTCTCGCTTCCTCGCCACTGTCTTCAGGATCCTAAAGATAGATAGGAAATAAATCCGCAAGCTATCTAACACTGATCTACACAAGACTAAATGACTCCTATAAGAAAGGAGTCTAGCCTTCCACCCTGACAGTCTGAACTGAAATCTACCAACAACCCCCTACCAATCCCTGCAATGAATGCCTCCAAGAGAAAAAGGGCCAAGATAAGACAAGGGAAAGGACCTAGTGTGACACCTGAACATATGGGTTGCTCAAGCAATTGTTGCCTCTTCCATGTTGATCCCAACCACCTGGCTCTTGTTGTAATTCACCCTCAACCCTGTGATGTCATGTACCATATCTAACCATGGAAGGCAGAATCGCCCGGATCGACCAGAAATCGATCGATCCTGGATCGGATCGACGCCCAGGGATTCGATTCCGAGCGGAAGTCCCCCCAAATCCCTCTTTTGAGGGTGGATCGACCCAACTCGCCTGGATCCGAGTTGGATCGCGCGAGTCGCGCATGGATCGATCGATCCATTTGTGATTCTGTCGATCCGACGGGTTTAAGTTCAAATTTGGACTTTGCCCGCCGGATCGACCCCTTATCGGGCTTAATCGCTGGATCCCTGTTCGATCCGACGCGATAAGGGTCGATCCCAGGCGGATCCCCCTTAAGCCCTGCGATCCCACCCGAGCCCCCCCTCTTTTGCCTGTTTACTCATCCAGGGAAGCACACAAGGGTGCTCCCCCTTCCCCCCAGCTCCGCCAGCCTGCTCCTCCACCGCCGGCAGCCTCCTCCCCCGCCGGCCTCCTCCTCCTCCTCCTCTTCTTCTTCTTCCTCTTGTCCTCCTTCCTCTTGTCCTCCTTTTCTTCTTCCACTTTGTTCCCTTTGAAGTTGGAAAGAGGTTAGAGAGGAGCACATCCAAAGGTAAAGCCCAAGGGAGATCTTCTTGAGTAGAATTTGACCCTCGCAATTGCTCATGGGCGGAAGGAGAATTGGATGGAGTAGAGGCTAGAGATCCAGAGCTTAGGGTAAGTGAGGACCCACCTCTATTCCCTCAGCCACGACACTCAGCTATTTTGCCAGAGACATCTAGAGTGTCTCCCACTCAGTCTGCATTAAGAAGAGCTGCAACACAAAAAGAGAGGAGTTCAAAAGCCATAGAGCTAGAAAAAAGAACATATACCAGGCAAAAAAAGAGAAAAGTGCAGCAACCAATTCGTAGTGATGACACAACACAAGATCCAAATGATGATGATGATGGGGCTGCCACTGGGGCCACAGGAGCTAGCCAGGGAGATGCAGGATATACTGGGGCCACAGGTCTAAAGCTTACTGAAAGTTATGTACTAGAAACAGAACATCAGGGAGGCGGAGGAGAAGGACAAGGGGGATATGAAGGACAACAACATCAAGCAGCCTATGAGTGGCCACCTTGGGAGCCAAACTATAGTTCAGGGTCTACTTATATACCTGCATTTCAGCCTCCCATTTTACAGTACTCAGATATTAGTAGCTCACCTCTTGGAGTACAAGGAGGATGGGGACCTTGGCCTTCACAAGAACAAGAGCATAGTGAAGCAACAAGTACATACAAACCGCTTGGCATATGGTGTCTAGCTCCATCACAATCTGGAGAAAGCTCAAGTCAACAATTTACACCAAAAGGGATTCAAATGGGTATGCATGATTTAGCAAATTCCCTCTTTGGTTATAGCTATCAAAACCCAAATGATGGTGACTCGTCTATGTCTGGAAGTGGACGGAAAGATTATTAGTCTTCTATCAAATGTAAGTTACATTTAACATTTTTTGCTTTTCTTGTGTTATTCTAGTAGTATTGATTCACAATGTCTTAAATTTCATGTTTCATGTAGTATGAATGCATGTATAATTGATTGTTGATGCAAATATTAGTTCTTTCAATTTATCAGATTTTTTCTCAATTTTTTTGTTTTTTTTCCTGAATTTTTTCCACAAAAAAAACCATTTTATAGACTGGCCGATCCAGGATCGGCCAGACTTCCCTTGGATCCGTCAGATCCTGCGATCTGATCCGATCTAGGATCGGATCGAGCCTGGTCGATCTCGATCCCGATTCCGATCCTACCTTCCATGTATCTAATCTAACACCAGTCTAGCATCATTTAGCTGTTGATCATCATCGGCCAAGAATAAAATAGTGTCGTCCGCATACTGCAAATGAGGAAAATTGATAGCCCGACCTATCTGAAAGTCACGAACAATGTCATCCACCTCAACTCTTTGGAACAATCTATTGAAGATCTGAGTCACCAACACAAAGAGAAGTAGGGATAAGGGTCGCCCTGCCTGAGCCCTCTCCCACTAACAAAAGAGGCCGAAGGCTATCCATTAATGAGCACTGAGAACACAACAAATGATATACATTCTCTAATCCAAGCGATCTACTCATCTTTGATAGCACATCATAGTCATAAATCCAGTTAACCCTGTCATAAGCCTTCCAAAAATCCAGCTTGAGAATTATACTCTTTTCCTCTGCATCTTCATAGCATGAAGAGATTCATGTGCAACAAGAAAATTCTCCTGGATATATCTTTCCCTAATGAAGGCCCCCTGATATCCATCTACCACAACATCCAATACCCTATTCAGTCTTCTCGCCAAAACCTTAAAGATGATTTTGTAAGAGTCGTTGAGCAAACTAATGGGCCTGAACTCTGTGCACCTTGCTTCTTGGGGATTAATACAAGAAGAGTTTTGTTGATACCCTTCAGATGAGCTCTACTTGCCTGGAAGTCTGTCACCGCCCCCACCAAGTCATTTTTGACTATCTCCCAACAACACTGAAAAAAGATGATAGGAAAACCATCGGGACCCGACGCCTTATCACCTGCCAAAGCAAACACTACCTATCTGATCTCCTCCTCCTGAAAAGGAGCCATCAATGCCTCACTCTCAACTGACCACAAGTGGGGCAACAAATCATCCTCAAACAACAACCTGCTATATTGTTCCTTGATAAAAAGATCAGCATAGAACTCTTTAGTCTGATTTCTGATATCTTCCTCCTTGAGAAACACCTGATCACCCACCTTGACCTTAGCTATATAGTTCAATCTCCCCCTAGCTGATGCAAGCCTGTGGAAATAAGTTGTATTCATATCCCCTTCTCTTAGCCTTCTTTCCCTTGACCTCTATTTCCAGTAGACTTTTTCCTTGTTGAGAACTTCTTCATACTTTGCCTTCAACGAGTCTCTAGCTAGCCTATTCTCGTTATCCATCAAGCCTGCCTCCTGAAGGGAGTCCATTGCCTGAATCTACTGCATAAGATTCTCCTTGGCTTGTCTTCTGGGAAGGTGTTTACTCTTGCCGCAAGTTGAGAGCACTTAAGTAAGGTGTCTCAATTTCCTGACCAGCACTATCATTCCCCCACCTTAGGGAATAGAAACGGACCTTGCTTCACGAACTGTGTCTAGAAAATCTACCTTCGTAAACCAGACCATCTCAAATCTGAAGATCTATCTCCTCTTATCTGTGGTTGGAAGACAATAGAATAGGCTTGTGATCAAAACCCACTCTAGCCAAACAAGAGGATTGCACATGAGAAAAATGGCCATCCCACTCCACAGACCAGTACAATGTCAATAAGAGCAACAAAGTGGATGAAGTCACAAAAATCCTCTATCTCCCCTACAGCTGAAGGAGGACTAGTCCTTTTTGACGTTGGTACCACCGCATTAAAGTCTCCTACACACCACAACCGACCGGACTCCAAGTGGAAGTTGATGAGTTCCTGCCACAACACACTCTTCCCTTCCCTATACACCCCGAAAAAATCCCGAGAGAAGTCATCTCACAAGCACCTAAAATGAAGCGAAATGACCCACCGACCCACAACCCTATCCTCTTCCCCAGCCCTGTTGTGAGAACCATTTTTTGAAACTTTAAAAAAATATTTTAATTTATCTTTGATTTCGATTTATTTGGTTTTTATTTATTTACAAGGACATGGTCTTATTTAGTTCGTTTGACCTCCCCCACTAACCTCGGTTAGTGTTAATTATATCAGCACAAAGGCTGAACACCCTTGATTAACCACCAGACAACCCCTTTAGAATAGAAGAACGTGACTCACAATTGAGTGAAATGAATTATACATGAAAGAAAAACAAAATTGCAAGCATGCAATCTTTTTTTTTTTTTGGAATTTTCTGACATTTATTTTATTTTTTATTGATTTTTAAATTCATTTTCTCATTTTTGGGTATTTTAAAATCATTGATTTCATTTATTTAATTATTTTAGTCATTTATTTATTTAAATTATGATTATGTGATTAATTTAACATTTTCATTTATTTATTTGATTTAAAAGGGAGATTAACTTAAGGTGGATCAAAAATGACATGAAACATGACTTGTTTGTTATTTTTAAGTTATGGTAAATTAAACCAAGGTTTGGCGCATCCCCGATTCGGACCGGATCGGGTTTTTCCTGATTCGATCCGATTCGGGCGGATCGAACCGATTCGGTTCGATCCGCTTGGGTTCGGCCAGAACCCTTATTTATGACCCATTTTATGGCCGATTCCCTTGAATCTGGCCTTTTTTTGAATGATTGTGTGGTTTAGGCCTCTTGTACATATGTTTCATCATATTCCATGAGATTTATATCATGTAATTGGTATAAAAACATTTATTTTTAATGAAATAAAGTATTAGAAGAGTGAAAACAAATTGAAACTCATTAATTGAAAGATATTTACATTGCACAAAGTCAATACAACTATCAAACTCTAAATTCCAATAAAAATACAATGACTTACTCTAATATCCCCAATGCCCTTGTTGATATGGATCATATGCATTCCATTGGGATTGGCTAGGCATGGATTCAGACTCATCTGACTCTGAGGGGAGCTTCCCAATAAGATGATGACCTTTCGTTCTTGACACAAAACCACGAAACTCATTCCATGTCATCATGGTATGGTATCTCTGCCGAAACTGACTGAGATAATGGTCCCACATTTGACAGCCGGGACGGACTACCCCCAGTTGTGCCATCTGTACATCCTCCTCAGCCTCAAAAACTTGGACTGGAATAGGAATAGAATATGCAGGAGGAGGATACATATATGGAGATGGACCAAAGTAGCCTGCTGTGGCAGTGTATCCACTGTGCGGTCCGTACCCACTAGAGTAGTCTGTGCTAGTGGAGTCGGGCTGGTAGCTATGACCGCCATAGGATCCAGCAGACTCATGTGTACTCATCCTCTCAAAGTCTGATAACATAGTGTCATAACTATGGGAATCCACTGGTTCACCTCTTCCTTGACTGTCAGGTGGAAACCTTTGCCTTCTATTGTACCGAAGTGGGGCACCATGACTGCTATCTTGTGTTGCACCCCGAAAAAATTGCTCCTCTGTGAATGCCATGCCACCTCCTCCTCCCTCACCACCCTCACCTCCTCCTCCCTCACCACCCTCACCTCCTCCTCCGCCCTGACCATCGTTACCACCTCCACCGTTACCACCACCGTCACCACCAGCATCTGAAGAACCACCTGCAAAGGCAATATCATTTGAACATTAGTTAGAACAAATACAAAATTACAAATACATTTTGAGGTAATTTTTAATACAAAATGATGGCCTACCAGTAGTCATCGAATCATGGGAGGCACTATTGGGCAATCGGGGTGATTCCAATGGAGATGGTGTCTCATCATCTGCATTTGGATCCAAAGTCTCTGCATCGGCAATGTCAAGTGGATCTTCAACAACGGTAGCACCTTTCTTGCCTTTCTTGGATCCCCAATCAGAAAACCAACCCTTCTTTTTTTGTGCTGGGACGGGAGGTGGCTCTCGTATAACAACTCCTTTACTTGGCCGGGACTCTGTTGCACCAATTTTTTTTCTGTGGGATTCTGTTGCTATTTGCTTCCCTTTTGACAATTGAGATGATGTGGGAGCCCTTGTAGATTGTGAGGGAGGCGTATCCTGGGTAGATAAGCCTCTCCTTCTAGATTGTGTGCGGGGGAGGCCTTCCATCAACCTATCAAAATCATCATCATCATCATTACCTCCTCCTCTACCTGCAATAACCCCCAACATTATACATCAGGAAGTTAGCATAAATGCAACTGATAAAACATGTAAGATGAAAGAAAGAAATGACTCTCCCACCTGCAGTACGCGTCACATGCTCTACTTGTATGTCCGCAAGAAGATCCACCTCAGCCTCTGGATCCATCTCATAACGAGGGGAATATGGCTGTCCCACATTCCCACGATCTCCCTCCTCCTCTGTTGTTGCTTCTGCTACTACCCTTGCCTAGCCTTTCCTGCACATCAGGATCAGGAACATATTTTGCATACACTTGAACTTCATCATCACCATCTTCATCTCTTTGCCTTCCTGATATAATCCTCTCTGCTATCTCCTTATCTGCCTTCTTTCTTGCTGTCTCAGTTCGAACTTGCTTAATGTGTTCACTCATAGCCTTCTTGACTTCTTTTGGCACCGATTTACACCCCTGCACGTCATGGTACCCTGCTAGTCGACCACTAGCAAGGTGCTTCTTCAACGGAAGACCCCACCTCCTTGTCCCACAAAACCACAATAATTGCACTTAAAGTTGTGCCTATTCTCCAACATGATGCCATGCTGCCACCCAATATCATCAGAACCTCTTTTCGGTGCCATCTACAATGACAAAAAATAAATAATAAATTAACAGTAAATTAAATTAAATTTCAGAATTTGAACACTAAAAGAAGTATTCTTACTTCTTAATTGTTATATGATATTTTTTTAATATACATGAACACATGATCACAGAAATCCATTCACACATGCATATATATTTTCTGTAATTTCACATTTTATTTTAAAATACTTCTTATTAATGTAAGAATATAAATTAATTATTGCTCAACTTCTTATTTAATCAACTTCTAATCATGATGTACAAGTTATACAATACATTTCTATCAATTTTTGGTTGTTTACACTTTTTAAGATTTATAAAATTATTATTCAAATTTTAATATAATTATTAATTATTTATGAACATTAATTAATTATACCTAAACTTCTTATAGAATCAAGTTCTAACCATGATATAGAACTTATAGAACACCTTCCTATCATTTTTTGATTGTTTAAAATTTTTTTAAGATTTTTCAAATTATTTTTCAGAAAATCATATTTTAGGGAAAATCATCAAATCTACATGAAAACCTTGTAGATCTTGATGAGAAATGGTTGCAAGTGAACATCAATCCCTTGCAACATCATTTCCTAACAAGATCTAACCCATACACCAAGAAAAGAACAGAAAAATGAAGAAATAGGTTGATTACCTTGAAAACCCTGTAGAACCTTCAAAAAACTTGAAGAACAAGGCTTCAAAGCTTCCAAATCCACCTCCAAATGGACACAAATTCACTTAGGAAGCCTCCTCCTGTGGATTTGCACCTAAATCTAGGATTTTCTCTTCAAAAAAACTGCAAACGGGGGGGAGAAAGGGGCCTGCGGTTTCCTGCGCTGCGAATGGGACTGTTCAGTCCCGATGCGCAGCGCATCGCCGACACCCTTTAAGGGTGTCGGGCGGATCGCGCCCGATGCGACAGTGCCGGGCCGGATCGCATCGCATCGGGCTCGATCCGCCTGCTAAGAAAGGATCCGGGCGCATCGGGCGAGTCGCGCATCGGATCCTCCCTGATCCGATGCGATTCGGAGGGATCGGCCCGGCTCGATCCGGCGCGCCAAACCTTGAATTAAACAACAATGTTTGTGAAATATTTTACTAAGGTTCGTTGAAAAATTAGTTGATTTTGATTAAGAAATTAAGTGGTGAAGAGTTTGAATTAAACGTGACACTACATATAATTATTAATATAGTGCATGATTAAACAAGTGAGATTAGCCTAATAGGCCCATTAAACATCACATGTGAGAATACATCAAATGTCGGCCCAATTAAGCATCATTAGGCCCATTAAGCATGAAGGATCATAATCATTTGCATAAAGGATACAAGTCTGGCCCAATAAGAAATTTGGCCCAATAAGGGAAGCCCAATGGACCTTGCTTGAGACTTGAGAAAATCAATATTGTGCCTTGCACAATTTTCCTTGAGGCTGCCTTACAGACCCTTCTCCTTGGACAGCCTTGCAGTCTAAAAGCCTTGCTTCTTTGGAGCTAGCAAAAATCCTCCCCTTTCAAGCTTGACCACCCCCCTCCTTTTACAGGGAGTGGGGGGAGACCCCGTCCCGGTCATTTGAAGACCCCGTCCCGGTCATTTGAAGAAGACCCCGTCCCGGTCATTTGAAGACCCCGTTCCGGTCATTTGAAGACCCCGTCCCAGTCATTTGCACATGGCTTTTTGCATATTCCCCCTTCTTTCCTTTTTTCTTTTCACCCTTCTTTCTTTTTTCTTTTGCGTTTGTGCCCTTTAGGGCATCGGGAGAGAGACAGAGAGAGCGCGAGATAGAGGTGCGACTGGAAGGGAGGAGGCACACGACCTCCTCCTCCTCTCTTCTTCCTCGCTTGGCCCGGACCCTCCCTGGTTGGCCTCTGCGACAGACAACAGAGGAAGGGGAGGCGCGCGGCCTCCTTCCTCCTCCCTTCCTGCTCGACGGCGGCCCCCACATGGATTAGCAGCGGCGGCGGCGACGGAGCAATAGGGCGGCGGCGACAGTAGCAGCACGAGCAGCGGCAGCAGGAGCAAGCAGCAGCAGCGGGGGCCGCAGTGGTGTGGGCCAGCGGCGGTAGCTGAGGCCGACGGCGGCCACCCCGGGCAGGGGCGACGGCGGCAGCAGCAGTGGGGGCTGGCGGTGGGCGCAGCAAAGGCGACGGCGGCGGGCCCAAAAAGGGGCGATGGCGGCGCGCCCCTTCTGCTATGCCCCCTCTTCTTTCTCTCGCTATGGGAGAGGCAGGTAGAAGCGGCAACTGGAGGAGATGCAGTGATGGAGGTACCGACAGGTGAGGCCTCTTCCCTTTTTTATTTTCTTATTCTTTTTCCCTCTATCTTCTTTTCTTATTCTTTTTCTTTAGGCAAAAATCGGTGCAACAACTGCTTACTGCCGATGATGCCACCACCTTAAGCAACCTACCTCCCCCTATCTCCTACATCACCTCTTCCACCATGCCCTCACATTTAATCCCCTGCAGACAAAGGATATCGAGTCTTAAGCTTCTTATTAACTCCCTCACCAAAATCCTCTTCTCTCTCCCCCGAACCCCCTCGTATTCCAAGAGACAATCCTCATGATGATTGAAGAACATCTCCCTCTACCTCCTCCAGTCCCTCCCTCAACTCCATCCCCAACTCCTTACTGTTCTCCTCCCTTAAGATGACTTCTCTCTCTTTGTTTCCCTCGCCCAAGCTGTCCTCCATCTTTTCTGGATAAGGGACTCTTTTATAAGATACACCCAACTTCACTGCCATCTCCCTAAAGTGCTCCACAGAGACCCTCTCCACCATCTCCAAAAGCTCCTTACCCTCATCCTTGCTTAGCAATCCTCCCTCCACCTCCCCAATGCCACCAACATCCCCCCTCAGGCTGGGTGACCTGGGAACCTCCGCCTCCAAGTCCCACTTGAGGAACAAGTCTTCCTCCAACACGGGACTTTGAAAGTCCCCTGAGATTGTTGTGTTCTATATTCCTCACCACACCACGTGCTTCCCTTGATCATTCGTGGAAAGCAGTTGATTGCTCCAACCGGTTTCTGGGCCTCCTTCGCTGCCACATTCTTCGCCGACACCTTCCAGTGGAGAGCAAGAGCGGGGGCCTGCCCCAGGAGACTAGACCAGACTAGACAAGTGGCTTGTGTCGGAACCCCAAGTCCACCCTCAGAGGCCGTTCCAGTTCTTTATCTTTCGCCACAGGCCCCTCGACGTGCATTGAGGATCCCTTATCGGCCGTTTGGACTGGCAGGGGGTGGCGTGCTTCCAGAGACTGGTTGATGTTAACGAAGGAGGGAGCCGTCTGCGAGCCATTCCTTCACCCGGTTGGGGACGAAATCGGGCGGGGAAGATGGTCCATCGCGGTTCCCGCAAACCCGCTAAGCACGGCGGGTATGGATCTGGGTAAGTTATGCACGGACCCCCGCAAACAATCCCTCGAGACACCACCTGGCCCTTGTTGAGTTAGTTTGCCAGTCGCCTGCTGAGTGGGGCCGTTCGACCCGCTTGGACCGGTGTTCGAATTCAAATTCCCCTCCCTCATTGTCTTCCTACTTTCGACGAATAAGTGGTCGCCCTAAGTCTTCAACCGCCACCTGCACCAAGACTCGGAGGACGATGGGGAGTCCATGTAGATCTACAGTGATGAATTCAAATGCCCCTCCCTCACTTCGTCTTCCTACATTCAACGGGCAAATGGCCGCCCTACGTCTTCAGCCGCCACCTACACCCAGACTCGGAGGATGATGGGGAGTCCATGTAGATCTGCCTTGATGACTGCCGATACCACCGTCGGGCAAGTCACCATCAAGTCCACAAGCATTGACATTCGAGATCCCCCCCTTCCAAAAGGCCATGGAGCCCGACCACCCTGTCGAAATCCTTCACCAGGAAACCCAGACCTTCTTCATCACACAGCCAAAGAGGGACTCGCTCGACCACGACTAGGACCTTACTCCCCTACAGGTTGGGGAAAGTCCCTTTGTGCTCCAACCATCTCTAGATCCTTAGCAGAGAGCCAGCCACAGCTAGAAAGCCTGTTGCGACCACTGTTTTGATTGCCCCTGCGTCATGGTACATCGCTAGGAAAAAAGGTTGGGCCACCTGCACCGCCTCCAAATAAGCTCCAATGACCTCGACCAGCCAGCGCACCACCTCTCCCTCCCCTATCGACCCCTCCACCAATGAGCAACAAACACAGTGCCTCAACATTCCACTTTCTTCTGCAGGTATTCCATCAGGATAGACCCCCGCATCCAAACATATCTTGCTACCTACGGCCCCCGTCGCCGATCACCACCTCACCACCTCCGCAAAAGACAACCTTCCTTCTTAGAACATTTTTCCCTGAGCAACTGGTGCTGGTCTTCTGATTGGACAGAACCTCCTCATATGGCCCCTCCGTCTACAACCGAAGCAGGTTGGACTGGAAGATGAGCCTAAAGCTCTCTCCCTCTGCGAGGCACCGCCGGAGAACATCTCCGGCAGGCGACCCCCGCATCGCACATGAGCCCCAAACCCCCAAAGCTTCTCACTCTAAAAAATCTATTCAGCAAGAATGTGCACCGGGCCCCACCCGTCAGAGTGGGATCTCATGTCCAACCAATTTGATGCCCCCACTCGGGTCACAAGCAAGAGTTACCTAGCTCGGCATTTTTAGGTTTGAACTAGACATTTCAAATACTCATTTTTCGATGATAGGAAAGAAATCTTGAGGTGAACAAGCATAATTTATGCGGTTTTTTGTTGTGTGCTCTTTCAATAAATCATGGATGAGAAACTTTTAAAAAATAAAAAAGGGCACCAATATGTCAAACACCTACCTTTCAATCTTATGTGAATATCTTTTGCAGCATTATTGATAACACAATTTTGAAAAGTCCACATTCAACTTTCCTTCGCAGTATCCATGGAATATGAACAAAAGAATATCATGGTACATATTCAATAGTGTTCGGAGCATTTAGCTGATGAGAGCAAGAATTGGTTCTACGAGATAAAGGGCAACGTTAGATACCTAACTGGGTTCTTGTTTTGTGTGCTTACAATACATAAAAAAGATTTCTTCTCTACACCAGAATAGTTGAAACTTGAAAGCACATGAACTAATACTGAGGATATAAAAAATTCTATTTCTGTGTTAATAGAGTTATGATCCAGCAACATAGGAGAAAGTGAAAAACTTTTGGAGGCTAAAGATCAATATCAGCATTCACCAAGTGTATCATGTTACCAAATATAAAGAGTAATCTTATAAACCAGCCAATAATATATAGAATGGCAAAAAAAATTATTGACAATGTTTATCTGCTGTAATAGATAAAGTGATAAACAACTAGTTGTATACATGAATATAAGATAATCTCAAATGTGGCTCAAGTAAATCTATCACTGAATACCTTGCGAAAGACTTCTGAAACAGGACCATCATTTTCAGATGCCGTCAGCTCAAGTTCCACCTTCTCTAACCCCTTAGTTATAGCTTGCATCTCCTCAGCCAAGGGCTTGAGTTGTATCTGCAATAAAAGAATATTCACAATGACCGAGCAAATTACATTTTAGAATTTCTGCAACAAGAATAGACCAATGAACAGAACCTTTGATGCAGCTTCCAAGCTGATAAGATCTTCATGGAAGTCCAGAAGATTGGGTGACCTAGAGGCAAGCACCTGAGTTGAATAACACAAAGATTGATTGTGTGAAAAACGTAAAACCAAGACAAAGACCATAGAAACATATCAACTAAAGTAAACTAGGGTAATCATATAATCCATGAACTAAAGAAAACTAGAGTATCATATAGGCCATGCATTAGTACACATGTTGTGAAGTGAGAAAAAGGATTTGGCCAGATCATCAGGTTAGGACCATGTTGATGCTTCAATACTAAAGTACAATAACAATCATGGAAAATCAATGATCAGGACTGGAGATTTTTTTACGATTAAAGAATTTCAAGAAGGCCTTGCATATTGCTCTCAAACTCCCGATGGATGCACCAGTTGATAGAAGAGTGACCTTTCATAAATCCTTTAACCCACTCAGAAAAGACTCCTGATTCTAAAAGTTGTGCCCAACCTTCAAAGGTCCCCATAGAATTGGAAATGGGTCTTGGTATTCAGATAACAAAATGGCTCCCCATCATTGAAGCCATTAAAGAATCTCTCTAGATCAGTATATTTCACAACAGAAACATTGACATGGACGGTTGAAGCAGAGGGGTTCAATAGCAAACCAGAAGAGAAATGGAAATGAGGAGAGAGAGAGATGAAACACCATAAAAAGTATTGCAATAGAAGGCAGATTAGAAAGTGAAAAGGAGGTAAGTCAAATCATTTCAAAGAAGCTTCAAGGACTTGTACTCCTGTAGACAGATGATATAGTGCAACACCTAAATTATTCACACTGGAAGCTCAATTTTTATAGAGTGATGAGAGATCAAGCAATTTATTAGCGAGAAAGCAAAGCAGTTGATTCTGTACCTTACAAAGGTAATGCATGAGGGTCATTTTGTTGTTAGTAGCACGAGTATCTGTTAGTTTCAGAAGGCTGTCCAAACGAAATCCTATAGCAGAACCTGCACAGTGTAAACAATCATCATTGGTCTCAAGTACAGTAACACAACTGATAACAGGAACAAATATTATGTGAACTGACAAAAGAGCAGAACAAGTAGATTTATACATTAATTATGGCATACACACTAGTACAGAGGCTCCACCTAGCTTCCATAAATCTTGTGATCGGGCTAGCCTTCCAAGGGCCTATCAAAGGCTTATTACCTTATAAACATTCTAAATCAACAATTTTGCATCACATAAAAGACTGACGCAAGACTGAGAACAAAAGTAACAGCTTGCTTTTGGAAGCCCAACAATATGGCAAAAGCCAATTTTTTATTTTTTTATCCTTGATGTACTAACAGATGACTGCATAAAGTAATTTTCTCCCAGAAGCTAAATTGGCACAAGGAACCATTGAAACGTAACAAACAACTTTTTCAGAGGATTTATTTACCTCGTGCAGTTCCCTGGTTTAAAGTATTCCCAAGAAACAAAATTTTCTTCATTATCTCTTTCAGCTTGATAGAATTTCGAATCTGACATAACCATGCAAACAACATGAGTACAAGGAAACAGATTTCAATGTAAATTGCATGTAAATAAGGAGACCAGTAAAATATACCTCCTCACATCCAGAGTTGATGGTACTTAAGCTCTTTCTAAAGTCTGAAATCTGTAGGAGGAAATTATCAATCATGGAACTTGCTAGATGTATTTCTAAGATACAAGATCATAAAATCAAGATGTATGACCTGGGAGCCAAACTGAATCTTGAAAGAAAATACTCTCAACTTTGATTCTACTCGTGGAACCTTCATTAGCTCTAGAAAGAACTGTAAAAAAGAACATAATCAATATTTCCAAATCAAGCAGTATTGTCATTTCATATCATCGAATGATGGACTTACAGGCACAAATCCTCAAATTTGTCAAAAAAATTTGCATGAAAATTGTAATTAGAACCCAAAGGCTTACCACTATCTTAATTTATAAAGAATCAGATATATAAATCAACAGGGATGAAATTTTTTTTGATAAATATCAAGAAGTTTTGACATCCGGTCCTAAGGCCTTACCACTATCAAAAATTTTGCTTTAAGGATTTCTCTTTAGAAAAGAACCAAGAGTCAACAAAATTTGATAAATATCAATATTTCAAGCATATTACGATGTCAAAAGTGGGTGATGCTTTAAGAAAAATGAAATTGGGCAAAGCCTTAGGACCGGATGGCATACCTATTGAAGTGTGGAAAGAGTTCGGAGACATTAGTATTAAGTGGTTAACTAAACGTTTCAATAAAATTTTGAAGGAACGGAGGATGCCAAAAGAATGGAGAAAGAGTGTGGTGGTTCCTTTCTAAAAAAACAAAGGGGATATTCAAAGCTACAATAATTATTGTGGAATTAAACTTATGAGTCACACTATGAAACTTTGAAAAAGAGTAATCGAGATTCGAATGAGATGTATGACTACTGTATCAGAAAATCAATTTGGTTGTATGTCGAGTAGATCTACTACAGAAGCTATTTTCTTATTATGACAGATAGAGAGATGAGAAGAGATTTATATATGGTTTTTCTCGATTTGGAGAAGGCGTATGATCGAGTACCGCAAGATTTGATTTGGTGGACATTAATAAAGAAGGGAGTCTCTCAAGGATATGTTGACTTGATTCAGAATTGTCACTCATGAGATTTTCACTTTTAATTGAAAAGAAGTTAGAAAGTGACAATTCTCATGACTTTGAGTGATGATAGTTTAAGTTTGACTAAATCCTGAGAGGTCTCAAGCAGACTAAGTGCTGTCAGTAGGAGAGTGGCTCCCTTGGAGAAGTCATATGCACGTTTGACTTTTTTTATCGGACTTTGAATTTTTAGTGTTCCATATGGTTTATTTGAATTATCAAATTTTATATAGACTAAATTATGAGAGATTAGAAAGTTAACATTTCGCTAAAATCAACAAAATCACAATTTTCTTCTTCGGTGAGAGAGTTGACTTTTTATTGGTAAGAGATATGATTTTTTTGATATTTTTATTGGATTCAAATGGGGGGTACTTCCTTATTTACATGTAATATCTTAAGTAAATGAAATCATTTACTTAAATGATATTCAGGTAAATAAGGCCTGAACTCAGCCTGTATAAGATATACACCTGTATAATGGGCCGATCCAGCCACCCCTGGTTCAGTCGGGCTCGGCCCGGCTCGGCCGAGCCGGGGTCAGGATCGCCGGGTCGGATCGGTTTTGGGCCGACCGATCCGATCCCGATCCCCGGGTTTTTGAACCTTGAGTGTGAGAGCTATTGCTGGAGAGACTTGTGAATTTTCGGTCACTATAGATTTGCATTAAGGTTCTGCTCTAAGTCTGTATCTCTTTGTTCTAGTTATAAATGAAGTAACAAAGCAATTACATGATGATATCCTTGGCATATGTTATTTGTGGATGATATTGTCTTAATTGACCAGAGTATTGATGGTTTAAATGTTAAGTAAGAAAGTTGGAGACATGCCTTAGAGTCTAAATGTTTTAAAATTAGTAGGAGTAAGTCAGAGTTTATGCATTGTAATTTTAGTAATGAGAGGGTATTACAGAAAGATATGGTTCAAATTGATGGACATGACATTCTTAAGAGTCGTAGCTTTGGATACTTAGGGTCTATCATCCAAGAGAAAGGGGAGATTTATGATGATGTGGCATACAGGATTAAGGCAGGCTGGTGTTGAATGGTAAAAGTGTGACACGTTTACATCAGCGGAAATTATAGAATCCATCAGATAATGGTCCGGCCAAGGATGAGGTGTCGGTTTCGGTTTCGGTTTCGGGTAGGGCCGAAACCGAAACGGTGTCGGTTTCGGTTTCGGACGAAACCGTCCGAAACCTATAAAAGTTGACAAAAAAAATTGTAAAAAAAATCAAATAAATCTGTAAAAAATATAAAAATTCATCACAACACAAAAAGAACTAGTGGACATGCATATAAGATTGAAAAAAATGGATTAAGTGACAGATATATGTGGGTGACATGTTAATGGAATATTCGAGCATATTAAAGAGTTAAACAATAAACATGGAATGATGTTGTCGTTGCACTATTATAAAATTACAAACACAATAAAATTCTGTAAAAATTAAATTTCATACCTAAACATTACAAGCACTAGGATGGATAATAGCCGGAAGAACTTCTCCTTCATCGTATGGTTGCTGTCCTTGAAACCCATAAAGAGGGTTCTTATACTCTGAATATTCACTATAACCAAACAAAGATGTAGCCAAATCATTCATCCCTCTTTGGATTCCTCTTGGAGTGAATGGTTGTGGATTGACAGGAATCCAGAATCAAAATAAGGAGAAGAATCTCGAGCATGAGAAGAGGATACTGAGTCATAATTGCTATTGGCTGGAAGTGGTTGAAATGGGAATCCGGCTCATGAGCCATAGTGACCATAACATAAATGATGTCCATAGTGGCCTTGGAATCCTGTCCATACTGTCCTTGGAATCCTGTCCATACTTCCCCTGTGAATCATGTCCATAGTAGTCACCCTGTGAATCATGTCCATAATCACTTTGTGACTGTGTATATGCCACCACCAGTAGTAGCACCTGCAGTTGCACTAGGATCATCATCATCATCATCATCATTATCTCAGAAGTATATGAGAAACTAGACGTCTTCTTCTAGTCTTGGACTTTCTTTTTTCACTTGAGGTAGCCATCTCTCCTTGTGTCTTTGTATGGAGTTCTTTCCTTTACCCTTTGGCGTTCTTCTCACATAATTTGCTTCATTTTCTCAATTGCCGGGTCATCTCGAGCAACAGCATTAGCCCTCTCAGTTAGTTCCTATATATCCCTGACATAGTTCTCCTAATGAGGGAGGGTGCTTCACCATTTAGGAGTGACTGGCCTACTATCTGATTTGAATATCGAGCTGGCTCAAGCTGCTCCTCAGTGTCTCGACAATCTCAGGCTGCTTTTCTTTTGATAATGATTCTCTTGGCCTTTTTGCTGGTACTCTGAATTCTGGATCCCTTGGTTCATCTCATCTAATATTCCTTCTGCCCATGTTGTATCAGTAGGATCAAAACAAGGTCATCAATATCCTCTCGTACCTCAACCCAAGATCGTAAGGATTATCATCATCAAATAAGGCATCCACATCAATTTGTCCAGCTGTATCATCTGCATGGCGTTTGTCCCTCAATTGTTGTCTTAGTCTCATGTTTTTTATCCGCAATCTCATATTGTAATGGCAGTAAACTAATTTCTCTAATCGTTCTGCCTTCAGTCGATTGCGAACCTTTGAGTGTATAAGGCTGAACGTACTCCAATTTCTTTCAATTGGCTAGCTGATGTTGTTGGCTAAGCACCGAATAGCAATAAAAGCCAATGCATTACTGCCCAATCTCTATTCTGCACCATAACCACATTCAGCTGTCCACCAATCATAAAAAAAATGAATGTTAGATTGATTTCACAAGATAAACTCATTATAATATATGTATACGTGTTGGGCAAAATAGTATATATACCTGGCTGACTCTTCCAACAGCATATTGCATTGGGTGTCGGAATATGTCCCAGTCCTCATTCTATATGCATGCATCTATAAGAAAAAGTTGCAGTTTAACATCATCGACTTTGCAAACATTCCCCGTTACTGATATAAATATATAAAAAGAGTGAAGACCCACCTGAAGCTCGCGGCCTCCAACTTTTCTCTGATGTCATGGATAAACGACCAATGACATTTAAGGTGCCTTGAAGCACCTCATTATCAACATGTGCATTATCAGCATACATCAATCGAGGATTGAGATAATAGCCTGCATTTATGTATATTAAGTGAATGTAAGATGTAGATACTTCAATAGGAAATAGATAATGAAATGATTTATCACTCACCAGCTGCATGCAAATCATGATGTAAAGTGTTCTCCCATCTGTGATCAATAATTTCCACCACTTTTTATAGTCTTTAGGTAGGGACTGCCGCAACTCCATCTTCGCACGGTCCATGGCCTCGTACAAATATCCCATGTCATTTTATCATCTCATCCACCATTCTAAGCACCTTTACAAGAGGAGTGACAACTTTTAAATAATGTGCTATCTTCACCCAGAATCTTGTCTTCTATAATAATGCAGCAGTCCAAATAATCCATCTGACTTTCGGCATGACTTTGTCTATATACTCCCACAGGGTGTTGTGATATATGAAAGATTTCAGTCATTCTTAAATTTTGCACGACTCCAAAGAAAGAATGCAAATCTAGAAGCAAATCTTGTTGGCCCTGCACGAATGATGTCTCGGCCTCCACTTGCTAACTCCCTAAACATGTTAAGGATCCTGGGATGACCATATATGTATCGTGTCACGGCTTGTGCCCTCTCAACTGTAATCTTCACATTTTTATCCTTTCCAATATCCTCAAGTATCAGGTCAATGCAATGTGCTGCACATGGAAGCCAATACAAGTGTTGCCTTTTTGCATCAACTTTTGCCTGCAGCCTTATAACTGGCTTCATTATCAGTAACTACTTGCACAACATTTTCCTCTCCAATTTCTGCCACCATGTCATCCAAATGAAACAAATAGTTTGCATTCTTCTCATACTTTGATGCATCAATAGCTTTAAAAAAAATTGTACCTTCAATGGAATAAACAGAAAGTTAATCATGGACTTCTTCGTAGTACCAGTCCAACCATCACACATAATAGTGCAACCTCTCTCCATCCATATATGTTTGAAACTTTGAACCCATTGATGGAGCTCCTCAACCTCCCCCTGAAGGCCACGCTCGTATATGTCATGACGTGATGGAGCCTTGAAACCAGGCCCAGCATCTGCTACAGCATCAAGCATAGGCTGAAAGTACTCTGATTGAGCGCATGGGCAGGCACACCTGCATGAAAGAAACACTTGCAAATACTTTTAAATGCGTGCCCGCAGATTCTGCTGATTTTTTTGACCCCTCTCAATGCCTGCTTGATTTTGGGTTGTGTTGAACTCTGCCTTCTAAATACATAGTTGTCATAGGGCCTGCTCTGTGTGGGGCTGCGTCTGTACTGCCAGATCTTACAGGTGCTTTTCCCCTTAATCGAGCTGCACGCTCACGCTCTACTGCCTCTGTCAACTCAGGATCTGAATCCTCAGAGCCGGTCTCATCATCATTATCCCTCCTACCCCTTCTACTCAATCTTCCTGAAAGCTCCTCACAATTTCAGCATTATTTTCAGCCCTTCTTTGCCTACTGTCTCGTTGGCTATAAGACACTGATGCATCTCCTCCTCACCTCTCGGGGAGCTATGTCACATGTGTTGACCTCTCCTCTAACCCCTGCTAGATGTTGTTTGCCTCTAGTAATTCCTCCATATATCTCTTTCCACAATAATTGCATTTTACTTTCTTTTTCCTAGCATCAACTAAAGTGAAATGAGCCCACCCCGGATCATCCAGTCCTGGCTTTGCTCTTCTCCAGCTCTAGCCATGGTCCTACAATAAAAAATAAAGCACAAAAATATGTAAGTAGAATGACATAAAAGACTGCTTGGAACCTAAAACAATCAAACATATCACTTATTGTTCAAATGTGGAGCCCGAACTCTCAAATGTGCGCCTTCGCACGCGGATCGACCTGCGCGGTCAAGGGGCAGCGCCCCTTGCGGGGTCAGGGGGCGGAGCCCCAGAAGAAAAATTTCATAAGGGAAAGGCTAAAGCAAAAAATAATACATACAGCGAAGCGAACACCTACAGCGGCGGCGGGAAGAGCGTCTCCGGCAGTGCGTCCCCCTCCCCCCTTGCGCCCCTGCCTCTCCTCCCACCTCCGGCAGAAAAAATCCCCCCCAAGAAAAGCCGAAACCCTCCCTTGCGGCCCTGCGGCAGTGTCCACCCCTTCTGCCTCAGATCTCAGATCTGAGGGGGTCACGGGACGCGAACTCCCTTTTCAGGGGAGTTCGCATCGGGTTCGCCCGGTGTCGCCGGTTTCGGACCGACACCGGGTGGTGTCGGTTTCGGTTTCGCCCGAAACCATTAAGTCTCGGACCGGAATAGTGTTCCGGTCCGGTTTCGTGTCGCCCAAGGCCGAAACCAACACGTTTCGCCGTGTCGGTTTCGGTTTCGGGCGAAACCTACAACCATGGGTCCGGCGACTTGGCTAGTTGAAGCCTATTTTTGGCGGACGATGGTTCGAGCCATGGACATGGTGAAAGGGGCCGTTGGGCCACGAAGATTAAATGTTGGTTATCAACAGGCCTGGTTACAATACATTATCAGCAGCCTGCTCAGAGGCCAAAAAGTTGTGATTTAAAATGACCCCAAGGTTATTTAAGTTACAAACTTATTAGCGGGATCCTTCCCCAAAATTCAGCAGGGAAATTCTGGCCCTTAAAATGGCGCCCGGATTCCCGGTTAAAGTGAAAGTACAAGGAGAGCATGTCTCCGTCCAAAGTACGAAGCACAGAAAAATCCGGCAGCACAAAGTCTATAGACCGAGTACGAAGGACAAGTACAAAGAACAAGCTCGAGGAAGAACTCCGAGGCTTGCAAAGGCACCCTCCGATCGGGCAGAACTCCGAGAAGTCAGGGCGAAACACCAAGGAAACGGAGCAGAACTCCAGCAGCACCTCCGGCAGCACGAGGTCTATAGACCGAGTACGAAGAACAAGTACAAAGAACAAGCTCGAGAAAGAACTCCGAGGCTTGCAAAGGCACCCTCCGATCGGAATGAACTCCGAGAAGTCGGGCAGAACTCCGGGACAGAAAGAAAAACTCCAGCACTTGGGCAAGATGGCCTTGTAAATGAGGGTGTAGGGGGGGTATTTATAGACAAAACCCCCCCTCTCCTCTCTCTCTCTCCATCGGTTAGGACCCTCCTAACCGATGGTGACCTCACAATGAGGTCACCATCGGTTAAGGGGGGGTCTCCCCCTAACCGATGGTGACCTCATCGTGAGGTCACCATCGGTTAAGGGGGAATTCCCTAACCGATGGTGACCTCATGATGAGGTCACCATCGGTTGGCCCTGAGGTCACCATCGGTTAGGCTCCCTCTCTCTCCTCTCCCACGCAATGTAAAGGGGCCGAAACCCCTATAAATACCCCCCCTATTCCAAAGGAAAGGGGGGTCTTCTACTTGCTCTGGCGAAGCCCTGTTGGGTTTTCCATTTGCCCCGGCGAAGCCCTGTTGGAAAAATCCAGAAAAATAGAAAGGAGCATTTGCTCATTCCCTCTCTCATTCTCCAATCCCCCTTGCTTGGTGTGCGAAGGTATAAACCCCCCTTCTTTAGCCCGATAGGCCAGGCGCGGAGAGGAGAGCGGTCGGCGTAATCGTCATCGGCATTCCTTCTTAATCCCATCCCCCACATCGAGCAAGTCTCTGTGGGGTGATATTCCCGGGGTTTAAATGCCGTCCATATCGAGCAAGTCTCTATGGACACATGGTATTTAAATACCCATGTTCTCCCGCCCATCGAGCAAGTCTCTGGGATGGTGGATTTTGTGCTTATATGTATATGTTTTCTTGAGGAGACTCTGCCCAAGCGGAGGTTCTGCCCAAGGACATATTCGTATATTCGCAAATTTGTGTTCTTATATATATGTTTCTTAAGACGAAACTCTGCCCAAGTGGAGATTCCGTCCAAGAACACATATATAAAGATTACAAATTTGTAATTATACAAATATGTTCCTTAGGAGAATCTCGCCCAGGCAAAAATCTCTCTCAGGGGACGTATCCATGTAAATACAAACTTGTGTTATATGTGTATGTTTCTTAGAGGAAACTCTGCCCAAGCGGAGGTTCTGTCCAAGAACATATTCGTATATTCACAAATTTATGTTCTTGTATATGTTCCTTAGGGGAAACTCTGCCCAAATGGAGACTCCCCTAAGAACATATCCATAAAATCACAAATTTGTGCCTATACGCGTATGTATCTTAGGAGGAATCCTGCCCGGACAAAAGTTCCCTCTAAATTCATATCCGTATAATCACCAACTTCATGTTTATATACATGTATTTCTAGTGGAATCTCTGCCCAAATAGAGACTCTGCCCGAGAACATATCTATATAATCACAAATATGCCCCATTGTGTATATGTTTCTCAAAAGGGAACCCGTTCATACGGGGGCATCTTCCATCGGATACTCTGCTCAAATAGAGATACCGTTTGAGAATATATTCACAAAGTGCAAATTTGTGTTTATACATATATCTCTTCGAGGTAAAATCTCTCTGGGCAAAGTTTCTCCCGAGAACATATGGACATAAGCATACGCCCATAAAATACGCCATTACAAGGACACCCTGCCTAAGCAGGGACTCACCAAGACATACTCATATATTCAAAAAAAAAAAAGATTGTGATAATATACACACATCCAAAGAAAAAGGAAGATAAGACAGGAACCGTGCTCAGATACTTTAAATGGGAGCACATATGCACCTCCACGAGAACATATCCGTGGAAATGGACTTGGACAAAAATCACAATATGACAAGGACTTCCATGGAGATACATCCATATGCTCTCCGAAATTGTACCCGCACAAGTGCGAAATGAGGAGAAAAGAAACTCTACCTCAAACTCGGACTCTGCTCAGAAATGGCATTGTAAAAGAACCTCATATAAAAATTTACACAATCACCCTTCTAATATGGAAGTGTTGCTCGGGTTATAATACCCCCAAGTTCAGAATCAAAATCCATAGGCATATGCCCGTTCATAATGATAATCTCCATGTTTTCCCGAATAAAAATCCATAATCAACCTTTTGCAAAAAGAGAGAAAAACCTCAAATCGGTCCACGGGTATATACCCGCTCCCCTTTTCAAAAGAAATCAAACTTTGGACTCCCAAAAGGCAGTCATTTCAAAAAAATGAAATGAAATATCCAAAGCAAAATGCATTTCAAAACATCAAAAGAAACAAAAAACATGTCATGATCAGGATTTTCAAAGAACATACGTATTTTTCTCGTCCTTTACTATGAAATGGTATTCGGGTTAGAACTGGTGTTAAATAATACCAATAGTTTAACTCGATGTAAATGTAACATCGATTCCGGTCGATGGAGACAGAGGTCCAGCACATGCTACCCTAATCACCTGATGAGAATAGACATGGGACTCAAGAGGTTCAGATTAAAACGGCGCACCGTCCGTTCGCGGACACAACCCGTCCGTTCGCGGACACTACCGTCCGTTCACGGACACCATACCCGTCCGTTCCACGGACACCATACCCGTCCGTTCTTCGGACACCAAAATTCTTCTTCCGCATGTGCGGACTCTTTTTCTGTCTGTTAGACAGGCTGGCACGCCCCACAAATATCAAAAAATAAAATTAGAAATAAATGAATACATGCACCAAATAAAACGAATGAACAAAACCGAGTGTGAAAGGAAAGGAGCGGAAATCTCCCCCCCCGTGTCAACAGTTGGCACGCCGGTGGGACCTCTTCCACCATTCATAGTAAAAAGGATGAGACTTATATGCTGTTTATGAAAATCCTGATACTGCTATTTCCTTTTGAAGGTACTTAAAAAGAAACAAATCTCAAAATGTTGAAGATGGCCGTCACTTATGAACCGCTAGTCGTCAACAACCATGCCAGGTTCGGTTACCTGGCGACTCCGATCATATTCGGAGATTTCCCTGCAGTCGTCGGATCCCCTTTCTTTCTGGGAGTGGTTCCGGCCCATCAACAGGAGGAAGCTGCTCAAATATCTTCCTCCCACAAATCAACAAAGAAAAATTCCAACAACAATGGACGTGTCAAGGCTCGTTCCGCTACTGTCAAGACAGGCACCCAAATGCCTGTGAAGAATGTTGCTGTCAAAGGGGGCAAACCCCATTCAACTCAAGCTCGGCCTATTCGGTCCATATGATCTCTTCTACCATTGTGGCTCCTGTCTCCTCACAGCGGGGGCAAAATAAACGCCACAAGAACAGGACACCCCGCCCGCCGCATCTCCAGATCTGGCAAGTCCGTATGGTCGGAAATGTGCGAGTGCGCCTTGATGGTACTCCACCTACCACTCCTCGTGATAGGTATATTCCAAATATTCCAACCTCGAACCGCTTCTCAGCTCTACGGTGGTTCCGAGGAAACATGAAGATTCCACAGTAAGAGCCGGTGTCAAGCAAAAGACGCGGCGTTTTACCAAGTTGAAAAAATCTGGGTTCCCAAAAGGAAGCTCAGAAGTTTGAAGATCAAATAAATGCATCCAAGATGGTTTGGAGAAAGAAAGAATATCAAGAATGATCCTCTCCAAGATACGGGTTTGAATACTCCAGAGGATGGAAAAGAAAAGCATATACAGAAAGCCAAACTACAATCCTCAAGGCCCGGAGAATACCCGGGTGGTCGAAGAAATTCCAACTCAACAACCAATCCTCGAGTATCGGTCTTCGACCGTATATCGTGGATCCCAGAATTGTAAGCCAAAGGCAATTCCTAGCACCAGTACTCGTCCGTCAAAAAGACGACGTGTCACTTGGGCAGCTCGGGAAACACCCAAGCTTATAATCTTCTCATGTTATACTACTGGAAGGGAAGTTGGCGAACTTGCAGAGCATATTGCGGAAGCCACCCCCAGTATTCCCACAGAAGATGTCCCCTAATATCAGACAGTTCGTCAGAAGAACTCACCAACCTGGCGGGCAAATTGGCCCCTCTAATCAAGCTTCTCTTCCAACTGATACCCAACATGAGGGTACTCAAATTCCCTCCCTTGAAGAAACAAATATTCGACTTGAAGAAGGTGGGCCCTCTACCTCTGGCAGTCATCCCGTCATCAACTTGCCAACAAAAGAAAATTTCCATGCAATGGCAGACGATGACAAATATGAAGTCATGCAACAGTGGCGGTCTGAAATGACCTCACTTGTCAATGAGATGAGACGATTGGCAACCTCAAGCCATCGACCATCCATAGAACCGGTTGCTGCTCAACATCAACAACAAAGCCAGCATCCGGATGGATTTATCTCATTACACAATCCAGCAATTTCTTCAACTGGTCTTCTTCCTCAAGCTACGGGTCCGGATATCAATGACCATCTAATATCATGCCTCCTCAAACAGAAGCCTTGCAAATTCAAAGGCATGAAATAAAGAAGATGGTTGAAGATATGTTCGCCCAGCAGGGCGAGGGTATTCAGGCTACGGGTTATATTCTGTCCCGTTCCCTATACATCAACTCAAGAAGCTGCCAGAATCATGTCCCAAAGTCCCAAAGTTGCCTAAATATGATGGGCATGGGACACCTCGGGAGCATGTGGCACATTATATAATTGCCATGGGCGATCTTGCATCTGAGGAATCATATCTCCTCAGATATTTTGCAACATCTTTAACAGGGGTCGCATTTCAATGGTATGCAAAGCTCAAGGTTGGCTCAGTTCTCGACTGGGCTGATATGCAATCAAAATTCTATGATCGTTTTCAAACAGCAGAAAGGAAGGTCTCTCTTGTGAGTTATGCCCTCAAACAAAAGAAAGGGGAGTCGGCAATAGACTTCATCCAAAGGTGGAGGGAGTTTAGCATGCAATGCGACAATCCTCCCATCCAGCAGATGCAGTAATTATGCCAGCAGAGGCTAACAGAAGAGCGCGGAATATAACAATTAAAGAGAGACTCTTGGCTGCAATTCAGAAGAGCTGACCAGCTGAATATTGCTGTGGCAGAAATCGAAGGCTTCTTAGCCGAGCAATCAACTCATACAGCTCAAAAGGGTAAACTCCCTAAAGAGCGCAATTTGCCTGCAAAAGAAGTCAACTATCTGACACTTCTTGCCCAGTGATGAAACAAAGGGGGCAGTAATCCCCACTACCTCAAGAAAGAAACCGGAACCAAAGATACCTCCGCCTACATTGGCCGAGCGTATGAAGGCTCCTTATTCTTCAGAAAAGAGCATACC
Source organism: Colocasia esculenta (assembly GCA_014218235.1). NCBI lineage: Eukaryota > Viridiplantae > Streptophyta > Magnoliopsida > Alismatales > Araceae > Colocasia > Colocasia esculenta. The sequence goes on from JACBKR010001264.1 coordinate 338,891, forward strand.
AGAAAACTCTTCGATCTCTGCCTTGATAATCAATTAATATCACTGCCGACACCAAAGAAGCCGGCAGATATCGGCAAGATCAATCAACCCAATTACTGCCCGTATCACCGTATGGTGGGGCATCCAATTGAAGATTGCTTTGTCTTCAAGAATGAGGCTCAAAAGGTAATCCAAGAAGGCCGTATATCTATGCAAAATGGTCTGGTTGATCCTCCACAGCCTCATACTTCGGATTGGCCAGAACAATCTGTCAATGTTATACATACGGCGGAACCCGCCACAAGCTCAAGGAATCCTGAGGTTGGGTCTTCATGTAACCCACCTCAAGATACTTCTGGAGCTCATTCTCCGCCGAGATCTAGGCATCGCGGTACAAGGAAAACAATACAAAGAGTACAAAGGCAGCTCGAGCAATTGCAACAAAGCCAACAGGAGCTGCGCCAAATCATGCAAAGCATGGAGAGGCGTCAGGATGTGCCTATTCAAGAATCCCACGCCTTCCAACCTGCTTATATTTATCCACCTGCATATCCGGAGCTGCCCCCTATGCCGCCATTTCAAGACCCAATCGGGTGGTTCCTTGAAGATCCTTTAAATCCTGTCGAGCCGGCAAGGTTATATTCCTTCCGTCGCCAGCATACATTGCCTCTCTTCCGGCTATGCCTGCGATCATGATATATGGATTATCTGGTCCCAGAAGAGTTGAGACCCAACTATTGCCCATATCATCAGCTCCTGGGACACGTCATTGAAGATTGTCCAAATTTCAAGCATGAAGTGGAAGAGCTGATCCAGCAAGGACTCATCAATATGGGTAATTTTCTGGTCAATCCCCCACAACCTCATATTCAGCCACCATCAAATGAGCCATACAATCCTGGACCTTATTCGGTCAATGTCATCAATGCATCATCCTCTGGGGTTCTTGAACCGGAGGGACAACCGCCTATGCCGCATCCATATCTATCCAGCCGATGGTATGATGATTGGCATCCTCTACATCGACGCTCATTTGATCTAAAAGATACTCAAGCCATATTCAATCAGCTTAAGATCAGAGGGTTGATAAAAGTATTTGATCCTGAGCCTTATATCTCCGAAAAAGAAAGAGAGTCACATCTCTACTGTGAATATCATGCCAGAGTCATACACTCTACCAAAGATTGCCCAGATCTCCATGATTGGATCGAAACAAAGATCCGCGAGGGAATAATTGATCAGGAGGGAAATTTCCTGACCCCCTCACCACAAAATATGATCCAAGTCCACAGTTCCAAGCACAATATCAAGATCTATGTGAATATTATCATCGCCAGTTGGGCTATGGACGGCATAGAAGCAAGGCTGATGTTGAGCAATTCAGAGTTGGCCTGTTTCAATATAGAAACGGAATATCAGAAAATGCTGCCGCGAAACCAATCTCGCAGCAAGCTGAGGAGTTGTAGACGATTACTACCAACTCCCTCCTGAAATTGTTGGAAGAAGCAATCAACTCAACTTTCAGGCACAACCCTCGGAAGCTGAATGGGCCACTGTTGGCCCTCGAAAGTCAAGAAATTCTAGGAGACCGGCAAATCTATCGCCAAGGGTCACCTAGCAAAAGAATATTCCTGAGCCATCCTCAGAGCAAGAAGTGATGAATTCACTAGAAGCTCTACAAATGAAGAATAGAGAGAAAAATAGAAAAAGAAATGAAAAAAGAAAAATGAAAAAACAAATGGAGGATGCTATGGCAGCAGAAGCTCCTCAGCAGCTGACGGCTGTCCAAAGACTCCAGCTGTTGATTAATGAGCTGGAAGAATATGAAGTCTCCGAGCCCTCTAATAAACCAACGCTCGACCAATATATCCCTTGGGAAGAAATCGAGCGAAAAAGGCGGCTCCGGAACTGGTTATTGCAAGTTCAACATGAAGCACTCCAAGAAGGTGACCTCTCCTCCTTCGCCGAATCTGAGTCTCTTCAATGGAGATGAAGAAATCACCATGGAACAGTTGGACTCTATGTTCAGCTCTTTCCATTGCTACATGGTGTTCATTCCTCCTCCAAAGGAACTACAAACTCCCACAAGCAATACTACTGCGCAAGCGGGAGATAAACCAACGACGCTTGTATACCAGCGTCGACCTCCAGGCAATTCAAATCGTCATACTAAGAAGAGTCGTGGTAGGCATCAAAAGGCGGCATCTTCCACTACCAAGCAGCCAGATAAGATTATACTCTTTCATGGCGAAGAAGCAAAGCCCCTGCCCGAACCCCAAATCCGGGCGGACTCTTATATATTTGATCCTTCAGATGAAGGAGGACTGTCTGACAAGGTTCCTCGATCTGGAGAGAAAAACTTAAGCCCATATGCTTCATCAAATGAGCCAGACAATGTTCCTCCTCTTCCTAATGAGAAGCTATTGGCTCCTATCTCTCAAAAGAAGCCCGTCAAATCAAAAGAGCCTTCTGGGTCCTCATCAAGGGAATCCTCCCACTTGGACCAGATACGCTCCGAAGCTGACGACAAAATTCTTCAGCAATTACAGTCACTTCCCGTCAACATACTGTCTGGGAAGCGATTGCCTGGAGCAAAGACTTGAGAGAAACTCTCGTCAAGATACTCCAAGAACCAGAAACTTATGAAGCCCATATGGCAAATTTTCAAGCAAGCATGTGAAGCACTGGCGGCAAATGTCACCTTCACTGACGAAGATTTGCTACTATCTTCCTCATATCACAATCGCCCTTATATATGAAGGGAAAGATCAACAACATGCATTGAATCGGATCCTGGTTGATCCAGGGGCATCCATCAATCTAATGCCCTTCAAGACCTTTCAATCTCTATATCTTATGCCCTATATGCAAAGGGTCAAGGATGTGAAGATCACAGGATTCAATCAGAATTCGGAAAAAGCCATCGGAAAGGTCACCGTCAACTTGACCCTGGGGGATTTTGTCACCAGGGTGACCTTCTTCATTATTGATGCCAATACATCATATAGAGTCTTGCTTGGAAGACCCTGGCTGCATGAAAACTGGGTCATTCCATCAACTCTCCATCAATGCATTAAATATGCAAAAGAAGGGAAGCAACATACGGTCTTTGCTGATCAAGCCCCGTTTCGGGAAGACGAATGCAACCTGACTGATGCCCCTTTATATCTTGGAGGACCAAATCTTCAACCCTCCTCCCTCTCTAAAGGGAAAAGTAAGCAAGTTGAGTCCTCAAATGAAGACAATGAAACTGGCGAGCTTTTTGTGATAAACAAAAGCCTTGCCAAATTACCTGCAAATACTTCTCAAAGTAAAGCAACCCGCCCAGAACGGCGGAGCATCAGTTATGAAGCTGATCATGCAAGTCAAGTTATCAATGGGAGCATTCCTCTGCCATCCAACTGCATGCAGATCTGCTCTCTAAAGCAAGAACAAAGTGTCCGGCGATTAAAAACTTTCGTCGTCACTCATCAAAGAAAAGAAAGAAGAAAGAATGCAAGAAAGGCAGCAAAGCCAATCCTCTTCTACAAAGGGGAATTGATCCTTCCAACTTATACAGGGATGATTTTGGTTGGGAAGATAGGTCCAATAACCAACTGGAATCAATACAAGAAATGGCCGATATGCCAGAAAAGATTAAGGAGATGTGCAGAAAGCAGAAAATTCCTCAGGTACAAGATGTTTCCCGGAGAATTTCTTCAAGCAACTATGGGAACCTTCTCAAGTCCGGGGGCAACCTCCATTCTCTGGGAGAGATACCAGAGGATTAGGTTATGATACCAAATCCTCCTATACAGTCAATGTTGTCGGATCATCACCAGAGGTCTGCAGCACGGAGAATAATCAGGAGTCCTCCAACTCCAACTCTCAAGATATTACTTCAGCTCTATCAAATGATTATCAAATGAAGAGCTACCAGAAGAATCTTGCAAGCAATCTTCATCCACAAATTTTGAAATATAGATCTCCATGAAGTTCACGTCACCAATTCTGATGACGCGGAGGATTTCATAGATCTGCAACCAGCTCCCCAGAAATTGAAGATGGTGGACAGGCCACTATTGATGAATTGATTGAACTCAACCTCGGGAGTCAACAAGATCCCCGGCCAATCTTTATCAGCGCCCTTCTTGATGAACAAGAGAGGCAATCTTATCAAATTCTTCTGCTGGAATTCCAAGACTGTTTCGCTTGGAATTATAAAGAAATGCCAGGACTGGAGCCATCAGTTGCTGAGCATGCATTATCCATACTGCACACGGCCAAGCCTGTCAAACAAGCTCAAAGGCGTATGCGGCATGAACTAGAATTGAAAGTAAATACTGAAGTCGACAAGCTTTCTGAAGTAGACTTCATCGAGCCGTGCATATATCCAATATGGCTCGCCAATATTGTTCCTGTGAAGAAAAAGAATGGTCAAATCCGGATATGCATTGACTACAGGGACTTGAATAAAGCATGTCCCAAGGATGATTTCCCAGTTCCAATCACTGAAACTATGGTGGATATGACCACCGGATATGAAGCCTTGTCTTTCATGGACGGGTCTTCCGGTTACAATCAAGTCCGGATGGCGATCAAAGATAAAGATCATACTGCATTCAGATCACCCAAAGGTATCTTCAACTACAAGCGGATGCCCTTGGTTTGAAAAATGCAGGGGCTACATACCAAAGAGCCATGACTAAGATATTCAATGAAATGATCCATGATGTGGTTGAATGCTATGTGGATGACTTAGTCGTCAAAACAAAAAAACGGGGGATCATCTATACGATCTTCGCCGTGTTTTGAAAGGCTTCGTCAATTCAAATTGAAGATGAACCCTATGAAATGTGCATTCGGGGTTTCAAGTGGCAAGTTCCTGGGCTTCATCGTCAAATACCGGGGAATAGAAATAGACCCCGATAAAATCAAGGCGATCCAGCAACTGCCTTCTCCTCAAAATTTGACAGAGCTAAGGTCACTCCAAGGGAGATTAGCCTATATCAGGCGATTCATATCCAATCTCTCAGGAAGATGCATGCCGTTCGGCAAACTAATGAAGAAGGATGCTCCCTTCATCTGGGACCAAGAATGTCAGGATGCTCTTGAACAAATCAAAGAGTATCTTCTCACTCCTCCAGTCCTAGGGGCGCCCGTTATTGGAAAGCCTCTATACTCTATATTGCAGCTATGGATGCTTCTCTGGGAGCTCTATTGGCACAAACAAATGAAGATGATAAAGAGCAAGCTTTATATTATCTTAGCAGAAAGCTAATTGGTCCGGAACTCCGGTATGCTCCAATGGAAAAAGTGTGCCTAGCACTGGTATTTGCTGCAAGGAAATTGAGGCATTATCTGCTGTCTCATGAAATTAAACTCATCTCCAAGTATGATCCAATCAAATATCTGCTAAGGCAACCCATATTGTCAGGAAGACTTGCGAAATGGGCTCTGCTCCTTATGGAATTTGATATCACATACATCCCACAAAGGGCAATCAAAGGGCAAGGCTTGGCCGAATTTTTGGCCGCACATCCAGTGCCAGAAGATTCCCCTTTATCTATAAACCTCCCAGAAGAAGAAACTTTTCCTCTGCAAGTGAAAATTCAGTTCTCGAAGAGGTTGCCACAATTGAGCTACCCTCTTGGGAATTATATTTCGATGGAGCTTCCCGAACTCTCCATTATACTGATGGTTCTACCACCGTCTCTACTGGAGCAGGGATTGTTTAGTCACTCCATATGGAGGAATCTTATACAATTCCTGTGCTCTTATGAAGCCACTCACAAATAATGAAGCCGAATATGAAGCTCTGATTATTGGGCTCCGGCTGGCTCTCGAAATGGGAATCAAAGGCATACAAGTTTATGGTGACTCACAGCTGGTCATCCGACAAATATTGGGCCAGTATGAAGTCCGTAAACCACAATTGCTTCCATACTATACCACTGTCATGAAGCTCAAAGAAAAATTCAACTTCTTTGACATATCCCATGTGCCGAGAAGTGAAAATTCTCAGGCTGATGCTTTAGCCAAATTGGCCTCTGCTATAAAATTGCCTCCTGAAGGGGAATTGGACATAAGTGTCCGCCACAGAAGGCTCATGCCGAGTATCCTCGACGATGAGTCTGATGCTGCAATCGAAGAAGTATATAATACAGAGCTAGATACAACAAATGAATCTGAAGATTGGCGTGAGCCGATTATCAGAATCAAGAAAGGTTGGCTACCTCCTGATCGAGCACAAAGAATTCAGCTCTTACGTAGGGCTACATCATATCAAATAATAGCAGATCAACTATATAAGCTGGTCCATGAAAAGAAAGGACCAGTCCTCCTCAGATGCTTATCCCTCAAAGAAGCCAAAATCATCATGAAAGAAGTTCACTCCGGGCTGTGTGGTGCACACCAGGCAGGAGAGAAGATGAAAATCAATATCAAGTAAAAGGCTTCTACTGGCCTACCATGTACGCGGATTGCATCACGATATGCCCGTACATGTCATCAGTGTCAAGCATTTGGCCCTATACCAAGGAAATCACCAAATGTATTACATCCTACTGCGCCAACATGGCCGTTTGCCGAATGGGGTATGGATATTGTGGGGCCATTCCCACCTTCATCTCAAGGCCACAAGTTCATACTGGCTGCCACAGATTATTTCTCTCGGTGGGCTGAAGCTATCCCGTTGAGGGAGGTAACCGGAGAATCAGTCGCCAAATTTGTCAAGCAAAACATAATATACAGATTTGGGACTCCTCACAGAATCATATCCGATAATGGGTCGCAATTCAGAAACAAAACAATATATGCCTTGGCGGCGAAATTTCATATTGATTGGAGGACATCGTCAGTATATAATCCACAGGCAAATGGGTTGGCAGAAGCCTTCAATAAAACCCTCTGTAAATTGCTTGCCAAGATAGTCGGCAACAGAAAGCGGGAATGGGGAGAAAAGATTCATGAAGCCTTGTGGGCTTATCGAACTGTGTATAAAACCCCTACCGGATGTTCACCTTTCTCCTTGGTATATGGAGCGGAGGCTATGATTCTCATAGAAATTGAAATGGCATCCTATCGGGTGGCAATCCAAGGTGAACTACAAAATCAAGATCAAGACCAAATAGAAAGGAGACTTGAGGAGCTCTCCAATCTAGAAGGAAGGCGCCTTGAAGCATACAAGTCTCTCCAAGTATATCAGGCTAGAATGGTTCGAGCATTCGACAAATTAGCAAGACCCAGAGCTTTTAAGCAAGGGGATCTGTCATGGTCAAATGCAGAGAAGCAATGGCCGGAAAGTCATGTGGCAAACTTCAACCCACCTGGCTCGGTCCATATATCGTCACTCTGGCATATGAAGGAGGCGCATACCGGCTAGTTGACCATAAAGGTAATGTGCCTTTCCCCCGCTTAACGGGAAACACCTGAAATTGTATCACGCGCCAGAGCATGAATTCCCTGGCCAGCCACCAAAACAAAAAAAACCGATCACCCAAAGGGCGTGAAGCCTAAAGAAAATCCCAAAAAAATGATGAAATGAAGTTTGCCATAGATGGGGGCAGAGGAATCAAACTTCCACCTGCCCGTCATATACCCCGAACTTGTTGGTCCCTACCGAGCATGAAGCCAAGGGCATTCCATGTATAAACCAAAAAAAAAAGGGAAAATTCAATGAAAGATGGAGGCTTATTTTGCATATCCCGCCAAATGAGGTTCCAAGCTACAATGCTAAACTATGTCAAATCAAATACCAAAACCATAGCCAGCAAACCAAAAAGGTAGGCTATGTCAAAACCATACCCAACCATAGCCAGCAAACCAAAAAGGTAGGCTATGTCAAAACCATACCCAACCATAGCCAGCAAACCAAAAAGGTAGGCTATGTCAAATCCAAATACCAAAACCATAGCCAGCAAAAAACCAAAAAGGTAGGCTATGTCAAATCCAAATACCAAAACCATAGCCAGCAAACCAAAAAGGTAGGCTATGTCAAATCCAAATACCAAAACCATAGCCAACAAACCAAAAAGGTAGGCTATATCAAATCCAAATACAAAAATCATAGCCAACAAACCAAAAAGGTAGGCTATGTCAATCCGATACCAAAGCCATAGCGGCAAACCAAAAAGGTAGGCTATCCAAATCCAATACCCAAAACCATAGCCAACAAACCAAAAAGGTAGGCTATGAAATCCAAATACCCAAAACCATAGCCGGCAAACCAAAAAGGTAGGCTATATAAGTCCAGAGTACCGTGACTATAGCCAACAAACCATAAAGGTAGGCTGTCAAAATCAACCAAAACCGAAACTAAAATAACCTAACCCCACATGCCGATATCCAAATCCAAGGATAAACCCAATCCTAATTCCAATATGAATCCGAATGCAAACCTTTATCATGGCCCTACGCCATCAAGGATAGGCCGAATTCAAATCCAAACCCAAAACTCCATACCAAAGCCCATAACAATGCCCAAAGTAAAAAAAAAAAAAAATCTTCACGCTCAGAAGCCATCACCCCCATCCCATCCTAGCTCACCACCTATCCCATCCCAGTTCACCACCGTTTCAGAATCGGACTCTCACCTTTTGATTATCTGAGCCAGTCAAATCTTCAAAAAAAAAAGAGAAAAGGGGGTTAAAAATAGAGATACCCCGATGGACTTAAGTATACGATTCCTTGTGTGCTTAAGGGTAAAAAGATCAAAAAATCCAGCTGAGGCGAAAACCGAGAGGGCGCTTCAGGCAAAAATGGATAACCCCTCAACGTGAAAACCCGAAAAGGCGCGTTGGAAAAAGCTAAAGGGGGCCAGTCTTGGTGAAAACCCGAAAGGGCGCTAAGGCTGGTAATGTGACAAAAAAAATGATGAAATGATGAAAAAGAGGATTTCTCAGTCCTCCATTCATACAAGTCGCCACATTACAAACTTGCAGAGGGTGACAGATACCACATAGAAAAGAGATCAAGGCAACAAGCCCAATATACAAATGTTGTGCTGTGAAACAAAGGCAAGAAGGCTTTTTCCTCCCCAGCCATTCAAATCCAATTGCAACCCTTTAGCCCGCACCAAGCCCAAGAAGGGGCGAAATTCAAATCCCAAAGCCAAATGATAAACATCATTCCAGAACCCATTCAAAACCAAGTCCAGGGCCAAATCAGACCCAAATCACATACTTAAAAACCCAAACCCAAACCCAAAATACCGCAAAGGTGACCCAAGTCACCCAACATACTCATATCCAAACCCAAATCCAAAATACCACAAAGGCGACTCAAGTCCCCCAGTTACTATATCAAACCCAAACCACATCCAAAATCAAATTCCAAATCCGAATTTCCAATCATTGGCCATATTCAATTCTCATACCACATCTGAAACCATCACTCATCCACAAACAAACCTTTAGCATTCACATCCAAGTCAGTCGAGTCCTCGCCGGCCTTGGTAAAAAAAAGAAAGAAACAAAAAAGGGGGTTAAAATAAGAGATACCCCGATGGACTTAAGTATACGGCCCACTGTATGCTTGGGGTAAAAAGATCAAAAAATCCAGCTGAGGTGAAAACCCGAGAGGGCGCTTCAGGCAAAAATGGATAACCCCTCAACGTGAAAACCCGAAAGGGCGCGTTGGAAAAAGCTAAAGGGGCCAGTCTTGGTGAAAAACCGAAAGGGCGCTAAGGCTGGTAATGTGACAAAAAAAATGATGAAATGATGAAAAAGAGGATTTCTCAGTCCTCCATCATACAAGTCGCCACATTACAAACTTGCAGAGGGTGACAGATACCACATAGAAAAAAGATCAAGGCAACAAGCCCAATATACAAATGTTGTGCTGTGAAACAAAGGCAAGAAGGCTTTTTCCTCCCCAGCCATTCAAATCCAATTGCAAACCCCTTTAGCCCGCACCAAGCCATCAAGAAGGGGCGAAATTCAAATCCAAAGCCAAATGATAAACATCATTCCAGAACCCATCAAAACCAAGTCCAGGGCCAATCAGACCCAAATCACATACTCATATCAAACCCACCCAACCCAAACCCAAAATACCGCAAAGGTGACCCAAGTCACCCAACATACTCATATCCAAACCAAATCCAAAATACCACAAAGGCGACTCAAGTCACCCAGTTTACTATATTCAAACCCAAATCCACATCCAAAATCAAATTCCAAATCCGAATTCCAATCATTGGCCATATCAAATCTCATACCACATCTGAAACCATCACTCATCCCACAACCAAACCTTTAGCCGTTCACACATCCAAGTCAGTCGAGTCCTCGCCGGCCTTGGTAAAAAAAAAGAAAGAAACAAAAAAGGGGGTTAAAAATAGAGATACCCCGATGGACTTAAGTATACGGCCCACTGTATGCTTGAGGGTAAAAAGATCAAGAAAATCCAGCTGAGGTGAAAACCGAAGAGGGCGCTTCAGGCAAAAATGGATAACCCCTCAACGTGAAAACCCGAAAGGGCGCGTTGGAAAAAGCTAAGGGGGCCAGTCTTGGTGAAAACCCGAAAGGGCGCTAAGGCTGGTAATGTGAAAAAAAAAAGGAGAAAAAAAGAAGCCAGAATGAAAAAAGAAAAGGATTTCTTGTCCTTCATTTTATATTCATAAAGTCATAAGTCACTCTGTTACATATTCATAAGGGGTGACAGATAGTCACACACTATTTACAAAAAAAAAAAAAAACAAATCAGGACAACGAGCCTAATACAAAGGTTATGTTGAGAAGCAAAGCCAAGAGGGTGCCTTCTTCTGCAGCCGCTCCGCCTTCCTAGCTTTGGAAGATCCGGGCGGCGAGAGCCGTTTTATCTCTAGCACGGAGGCCTCCCTCTTCGGGACCCTTAGCTTCATCTCTAGCATCTTGAGCCTGACAAGATATTGCCTCGCCAAGCTCGCGTTCCAGCCGGCCATCCGCAGTTCTCGCGTCTTCTGACGCTTGCGTACTTCAGCAGCCTGGAGATCATCGGCTTCAGCATCACTCTCCAGAGCTTCAAATCGCTGGGCCCAGGTCATCTCAACCTGGCGAGTGTACACCCTGTTCCAAACATCGGTGATAAAATTCATCCAACGCTCCTGCTGGACTCCCATGCTAAAGGCAGATCCGTATGTTGCTCCAGCGCCTCTCGAATAACTCCAATGGGCGCCGGGTCTGTGGAGTCTGCCAATGCCGTATTCGGCCAACAAGGAATTCCCAGCAGCCATCATCAGCAAAATGCGGGGCTGGTTGCGTCCCTCAGGCCATCTTATACCATGCTCAGGGGGAGCACCAACCTCCAAGGGCGGAGAGAGCTGCCTTCGTCAGAATTCGGCACAGCGTGCCCCGGAAAAGAAATCAGCAGCAAGAAAAAAGCTGTTAGCAAGACAAAGCTGGTAAAACACCAAGTCAAAGATGCAAGGCATAAAGCTCGGCTCTTCTTCACCTGGAACGGGGATTTCGCCTTCCTCCTCAGCCTCAGATTCTGAAGGTTGAGCGAGATTAGATGGTCCAGGATGCGGATCTTGAAAGGAGCTGGGAAAATATGGCGAAGTTGCATAAAACTGTTCCCCATCATATGGGAAGGTTGGAGGAACATAGGCAGGATCTGCCTGGTGAAGACCTCCGCCTCCACTTGTGGTATCGCCTACTTGAAAGGCGGATTGAGCTGGGAAGTCCAAAAACGGGCTCATTGAAATTCCCCAACTCGGGATGGAGAAGTTCGCCCCTGAGACAGAATATGAATCTGTCGTTCCCCAGCCAAACAATTGATCACAGAATTCTGCCCCTTTTAAAAGCAAATACAGCAAGGGAGGAGGATTCGTCATGAAAAGAAATGTGTCATGAAAGACTATATACGGGCTTGAGAAAATCGGCTCACCAAAAGAAGTTGTCCCTACAGGAGGCTCCTCCACAGGCCTCGGGATATAGACCTCAACGGGGGCAGAAGAATACTCTCCTTCTGAAGCTCCCAGTTCAGCATATGTGAATCCTGGGCAGTCAACATCGGCTTCTACCACCCCAGAAAATGTAAAATGAGAGGGAGCACCATCAGTCCCCTCTTCGGGCAAAGGATCTGCCATAGCCTGTAGAGTGCTCCCGTTTCCCTCTCTATGAAAAATAGAGGGACTTCTCGGCGGAGAACCACACTCATCTGGAAGGGGTGAGCCGGCGCCCGCCTCATCAGTTTCATCATCTAGTGCAGAAAAGTATGGAAGAAATCAAATGAGAACTGATGATAAAAGAAAAAAAAAAGAGGGGGGAAATGTCAAAAGAGTATACCGCTCGAGGAGGCATGCGCAACCTCTTTGGCCTTCTCGGCTCTTCTATTGGTAGAAGAAGAAGGAGCGCCAGGGCGAGTCCCGTTGCCCCTATCCCCGTTAATCCTCAAAGCGGGAGTAGCTGGAAGACAAGGTCACCATAAAAAAAGGGGGAAAAGAAAAAAAAAGAGAGAAGGGAAAAAAGGGGTGGCTTACGTGCTGACTCTGATAAAGGCTTTGGTACCAGCTGAAGGAAGGTGGTGCTACAAGCTTCCCCACTCTCTTCAATATCCTGAACATCTTGAAATGTCTTGGCATTTTCCAGCCGAGGGATATATTCCAGAGGCCCAATATTGCCAATTACATTAATAAGATGTCTTTCCATCGTGTCCATCCGGGATGGCCGATGCTCTCTGGAGGTAGCTTTGTCGACAAAGATACTGCAGGAGAGTGACCGCAGTCAGATAATAAATGATTCCACCAGCAATATGATGAAGGATCATCGCTGGCGACCGGGGCTTTTGTCCAAAACAGCTCTATGGGTGCCAGGAGCGGTATTTCCCCCTGAATAATACCTGTCATTTTCGGCCTTGGTATTATGTGACATACTGGCATCATAGCGCCTCTTATATGAGGCTGCTATGCTAGAAAAGTGCCGGTTAAGATATGCCTCGTCAATGAAGACCGGGGACAAGCTGTACTGCACAAGCCGAGAATCCTCCCTCTCCCTTATTTTGCCAGGGGAGAGTCGGAAAATACCGCTCCGGTCAAACCACCATCTGGCATAAAATATATCCATATGTCCCGTCATTCCTGGCGCGGAAGGAAGGTCACATGGAACCTGTTTCAGGACGACGGAAATAATTCCACCAACTTGCTGCCGTCATGTGAACATCATGACCGCGTTGGAGTCGAAGTGACAATGGAAATTCCGCAGGTGGGGATAGATTGATCGTACCCAAAATTTCTGGCAAATCGCGAAGGTAATAAGGCTCAGTGATAAGAGTCGATCCCACGCGATACACCAATACTCCGGGCCGAATACAGCATAACCAGTCCTGATATACAGACTAGTTGGGGCTATTGCCATTTGCTGAATGATTGTGTCCCGTCGGAGGAGGGTCTGGGCAGAAAGGCCTGGTTCCCGGGATGCATTGTCAAATTGAAGTAGCCCCTGCTCGTTGTTCGGCAGAAAAGATAAACTGGATCTAGTACTCATCAGCTCTGTCAGTGGATCTCCAGCTGGACGATTCGGAACATTAAAATTAATGGAGCTGAGGGGCGAGGCAAATCAATTGTCTGACACAAACTAGGCAGCAAGAGGCCGGCCCAAGCACTCAAGTAATGGGTGGGTAGCTGCACCTTCCGATCTCGGGGACTGGGATGTGAACTCAACGATCCCAACCCGTGAAATATATTTGCTAGTGCTGCAGGAGCCAAAGCAAGTTGACGGCCCTCTGCCAGAAGGCAAGCAGGATAAATTAGGCCTGGCCGAATATATTCTTCCTCTCCATGGGGAACCACAAAGCTGGACAGCCAGTAAACTAAGTAAGCGGCCAAATAAGTGCGGTCAGGTAGCCGCCGAGGGTTCCAACCCATATCCTTCGGGGCACAAATGAATCGTCCCCAGGAAGGCTTCTTCACTTCTAGCTGTTGATATTCTTCTAAACAGCGACCCTCAACTGAAAAGCCTTTGAAGAAGCAAAATGGCCCATTATAAAAATATCGAAGCCAGGCATTTGACTGACTCTTATAGTTGAGGAAGACGAGGATGCTTGTCTGTTTTCCCGACACGGGCTAGGTCCCGCCATACTTTTGTCAGGAAACGGAGGCTATATGGATAGAAATACTGGTCAGAGCCATTGCTGCGGTGGCTGTGCAAGTCATCCAATACAATTTCTTCATAAAGAAGCCCAGATATCGGCAGGCCTGAAATTTGGTGAAAACCCCATAAGTCAATGGAAGTTTCACCCTCAGCCGTCCCGAAGGTATTCCATCTGGGGCTAAATCTCTCCACCAAACTCGGAGAACACCTGTGTAACAGGGATAGTCATACAATGCTGCCTCAACAGCTCCATAGATACCAGATTTCTTCAAGATTTCACCATAGTGATGCAGAACACCAGTCAACCATTCTGTGGCCCCATAACGAAAAATATGAGAAGATACAACTGACCAGTGGCCATACCAGCTGGGAGAAGTGAAATCAATAATCCGATCCAAAAGACATCGGATATCATGACTTCCAGCGGCATACCGGGAATCACAGGCATCAGATAAGTGCCATTAATCTCCATCGCAGTTGTATGGCGATTCTGCAAGTTCCAGATAACAGGGGACAGCTTCCGTGACCGAGTATAACAATCAAGGTCACGATTATAGGGGCCAAGGTTATCAGCCGTTGGCATCCTCTTCAAAGGCATATATCCCAGAGGAAAACTGGGGTAGGAAAAGGCACAGGTACCCAGGAGGCAATCCGGAACCCTAAAATGGCAAATTCCAGATATCTCCTCTCGGCGAAATACAGGGATCATTCTCGGGCATATGGGTGGGATGAACTGCTGGATAAAGGAAAATAATTCCCTGTCAGATGGGAATGGCTTGGATAGCCTCCTTTCCGCATATAATGATCATCCTCATCATCATCAGAGCCTTATCCCATTATGGGGGGTCGGCTACATGAATCCTTTTCCGCCAAAGTTTCTATCAAGTGCTGTAGTCATGTTTAACTCAAAAGGTCCAAATCCTTCTTGATAACATCGCACCATCTCATTTTGGCCTTCCCCTAGCTCTTTTACTAGCATCCACTAAAATTTGGTCACATCTTTTAACCGGCGCCGAGTAGGGCGACGGTACACGTGTCCAAACCACCTAAGTCTATTTTCTCTCATTTTTCTATCAATTGGAGCTATCCCCAGATCCTCACGAAGCGCTCATTCCTAATCTTATCTTTCTTAGTCTTACCACACATCCATCTCAGCATCCTCATATTGCTACACATATTTTGTTTACATGTTCCTTTCGCACTGCCCAACACTCCGTGCCATATAATAATGCAGGCCTCACTGCCGTTCTATAAAACTTTCCTTTAAGTTTCACTGGTATACGACGATTGCAAAGGACTCCTGATGCACTTCTCCACTTTACCCAACCTGCCTTAATTCTATGTGCCACATCGTCATAAATCTCTCCATTCTCTTGGATGATAGATCCCAGTATCGAAAGCTACTACTCTTAGAAATATCTTGACCATCAATTTGAACCACATCTCCTTGAGGAACCCTTTGATTACTATAATTACAGTGCATAAACTCAGACTTACTCCTACTAATTTTAAAACCTTTAGACTCCAAAGCATGTCTCCAACTTTCTAACTTAATATTTAAACCATCAATACTCTCATCAATTAAGACAATATCATCTGCAAATAGCATACACCAAGGGATATCATCATGCAAATGTTTTGTCACCTCATCTATAACCAGAGCAAAGAGATATGGACTTAGGGCAGAACCTTGATGCAAACCTATAGTGACCGGAAATTCACGGGTCTCTCCAGCAATAGTTCTCACACTAGTAGTAGCACCCTCGTACATGTCCTGAATCAAGTCAACATATCCTTGAGAGACTCCCTTCTTTGTTAATGCCCACCAATCAGTCTCTCGGTACTCGATCATACGCCTTCTCCAAATCAAGAAAAACCATATATAAATCTCTTCTCATCTCTCTATACTTCTCCATTAACTGACGCAATAAGAAAATAGCTTCTGTAGTAGATCTACTAGGCATAAAACCAAATGATTTTTTGATATACTAGTCATGCATCGCACTCGGCTCTCGATTACTCTTTCCCAAAGTTTCATAGTGTGACTCATAAGCTTAATTCCGCGGTAATTATTACAGCTTTGAATATCCCCTTTGTTTTTATAGAAAGGAACTACAACACTTTTTCTCCATTCTTCTGGCATTCTCCGTTCCTTTAAATTTTATTGAAAAACTTAGTTAACCATTTAATACCAATGTCTCCTAAGCCTTTCCACACTTCAATAGGTATGCCATCCGGTCCTAAGGCCTTACCCAATTCATTTTTCTTAAAGCATCGCCCACTTCTGACATCTTAATACACTGAAATACTGATACTTATCAAATTTTGTTGACTCTTGATTCTCTTCTAAGGAGGCATCCTTAAAACAATTTCATTAAGTAATTTCTGAAAATAGTTATACCATCTCTCTTTAACCTCTAGATCCTTAACCAAAATCTTTTGATCTTCATCCTTAATGCAACGAACATGATCTAAGTCTCTACTCTTCCTTTCTCTTAATTTAGCAAGTTAAATATGTCTTTTTCTCCCTCTCGAGTTCCTAATTTGTTATATAATTCTTCATACGCCTTGGACTTAGCTTTACTAACTATTCTTTTAGCCCTCTTTTTAGCTATTTTATAAGCTTCTAAAGTTTGATTATTCTTGTTTGTTTGCCAAGCTTTAAAACAATCCCTTTTAACTCTAATGGTATTTTGAATTTCCTCACTCCACCACCAAGTCTCTCTTTCTATATTCCTTTTACCTTTAGATTTACCTAGGAGTTGATTTGCTACATTTTTTATACAATTTGTGACATTATTCCACATACATTAACTTCTTGATCTAAATTCCAGATATTTTCTTTACTAGATGATTTTTAAATGTTTCTAAATTTTTACTTTTCAAATTCCACCACTTAATCTTAGCACAATTATTATGATGGTTTTTCTTTTAAATTTTGAAATACGAACATCTATTACTAGTAACCTATGTTGTGGGGCTAAACTCTCTCCAGGAATAACTTTGCAATCTTTACACAAAACTCTATCAGTCTTTCTAATAAGAAAATAGTCAATTTGGCTCCTATGTGTTCCACTCTTGTAAGTTATTAAGTGTTCGTCTTTCTTCTTAAAGAATGTGTTAGCAATTACTAGATCATAAGCCATAGCAAACTCAAGAATATTAGTACCCATGTCATTTCTCTCGCCAAAACCAAATCCTCCATGAATCCTCTCATATCCTCTATTACTTTCACCCACATGACCATTAAGATCCCCACCAATAAAAATTCTCTCTTCACTAGGGATATTTTGGATCAATCTATCAACAGCCTCCCAAAAATGCTTTTTAATGCTCTCTTCTAAATCCACTTGTGGTGCATATGCACTAACTACATTCAAAGTAACCTCACCTACGATAAGTTTTATTAAGATAAGTCTATCTCCCAATCTATTAACTTCTACAACTTTCTCTTTTAAGTCTTTATCTATTATTATGGCCACACCATTTCTAGAGTTACTAGTTCCTGTATACCAAATTTTATAACCATCAATATCTTTAGCTTTAGATCCTTTCCACCTAGTTTCTTGTAGACAAGCTATGCTAACCCTTCTATCCCTCATTAACTTGACCAACTCCAAACCCTTACCTGTTAAAATTCCTATATTCCAAGTAGCTAGACCAATCCTATGTTTTTGGACTAACTTCTTTACCCGTGTTCGTCCAACCCCACACGGGAACCCTTGCCTATTTGACACCGCAATCGGGCGCCATCGCGGCGCGTCGCTTATGGGGAACGCCCTAGCTGGCCCTAGCTCACTTATCATTCCTTTCCGCATATAATGATAAGTCCCCTTTTGAAGACAAATGCGAGAGTAATCCACTGAGCCGTTTGATGCAAGACCTTCAGGGTTAAGGGTTGCTACTACATGGTAACCACTATCCAGGGAGGGTAAATTGGCTGCAGTTATACGGGGCCTCGCCAGGGCAGGCATCATAATTCCTTTCGGAACAACCCCGTCACGGGTCTTCTGGCTGTGGTTGTCACGAGCCAAGTAATTTTTCTTGAAAGGCATGATGAAAGCCTGGGAACCACAGGTAAAACAAAAAGGAAATCAGAAGAAGAAAAAGATACTAAATCCAGCTGAGCAGAAATCCGGGATCAAAAGCACTACAAAAATGCTCCGGAATGCAAAGCAAGGATTTACACGGGTCGCGTGTCGTCACTTTCAGTTCCGACACGTGTCCCGTGGGAGGCATTTGTTGAATGGTAAAAGTGTGACACGTTTACATCAGCGGAAATTATAGAATCCATCAGATAATGGTTCGGCGACTTAGCTAGTTGAAGCCTATTTTTGGCGGACGATGGTTCGAGCCATGGACATGGTGAAAGGGGCCGTTGGGCCACGAAGATTAAATGTTGGTTATCAACAGGCCTGGTTACAATACATTATCAGCAGCCTGCTCAGAGGCCAAAAAGTTGTGATTTAAAATGACCCCAAGGTTATTTAAGTTACAAACTTATTAGCGGGATCCTTCCCCAAAATTCAGCAGGGAAATTCCGGCCCTTAAAATGGCGCCCGGATTCCGGTAAAGTGAAAGTACAAGGAGAGCATGTCTCCGTCCAAAGTACGAAGCACGGAAAAATCCGGCAGCACAAGATCTATAGACCGAGTACGAAGGACAAGTACAAAGAACAAGCTCGAGGAAGAACTCCGAGGCTTGCAAAGGCACCCTCCGATCGGGCAGAACTCCGAGAAGTCAGGGCGAAACACCAAGGAAACGGAGCAGGACTCCAGCAGCACCTCCGGCAGCACGAGGTCTATAGACCGAGTACGAAGAACAAGTACAAAGAACAAGCTCGAGGAAGAACTCCGAGGCTTGCAAAGGCACCCTCCGATCGGACAGAACTCCGAGAAGTCGGGCAGAACTCCGGGACAGAAAGAAAAACTCCAGCACTTGGGCAAGATGGCCTTGTAAATGAGGGTGTAGGGGGGGTATTTATAGACAAAACCCCCCCTCTCCTCTCTCTCTCTCCATCGGTTAGGACCCTCCTAACCGATGGTGACCTCACAATGAGGTCACCATCGGTTAAGGGGGGTCTCCCCCTAACCGATGGTGACCTCATCGTAAGGTCATTATCGGTTAGGGGTCTAACCGATGGTGACCTCACGATGAGGTCACCATCGATTAAGGGGGAATCTCCCCTAACCGATGGTGACCTCATCATGAGGTCACCATCGGTTAGGCTCCCTCTCTCTCCTCTCCCACGCAATGTAAAGGGGCCAAAACCCCTATAAATACCCCCCCTATTCCAAAGGAAAGGGGGGTCTTCTACTTGCTCTGGCGAAGCCCTGTTGGGTTTTCCATTTGCCCCGGCGAAGCCTTGTTGGAAAAATCCCAGAAAAATAGAAAGGAGCATTTGCTCATTCCCTCTCTCATTCTCCAATCTCCCTTGCTTGGTGTGCGAAGGTATAAACCCCCCCTTCTTTAGCCCGATAGGCCAGGCGCGGAGAGGAGAGTTACCGGCGTAATCGTCATCGGCATTCCTTCTTAATCCCCATCCCCCACATCGAGCAAGTCTCTGTGGGGTGATATTCCCGGGGTTTAAATGCCGTCCATATCGAGCAAGTCTCTATGGACACATGGTATTTAAATACCCATGTTCTCCCCGCCCATCGAGCAAGTCTATGGGATGGTGGATTTTGTGCTTATATGTATATGTTTTCTTGAGGAGACTCTGCCCAAGCGGAGGTTCTGCCCAAGGACATATTCGTATATTCGCAAATTTGTGTTCTTATATATATGTTTCTTAAGACGAAACTCTGCCCAAGTGGAGATTCCGTCCAAGAACACATATATAAAGATTACAAATTTGTAATTATACAAATATGTTCCTTAAGGAGAATCTCGCCCAGGCAAAAATCTCTCTCAGGGGACGTATCCATGTAAATACAAACTTGTGTTATATGTGTATGTTTCTTAGAGGAAACTCTACCCAAGAGGAGGTTCTGTCCAAGAACATATTCGTATATTCACAAATTTATGTTCTTATGTATATGTTCCTTAGGGGAAACTCTGCCCAAATGGAGACTCCCCTAAGAACATATCCATAAAATCACAAATTTGTGCCTATACGCGTATGTATCTTAGGAGGAATCCTGCCCGGACAAAAGTTCCCTCTAAATTCATATCCGTATAATCACCAACTTCATGTTTATATACATGTATTTCTTAGTGGAATCTCTGCTCAAATAGGGACTCTGCCCGAGAACATATCTATATAATCACAAATATGCCCCATTGTGCATATGTTTCTCAAAAGGGAATCCCGTTCGTACGGGGGCATCTTCCCATCGGATACTCTGCTCAAATAGAGATACCGTTTGAGAATATATTCACAAAGTGCAAATTTGTGTTTATACATATATATCTCTTCGAGGTAAAATCTCTCCGGGCAAAGCTTCTCCCGAGAACATATGGACATAAGCATACGCCCATAAAAATACGCCATTACAAGGACACCCCCGCCTAAGCAGGGACTCACCAAGACATACTCATATATTCAAAAAAAAAAAGATTGTGATAATATACACACATCTAAAGAAAAAGGAAGATAAGACAGGAACCGTGCTCAGATACTTTAAATGGGAGCACATATGCACCTCCACGAGAACCATATCCGTGGAAATGGACTTTGGACAAAAATCACAATATGACAAGGACTTCCATGGAGATACATCCATATGCTCTCCGGAAATTGTACCCGCACAAGTGCGAAATGAGGAGAAAAGAAACTCTACCTCAAACTCGGACTCTGCTCAGAAATGGCATTGTAAAAGAACCTCATATAAAAATTTGCACAATCACCCTTCTAATATGGAAGTGTTGCTCTAGGTTATAATACCCCCAAGTTCAGAATCAAAATCCATAGGCATATGCCCGTTCATAATGATAATCTCCATGTTTTCCCGAATAAAAATCCATAATCAACCTTTTGCAAAAAGGAGAAAAACCTCAAATCGGTCCACGGGTATATACCCGCTCCCCTTTTCAAAAGAAATCAAACTTTGGACTCCCAAAAAGGCAGTCATTTCAAAAAAAGAAATGAAATATCCAAAGCAAATGCATTTCAAAACAATCAAAAGAAACAAAAAAACATGTCATGATCAGGATTTTCAAAGAACATACGTATTTTTGTCGTCCTTTACTATGAAATGGTATTCGGGTTAGAACTGGTGTTAAATAATACCAAGAGTTTTAACTCGATGTAAATGTAACATCGATTCCGGTCGATGGAGACAGAGGTCCAGCACATGCTACCCTAATCACCTGATGAGAATAGACATGGGACTCAAGAGGTTCAGATTAAAAACGGCGCACCCGTCCGTTCGCGGACACAACCCGTCCGTTCGCGGACACTACCCGTCCGTTCACGGACACCATACCCGTCCGTTCCACGGACACCATACCCATCCGTTCTTCGGACACCAAAATTCTTCTTCCGCATCGTGCGGACTCTTTTCTGTCTGTTAGACAGGTTGGCACGCCCCACAAATATCAAAAATATAAAACATTGGAAATAAATGAATACATGCACCAAATAAAACGAATGAACAAAACCGAGTGTGAAAGGAAAGGAGCGGAAATCTCCCCCCCGTGTCAACAGCTAGTTAAAATGGAGAAGTGCATCAGGAGTCCTCTGCATTCGTCGTATACCAGTGAAACTTAAAAGGAAAGTTTTATAGAACGGTTGTGAGGTCTGCTTTATTATATGGTACCGAGTGTTGGGCAGTAAGAAAGGAACACATTAACAAAATGTGTGTAGCAGAGATGAGAGTGTTGAGATGAATGTGTGGTAAGATTAAGAAAAATAAGATTAGGAATGAGTGCTTCCAGAAGGACTTGGGGATAGCTCTAATTGATAGAAAAATGAGAGAAAATAGACTCAAGTGTTTTAGACACGTGTATACCATCACCCTAACTCGGCGTCGATTAAAAGATGTAACCAAATCTTAGTGGATGCCAGTAAAAGAGCTAAAGAGAATGTCTAAAATGAGATAGTGCGATGTTATTAGGAAGGACTTGGACTTCTTGAGTTTAAACACAAATATAGCACTTGATAGAAATCTTTGGCGGAAAAGAATTCATGTAGCCGACCACAAATACTGGGATAAGCCTCAGATTATGAGGGATGAAAATTTTTACCATGCAAAAATAAACTGCATTTAAGGAAAATGAATTAAGTGATCTACATATTTGGTGTGTGAATGTTTCTAGGATAACTCAAAAAAAAAAATGGAAGCAGTGGAAAATATCTGCTAGGAAGAGCATTCATCTGCATATCACAATAAAATTCAGAGGCTAAAGAGAAAATGTATAGATTTAGCCAATGATTATTCATGATTCCATATTGAATCAATTATATCCTGTTGTCAAGCATAAGACAGAGATACGTGCAAGGTTATCAAACATGCAACTGAAGATAACTGCTTGATGAACAGACCAGAAACTGGTTTAGGATAAAGTACAAGAATAGGCCGGTTTTCCTTCAGGGAGGCAAAAGTATCATTTTACATGATTTGGCAAGTTGCAAATCAAGATATCTCCAGGTTTCTTAGCAGGTTGTGAACAGAGACTCTGAGAGAACTATCTGAAAGCTGATAAATACAACACAACAAATCATAATTCCTTTGGTCCTTTGTTTACATTATCACTGCTTTCCATTGATATGTGCTGTTAATGGTTTGCTATCTTCTGAGGAAAACATTAACAGCTGCACTCAACCCGAAGCCTGGGAACACTTAGCTGCCAAGGAATGTTGTCCTGGATCTCGGCTTTAACTCAGGAGGGCTAACGATACGAGATCTTGGAGATCTCAAAATAATCTCAAGATTGGGAATGGTAATAGGTCCTTTGATCTTCCCCTTTAGGTTGCAAGTGTCAATGGGTAGGTTGACCATGGATAGGAGCCTCCTTCCTCTTCTTCGTTCTCTTCTCTTTCTTTATTTTCTTCTACTGATCCTCCTTCGAGTGTGGGTCAAGGGTTGTTCCAGGCCAAGAGTAGCATGTCAAAACTTATACATGGCTCAACATCGACCCATACCAGCTCCAAGTGTTCATAGTTGTATGATGGGTAGGAGTCAAAAGGAACGAATGGGTTTCAAAGAATTGAGAATGGATGAGACAAAAGGAAACTAAATACAATCACATGATAGTCGTGCGACTTTACTTGAACTTTATATGCCTTAGGCTATGTGTCTCGGGTGTTTTGAATCTCAGCAAAGCTGGAAGGACAGATTCTTGGGAGATTGCAAACCATGCTAGCTGCACATGATGTGACTCAATGAAACAGTTCATGACAAGTCAGACTTAGGGGAAGAACAATTTACTGCAGGTCATATAACCTGCTTTTACTAAACTGGTAATCTTTCTTGAAATATTCTAAACATGAATATGTAAAAATAATACAATTATACAAGAAATGACTCTCATTCTTATTAATTTCAATGATAAGAACATGTAGCCGCAGTGCATGGAGGGGAATTTTAGTCCCTTATTTTACGTTTTCTTTTAGTTTTTTTTTGAGAAGTGGATAGTACCACAATTGTATTAATGACTTTTAGTTAGTTATTATATCCCTGTTGTAAGAGGTATTTTTGTCATATTTGTACTTTTTTGCTTGGAACTACCCTAATTAATAAAACAGCTGGGTTGAGGAGGCCGCACCCGCAAGTCAGTTTTCCCGACTGTGGTTGGTCCCTCTCCCTTCTCCCTCTTCTTCTCTTCCATGTTTTACCTGTTCTTTCCTGAAAAATCAACATGGTATCAGAGTGGTCCTGCAGAAGGATTGAGCAGAGCACCTTTCTTCAATTGTTCTTCAGCCTGCGGCCTTTTTTACAGGAGAACAAGCCTAGGTGCTGAGCTCCCCTTTCTTCTTCTTGGAACACTGGTTGGCGGTCTTCTAGGGTCCAGCCAATCTACATAAGGGGTGATTTTTTTCGGGGTTCCAGAGACAGTATCTTGAGCGCTCTCCCTAGTAGTCTCCAACATGGTTTGTCATGGCGGGGCGAATCGGCCCGATTCCCCCGAATCGGAGCGGATCAGGGGCGGGCCGAGTTGTGATCCGCATGGATCCGCCGCCTGGCCGCGAATCGAGTGGATCCGATGCGATCCGATCCGATTCGCAGATCCGCCACGATCCGATCCATGATTCGCCCCGATTCGTCTGATACCTCTTCAGGCAGGGTTGTCACTTGTCAGGAGTCAGGGCTCAGGATCCTCTTCAGGCAGGGTTGTCAGGATCCCCTTATTTGCCTGAATATCATTTAAGTAAATGTTATAATTTGTTGTTTCATTTACTTAAGATATTACATGTAAATAAGGAAGTACCCCCTATTTGAATTTAATAAAAATATCAAAAAAATCATATCTCTTACCAATAAAAAGTCAACTCTCCCACCGAAGAAGAAAATCGCGATTTCGATGATTTTAGCGAAATGCTAACTTTTTAATCTCTCATAATTTGGTCTATCTAAAAATTTGATAATTCAAATAAACCATATGGAACACTAAAAATTCAAAGTCCGGTAAAAAAGTCAAACGTGCATGTGACTTCTCCAAGGGAGCCGCTCTCCTACTGACAGCACTTAGTCTGCTCGAGGCATCTTAGGATTTGGTCAAACTTAAGCTATCATCACCTAAACTCATGAGATTTTTCACTTTCTAATTGAAAAGAAACTAGAAAGTGACAATTCTCATGAGTTTGAGTGATGATAGTTTAGGTTTGACCAAATCTTAAGAGGTCTCAAACAGATTAAGTACTGTCAGTAGGAGAGCGGCTCCCTTAGAGAAGTCACATGCACATTTGACTTTTTTTACCGGACTTTAGATTTTTAGTGTTCCATATGGTTTATTTGAATTATCAAATTTTTAGATAGACCAAATTATGAGAGATTAAAAAGTTAACATTTCGCTAAAATCATCGAAATCGCGATTTTCTTCTTCGGTGGGAGAGTTGACTTTTTTTGGTAAGAGATATGATTTTTTTGATATTTTTATTGGATTCAAATAGGGGGTACTTCCTTATTTACATGTAATATCTTAAGTAAATGAAACAATAAATTATAACATTTACTTAAATGATATTCAGGTAAATAACGGGATCCTGACAACCCTGCCTGAAGAGGATCCTGAGCCCTGACTCCTGACAACCCTACCTGACACACATACATAAATATAATATATATAATAATCATATGCGAATCGGACCCGATTCTCCTCGATTCTGGGCGAATCGGATCGCATCAGGGCGAATCCGATTCGCCCCGAATCGGCGATACGTCAAACCATGGTCTCCAACATCAACCGGCTCATGTTTTTCTCTTCATTGCAGCAATGTCTACCACTTCAGAATCTACTTCTCATGCGGGAGGGACTGAGTTCTCTACTCCTCGGATGAGTGCTTCTCTTTCGATGGCAGCTCCAGACCATCATTCTCTTAAAATGACGACAGTAAAGTTGAATCCATCAAACTATCATCTTTGGGCTTTCTCGGCTCGTATTTTTCTTGATGTAAGAGTCAAGTTGGGCAATATAGATGATATCATGGATGGCAAAGTCGGCCGACTCTGAGTCGGGTCGGCCCCTGGCGACCCGACTTGGGGGGGGGGGGGGGGAGAACACCCACCCACCCATGGGGCTAGGTGGAATCGGGGGTGGGTCGGGCCGACTCGTCCCGACTCATCCCGACTCGGCCTGAGTCCACTCAGTCCTGGCCGGTTCAACTGGAAGCGGGAGCCAGGATCCGTGGAGTCAACCCTAGTCGGGCCGGATCCGCCTAGAGTCGCGCGACTCTAGGCGGATCTGGCCCGACTAGGCCGGCTCCGCGGATCCCTCCTTAAGGAGGGATAACGGGACTGCACAGACAGAGCTGTCTGCGCAGTCCCAAGCCCCCCCTTCCCAGCCCCCTTCCCAGTTCCCAACCCCCCCCCCTCCCCCCGCCGGAGCTGCTCTCCCCCCCCCCCCCCCGCCGCCGCCGCCGCTGCCGGAGCTCTGAGGAGGGTTGCCGCCGGCGCCACTGCACGCCGCTGCTCCTTCCTCTCTCTCTGTTCTCTTCTCTCTCTTCTTTGAGGTGAGTTTTTTTAATTTTTTTTTAATCTGAAAAAATAGGAAATGTTAAATATGCTATAGATCTATGTTATAGATCTATAGCATATTTAACATGTCATTCTCCTAAATCCCCAAATTGAGCCCTAATTAGGGTTTAAAAATTAGGGATTTTGTGTCCATGAATGAAATTAATGTGCAATTGAGTGTCTATAGAATTTTTTAGTTGATTAGAGTTGTTGGTAGACTTAATTGCATTACATGGTCTGTTTTCCCTCAAAATCCCCAAATGACCCTAATTAGGGTTTCAAAATTAGGGATTTTAGGTCATTCATATATTAATGTGCAATTGAGTGTCCAATGTAGTCATTTTAGATGATTAGAGTTTTTATGTAGATTTAATTACATTGCATGACCCTTTTTTTCCCAAAATTCTCAAATTAAACCCTAATTAGGGTTTAAAAATTAAGGATTTTAGGTCATTAATATAATTAATATGCAATTGAGTGTCCAATGTAGTCATTTTAGTTAATTAGAGTTTTTATGTAGATTTAATTACATTGCATGACCCTTTTTTCCCAAAATTCCTAAATTAAACCCTAAATAGGGTTTAAAAATTAGGGATTTTGTGTAATTAACGTGCAATTCAATTACATTCTTACACAGGAATATGGCACATCAAGAACATGAAGAGCAAGAGGTGGAGCAGGCCATTGATCCTGGTTGGGTTCATGGTACTCTTCTTGATGCATCTAAGAAAAAAAGTCAATGTAATTGGTGTTCAAAGGAGATGTTTGGAGGCATATATCGCCTTAAACAACATCTTGCTGGGATCTTGCTGGGATTGATGTTTCAAAATGTCCATCTTGTCCAATGGAAGTTAGAAATGAAATAAAAGCATATATGAAAGGAAAAAAAACAGAAAAATTATTGACAACTCAGCAACAACAACTTCAAGATGAGATTTCTGGGAGACAGATTCGTAGAGATTATACTCTACCAACCAATGTGGATGATGATGATGATGATCCTGATCCTGAGTTCACTGCAGCGGCACGTGCTAGTCGCCGTTCTTATGCGGAGGAAGATGAGAGACGAAGGGTTTGGGGACATCGGGAGCACATTTGTCTAGAGATGACTCTAGGAGATCTCTTCCTAGGAGTACATCAGTTCGTAGGGCTGCCGGTACATTAGGGTGTGGAGGTAGACTTTCAGATGTTCATGCTCCTACACAGGGTCCTATGGATGCATATTTGTATAGATCAAGGTCTGTAAAGCAACCAGGAATCAAGTAGGCATTGAAAGGAGTGAAAGCCACTGTAAAGGCAGCAAAGGGAGCAATCAAAGGTATTGTCAAATGGTTTTTACATGCAGGTGTGCCTGCACATACGGCAGAGAGCCCATATTTCCAGAGTATGTTGGATGCAATTGCGGAAGCTGGGCCTGGTCTTAAGGCTCCTACAAGGAAGTATATTTATGATGCTGGGCTTGATGAGGAATATAATGAGTTGAAGGATGGGTGAGTAGCTTCCAAAAATATGGAAAGAACGTGGTTGCACCATTATGTGTGATGGTTGGACAGGGACCACAAGGAAATCCATGATTAATTTTCTTATGTATTGCTGTGAAGGGTCTATTTTTCTTAAATCTGTTGATGCATCTAACAAGATCAAGAATGCAGATTATTTGTTTAAACTAATGGATGAAGTTGTGGAGGAAGTGGGTGAAGAGAACGTTGTACAAGTTGACTGACAATGAACCGAGCTACAAGGCTGCTGGTAGGTTGTTGATGGAAAAGAGACCATCTCTATTGGGTTCCATGTGCAGCACATTGTATTGATTTAATGATGGAGGACATAGGCAAAGATGTACATATTCATGGCCTCATCGATGATGCTCAGATGATAACTTCATTTATTTATAGTCACAACAGGATTTTGAATATGATGAGGAAGTACACAGATGGGAGAGATCTTCTTCGTGCTGGTCCCACTAGATTTGCATCCAATTTTATTTCTTTGGAGAGCCTCATGAAATATAGGCATCAATTAGGCCAATTGATTAATTCTGAAGAATTTTTGCAACATGTAAACACTCTACGGCCTGATAGTAAAGATGTTGCTCTCCAAGTCCAAGATCTGATTAGCAATGCACGATTTTGGGAGAAGATTTCCTACTACCTCAAAGTAATAGAGCCTCTGGTACTTATACTTAGAATGGTTGATGGTGATGACAAAAATGATATGGGGTACTTGTACGAGGCAATGGACAAAGCAAAGGAAATTTTGAGGGAAACGAATCCCAAGGCATACAGAAAATGGTGGGCCATCATAGACAAGAGATGGGAGATGACTCTCCACCATGATCTTCATGCTGCAGGTAATTTATTTAATGTAATTAGTTGCTGAATTTTTTATGATAACCATGCTGAAAATGTTTATCATATGCAGGGTATTTTTTCAACCCTAAAATTCAATATAAAGATAATGTGCACAATGACGGAGAAGTGATGAGAGGCACCATGAATGTCATCACTCGCCTTGCAAGGACAATGAATGAGAGATTAGATGCAATGGCGGAGGTAGGATAGAATGTTTTCTTTTGCATATGTATGCATGATTCATTTGACATATGTTATGTCTTCCATTTTGTAGGTGGAGAGATATAAACTGAAACTTGGGATATATGGAGGATATGAGATGACATATGCAGCTCAAAGACTTACTCCAGGTTATTTTACACTTTTGGGTGTTTGCCTAAAATCATAAATTTAGGAATTCACCATTATAAAATGATTAATGTTCACTCCTTTTATTGCAACAGCTAAATGGTGGATTCAAGTCAATTATCAGCAAGCTGGGACAAATCCATTAATGTATGTTGCAGCGAGAGTATTAAGTCAAACCACTTCTTCTAGCCCATGTGAAAGGAATTGGAGTACATTCAGCCTTATTCACACAAAAATCCGCAATAGGCTGGGTGTGGATAGGCTAGAGAAGTTGGTTTACTGTCACTATAATACATGGATGGCAAAGTCGGCCGACTCGGAGCGGAGTCGGCCGACTCTGAGTCGGGTCGGCCCTTTGCGACCCGACTTCGGGGGGGGGGGACACCCACCCACCTACGAGACTAGGTTTGCAAAGTCCATTGTCCGACTCGGCCCGACTCAGCCCGACTCCGACCCGACTCGGGGTCGGGATCGGCTGGGGCCGACCCAGCCACCCGACCCGACTCTGCCATCCTTGCTATAATATGCGTTTAACGGTGAAGCAAAAAGAAGAAAGGCAAAAGATAGAAAGGCAGAGATTCATGCAGCTAGCTGGTAGACCATTTGAGGAGGTAGTTCCTGAGATAAATGTTGATGAGTTGCTAAATGAAGAACACCCTTTACATGCTTGGGTGGAGACGAGAGCTGAGGGAGACATACCTGACTTTCATCCTGATGATCGCCTGGTTCAGGCATGTGAAGAAGATGTTTTATTAGAAGAACATGTACCTGAGAGAGGTGAGAGGCCCGAATTAAGAAGATTTGCCACTGTACATGATACTAGAATTTCTTCATCTCAGCCAAAATTCAGAAGATCTACCTCCCAATTAGAGCCCAAAAGAAAGAAAGACAAAGGTAAGAAGAAAGCAAAGGCAAACAAAGAAAGAAGAACAGAAGAACCAAAAAGAAAATCACAAGAAGGTGCAGAGGACTCTCCTGAGGCAGAGACACATATTGGGCAGCCATTTTCTGATGCTCCACCCCTACCACCTCACTTGACTAGATTATATGAGGCAGAGAAAATACATTATCAACGTCGCAAAAAGATGATTACAAAAGGAAAAGGAAAAACAGTGGGGAGTGATAACTCCACTCAATCACCTGATGATGATGATGGTGATGATGATGGTGCTGCTGCAGGTACTGGAGCCACGGGAGGTTATGGGCTTGGGGGTATCATGTCAGGATATGAAGATTATTCAGAACCACCCCATCAACAAGAAGGAAGCCAAGGGGAAGCACAACAACAACATGGGGGATATGAGGCCAACAAAGGCAAGCAGGGCATGATTGGGGATATGGCCTTCTTATCCACCCTTTTTTAGTCCCCCAAAATTGCCATATTCAGATATCAGCTCTAGTAGTGGGACTAGTTACTTGGGCAATATTCAAACTACTGGGTATGGTAGTTTCTTCACTCTAGGACAATCAGGAGAAAGTTCAAGCCAACAAGCAACGACACCTCCAGGCATCCAAAGAGGATACCAGACATTGCAAATTATTTGTTTGGCTTTGGATATATACAGTATGGAGGACATGAGTATGTGCCACCTATTCAATCTCATGAGGTAGAGGATGAGAGTTCAGAAATGTCAAATTGAGAAGGTATTTTTATTTATTTCATGTTA
Organism: Colocasia esculenta; assembly: GCA_014218235.1. Taxonomy (NCBI): domain Eukaryota; kingdom Viridiplantae; phylum Streptophyta; class Magnoliopsida; order Alismatales; family Araceae; genus Colocasia; species Colocasia esculenta. The sequence goes on from JACBKR010001264.1 coordinate 369,403, forward strand.
TAAACTTGTACATATATCTATTTTTTCAATATATGAACATGATAAGATTTGAATTTGATTGTGTTTGTATTCAATGAATGTTGTATGTGTCTTCATAATTTTCTGTAATTTTTAGAGATTTTTTCCTGATTTTTCCTGATTTTTTTCCAATTTTTTAACAAATTTTAAACCTAGCCGACCCAGGGTCGGCCAGACTCCATTGGAGTCGGCCGGATCCACGGATCCGACCCGACCCGGGTCGGGGTCGGCTGGGTCCGACTCAGCCAGCCGACCCAACTCTGCCATCCTTGGATGATACTATCACTGCTCCCCCACTTTTAGACTCCAAGCGACCTTGGGATGCTGATAATAGCCTTGTTATGGGTGGATTTTTTTTTTTTTTTTGAAAAGTTTGTTATGGGTGGATAATTATTGCTGCCAATCCTGAGATTCAGCACCTAATTATGCATGCTTCTACTGCCTTTGAGATGTGGACATCATTTGAAAATTTATATGGACAGCAGAGTAACCTTGCCAAGGCTTATCAGTTGACAAGTGAAATCCAGTCCCTTTAACAAGCTGGACGATCTGTTCCTACCTACTTTAGTGAGCTGAAGATCAAGTGGCAAGAACTTGATTCATATATGCAATACAAATGGACTTGCACTACGGATCAAGCCCTTCACCTACAGCATGTTGAATCCACCAAAGCTTTCCAGTTTCTTGTTGGACTTGATGCTCACTATGATTCACTATGGGGAGAGATTCTTTCTGCAGATAAGTTGCCTTCTCTAGTGTCAGTGTTCTCAAAGGTTATAAATGAAGAGGGCCATCATCAGGTGATGTCTACACCATCCACAGTGATTTCTGCCTCTTCTCCACATGCGAGTGAATATGCAGCACTTGTTAACAAGGATACTTCATCTTCCTCTAAACCCAAATGCAAGGGTACAAAGCATTGCACTCACTGCAATCAAAACAATCATGATGTTGATTTTTGTTGGGAACCCTATCCTGAGAAGCCAGATAAATTTAAGATTGGTATGAGTGGTAAGGGACGTTGTACTGCAAAAAGGAAATGTTGTTGTGTCTCAACCTACTGGTACTACCCTGACGAATTCCTCTAAGTATAGCTCCACCATAACCCAGACACTATCACTCTCTACTTCATTTACTCATCTTTGGTCTAACTCTTGGGTCATTTGACTCAAGGGCTCCTGACCATATGACTGAAATCTCTATTCACTTCACCTCTTATTATGTAACCTTCCTCCCTGCCTATTGTATTTTGCAGGACCTGAGGACGCAGCATATGACTGGGAGTGGTCGTGAGGTGGATGGTCTCTATCACTTTGAGCCTCGTGGAATTACTACTTTTTAGTCTTCTGTTTGTAGTAAAATAAATCAACCAGCTAGAGATGTCTACTTGTGGCATTCTCAGCCTAGTCACCTCCCTTTTAGGTCACTTAGGCTTCTATTTCCTCATTTATTTGGTTCAAATTCATCAGAGTCTCTCTAGTGTCAAGTGTGTCAACTCACCAAACATTGTAGAACTACTTGTCCAGCTTCAATAAAAAGAAGTTCAGCACCATTTGATATTGTTCATTCTGATGTTTGGGATCCTCCTCCAATTCTTTCTATGAATGGTCACCGATATTTTATCACTTTTATTGATGATTATTCTCATTTTTGTTGGCTTTATCTTTTGCGTTCTCTCGAGAGGAGATTCCTTGGATTTTTTTATTGAAATGTGGATGGTACCACAAAGTATATGAAAGAAGAATGTACAAGAGTAGAGGCAAAGCAACAAAAAGACCTCCTAACAAAAGTCCTCTCTCCAGTCTAAACAACCCAAAATAAACAACCTCACCTCCCCATGAGCAAAAGGAGAGGAGAATGAGGACTCTCAAAGTGACCTAATAATTTAGCCCAAGCCAAAACATTACTCTTAATCCCTTGTATCACAGTTTCTTCAGTCCTATATTCTCTCCTGAAAATTATGTTGTTTCTTTCAATCCATATGGCCCAAATAGTGGCGTGCAAAATGATCCACCACACCACCCATCAGCCTTGAAACGAAAATTCCTGTTCCAGCCCAAATACTAACTCCTTCGCACCAATAAAAGATGGGGTGACAGTCTGAATACAGTGCCCAATTTCATCCCAAATCATTTTAGTGTATGAGCAGGCTGTTAAAAGATGGTCCAAGCTCTCCTCCTCAACCCCACAAAGACAGCATAAAGTTGGAATATTAGGGAACACCTTGGATAACTTATCACAGGTTGGCAACCTACCATGTGAAACCCTCCATAAGAAAATCTTGACCTTGAGGGGGCTCCTGGTGCCCCAATCCTTCCCTTCATGCCTCAAACCCCCATCAATAAGCATGAGATAAGCTGATTTGACTGAAAAACATCCAGATTTCTCCCATCTCCAAGTCCACCGGTCCGCCATGTTTGCTGTCAACCTGAACTGGGTTAATAAGGCGAACATTTCCTGAAGATGTGTAGTCTCCTCCGTGGAGAGATTCCTTCTAAAAGTTGGCACCCAAATCCCCCCAGCTTGAGTTTCCTCATAACAATCAGCAACAGTGGCCATCGGGGCAGAATAAATGGTAAATAAATCGGGGAAAAGATGATCTAGTGTCAAATCCCCACACCATCTGTCAGACCAGAAGAAGCTCCTCTGCCCATCCCCCAATGAAATACTAACGCTCAAGGTTTGATGGATCGGCGATTCGGACCGAATCGGGTTCTCCCTGATTCGGTTCGATTCGCAAGGAATCAGATCGGATTCCCCCAATGAAATACTAACGCTCAAGGTTTGATGGATCGGCGATTCGGACCGAATCGGGTTCTCCCTGATTCGGTTCGATTCGCATGGAATCGGTCCTATTCGCATAGGATTATTATATATATTATATTTATATGTGTGTGTGTGTGTATTACCCATTGGGGAACACGGTTTCCTTTTCATACCTTATTTAGTAAATGTTATAATTTGTTGTTTCATTTACTTAAGATATTACATGCCTGGAAATAAGGAAGTACCCCCATTTGAATCCAATAAAAATATCAAAAAAAATATTCTCTTACCAAAAAGTCAACTCTCCCATCGAAGAAGAAAATCGCGATTTCAGTGATTTTAGCAAAATGCTAACTTTCTAATCTCTTATAATTTGGTCTATCTAAAAATTTGATAATTCAAATAAATCAAGGGAGATCCCTTGGAGAAGTCACATGCACGTTTGACTTTTTTTACCGGACTTTGAATTTTTTGTGTTCCATATGATTTATTTGAATTATCAAATTTTTAGATAGACCAAATTATAAGAGATTAGAAAGTTAGCATTTTGCTAAAATCACCGAAATCGCGATTTTTTTCTTCGATGGGAGAGTTGACTTTTTTATATAAGAGATATGATTTTTTTGATATTTTTATTGAATTTAAATGGGGGGTACTTCCTAATTTACATTCCATATCATTTAAGTAAATGAAACAATTTCATTTACTTAAATGATATGGAATGTAATTAAGGTATGAGTACCATGTCATACCATGTGAATCCCTCACCCCATTCTCATATCTAACATACATATATTGCATATATGCATGCATATATGTCTTACATATATATGTAATATATATTCATTATATACATATATTATATTATATATATATACATGTGAATCGGATCGAATCAGGCGAATCGCGAATCGGGTTTCCCTTGATCTGCTCCGATTCGCCCGAATCGGCCCGATCTGATTCGCCATGACAAACCATGCTAACGCTCACCTTGACAAAACCCAGACTATGCGGAACAGACTCCAAGTCCCACCCACTAGAGGACCCTAAATATCTACGTTGGATTATATCATGCCACAAACCCCCTTCATCTGCTCCAATTCTCCACCACATTACATAACAGCGCCATATTGAAAGTTGTGATGTCTCTGATTGCAAGTCCCCCCTGCCTCCTTGGGAAGGCATATCCTTCCCCAAGGAATGTCATGCCAACCTCTCTCTTTCCCATTTCCAGGCCAAAAGAACCTGGCCTGAATAGATTGCAATCTGAATGCCAGTCTTTGGAATTCTGAAAATGGATAGAAAGCATGTAGACAAGCTATCCAAGACTGCTCTGCAAAGTATCAACCTGCCACCCATTGACAGGGCCCTTGCTTTCCAACCTGCTAGCCTATTCTCAAATCTATTCACAATGACTTTCCAGTCAGCACAACGAAGTGGTCCCAGAGAGAGTGGGAGGCCCAAGTATGTAAAAAGAAATCTACCGGCCTGACAACCGAATACTGTTGCTGCTCTCCCTGTTTCCTCATCACTCAAGTTGATACCCGCCATCAAACACTTACTGAAATCAATCTTTAAGCCTGTAAAATCCTAAATCAGTTCCAACATCAATTTAATGTCTACAATCTGATTTCGCTCTCCTGATATAAACACAATAGTATCATCAGCATATTGGAGATGAGTGATTGGGGTTCCGGAATTTCCCACTTGGAAACCTGAGATGATGCCCGCCCTCTCAGCTCTGGACCATATTTTGCCAAAAATCTGACCCACTAAAACAAAGGAGTGGAGAAAGGGGATCTCCCTGGCAAAGACCTCTACCACTAGAGAACGTGGGAGAGGGTTGCCTATTATTAATCAACACTTTAAAAGAGTCTAAGTCTTTGTTCTCCTTATCACCTCGTCATGGTATGCAATCTCGCGAGATCTCGCGAGAATATCGGTCTCGGCCCCTTCCCGAGAAACGAGAAGGCCGAGATGAGTCAGGTAGGGTTGTCAGGATCTCTTCAGGCAGGGTTGTCAGGATCCCCTTATTTACCTGAATATCATTTAAATAAATGTTTTCATTTACTTAAGATACTACATGTAAATAAGGAAGTACCCCTCATTTGAATCCAATAAAAATATCAAAAAAATCATATCTCTTACCAATAAAAAGTCAACTCTCCCATCGAAGAAGAAAATCGTGATTTTGGTGATTTTAGCGAAATGCTAACTTTCTAATCTCTCATAATTTAGCCTATCTAAAAATTTGATAATTCAAATAAACCACATGGAACACTAAAATTCAAAGTCCGGTAAAAAAAGTCAAACGTGCATGTGACTTCTCCAAGGGAGCCACTCTCCTACTGAGAGCACTTAGTCTGTTTGAGACCTCTCAAGATTTGGTCAAACATAACTATCATCACCCAAACTCATGAGAATTCACTTCCTAGTTTCTTTATTTATTTACCTGTGTTATATTAAATATATATATAATAATCCTATGCGAATCGGATCGATTCCATACGAATCGGATAGAATCAAGGCGAACCCGATTCGGTCCAAATCGCCGCTCCAGCAAACCATGATGTGAACCTATGTCATCCACAGTTGAGACTTGGGATGTATGCAATTATCTATGTTCCTTAAGGAATTCTATGTGAACCTATGTGATCCACACTTTTATGTTATCCTGATCTCCCGAGATCTTATCGAGATCTCTTCTCTTTGACCCTCCCGAGACGAAGCCGAGATCCGATATGGCAAACCTTGAAAGAGGCTGAAGATATGCAATCCCGTATCCAACCAGCCACGTACGGTGGAAGCCCATTTTGCTAAGGACTTTAAGGAGGCATCCCCAACTCACTCTATCATAGGCTTTCTCAAAGTCAAGCTTCAGAATGTAGCCCCTTCTCCTCATCCTTCTCCATTAAAAAATGCTCTCATGAGCAATCAGAAAATTGTCTTAAATATGCCTACCCTTAATAAAAGCCCCTTGAGAGACATCCACCACACTATCCATCACTTTCACCAGCCTAGAAGCCAACACTTTTGAGATAATTTTGTAAACACTATTCAACAAGGATATAGGCCGAAAGTCAGAGAATAGATTGGCTCCTTGCTTCTTGGGAATAAGAACCAAGAAGGTTTTATTAATGCCTCTCATGTGAGCCTTGCCTTCCATAAAATCTACTACCACCTTAAGAAGATCACCCTTAATGATTTCCCAACAATGATGGAAAAAGAACATGGGAAATCCATCTGGTCCTGGTGCCTTATCACCAGCTAAAGAAAATACTGCTTGTCGGAGCTCTTCCATGTTGATAGGGACCACCAAATCATTTCTTTGGATTTCAGATAACCTCGACATTAAGTCAACCTCAAAGTCCGGCCTGATCTGATGTTCTGTAAAAAAGAGAGCAGCAAAGAAATTCTTTGCTGCCATCTTGAGTCCTCCTCCTTCTGTACAACATTGTCCCCCAAAGAAATACTATGTATGTGATTTTTTCGCCTTCTACTTGATGCAATTCTATGAAAAAAATTGGTATTGTTGTCCCCCTCTTTGATCCATCTCTCTCTCGATCTCTGCTTCCAAAAATTTCCTCTCTGATTAAAATCTCATCAAAATTGTCCCTTAAATCAGATCTGTGTTCCCTATCTTGATCATCCATGAGACCAGCTTCCTCTAACTGATCCAGCCCCTGAATTTGCCTCAAAATTGCTTCTTTTTCCTGTTTCGTAGGTAGCCTCATCCTCTGCCCCCACTCCCACAAAGCTTGAGCAATCTTATTCAGCTTATTGATGAATAATATCACTGTGTTACCCTGGTGACCCTGATCTGCCCAAGTTTCATTTACAATGCCCAAGCACTCAGGATCAAGGATGAGGGAGTCGATTTCGGCCAAAATCGTCCTAAACCTATAAAAAACCATGGTTTGTCATGGCGAATCGGATCGGGCCGATTCGGGCGAATCGGAGCGGATCAGGGGAAACCCGATTCGCGATTCGCCTGATTCGGTCCGATTTGCATGTATATATAATATATATATGTAATATAAAATATATATATAATGAATATATATTACATATATATATGTAAGACATATATGCATGCATATATGTAACATATGTATGTTAGATATGAGAATGGGGTGAGGGATTCACATGGTATGAGATGGAAATTACATGTAAATAAGGAAGTACCCCTCATTTGAATCCAATAAAAATATCAAAAAAATCATATCTCTTACCCAAAAAAAGTCAACTCTCCCATCAAAGAAGAAAATCGCGATTTCGGTGATTTTAGCGAAATACTAACTTTTTAATCTCTCATAGATGCGGGACCGTGGCGTGGGGGAGGGAGAACAGCGAACAGAGGGAGAGAGAGAGAGGCGGCAGGAGGAAGAAGACAGGGTGGGGATTCCACCCCTGGGGAATCCACCCCGCTGGAGAAGACATCTAAGGCGGCGCCCAAAGCAGTCTTCAAATCATCCTTAATTCCCTCAAACAGCCCATTACACTTTATTTATAGTGATGGAGCCCTAATGGCCCTCACTAAACATCCAAAGACCAAAATAACCCCAAGCCTAAAAATAGGTCCAAAATCGGACCCGAAAATACAAAGAAAATTAAAAAGAGCTCAATTGGGCCTCAAATGGGCCTTCTTACATCACTAAAGGCTCCAACTCATAAAAGAAATAAACTAGTGGCCGACGGCCAGTCGTCAAGCCAAATGGACGCCGTCATCGTTGCCCGTCGCCTCCGCCTGCGGTAAACCTGGACCCTGTCGGCCCGGTCCAGTGCTCGGGTGTCCCCACCAAAGTACCCCTCATTTGAATCCAATAAAAATATCAAAAAAATCATCTCTCTTACCAAAAAAAAGTCAACTCTCCCATCAAAGAAGAAAATCGCAATTTCGGTGATTTTAGCGAAATGCTAACTTTTTAATCTCTCATAATTTGGTCTATCTAAAAATTTGATAATTCAAATAAACTATATGGAACACTAAAAATCCAAAGTCCGATAAAAAAAGTCAAACGTGCATGTGACTTCTCCAAGGACGCCGCTCTCCTACTGAAACAACAAATTATAACATTTACTTAAATGATATGGAATGTAAATAATGTATGAAGAGGAAACTGTGTTCCCCTATGGGTAATATACACACACACATACATAAATATAATATATATAATAATCCTATGCGAATCGGACCGATTGCGAATCGAACCGAATCAGGGAGAACCCGATTCGGTCCGAATCGCCGATCCATCAAACCTTGTAAAAAACCACAAAAATTGCAAAAAATGTAAAACAAAACTCAAATAAATCTGAAAAAATATAAAAAATCATCACAACACAAAAAAAACCAGTGGACATGCATATAAGATTGAAAAACATTGGATTAAGTGATAGATGTATGTGGGTGACATGTTAATGGAATATTATATGCATATTAAGAGTTAAACAATAAACATGGAGTGATCTTCTAGCCATGGTCCTACAATAAGAAAATAAAGCATAAAGATTTGTAAGTAGAATGACATGAAAGACAATTAGGAGCATGTTTGGAACCTAAAGCAGTCAAACATATGTACTTATTGTTGGAATGTGGAGCCCGAACTCTCAAATGTGCGCCCTCGCACACAGATCGACCTGCGCGGTTTCGGTTTCGGGGAAACCTACAACCATGCTCAGGATCCCTCAACCAAAATTTCTCCACCTTGATCTCCTTTTGTACCCCCTTTGACAACTAGTCTTGAGAAGAATAGGTTTATGATCTGACACTGTCTAAGGGAGGGTAGAAGCCTTTGCAAGTGGGAAAAACTCCTCCCAATCCGAAGTAATGAGGAACCCGTCAAGTCTGGAACAAGATGCCTCCCCCCCTCATATTAGACCAAGTGAATTGAGAGTTTGCCATCCCGACATCAACTAGAGCAGCCCGGTGACTAAATTTGCGGAAGTCCTCAGTCTCTCCAGCTTGATTCTGACTTTCTGTCCTCTCATCCGCATAAAGAACAACATTAAAGTCTCCTGCCACACACCAAGGTCGTCCCGACGCTAGGTGATTGCCCAGCAGCTGATCCCAAACCTCCTTCTTCCCTTCCTCGATTGGGGCGCGTAGACCGAGGTAAAATCCCAAGAAAAACCATGTGTCACTGATCGGAAATGAATAGTGATTGCCCACCTTCCAATTAGTCTATCTACCACCATTTCCTCCACTTCAAAAGGATTCCACAGAATCATGATCCCCCCTGCCCTTCCTACTGCTGGAGACCAAACCCCCCTGGGTCAATCTTCCTCCCCCATCTCTCAAAGTACAGTCTCCCCATCCACTTCCAACTTAGTCTCCTGTAAGCACAGTATATCAGCCTACCCCATTCCTTACCATATCTTTTATCATCCTCCTTTTCTCCCCTCCCCCAATACCCCTAACATTCCATGAGATGATTCTCATGATGCAACTAGAACAACACCCCCCTCCCTCTCCCCCGTATTCCTTTCCCCTTCATTCTCCTGCATCGTCTCCTTGACTTCTACTCTTGACTTTTTCTGTGATTTATCCTTATCCTTTTTTGCCTCCCTTGCTAATGTTGCCAGCCACCTCTTCTGGGTCATAAAAACAGCCCCTCTAATTCCCTTCTCCACCCCATCATAAGAGACCCCCAATTTTTCAGCCAATCCCTTGAAGTGCTCCTCTGTAATCCTCTGCGCTTCCCCCATCAACTCCTTCCCCTCCTCCTTATCAAGAAAAGTACGGTATTCCAGCACGTCTGTGTCCGAAGAAAACACCCCAGGTCTCGGAGTGGAATGTATTTGGGACCCTTCAGTAGACATGCAGATCTGCACAGCTTCAACCTCTTCCATGTGGAGGTCAACATCTTCCAGGCCTTTAACCAAAGAGATTGGTCTGTCGGCAGCCTTGGCCTGGACCATTGTTAGAATTGCCCCTTCCGACACCTGGTCTGGTGCCCTTTGTGAGGCACCAAGTCCAAGTGAAATTTTCTGGTCAGAATTTCCTTTCTGCAAAGATGAAGCATCCTTGCCGTTTAGGAGGGCTCTGCGTCCCTCCATGCCATCGGGCATCTCCTCCACTTCCGGTTCATGTTGTGAACCAACTGGACAACAGGCCCCCAGCATAGAGGAGCGTGCCGCTGAGAAAGGCAGGGCAGTCGTAGCGTCTTTAAGTAGTTCTGGCACCCCTCCAAACATATTTCCCTTCTTCCCAATGACGTAGGGCTCGTTGGAAGCCGTCGGACTACTGCCCCTGTCACCGCGACACTTCAGGGCTATCGGGTGATGAAGAAGATATGTATCGGTTCCTGCTGGACCGATAGTGTCCCCTCCAGTGGATTCGAGTAAGTCGCGGGTCTCCTGTACATACTCGAGTCGCCATCCGCCGATACATGCGAGCTGTCTTCGGCCCCCTCCAAGCAGCTAAGAGTGGTGGCTCCGACTCGATAATCTTGATCCGACTCCCCTACAGGAACTAATATTGAAAATTGATTTCCCGCCAAAGGATCTGTCCGTATGTCTTCTTCAACCTTTCGCCCCCCTTGGAGCCCTAGGTGCGTCGGCTGGGACTGGTTTTGCGCCGCCCGTAGAATCCACACCCGGATGATGACGACCTCTCTGCCAACCACCGCAGTGATCACGGCTGGGATCGCAGACTCCGACGGGGCCGAGACGGTGACAGATACAGCCGTCCGTGAACCCATCGGGGTGAACTCCAGCTTCCCCTAGATGATGCCCTCGAATGGCCAGACTAAGAAGGCGATGCCTTCCTTGTCACAGAGCAAAGAGCGGAACTCCTTCCAGGGTCATCTAGATCCTCTGGAGACATGGGTTAGGGAAGGTCCCAATCCCTTTAGCCCATCTTCTCACTCGGAGCAAGGCATCACCCACCACCAATACCCCTGTTTCCACCACCGCCGCAACCTTCTACTCATCACTCCCCACCACCAGAAAAGCTTGCGGGAAGACCTTCGAGATTTCCCCGTTGTCGCCCCAGAGAGCCTCTAACCTGTTCCGGAGGTCCTCTGCCTCGACCAACCCTTGTATGATAGAAACGCAAAGACTCCGGCGCAGCCAGCCTTCCCTCATCGCTAGATTTTCCGCTGGAAACTCTCCCGCCTCAGCATAAATTTTGCTCCCTTGAAGTCAGTTATTCGCACTTACATTTGTACTTCTCACCAGATCCGCGAAGGTACTAGCCAGTCCCACCCTTCTCAAAATAGGTGGTCCATCTCACCCCCTTGCCAGGCAAAAATGCCTGGTGTGCCCCCTCCGACCACATCGGAAGAACGTCGAATCACTCACCCCTCTCGCCAATGAGCTCCACTGAACGCCGCCTCCTCTGGCGCCTCCCCCCCCCCCCAGAGAGACGCGGTTAGCCCCGGGCCCTCGGAGGACCAAGACATACCTAGAGCTTCTCTCACTAGAAAAATCTAGAGAGAGAAGAGAAATGGTTGCATAAAAAATGCCATTTGTGAGATTCCTTGGATTATTCAAGTGTTTTTCAAAATGGTGGAAACTTAGTTTGACAGGAAAGCGAAAATTTTCCAATCTGATAATACTCGAGAATACTTTGAAAAAAATATGACTATCTTTATGGAAGATAAAGGAATGATTCATGAATCATCATGTGCCTACACCTCTCAACAAAATGGTGTGACTGAATGAAAAAATAGACAAATTCTTGAAGTATCTTGAGCACTTCTTTTCCACCAAAATCTTCCTAAAAACTTTTGGGGGGCAGCAATTCTTCATGCCCCCTATTTAGAAATCTAATGCCATCTCATACGTTAGAAATCGAATTCCTTCTCTCATTCTTTGTCCATCTAAGTCTTTGTTCTCCTTGTCACCTCGTGCCTTTGGATGTTTGTGTTTCATTCATTGTCTTATGCATGGTGGCACTAAATTTGATCCTTGGGTTGTTCGAGGAATTTTCTTGAGAGTATCTTCTAACCAAAAAGACTATAAGTGTTTGGATCCTCTTAATGGGAAGAAATATATTCTTAAGGATGTTACATTCTTTGAAAACCAATCTTATTATACCTCGACTCTGGCTCAGGGGGAGGATACTCCAACTCTATCTTCTATTCCATTGTCTTTAATATCTCCTTTGGTGTCCAAGCTGCCTTCAAATACTACAAATCCTCTAGTTCAGCAGTATTCCCAAGGCACCTAGCATAAGAAGGGACCTTTTACTAAGCTACCATCATAGTTGTCAAGGTGGTTGCCTGGACACAAAGGCACTTCTCCTTGCACTTAGAAATAGGCCGCTTTTCTAGAGGTCAAGAAAGTGCTCCAAGGAGTCACTTTGGCGGCCAAGGTGTGCGCCTAGCCCCGCTGGGGCGCCTTAGAGCAATAGACCCATTTAAGGGTCTAAGACCCATCCGATCCGACTCAAATCCTTTTTTAAAATAACCTACCCCCTTCGCCCTAATGGCCATTACAATTCCAACCTTTTCAAAGGCTCCAACTAGGGTTCGCGTGCTCCTGCTCTGGCCGTTGCTGCTAACTCTGGCCGCCACGAGACCTCTTCTTTAAGGTACCTCGATACACAAGCTCTCTATCTCAGTCTCTCCCTCTTTCTCAATCCGGAATCCTCCTCCCCTCTCTCAGACTTCCCCTCCCTTCACACCCCCCCCCCCCGACCCCGGCCATTTGGCGGTGAGGCCCCCTTCCTACTACCCCTCTTCCCCAACCCCATGACCCCGGCCATCCAACATTGAGGTCCACTTCCCCCCCCCCCCCACCAACCCATGTGACTGTGGCATTGTGCGATGTGCACAGCGCCACGTCAACTGGAAGGACCTAACACAGTCTAATGACTATGGGAACATAGTCATACACTCTACACATTTGTGTATTGATGTGTTGATGAGTTGATGCATTGATGTGTTGTTCTAGAGTTTAATATTTGTCATTCCACATTACCCCATAGTAGTTTGTACTATTATTATTTCTAGATTTTAGAAGAACTTTGTAAATTATGAGGTAGATAACTTTACATTTGATATTTCATTTATATATAATTATTTTAATTTTTCTCTCTTCAATTTTTGTGATATGTTATTGCAATAATGTTTGTCATATTATGATCTTTTTATTTATTTTTTATGAGTATTATAAATGTTTAGATAAATAAATATTATATAGGGAGATACTCTTGAAAATTGAAATAGCCCAAATTGGCTGTCATCCCTGTTGCCTAAGCGGCCGGCTAAACACTTAGGAGCCCAAGCACGTCTTGGTCACCTTGACGCCTTGACAACTATGGCTACCATCTTCAACGCCGGTTGCATCCACTCGTCCTCTCTCTAGTGAGTCTCTCTCTAATTCTGACCTTCCAATTGCACTTCAAAAGGGTTCTAGAGCTTGTAGTCATCATCCTATTTCTAATTTTGTTTCTTATTCTCGTCTATCATCTGCTTACTACTCTTTCTTAACCACTATTTCGTCTTACCACATATCTCCTTCATACTATGAGGCCATCAAAGACCCAAAGTGGATATAGGCAATGAAAGAGGAACTCGCAACTCTTCGTGCAAATGGTCCCTAGACTCCGGTGGATCTTCCCAAGGGACATAATCTGGTTGGTTCAAAATGGATCTACACTATTAAGTTTCATGCAAATGGTTCTATTGAGCAACAAGGCGTGGCTAGTTGCTTGTGGTTTCACTAAGACCTATGGTATAGATTATTCAGAGACTTATGCCCCTGTACCTCATTTTAAATATGTCCAGGTGGTGTTAGCTCTTGAAGTTCAGTTCTCTTGGTCTATTTATCAGCTGGATGTCAAAAATGCCTTCTTGAATGGTGATTAGCAGGAAGAGGTATATATGGAACCCCTCCAAGACTTGATGTACGGGGGAGAGTATGTGTGCTGAATAAAGCTCTTTATGTGCTGAAGCAATCACCCAAGGAATGATTTGATAGGTTCCGCAAACCTCTATGCTGAGTTTTGACCATTCTCAAGGCAATTATGATTCCCCTCTTTTTACTAAATGTCAGGGTGGCAAGGTTGTTATCCATTCCTGCTAGATTATGTGGATCAGTGGATGGTATGATCATCATAGGTGATAACAAAGAGGAAATTGAAAAGTTGAAACAAAATAGTGTGCAAGAGTTTGATATTAAAGATTTGGAGAAGCTTAAATATTTCGTCGTTATTGAAGTTGCTTGCTCCCAATAGGGTATTTATATTTTGTCAAAAGAAATATGCTCTGGATTTGTTAGAAGAGATGGGAAAAGTTGGCTGCAAGCTGATTAACACTCTGATTGAAATCAATCACAGTTTGAATGATGTGGATGATCTCTTGTCTGAGTTAGAACGAGGGAAGTATCAGAGATTGGTTGGTCATCTTCTTTATATGGGACTCACTTGACGTATGCTATCAGTGTAGTCAGTTAGTATATGCATACACCTAGAGTTCCACATATGAAGGTTGCTGAAAGGATACTTTGGTACATTAAGTCTTCTCTTGGGAAATGACTTTTACTTCAAGACATAACAATTTGTTGTTTGAAAGTTACTTTGATGCTGACTGGGCAGGTTTCAAAGATGACAAGAGATCTACTAATAGGTATTGCTTGTTTTTAAAAGGCAATCTTATTTCGTGGAGGAGTAAGAGACAAATCATCTGTGCAAGATCCAGTGCTGAAGCAGAATATCGGGCTATGGCCATGGCTAAAAGTAAAACTATTCCTAATGGACCTCAGTATTTGGATTTGTGTTTCCCTACCAATGAAGCTCTACTGTGATAACAAGGTTGCCATCAACATTGCAAATAATCTTGTCCAGCATGACTGAACAAACATATTGAGACTGATCGCCATTTCATCAGGGAAAAGCTTGACTCTGGAGACATTTGTCTGCCATATGTGAAGTCACAAGATCAGGTTGCAGACATTTTTACAAAAGGACAAATTGTTGCTCAGTTTCAACATTGCTTAAGCAAGCTAAGTATGCTTCATATCTATACTCAGCTTGAGGGGAGTGTAGCCGCAGTGCATAAGGGGCATATTAGTCCCTTGTTTTATGTTTTCTTTCAGCTAGTTAGTTAATAGGGTAGTCAAGTTATTTATCCCTATTATAAGGGGTATTTTTTGTCCTATTTGAGCTTTTTTGTTTGGAATTACCCTAATTAATAAAACCACTGGTTAGGGAGGCCACAAGTCAGTAAAACTGACTGCAGTTGCTCCCTCTCCCTTCTTCCTCTTCTTCTCTTCCATGTTCTACCTGTTCTTTCCTGAAAGATCAACAGAGCACATTAGCGAAAGCTGAGTTTCATTATCCATGATTTTAGTTATATTTAGATCAATATGAACCTTAAATTTCCATAAATACTGACAAATACAGTGAAATATGGTTGTTATCAAGAAATTCATATTCCTTTAATTATGAGATGTTGGCTATCAAAAGATGAACACCATGATGTAATCATGATATGCTTCAATGTTTAATCAAAATGTAATCTACAATACCTAGTTCTATTTAACTCATACCTGCTCACATTTTCCCAAGTTTTCTTTGTCACCAGTGTAACCCTAATAGAAGTGTTAAGAAAACATCAAGAAAGATGATAAGACACTACCAGAAGAAAAGGTAATTCGAAGGATTGTCGACCAATGATAGCTACATGTTTGGCATACCTTTAGGAGCTCCATCTCTTCTTTTGTAGGACAAAACTTGATCAAATTTTCAACTTGATCAACATCTAATATAGAATCGTCCATTGCTAGTGCTGCACTCTGAGGCAACAAATTAAGAAATAAGCATATGCACACCTTTTACCTTTCCAGTGAGCAATGAAAATCTTTGTAGAGGCAAGCAATTTTTGTATCTCAACTTCATTAAACTAGTCGGCGCATATTCATATAAATGTGCCATATGTTTTCTAAGAGGAAAAGAAAAGAAACCATGTTACGTGGAACAAACAGCTTATTAAATGCATGATGTATTCACTCCATCTCTACAACAGATTCAATTGCCCAGAAGCAAGATCTAAACCATATTACCATGCTACATTCACATTGAGAAATGTCAGACAAGGTTCGCAAGAAAGAACCTTAGATAAGAACTTCCAGTGACACATACATCAAATACACACTTGTTCAGATACTACACATCAACCATGGATTATGAAGCACTCGAGAACTGGAATCTGCAAATGCAGATGCTCATGATTCATGAAGAAACCCAATATGACAGGGAATATTGAAAATGAATATGTAGATTTCAACTACCACCTTTCTCTTTTACCTGTCACAGGCCAAACATCAGTTGACAGTCTCAGTAGAGAACTTACCTCATTTAATAAGCAGGACTCTGGAACCTGGATACATCTAGATCACACTTTTTATTTTGTGATAACTCTGAAGGTAGGTGGAGCCACTGAACGATGATCAATGAATGGATAGAGAGTAGTCACACCCTCAGGACAGTAAATGGTCTCCAATTTTTCACATCCATTTCTGGCACTTCAGAAGTGGTTATGGAAGTGGGAGAATAAACTTCTCTTTACAGTGCAATAGAAGCAGAACTTTCCAATAAGAAATTCAATATGCAGGCAGAAACACCTTGAACTGCCTTCTTTTATGTACTTTGCATGCTATTCTAAAACATATGTAATAAATGTTTGTTATGTTCTTCCCACTCATGGAAGCGAAGCCAGATAGCAAGGCTAAGACTTGAACTCATGGCTTCAAGCTAGTTGCCTCAATCATCTATGCTTTGGTTGAGAGAGAGGCAGTACATTCATAGAGGTGTCACTAGGGTCATCCCTCCTTTCTTTCCCACGGGCATTGCATTACAAGCATCAAAATGTTACATTTATGCAGCACAAACATGCAGTGACAAACATTGCAAGCAACTTGAGATATAACATGTCCACTTTCCTTTTGAATTTGAAAACAGAAGTTGGAATAGAAACATGTGTCCATTTCTATTTCCTGGCACATTTTGATTTCCCCTTCCCTTTCCAGTATTCCATACAGGAATGATTACCATTTTGCCCTCTAAACTGTTTATAGCTTAGCATTCAAAGGTGATCCCATTCCCATCACATGCAAATGGGGACCAGGCATTTGGCTTGGTATCAGCCCAAGCAGGGCACTTAAACAACATCAAACCAGATCATGGATGGCAAAGTCGGATTGGGGTGCTGGATCGGACCCAGCCGGCCACGATCCGAGTCAGGTCGGATCGTAGGATCTGCCCGATTCCATGGGAATCTGGCTGATCTAGGATCGGCCAGGTTAAATTAGAAAGTGAAAATTCTCATGAATTTAGGTGATGATAGCTTAGATTTGACCAAATCTTGAAAGGTCTCAAGCAGACTAAGTGTTGTCAGTAGGAGAGTGGCTCTCTTGGAGAAGTCATATGCATGTTTGATTTTTTTTACCGGACTTTAGATTTTTAATATTCTATTGAGTTTATTGGAATTATGACATTTTTATATGTCAAATAATGAAATATTAGAAAGTAGTTATTTTGATGGAACCATCCAAATCGCAATTTTCTTCTTGGATGGGAGAGTTGACTTTTTATTTGTAAGAGAGATGATTTTTCTAACATTTTTATTGGATTCAAATGGGAGGTATTTTCTTATTTACATGTAATATCTTAAGTAAATGAAACTACAAATATAACATTTGCTTAAGTGATGTTCAGATAAATAAGGTAAGTGGAGCCGTGGAGGGGATCGGACGTAATTAAGGTAAGCTGAGGGAATCGGGCTACATCAGATGGAATCAAGATGGATCGTGTGGAATCGGACTGGATCGGCCCGATCCAGTCCGATTCCATCCGATTCTACTTGATCCACCCCGATTCCACCTTACATCGTGGGTGGGTCGCCGTCCCCCCCCCCCAAATCGGGTCGCCATAGGTCGATTTCGGCCCTAGTCGGCCGATTCCGACCCGAATCGGTCGCCTTTGCCATCCATGAACCAGATGCCTATGCATGATAGGACAGGCTGTAATGCCTGCACACAGATTTGCTGCCTATGCTGCCTTCTTTACAATAAATGCAGCTGGTGCTACAGCAGCATCAGCAATTCTGCATAATCACCTGCCCCGTCATGCCCCATCAGGCATGTCCCTGAGAGCATGCAGTGCAGCAGTCCCTGAAACAATGCTAGGCAACTGAGATGCTGCAGCAGTCTGTCATGGCTGGTTTAATTGTGCCTACATGCACACATCCATGAGTGACAGACTGCCAATGAAATCACCAATTTGAAATGGGAGGTGGAGACCGTGGCCGGATCAAGTACCAGCCATCTCCACACCCCCTGAACCCAAGGATGGCAGAGTCGGGTCGGGTGGTTGGGTCGGCCCCAGCCGATCCCGACCCCGAGTCGGAGTCGGGCTGAGTCAGACAACGGACTTTGCAAACTTAGTCTCGTGGGTGGGTGGGTGTCCCCCCCCCCCAAGTTGGGTCGCCAGGGGCCGACCCGACTCAGAGTCGGCCGACTCCGCTCCAAGTCGGCCGACTTTGCCATCCATGACTGAACCCACTTTTCAATATAGATACCTATTTATGTGCATGCTTCCCAACATCTCCAATCTAATTGATTCCATCGAGATAATTCATTTGTTTGATTCCACATATGGATCAAATATACCTTGATCCGTCTATTGCATAGAAGTGGTGAATCATTGACACGCGTTCAGACTGCTACCTGAGCATGTCAAAAGGTATCCAAAAGACCATGCTTCGTCTCTAGAATAGTGTCCCACATAGGTGGCATTTGCATGGTTCATTGGTTTGGCATATCAACTAACTCATCCCAAATAACTGACTCACACGAGTCAATTTAATTATCAGTAATTTTGATACATGGTGCACATAAGGATCAGCCAAGTTGCATAGATGAGGCTTTTCAAAGGGGATATGTTGACTCAGGAACCATCCAGTCATATACTCTAATGAGTTGGGACCAAACATCTCGAATCACTGCCAAATCATGACCAAATTGGTATGACTATTATGTGATTTGTTTTTTCTTTCAACTTCAGGCAAACGTTTTGTGGCAATCACTGAGTCTGTGGACTGCACCACGGAAGTTATGATTTATCTGCCAAGTTTCTAGAGTAGGGGTGAACATGGTCCGGTTCGGTCCAGTTCACCCCATTTTTTGGGTGAACCCAAACCGAACCGAAATCATGTTCGAACCGAACCGAACTCAACCGGTTCGGTTCAGTTTGAACCGGAAAAAAAAAAACACTTAAAGGCCGGTCGGCAGTCTTGAGTTTCGAACTCAGGACCGCCCCGTGAGAATGGAGAGCACTAGTCCACTGGGCTACGCTTTCCTTTGTAATATTATTTATTATCAAATATATTTAATATATATTTGGTTCATTCGATTTTCCAACAGGAAACCGAACTGAACCACGGGACCTGTCAACCCGAACCAAACCGAACTAGCCGGTTCGGTTCGATTTTTCGGGTTGGAACATATTATGAACAGCCCTATTTCTATATGTAACCCAGAACAGAGTTGTTAGACAAATAGTGAACTAAATAAGACACTGGAATGAAGTCTACTAAAAATTTAAGGATTTATCTTCCACTTTATAAATCCTTGAGCTTTTCTTTTTCCCTTCTTTTTTCGCCTCTATATTGTCTTCCAACAACTAATATTGTCCCTCGGTGAATGGTGACAATGTTATCTTCCTGATGGACGTGCAATAAAATTCTCTCTTTTCTTTTCTTTTCTGTCTTTCTGTTTTGTTTTTGCAGGCGTGCCAGTTTGTACAACAGACAAATTTGGGGTTCGCTTAATGCGAGTATTTACATGTCCATTTACTGGACAACATTTATTCTGCGCATTTATTTTATCAGGCGGTTAGGGTTTCGTGTACTGGACTTTTTCCCACCGACCGAAGTCGGTGTTAATTTACATCGAGATGAACTCAAACACCTTTGATTCTCTGTCAAAGAATGACTTTTGTCTCTGTTTGTTGTAACAACAATGACCTTAATGGTCGCCCTTTGTAAGTACACACTCTTGCCAAGAAAGTTGAAAATTTTAATGTTTGTACACATGTAATTTAAATTACAATTGGTCTTTCAAGACCTATACAAGGGGTCCCGATTATATAATCGGGTCTTCAACACTTTATTTGGTCACGATCCGATTCTTCTGAATTTGATTCAGCCACGATCAGACCGTTGACTTGGATTTCATCACAATGAGATCGTTGGATCGTCACAATGATCACTGTCAGTCCATTGTGTTTGCTTCATGGTCATCATCACCATTTGATTGTGACGAGACCTTTGAGGAGTCCTGCCAAGCTTCTGCAAGTTTGTGCCCTTTCTAGGTGCTTCTGTCATTTTCCAATATCCCGAGTCCTTTCCAGTCATTTAGTGACTTCTCGGGATACACTTGTCATTTCTTGGCTCCTTGGGGCTTTCTGGTCATTTTTTGACCTCTCAAGGCTTTTCAGTCATTTCTTGACATTTCTAAAGATTCCTACCATTTCTTGGTAATCCCAAGACTGGGGATGGCCAGCCATAAGCTGAGCCCAAGAGAACGCACGCCGCTTCTAATGTGGGTCCTGCTCCACCAAGCAGTGCAGACAACATAAGCCATATGGTTTCCTCCCTTTAAAGGGACTTTTCTACCACTTCTTGCTTTTAAGGAATTTTCTGCAGCTTCCTTGCCCTTAAAGGACTTTTTCACAGTTTTCCTCTCTTTGAAGGATTTTGCTGCAATTCCCTACCCTTCCTGGGACTTCTGCAACTCTTCCATATTAGGGTATTTCTGCAAGTATCAACCATCATGATCAGAGGACTGAAAACTTGGCCAATGTTGTCTTTTGAAGAAGAAACCTAGAGGAGGCTTGGATAGCATTGTATCCATGACTGTTCAAGAGCTCCTTGCCATTTCCTGACGTTTACAGGCACCTCTGCCATTTCTTGACTTTTTCTGACCTTCTTGCCATTGGCTAATGTCCTCGGGTTCTTCCCATCATTTCTTCACTCCCCCGAGTAGTTCGAGTATTTCTGTCATTGATTGACTTCCCCGGATGCTTCTGTCATTTCCTGACTCTTCTCGGACGTGCTTGCCATTTCTTCACTTTCTCGAACATCCTTGCCATTACTTAGCCTTCCTCGGAGCAATCCCAGGTATTTCCGCCAGTGATTAACTTCCCTGGGTGTTTCTGCTATTTCTTGGTGTTCCTGAGTGCTTCGGTCATTTATTGACTTCCTCGGATGTCTTCGCCATTTATTGACATACTCGAACATTTTCGTCATTTATTGACTTCTCCAAGTGGTTCCGGGTATTTTTGTCATTGATTGACTTTCCAGAACGCTTCTGTCATTTCTGAGTGTTCCTGAGTGCTTTGACCATTTGTTGACTTCCTCAGGTGTCTTCGCCATTTATTGACATACTCAGACATTTTCGTCATTTATTGACTTCTCCAAGCGGTTCTGGATATTTCTGTCATTGGTTGACTTTCCCAGACACACATGCCATTTTTGGGCGTTCCTGAGTGCTTTGGCCATTTGTTTACTTCTTCCGGTGTCCCCGCCGTTGAATGACATACTTAGACATTTACGCCATTAGCTGACTTTTCCAAGCATCTTTAGCAAGCAGGATTAACCCAAGCCAGACCCAGGAGAGCGTATGCCGCTTCAGAGAAGTGACGTGGATACTGCTCCACCGAGTCGTGCCAACGACATTCTCGCTTTGAGCTCTATCGTATTTGGAGCTTGCCAGGGGCTTCGTGCCATTTTCTGGACTGACCAAGGGCTTCCATGTAATTTTCGAACTTTGTGAGGGTTTACATGTAGTTTTTCTTAAACCGGAGTATTTCTACCATTTTTCCAACAGTAGGGGTATTTCTGCAATTTTCCTGAACATACGATTATTCTGCAATTTCTACACCTTTCGGGGGTCTTTCTGTAATTTTTTGGGCAACAGAGGGACTTCCTTGCAATTTTGTACCATTCGGGGACTTTTCTACAATTTTCAACCCTTCTGGTGCATTTTTGCACTTTTCCCCACAAGTTGGAGTATTTCTGCAATTTTTCCTATCCCGGAGATATTTCTGTAATTTTCTGCTCTTCTCGAGACCTTTATGTGATTTTCCACAAGTTGGGGGCTTCTGTGCAATTTTCCGGACAGCAAGGGCATTTATGCCATTTTCCTCCTAACCAGAGACTTTACTACAATGTTGCACCTTTCATGGATTTCCGGAGGTGGGTTACCTCCGGTTGGGTTTGAACCAGAGGTGGGTGCCTCCGGTTGAGTTTTTGGACTAGAGGTGGGTGCCTCCAGTTGGGTTGGACCGGAGGTGGGCAAAAGGCCCCTTAGAGATGGCAAAGGCCCCTTGGAGGCCAAAAGGGAAGCTTCCTGGGGGGAAGCCTCCAAAGAATGGGGGCCAAGACCCCTTGGAATGGGGGAATAGGGACCATAGGTACCCCTTGGAGTGGGAAAGCTCCAAGAGAGCCAACAGCCCCCAAGGGGCTAAGGGCCAGCCGACCCCTTCCTTGGACCCCCCTCCATGCTAGCACCCCCCCCCCACTCCTTTTATAGAAGTGAGGGGGGTGAAGAGGAGGACGACCGGAGGTGGGTACCTCCAGTTGGGTGGGGGACCAGAGGTATCTCACCTCCGGTTGGGGGTGCAACCGGAGCCCCCCCATCTCCGGTTTGGAGAGGGCAGGGGGGAACCGGAGACACCCCCCCCCCTCCGGTTGGGGGGTGTGAAGATTGAAGAGGAGGAGGGGACCACCTCCGGTTGAGTGGCAACCGGAGGCACCCACCTCCAGTTGGAGGGGTACCCCCCTCCGGTTGGGTTGCAACGGGAGGAGGGGGAGGTGCCTCCGGTCATGGATGGCAGAGTCGGGTCGGGTGGCTGGGTCGGACCCAGCCGACCCCGACCCGAATCGGGTCGGATCCGTGGATCCGGCCGACTCCTATGGAGTCTGGCCGACTGTTGAACGGTAAAAGTGTGACATGTTCATGTCAGTAAAAATTACAGAATCCATCAGATAATGGTCCGGTGACTTGGCTATTTGAAGCCTATTTTCGGCGGACAATTGTTCAAGTCATGGATATGATAATAGGGGTCGTTGAGCCATGAAGATTAAATGTTGGTTATTAACGGACCTGATTCCAATACATTATCAACAGCCTGCTCAGAGGCCAAATCAGTTGTGATTTAAAATGACCCCAAGGTTATTTAAGTTACAAACTTATCAGTGGGATTCTTCCCCAAAGTTCGACAGGGGAGCCCCAGCCCTTAAGGTGGCGCCCGGATTCCCGGTTAAATTGAAAGTACAAAGAGAATATGTCTCCGTCCAGAGTACAAGCGCGGAAGAAATCCGGTAGCACAAGGTCTATAGACCGAGTACGAAGGACAAGTACAAAGAACAAGCGCGAGGAAGAACTCCGAGGCTTGCAAAGGGACCCTCCGATCGGGCAGAACTCCGAGAGAGGAAGAAAAACTCCAGCACTTCAGCAAGATGGCCTTGTAAATGAGGGTGTGGGGGGGTATTTATAGACAAAACCCCCCTCCCCTCCCTCTCTTTCCATCGGTTAGGAACCCCCTAACCGATGGTGACCTCAAGATGAGGTCACCATCGGTTAAGGGGATTCCCCTTCAACCGATGGTGATTCATCATCGGTTGGGGGGGATTTCCCCCAACCGATGGTGACCTCAAATGAGGTCACCATCGGTTAAGGGGACAGTCCCCTAAACCGATGGTGATTCACCATCGGTTGGCCACCCAACCGATGGTGACCTCATCATTGAGGTCACCATCGGTTAGGGGCCTAACCGATGGTGACCTCATCCGAGATCACCATCGGTGGTGATTCACCATCGGTTGGGGGAGGTTCTCTCCTCTCTCCCACGCATGTAAGGGGCAAAACCCTTATAAATACCCCCCCCCCCTATTCCATAAGAAAGGGGGGTCTTCCATTTGCTCCGGCGAAGCCCTGTTGGAAAAATCCCAGAAAAATAGAAAAGAGCATTTGCTCATTCCCTCTCTCATTCCCAAATCCCTCTTGCTTGGTGTGCGAAGGTACAAATCCCCTTCTTTAGCCCAATAGGCCAGGCGTGGAGAGGAGAGCTGTCGGCGTAATCGTCATCGACATTCCTTCTTAATCCCCATCCCCCACATCGAGCAAGTCTCTGTGGGGTGATATTCTCGGGGTTTAAATGCCGTCCATATCGAGCAAGTCTCTATGGACACATGGTATTTAAATACCCATGTTCTCCCCGCCCATCGAGCAAGTCTCTGGGATGGTGGATTTTGTGCTTATATGTATATTTTCTTGAGGAGACTCTGCCCAAGCGGAGGTTCTGCCCAAGGACATATTCGTATATTCACAAATTTGTGTTCTTATATATATGTTTCTTAAGACAAAACTCTGCCCAAGTGGAGATTCCGTCCAAGAACACATATATAAAGATTACAAATTTGTAATTATACAAATATGTTCCTTAAGGAGAATCTCGCCCAGGCAAAAATCTTTCTCAGGGGACATATCCATATAAATACAAACTCGTGTTATATGTATATGTTTCTTAGAGGAAACTCTGCCCAAGCGGAGGTTCTGCCCAAACGGAGGTACTGCCCAAGAACATATTCGTATATTCACAAATTTATGTTCTTATGTATATGTTCCTTAGGGGGAAACTCTACCCAAATGGAGACTCCCCTAAGAACATATCCATAAAATCACAAATTTGTGCCTATACGCATATGTCTCTTAGGAGGAATCCTGCCCGGACAAAAGTTCCCTCTAAATTCATATCCGTATAATCACAAACTTCATGTTTATATTAATGTATTTCTTAGTGGAATCTCTGCCCAAATAGAGACTCTGCCCGAGAATGTATCTATATAATCGCAAATATGCCCCATTGTGTATATGTTTCTCAAAAGGGAATCCCGTTCATACGGGGGCACCTTCCCATCGGATGCTCTGCTCAAATAGAGATACCGTTTGAGAATATATTCACAAAGTGCAAATTTGTGTTTATACACATATCTCTTGAAGGCAAAATCCCTCTAGGCAAAGTTTCTCCTGAGAACATATAGACATGAGCATACGCCCATATAAATACACCACTACAAGGACACCCTGCCTAAGCAGGGACTCGCCAAGACATACTCATATATTCAAAAAAAATGGGATTGTGATAATATACACACATCCAAAGAAAAAGGAGGATAAGACAAGAACTGCGCTCAGATACTCCAAATGGGAGCACATATGCACCTCCACGAGAACCATATCCGTGGAAATGGACTTCGAACAGTAATCACAATGGGACAAGGACTTCTATGGAGATACATCCATATGCTCTCTGGAAATTGTACCCGCACAAGTGCGAAATGAGGAGAAAAGAAACTCTGCCTCAAACTCGGACTTTGCTCAAAAATTGACATTGTAAAAGAACCTCATATAAAAAAATTGCACAGTCATCCTTCTAAGACGGAAATATTGCTCTGGGTTATAATACCCCCAAGTTCAAAATCAATATCCACGGGTATATACCTATTCATAATAATAATCCTCATGTTTTCCCAAATAAAAATGCCTAACCAACCCTTCGCAAAAAAAAGAAAAGACCTCAAATAGGTCCACGGGTATATACCCGCTCCCCTTTTTTCAAAAATCAAACTTTGGACTCCAAAAAAGGCAGTCATTTCAACAAATGAAAAGCATTTCAAAAACAATCAAAAGAATGAAAAAACACGTCAAGATCAGGATTTTCTAAAAGTCGTATGCATATTTTTCTCGTCCTTTACTATGAAATGGTATTCGGGTTAAAACCGGTATTAAATAATACCAAGTGTTTTAACTCGATGTAAATGTAACATCGACTCCGGTCGATGGAGACAGAGGTCCAGCACATGCTACCCCAATTGCCTGATGAGAATAGACATGGGACTCAAGGAGTTCAGATTAAAAAACGGCGCACCCGTCCGTTCGCGGACACACCCGTCCGTTCGCGGACACACCCGTCCGTTCACGGACACCATCCGTCTGTTTCACGGACACCAAAATTCCTCTTCCGCATCGCGCGGACTCTTTTTCTGTCTGCTAGACAGGCTGGCACGCCCCGCAACATAAAAATCAAAGCATGTGAAATAAATGAATGAATACAAAAGCCCACAAATAAAGAACCGAAACGAATAAACGCAATCGCATCGACATTTCATAGGAAATTTCCCCCGTGTCAACAGCTGGCACGTCTGGTGGGACCTCTTCTCACCATTCATAGTAACAAAGGATGAGACTTACATACTCTTTATGAAAATCCTGATACTGATATTTCCCTCTTGAAGGTACTTGAAGAAAAGACAAATCACAAGCTGTTGAAGATGGCTGTCACTTATGGACCGCTAGTCGTCAACAACCATGCCAAGTTCGGTTACCTGGCGACTCCGATCATATTCGG
This sequence comes from Colocasia esculenta, assembly GCA_014218235.1. Lineage (NCBI taxonomy): Eukaryota > Viridiplantae > Streptophyta > Magnoliopsida > Alismatales > Araceae > Colocasia > Colocasia esculenta. The sequence goes on from JACBKR010001264.1 coordinate 395,606, forward strand.
AGATTTCCCTGCAGTTGTCGGATCCCCTTTCTTTCTGGGAGTGGTTCCGGCCCATCAGGAGGAGGATGCTGCTCAAATATCTTCCTCCCACAAATCAACAAAGAAGAATTGCAACAACAACGGACGTGTCAAGGCTCGTTCCGCTGCTGTCAATAAGGGCACCCAAATGCCCGTGAAAAGTGATGCTGTCAAAGGGGGCAAACCCTATTCAACTCAAGCTCGGACCTATTCGGTCCATATGATCTCTTCTACCATTGTGGCTCCCATCTCCTCACAGCGGGGGCAATATAAACGCCACAAGAACCGAAGGCCGCCCGCTGCCATCTCCAGATCCGGCAAGTCCGTCATGATTGGAAATGTGCGAGTACGCCTTGATGGTACTCCACCTACCACTCCTCGTGATAGGTATGTCCCAAATATTCCAACCTCGAACCGCTTCTCAGCTCTACGGTGGTTCCGGGGGAAGCATGAAGATTCCATGGTGAAAACCGATGTCAAGCAAAAGACGCGGCGTTTTACCAAGTCAAAACAAATCTGGGTTCCCAAGAAGAGAGTCCAGAAGTTCAAGAAAGATCAAGCAGATGCATCAAAGGTGATTAAAAAAAAAAGCAACACCGAAGATGCCTCTCTTCAATATGGTAGATCTGAACATCCCAGAGGATGGAAAAGGAAAGGGATATATAGAAAATCAAACTACAGTCCTCGAAGCCCGGAGAATACCCGAGTAGTCAAAGAAATTCCAACTCAACAATCCAGGGCTCGCGTATCGGTCTTCGACCGTATATCGTGGACCCCAGAATTTTGAAAGCCAAGGGCAATTCCTAGCATCAGTGCTCGTCCGTCAAAAAGACGACGTGTCACTTGGGCAGCTCGGGAAACGCCCAAACTTATGATCTTCTCATGTTATACTACTGGAAGGGAAGTGGGCGAACTTGCGGAGCAAATCGCGGAAGCCACCCCCAATATTCCCACAGAAGATGTCCATACTAATATCAGACAGTTCGTCAGAAGAACTCACCACCTGGTGGGCAAGTTGGCTCCTCTAATCAAGCTTCTCTTCCAACTGATATCCAGCATGAGGGTACTCAAATTCCCTCCCTTGAAGAAACAAATATTCGACTTGAAGAAGGTGGACCTTCTACCTCTGGCAGTCATCCCGTCATCAGCTTGCCAACAAAAGAAAATTTCCATGCAATGGCGGATGAAGACAAATATGAAGTCATGCAGCAGTGGCGGTCTGAAATGACCACACTCGTCAATGAGATGAGACGATTGGCAACTTCAAGCCATCGACAATCCATAGAACCGGTTGCTACTCAACATCAACAACAAAGCCAGCATCCGGATGGATTTATCTCATTAAACAATCCAGTAATTTCTTCAACTGGTCTTCTTCCTCAAGCTACGGGTCCGGATATCAATGACCCATCTAATATCGTGCCTCCTCAAACAGAAGCCTTGCAAATTCAAAGGCATGAAATAAAGAAGATGGTTGAAGATATGTTCGCCCAGCAGGGTGAGGGCATTCAGGCTACGGGTTTATATTCTGTCCCGTTCCCTATACATCATCAACTCAAGAAGCTGCCAGAATCATGTCCCAAAGTCCCAAAGTTGCCTAAATATGATGGGCACGGGACACCTCGGGAGCATGTGGCACATTATATAATTGCCATGAGCGATCTTGCATCTGAGGAATCCTATCTCCTCAGATATTTTGCTACATCTTTAACAGGGGTCGCATTCCAATGGTATGCAAAGCTCAAGGTTGGCTCAGTTCTCGACTGGGCTGATATGCAATCAAAATTCTATGATCGTTTTCAAACAGCAGAAAGGAAGGTCTCTCTTGCTGAGTTATGCTCCCTCAGACAAAAGAAAGGGGAATCGGCAATAGACTTCATCCAAAGGTGGAGGGAATTTAGCATGCAATGCGACAATCCTCCCATCCAGCAAGATGCAGTAATTATCTGCCGCAGAGGCCTCATCATAACAATTAAAGAGAGACTCTTGGCTGCAAATATCAGAAGCTTTGACCAGTTGAATATTGCTGTGGCAGAAATTGAAGGGTTCTTAGCCGAGCATATGGACATGAGCATACGCCCATATAAATACACCACTACAAGGACACCCTGCCTAAGCAGGGACTCGCCAAGACATATATATTCAAAAAAAAGGGGATTGTGATAATATACACACATCCAAAGAAAAAGGAGGATAAGACAAGAACTGCGCTCAGATACTCCAAATGGGAGCACATATGCACCTCCACGAGAACCATATCCGTGGAAATGGACTTCGGACAGTAATCACAATGGGACAAGGACTTCCATGGAGATACATTCATATGCTCTCCGGAAATTGTACCCGCACAAGTGCGAAATGAGGAGAAAAGAAGCTCTGCTTCAAACTCGGACTTTGCTCAAAAATTGACATTGTAAAAGAACCTCATATAAAAAAATTGCACAGTCATCCTTCTAAGACGGAAATATTACACTGGGTTATAATACCCCCAAGTTCAAAATCAATATCCACGGGTATATACCCGTTCATAATAATAATCCTCATGTTTTCCCAAATAAAAATGCCTAACCAACCCTTTCGCAAAAAAAGAAAAGACCTCAAATAGGTCCACGGGTATATACCCGCTCCCCTTTTTTCAAAAATCAAACTTTGGACTCCAAAAAAGGCAGTCATTTCAACAAATGAAAAGCATTTCAAAAACAATCAAAAGAATGAAAAAACACGTCAAGATCAGGATTTTCTAAAAGTCGTATGCATATTTTTCTCGTCCTTTACTATGAAATGGTATTCGGGTTAAAATCGATATTAAATAAAACCAAGTGTTTTAACTCGATGTAAATGTAACATCGACTCCGGTCGATGGAGACAGAGGTCCAGCACATGCTACCCCAATTGCCTGATGAGAATAGACATGGGACTCAAGGAGTTCAGATTAAAAAACGGCGCACCCGTCCGTTCGCGGACACACCCGTCCGTTCACGGACACCATCCGTCTGTTTCACGGACACCAAAATTCCTCTTCCGCATCGCGCGGACTCTTTTTCTGTCTGCTAGACAGGCTGGCACGCCCCGCAACATAAAAAACAAAGCATGTTAAATAAATGAATGAATACAAAAGCCCACAAATAAAGAACCGAAACGAATAAACGCAATCGCATCGACATTTCATAGGAAATTTCCCCCGTGTCAACACCGACCCTGGATCGGCCAGCTTAAAAAATGATAAAAAAAAATGAGGAAAAATTAGGGAAATCACATAAAATCGGGAAAATTTCTTTTAAAATATATAATAATAGAACATTTTGGGTATATCCATAGTCTAGTTGCACATATGTTCATATTACAATACAGAGCAATGATAATTATGATACCTTATTTACCTGAACATCATTTAAGTAAATGTTATATTTGTAGTTTCATTTACTTAAATATTACATGTAAATAAGGAAGTACCCCCCATTTGAATCCAATAAAAATATCAAAAAAACATATCTCTTACCAATAAAAAGTAAACTCTCCCATCGAAAAAGAAAATCGCAATTTCGATGATTTTAGCGAAATACTAAATTTATAATCTCTCATAATTTGGCCTATCTAAAAATTTGATAATTCAAATAAACCATATAGAACACTAAAAATCCAAAGTCCGGTAAAAAAAGTCAAACGTGCATATGACTTCTCCAAAGGAGCCACTCTCCTACTGACAGCACTTAGTCTGCTTGAGACCTCTCAGGATTTGGTCAAACATAAACTATCATCACTCAAAGTCATGAGAATTGTCACTTTCTAGTTTCTTTTCAATTAAAAAGTGAAAAATCTCATGAGTTTAGGTGATGATAGCTTAGGTTTGACCAAATCCCGAAAGGTTTCAAGCAGACTAAGTGTTGTCAGTAGGAGAGTGGCTCCCTTGAAGAAGTCATATGCATGTTTGACTTTTTTTACCAGACTTTTGATTTTTAGTGTTCCATATGGTTTATTTGAATTATCAAATTTTTAGATAGGCCAAATTATGAGAGATTATAAAGTTAACATTTCGCTAAAATCACCGAAATCGCGATTTTCTTCTTCGATGGGAGAGTTGACTTTTTATTGGTAAGAGATATGATTTTTTTGATAGTTTTATTGGATTCAAATGGGGGGTACTTCCTTATTTACATGTAATATCTTAAGTAAAGTAAATAAGGTAAGTGAAGGGGATCAGACGTACTTAAGGTAAGCTAAGGGAATTGGTCAACATCAGATGGAGTCGACATGGAATCAGGGTGGAGTCGGGCTGAGTCGGCCCGACTCAAGCCGATTCTGGTCGACCCACCTCTGATTCCACCTAGCCCCATGGGTGGGTGGGTGTTCCCCCCCCCCCCCCAAGTCGGGTCGCCAGGGGCCGACCCGACTCAGAGTCGGCCGACTCCGCTCCGAGTCGGCCGACTTTGCCATCCATGCCTCCGGTTGGGTGGCAACCGGAGGCACCCACCTCCGGTTGGAGGGGCTACCTCCGGTAGCCCCTCCGGTTAGAAAGGGGTGGAGAGGCATCGGAGGTGCCTCCGATTGAGGCTCCAACCAGAGGTACCCACCTCCAGTTGGGCTCCAACCGGAGGTGCCCCATTTGGAGAATTTTTTTGGGTTTTTTGGTGGATTTTTGGGAATTTTGGGCAGGTTTTTTGGTATTTAAGGGAATTTTCAGATTTTTGGGGGGTTTTAAGGAATTTTGGGATTTTGGGAAGGTTTTTGCTTTTTTTTTTTTTTAGGATTCTTGGTATTTTCGAAATTTTTGGGATTTTCTGAGGTTTTTTGGGTTTTGTGGAGTTTTTGGGGGATTTTGGGTATTTTCTGGAATTTTGGGGGATTTGAATATTTTGGAGTTTTGGGTTTTGAGAAAATAGGGATTTTTCTGGAGAATGAGTTTGAGATTTTTGGGGGGTTTTAGCCTTTTAGGTATTTTGGTATTTTTGGGAATTTTGGGATTTTGGAGTTTGTGGGTATTTTTTGAGTTTTTTGGTATGGAAATTTTCGGTGCCAACACTTCCACATATATTCCTGAAGTACCCTCGTGATTGAGTGCCAGCCCGCTTCCTTTTCACCTCCATCCTCCTTTCCACTCCTTATCTATGCATCCTGGCCCCCACCAAACCCCCACTTCCCACTCAAAGGAGAAGCAAGACCCTTTTTTTCTTTCTGTATACAGACTAAGGGTCATACATCAAACCAGCCTGTTCCTGGATAGCGCTGCAACCAAAACCAGATCTTACATCCCAAACAGTGTTTTGACAAATGGAGTTAGCTAATCAAGATTCAAGGATGGATAGGATTAAAATGTCATTAACACAGGCAATCCTGTGTTTGTATTCCAAGATTGCCAATGGAATACATCCAACTCAGGGATATTTTTACTTCTTATCCTCTTCTCAATAAAGGTGACTCACTTTTCAAAGCACTTTTACAGGGCATGAACACTAAGACACATACTCATTGCAGTTTCTATTTCATATTTACACCCATAGTTGTCAAGGCGTCAAGGCGACCAAGGCGTAGTTGGGGTGTCGGTTTGCCTAAGCGCTTAGGCGCCCGTCTAAGCGGTGCCTAGGCGTTTAGGACGGAACCAAGTATGAGTTGTTTTCAAGTGTCCCTCTTACATGATATTTATGTATCTATAAATATATATAATGATGAAAATTCAATAAAAAATATCATAATATGACTGACATAAAGACAATGACATATCATAATATGGTAGATATATTATTAAAATAATACATAAATTTGAGAAATATATATAATAGCTATGTATCACAAAAAAATACTTGCAAAAAAATAAAATGTCACAACAAAAAGGTCAAAATTATATGAAAGCAACAAAAATTAAACTACTAAGTAAACAAACTCACATTATATATCATAAAGTCATAAAAAATCTAAATTGACATCTTCAAATAAATAATCACACTAAATAAGAACAAGAAGTGCAAATATCATTCTATCATTAGAAAACTAATTTCCAACTTTTAAAACAAACCAGTAAATACACATACGTGTAAATATGTTAAATAAAAATAAGAAGTGCAATATCTTAACACACTTAAAACTACATATATATATATATATGTGTGTGTGTGTGTGTGTGTGTGCGCGTGTGTGTGTATTACCCATAGGGGAACACTGTTTCTTCTTCATACTTATTTACCTGAATATCATTTAAGTAAATGTTACATTTACTTAAGATATTACATGTAAATAAGGAAGTACCCCCCCCCCCATTTGAATCCAATAAAAATATCAAAAAAAATCATCTCTTACAAAAAAAAAGTCAACTCTTCCATCAAAGAAGAAAATCGCGATTTCGGTGATTTTAGCGAAATGATAACTTTCTAATCTCTCATAATTTGACCTATCTAAAAATTTGGTAATTCAAATAAACCATATGAAACACTAAAAATCCAAAGTCCGATAAAAAAAGTCAAACGTGCATGTGACTTCTCCAAAAGAGCCGCTCTCCTACTGAAAAAAGTCAACTTCGAGTTTCAGTAGGAGAGCGGCTCCCTTGGAGAAGTCACATGCACGTTTGACTTTTTTACCGAACTTTGAATTTTTAGTGTTTCATATGGTTTATTTGAATTATCAAAATTTTAGATAGGTCAAATTATGAGAGATTAGAAAGTTAGCATTTCGCTAAAATCACCAAAATCGTGATTTTCTTCTTCGATGGGAGAGCTGACTTTTTTTGGTAAGAGATATGATTTTTTTGATATTTTTATTGGATTCAAATGGGAGGTACTTCCTTATTTACATGTAATATCTTAAGTAAATGAAACAACAAATTATAACATTTACTTAAATGATATTCAGATAAATAAGATGTTTTCTGGAATCGAGCTGGACTCAACCCTGAACATCGACCTGAACCCTGCTGTCTAAGCGGGATATTGCGGACCCCTAATGGGTCTAGGCGTGCCCAAGCGCCCCTGGCGTGCGCCTTGGCCGCCTTAGCGGCGCCTTGGGGCGCCTTTTCTACTCTTAGAAAGGCGGGGTATTTTAAGGCGGCTAAGGAAGCGCCTTGGCGCTTAAGCGGCGCCTAGGCGCCGCCTAGGCGTCCGCCTTGACAACTATGGAAAATACACCAAAGTACATTTATTTGACCTTAGCTTAACTTATTAGATTAACCCATTAGTTATTAAAGGAAAATCATAATATCAATTTATTCCGGAATATTTTATCCCAGCAACTAGATTAACACTAACTCTCCATCAATGGGGCCCACAAGAGACAATCTGCAACTGGTTAGAACTCTCTGAATCTGGGTTAGTATACCAACTACACTGAAGGAAATGCAAATGCACCTATCTTTCAAGAAAACCATGAAGATAGATTTGATCAAATATTTAACCAGGAGATTATGCATTAATAATCGAAAGTGATAGGTTTCAAGAATAATTGTTCAATTTTTTTAGTACTGCATTTTATGGTTAAAGGAGATCCATAGCATATTTAACAAAACTCAAGTATTGAGCAAATCATAGTCATCAGTTTCAATGATTAAAAGGTCGGCCGACTGGTCGACTACTCGGCCCGACTAATCGAGTCAGATTGGCTAGCCAACTAGTCGGCCTCCAAATCACGCTCGTTTTCCTTCCTTTTTTTTCCTTTTTTTTGGGTAGGTTGTTTCTTTGGGGAATAGTCATGTATACCTCTGTTTTAGTTGCCATGTATTGTGTTTCAGGTTTCCTCCTTTTAGCCAACTGTTTCCACCAATTGGTAGTTTGCTACCATTCTACAAAAGAGACCGTTCGTCTCCCACAAGTGCATCCATGAATAGGGTCGTGTAGGTGCAGTTCTCTTCCTCTTCTTGTCGTGCTGGGTCAGGCATGCGGCAAGACTGCTCTTCCTTCTCACACAGGGGCATCCGGCCAGGGGTCGTGAGGTTGCAGAGGTCTTTGTGCAGGTCTTCTCGTGTGCAGAGGCATCCGACCAGGGGTCTTTGCACTGGTCTTCTCATCACACAGGAACAAGTGTCGCAGGCCAGGGGTCGCACAGGTCCTCTTCTCATCACCAGCTGCCCAGGTCCCTGTCGCGTGGAGACTGGAGACAGGTGTCACAGGACCAGGTAAGTCTTGTTACGGTACTCTGTTTTTCATTCTTTTTTTTTCTTTTTTTTTTTTGGGGGGGGGGTGCTTATTCCACCTTCCAGGTTTCCAACTTGCAGTACTCTGTTTTTCTTTCTTTCTTTCTTGGCATCTTCCGCCTTCCAAGTTCCCTACTTCCAGTACTCTGTGTTACTTTCTTCTCTCTTTTTTTTTCTTTGCTTCTTCCACCTTCCAACTTCCAAGTTTCAACTTTACAGTTTACGGTACTCTATTCTTTTGTTTTTTCCCTTCTATGTACTGTACTTTGTTAATCTGTATTTTGTTATATATAATTATTAATATGCATGCTGATTGCTGATTTTTGTCTATAATATTAATTTCAGATACAGGTTATAACAATGTTTTCTATTTTCTAATTTTTCTCCTTGTCTGCTTTTTAGTTTTTATTTCCTCTGTGAATAATAATTTTGAGTAGTAAAAAGACCTGCAATAAAATTCTTGTTTCTGAAAAATATTAATAGAATAAATTTTAAACCAATATTCAGTAGTAAAAAAAATTATTTTATGATTCAGTAGTAAAAAGATTGTTTCTGAATAAAATTTTGTAAAAATATTAATTTTATGATTCAGTATTAAAATCTTTTTTGTCTCCAAAATTTCCAGCCAATAACATTTCATATTTTATTTAACTTGTCATTCGATCTTTTAATTCTGGATGGCTACCTCAAGCTCTACTTCTAATAACAGTCAAACTGAACAACATTTGCACCCAAATCAAATGATTTGGGGTGGAAATATGGGACCTATGCTAATACAAGTAATCAGGATCAGATTAAATGTGATTTTTGTGAAAAAAAAAGTGGTAGGAGGTGGAATTTACAGATTTAAACAACACTTGGCTGGTGTCAGAGGGAATACTGCACCATGTAAAAAAGTTCCTGAGATTGTGAAAAAAGAAATTATAGAATATTTGGAGGCTAACTCAAAGGCCAAGGCTGAAAGAATAGCACAATTAGAAGGAGAAATGGTTGAAAATCAGTGGGATGTAGAGGTTGAAAATGATGATGAAGATGTCCAAGGTCCAGAAGATGAAAGAATCGTAAGTGGTCTACAGCAAAAATCTCAAGTTGTTCATAGAAAGAAGCCCCGTACATTTGGCCCACTTGATTCTTTTTATAGGAGGCAACAAACTAATCCACGACAAAGTACAATTGAAAATCGTGTCAAAATCAATGCAAACAAGCAGGTGAATCAAGCAATCGGACGTTGGTTTTATCAATCTGGGGTAGGTCTGAATACCATTAGATTGAAGAGTTTTAGAGACATTTGTGAAGAAATTGGACAATTCGGACATGGTTTTAAACCTCCTCCAGTCCTCCTTATTATCAATTGAGGGAGCCCATTCTTAAAGAGGAGGTATACTTAACAGGTATTTAATCTTAACCACACTTACAAGTTAATAAACTTTTATTTTAAATATATTCTAGGTAAGGAGGACTTCTCAAATGATGGAGGCCTACAAGAGTTCTTGGAAGATATATATATGCACAGTGATGACTGATGGATGGAGAGACAGAAGGTTATTGAACTTTCTTGTGAACTGTCCAAGTGGTACAATGTTTTTGAAAAGCATAGATGCATCAGATAAACAACACACCGCTGAGTGCTTGCTCAGACAAATTGATGTTGTAATTGAAGAAAGATGCAGAGCATGTCGTTCAGGTAAAAATGTTTAAGCATTAATAGATTTCTAATATGTTTTTATCACACAATTGATATTTATATTTATGACATTTTTTTAAAAATTAGGTGGTGACAGATAATGCAGGTGCAAATGTAGCGGCTGGGCGACTTTTGATTCAGTTTAGATCAAGTTAGAGACAAAAAAATCATTAAGGTCATTCAGAATTATAAGAACCAATCAGTTACGAGTACTGTAAAGTATTAAATGCAGCAGGTGAATCATTGTCATGCTTGCCAAGCTACCAACCACTATCCAGAGAAGTTTCAGATACCTTGCCAAGATATTTGTTTTTTGCATAGCGAATCAGAAAACAGATGAGAGGAAGTAGCACATATCATAATAGCAACAAACATTAGACATTATATTCATAGAATATGATAGAGTTGGCTTACCATCATATCAGAAAGTGGCATCTTGACCTTTGTAAGCATGATTTCACAGTTGTTGGCACGCCTTAGGTCAATCTACAAGAGTATAGGAAATTTTGATATTTTGATGCATGAGAGAGAGAGAGAGAGAGACTCCATGACTGAACTACACTGATAGAAATAAACTTTAGATCATGCCTAATGAAATCGAGACAGGAAATAATGAGAAAAATATCACAAAATACGTGAAATCCAATGTTAAGCTATCAAGCACATAACAAAATAAAAGAAACACAGTCCTACAGAACAAAGCTTATAACTTACAAGTACAACAGATGCAAATGTCTGGCATGAGCTAGTTATGAAAATGTTCAAAGAAGTGAACAAATGTATGACCTATATAATGACCACTTAAGGACAGGTTACTCCGGAAATTAAGCTACCTTGTGATTTCCCTCAAAAAGGTGCCTACTGCGTTTTGCGTAGTCATGTCAACCTGACCAAATTAATGCAAAATTGCAGACTGTCCAGCAAGCGCCCCTTGTAAATGCTTTTGGTTTAATCTTAGCATTAAGAGATATAGCTGTATTCCTAGTTTGTCTGTCATAATCAAGTTCTCACGACCACGGTCTAGGCTACCTATCTGTCCTGGTTGTTGATGTTCCAGTTAGGTCTCCAGGTATTTTTCAGCACCTGGTGACCTTAACAACTATGGATGATAGGTATTAAGACTATAAAGTATGAACAGACATGTTCATGACTTACATATCTATGACATGAGTATTACAGTTCACCTTTTGTAACAAACCATCAGTTGACAAATGAGCTGATTAAATGATTGTCTGGTTAGCAATCATGTGGAAGTAATAAGGGATGCAAGGGCTCATTTAGTCAATAGTCACGGGTCCTACTACTATGAGCCATGCTGCAAACCACATAGTGAGTTAGTTCCTCCAATTGAAAGATTGCAATTAGCCGCTTTCAAAGCGAGAGGGACTGGTACTTGAACTGTAAGATGAAAACCAGACATGTCAAGAACACTGACTAGCCAATGACCAATGAAAACCCAACACATCAACAGCATTTACGCAATTTATTAGTTGATCAAGTCAAGTCAATTGAAAGATCAAATAATTGATGTGTACATGCAATATACAAACTCTACATGTGGTACTACCCACTTTCAAAAAAAATATATACATACTCCACATGCAATACAAGCTTTTTGTCTTCTTGTCTGTTTGCTTTTATCTTTCATCCAGGGATTTGGTTGAGTATGGAACACACATACTTGTGCATCCCACTTTTGAGTATGAACAGATGTCTGCCCCCATTGCCCAGAGAGAGAGAGAGAGAGAGAAAGGTTTCTTTCAAAGACCCAGAATAACTGTTGTAATACTGGTGCATTCTAACATTTTTTTCCCTAGGAAAATATCTAACGGCATATACTTTTAGCACATGCAGTTCAAACTTCAAAAGAACAGAGTCATATGTTATATAGGCATGGTCCCAAGTGTTGAACACCTACATGGCTACATCCTAGTAAAAATAGGTAGGTTATAGGCAGGCAACATGAAGGTGGCAAATCCACATTCATGTGCAGCTAAGAATGAATATATACAAGTTAAAGATATTTTGTTGGACCTCTACCTCAGTATTCTGGGTTTTATGTCAATATAGAAAAGAAGTGAGTTCATTCATGACAGGTTACCAACAAACTTCAAAACTCCTCTAGACAAGTTGATATTCAGCACTCTTCCCAGATAAACGGTGCCAAGACCACCAGAACTTTATCCAGCAGTTAGAAGCTTAAAACCTTTGGAAGCTTTCATGAGAAATGACCATCTTGATGTAGAAAAAGGTTTGTTTATACAACTTCAGTCAGAAAGTTCACTTCACAGATGTCGAATTGAGAAGAAGAGACATGTTTGAACCAGTTGCATGGGCATACTCAGTCTTGTCAGACGGATCCCTATCTATCATGATTCTCCATGCTGAAAGCAAAGCATGTTAGCAGACACCATTGGTTATGTGAAGGATATCCTCAAAGTTCTAACTTTGGATTCGAGAGCAGAGTTTGGTAGGGCCATAATGTTAAGTTTCTTATGGCTAGGGATATACCACCTATGATAAGTCTTTTGATGGATATGCCACAACACTATAAATCATTCTCCTCTTCCACTTTGAGAGGGGAAAAATCATTGTTAGTGTCATTAATTTTTCTTCTTTTTGCCTTCTCTTCTTGTGCAAATCTTGGTTCCAACTCTTAGTTGATCCAACTTTCTAACAAATCCACCATCTTGCACCGAAAGAAATGAAAAACAAGTTGCATAGGGACTAAGGAGATGATCTTTTGTGCAAGAAAACAGACAACTGTATCAAAAAGGTTATATCTTTGTAGAGTCCCACAACAAGACAAAGACTTTCTGTGCAGAGACATATGTCAAGTCTGTAAAATGAGGAAAAAAACAAACTGAAAAACAACATCACACTAGCAGACAACTGAATCAAATCTGTGAAAATCAGGGAAGGCAACCTGAGAATCGTCATTACGCTACTAGTTGAGAAATTTTGGTAACTCATACCAGGTGAACTTTATCTGGTTTAGCACCAACAGACTTTCGGCGCCCCCCTGATTTGTCGCCTGAGCTATCACCCAATTTAGGGACCACGGCAGAGAAAAGACTCTCAAGTTCTGACACATCAAATTCTGAAGAACTAGGATAAAGAAGGGAAATGTTAATCCTAATCACAGAACAAAATGCCAAAAGAAACCCCACAAACATCATAGATGTGTGTATAGGAAACCCAAATGTTCAAGCGCATATGTTTATAAACCAAGGCTACCAAGCAGTTGCAGAAATGAGGAAAATATGAGTTACTGTGTTGGGAATAGAAATAAGAGAGATTTGTACTCCACAAGATGAAATACATACAACAAAGTACTATGATACCTTGGAGCATCATCATACTTCTGCAATTCTGCCCATAAGCTTCCTTGAACAGCCCGTGTCACTTTCACCCAATGCAATGGTTTTAATGTAGATTTACGAGGGGTTGAAAGTGAATTCTGACCTCCTGGACGTGCAAGGCCACGCCCTCTTCCACTCATAAGGGAATTTGGAGATGCTCGGGAAGCAGCTCCACCAGGTGGTGGTGGTGGAGCACCTGGAGCCCTTGGTGGTGCTGGAGGGCCTGGTGCACGTCCTCCAGGGGGAGGTGGTGGAGGTGGACCAGCTCCACGTCCTCCAGGGGGAGGTGGAGGTGGTGGAGCAGCCCCACGTCCTCCCGGCAGAGGTGGAGGAGGTGGAGCACCACCACGTAAACCAGGTGGAGGTGGAGGTGGCGGAGGGCCCTGAGGTGCTCCGGGAAGAGGTGGAGGTGGTGGAACACCCCCATGTGCCCCAGGGGGAGGAGGGGGAGGAGGAGGAGCTCCCCCTTGTCCTCTAGGGGGAAGTGGTGGAGGAGGTGGTCCTACACGCATTCCAGGTGGTGGTGGTGGCGGCGGTGGTGGAGCTGGAGGTGCATTGCACATAGCAGGAGGTGGTGGTGGAGGAGGTGGTGGTCCTACATGTGTGCCAAGTGGTGGTGGTGGCGGCGGCGGTGGAACTGGAGGTGCATTACGCATAGCAGGAGGTGGTCCTATATGTGTTCCAGGTGGTGGCGGTGGCGGTGGCGGAGGAGCTGGAGGTGCACTACACATAGTAGGAGGTGGTGGTGGAGGGGGTGGTCCCCCACGCATTCCATGGGGTGGTGGTGGAGGAGGAGGTGGAGGAGCTGGAGACACATTGCGAACACAAGGAGGTGGTGGTGGTGGCTGTGGTGGGGAAGGAGGAGAAGCATTCCCAATAGACCTTGTTGTGTTATATGTGGCCATTGGAGGTGGCGGTGGTGGAGCTATAGGCACATTGCGCTCAGCAGGAGGTGGTGGTGGTCGTGGTGGAGGAGGAGGAGCATTCCCAATAGATCTCGTTGTGTTATATGTGGCTGTCTGAGGTGGAGGAGGTGGAGGGGGAGAGGGAGGCACCCCAAACATTGAAAGAGGTGCTTGGGGAGGAGGTACACCAACCTTTGGAGGGGGTGGAGGTGGGGGTGGGGGTGGGGGTGGGGGTGGAGGTGGAGGTGGAGGTGGAGGTGAGGGCACAGGAGGTGCTCCACTTCTTGAAGGGGGTGGCGGTGGACGTTGTATGCCAATAAATGATGCTGATAAGGAAGGTACCCCAACTCTTGGAGGAGGTGGTGGAGGAGGTGGTGGAGGAGGTGCACAAACACTCAGAGGACTTGGAGGTGGAAGGAATGGTGTAATTTTTTCCCCCTTGGCAGGGAGCACCAGGATTGGAGGTGAGGGTGAGGGTGGGGGTGGAGGTGGTGGACGTGGCAGAGCGGGAGGTGCATTAACCTCTGTAGGCGATGAAGAGGCAGGAGAGTAGAGAGTTGAGAGTAAGATGTTTCTCTGCACAAGTGGTGCTGGAGGGAGTGGAGGAGGAGGTGGAGGTGGAGGTGGAGGTGGAGGTGGAGGTGGAGGTGATGGAGAAGGTGCGTAAAAAGGGGATTCGAAAGGTGCTCGAGGATGAGTAGGTGGAGGCGGTGGAGGCGGTGGTGGTGGAGGAGGAGGAGGTGATGTTGATGGTTGGTGAGGTAATAGCGGGTCTTGAGGTGTTGCTTTTGCATGGATTGGTGAAGTTAGAAATGATGATTGTGGCAATGGCAGGGATGGGTGTGGCGGCAACATTGGAAGAAGAGAAGGGAGGGGGGCATGGGATGTTGCTCCTGTTCGCAATGGTGGAGGAGAGAGTGGGGGCGTAGAAGGTGGAGGAGGAACCGAAGATTCAACAGTAGAGCAAGTAGATGGGATATCAGATGATGTAGTACTCGAAAGAATCGATGGTGCTGGTGAACAAAAAGAAGATAATGACACTTCTGCATTTTCATCTGCCTCATTGTCTGCAGGAATTGTAGAAATGGCTAAAGCAGGTGGAGCACTGTTGTATCTTGATGGAGGATGGGATGGTACATGCACAGAAGTAGCACTAGAGCTTTTCTTAGGAGAGATCCACCTAGGTACCGTCTTTGTTATCACTGGGTTCAGATGGCTGCCCTGAGATTCCTTTTGCATATTCTTCCGTTCGGACACAGTTGGGTCTGAAGGCACTTTAACGTTGCAAGTTGGTGGCTTCTTCAGCATAGAGTGAACTGCGGTCTGCTTAAGATCATCGGACTCTGATGTTATTGATGGAATTGTGGGCATTATTGCCTGGATGTTACCCTTGCTGCCCATCTTCTCATCTATATCTTCTAAATTGCCAATTTTCTCTACCAGCTCTTCAGTTACAGATTTATTACTTCCAGCATCCTGAGAAAAATCATGATTGTTGTTGTCAATAATTAGTCTGTCCATTGAATCATATTCATGAGATGGTCTTTGGTTGCCATCATCTAAGTTCTGAACAACCAGATTCTCCTGGACTTTTTCAGACACCACAGCCTCTGTTCTGCTCTTCGGTTCATCTGCAAGAGCAGTGTTTTCTATCTTGTCACTCCTGTTTACTAGTCTTCTCAATTTACTTGCCATTTTCTCCCGTTTGCTAATCTTCCCTTCCACTGCAAGATGAGTGTTTTCCATCTTAATATTCATATTTATTGGCACTGTCATTTTGGTAGACATTTTCTCCTTTGCCTTGTTCTTCACTTCATCTGCAGGACCAGTGTCATCTATCTTGTCACTCGTGTTCATTGGACTTGCTATTTTTGCCGTCGCTTTCTCCTCTTTATTGCTAATTGCTTCATCTACAAGAACAGAGTTATCTATCTTGTCACTCATGTTTCCCGGACTGGTCATTTTGATCGGCATTTCATCCCTTTCATTTCCCATGTCACTAATATCTGGTCTATTATTCATGCTAACTGGGGGATCTGGGATCCCTGATGAGTGATCCCTCTCATTTGCAGTAGTTTCCTCTCGCATGATAGGTTTCTCCATGTCATGTTCCATGTTGATGGCTAACTTGCTTCTCAATTCTTCCACCAAAACTGGAATTTCTACTTCTTTACCGATATCTTTTGGTGAACCCATCTTGTGAGGGATGTGGGAGTCAGAATCTCTCTTTACTTCCAACCAATCTGCATTACTAAAAATTTCTTCTGCCTCATAGAATTCTTCTGCAGTACCTTCGGTCTCATTCCCATCTTCAATTGCATCTTCCATGGTGATGTCAGATCCAATGGAGTCTGTGTCTAAAAATTGTACCTGTATTCGTATATGCATGTTTTTATACCTAGGTTCATATGATACATATAAGAGAAGATGCATGAGAAATGAAAAAGATATGTACGTACCTCTGCTTTGAAGTCTTTGGGAAACTGATCCTTGCAAGTCCATACAATGTCGATCTCTTCACGGTTTAGCACCAGATTGTTAGATTGAACAAATGCTGTGTTGAACATGACCCGGAACATCATCTTTTCACGCTCCAGTTCCTCATCAAAGTGAACACATTCAAGAACCACATCCCCTTGAACATGGCAACGAGCACTTAATTTTACAGGTGCACCGTCTGCCTGTAGAGATGGAACTGATTACTGATAAATTGAAACACAATTTGAGAAGAAATAAGCACTTACCGAGTGTAGATAAGATTACCTGTCTATAGTCCCGAAAATGCTTTTTGGTCTTTGGTGTTGAAAAGAGAACTTTGGATGCTCTACTAGCTGGAGTCAGAGGGTCCTGACCATGGACACGAATTACTGGCCTGCAACCTCCTTCACCATTGAAATTCGGAACAGAAGAAAGAATTAAGCAATCCATCTTCAAAGGTGTGTCTAATGGTGGCCATTCCAAACCAGCAACCCTCCTGGAAATGTACTGAAGATATCTCACTTGAGAAGCCTGGGGATTTAGAGAGGAGAACAGATTCAGAAGCTCCTTAGGGGCTTGTTTATACACCATCTCCAAAGTCTTCTGCTCTCCTGTATACTGTCTTCTGTAAAGCAGAAGCCCTGCAAGCATAAATGCAAGTACAGGCCATCCTCCTCTTTCGCAATGCATCAACAATACATTTTGCTGTCCTTCCACGGATAGCCAGCTCTCACTCGACTTCAAGAAATGGTGGACCATCTCCAGTGGGAGCAATGGACAGCCTTCATACTGCCGAGGATAATCCATGACCGTCATATCATAGTCTGACAGAATGTCAGAAACTTGACTTCTCTTAGTCCCTTCTCTGAAGTTGAACACCATGAAGGAGGCCTCGGGAAAATGTACTTGCAACTGTGACACAATACCACCTATATAACCCTTGTACTCGTCTTCCGCCAGACTATCGGTCGAGAAACAACAATCAAAAACTGCACCAGGCGTGAACACAGGCATAACAGAATGAGAGAATGTTCACAATGAAAACCAGATATGCAGCAGAGGCATCAACAAGCAGCATCATCGTTAAGAAAAATAGATAAACATCTAAAACCTGCTCAATTCCAGAGCACCTTAGCGAATGAAATAAGGAAATTCTTTAAACATTCTGCCCAAGCCATTTTCCCATGTCCAGAAAATATCAGAGCCACCGCTAGTGGACCATGGAAAGAGTAAGGGGGATAACGATACTAAGATGAGAAATATGCAAAGCTTTGCAAGCATTATAGATAGGAATAAAAGAATGAAATATGTGTCTGCTGATCCTCAGATTTTCCGTTCTATGACATTTGACAACAGAACTCAGGGGAATGCAGGCATCAATTAAAAGCGCAAAAACCTAATTCTACATTTGCATCCCCCCCAATGCCACCAGAGTACGCATCCTCACTGACACACTGAACACAATCGAAGTCCCTCATTACGCAACGAAACCCTCGAACACGCTTTCCCCTTCGCGAACGAAGGGATGACGACCACTAATTCCACGCAATTTACTTAGGAACACCCCAATCGAGCAGAATTCCACCTCCCAAGAAGATCCCCGCCACCGCGGCAGTCACAGAAGAGGGGGGGGAAGGAGACGCATTACCGTAAACTCTCTCAGAGATCTCCAGAAGCCGATCCGGCGGCTTCCGGTAGAAGAGCCTCCTGAACAGCGCCATTCGCAGGTCCCCGTGCGGGCGCCGTCCCTCCCCCCCGCCCGGCGCAGACCGGAAGACCTCCCCGCAGCAGAAGGGTGAGAATTAGGCCGGAAGCAAGGCGAGATCCCACGAAATCCGGCAGAGGGCGGGCGACGGGGCGATCGCGGGCGGGGCTTCGAGATCGACGGCGGCAGCGGGGGGCGATTGCGACCCGCCTGCCTCCCCCCAACCCCTTTTGTTCCCCTTTCTTGTTTCTCCCACTGCAGGGGGGGTTGGGGGGGATGGGGGAGAGAGCCGGGGAGGGAAGCCAAACGAAGGGAGAAGCCGAAGTGGACTGGCCAGAAGAAAGGTTTGGACCTGCAAGTTGGGGAAGGGAAGAGGGGGGGGGGGGGGAGAGAGAGAGAGGGCGCTGGCTGGCCGGGCCTGGGTCGCTGTAAGAAGGTAGCCACGTTGGATATACGCGATTTTAGAGAGAGAAGGGAGGGCGAGGGGGGAGGGAGAGGGGGGAGGGAGGAGAGAGAGAGAGAGTGGAACGACCTCGAGGGGCGAGGGGGTGGCTGCAGGTCGGACAAGAGGAGTCGGTGGCGGTCCCGCTGGATAGTTAAATTAATTTTGGGAAAAATTAAAAAATTAGGCAGATTAACCGAGATGGCGGGCGGGTCTGCGACGGCAACCGCTTTGCCATCTGCCGGTGTCTGGCGATCCAATCACGATATCGTGAGGTTACCGCAGTCCCGGGGGCCTTCGGTCACATCGACGTGCAGGCTCCCCGGGCCCGGGGAGGGTTGTTTGGCTGCGTTAACCAGAGAGTGACGGTAACTCTCTGAGCCAAGGGGGAGCGGCGAGTCGTCGCTGCGGCTCGCGAATCCCAGCGCCCGTGACGTCCTTGTTGTCAGATGACTCGGATCGCTTTCTTCTCTCGGGGCGGGCGCACCGATAAAAGTAGCAGCCTCGCAATTGCTGCAGTGACATCAAAATTAGGCTTCATACTTCGTATACTTGTGCTCAATTGTCGTTGTTAGTATAATAGTAAGAAGGCCCTAGTCAAAAAAGGACAAAAGTAGAGTAAAGAAGTCTCTTAACCCTTCCAAAAAAAAAAAAAGACTCCCGGCAATTAGAAATATCTTTGTTTAATTGAGTATAACTGTTCATGCTATTGATTTAAGAAAGACACTTCAAACTATCATCATGTGGACGAAGCTAGAGGGTTTGGCTTAATCCAAATTATGTTTGAGGTTATGGCGCTGTTTAGAAGAACCCCATGTTGTGAATGAGAACAAAATTAATATATTTGTTACATTTATAAGTGCAATGAAGTGTATGGTATCTGAGTGACGTCACGTTGGATGTCAAGTGAGTTGACAGATGACAGTGGCGGTGAGCGGCCGGCGACAACAAATGGCAGTGGTTGATGATTAATGGCCGAGCCAAGGGGTAAGAGGGGGCAATTGCTCCCCCATTAATTTCTTGCATAAATTGCTCTCCTCAATTTTTTACGTGAATTAAAACATATGGATATGTGAGAAAAAAATTAAATTTTATTAATTATCCCCCTTGTGTTGCGTACCTATGAGTAATTAATCTTATTAATTGTCCCTCTTTCTAAATATTTATGACTCCGCCACTGTCGGCAGTGGTGGCCGGTCATTGGCAATTAACAAGTGGACTCTAAAATATGATATTTAAATTTTAAAATATAAAATTTACACTCTAAAATATTATTCTTATAATTTAAGAATATTGACAAGACTTTTAATAATAATTTGAGATCTAAATATTAATCTTAACTCTAAAATATAA
Source organism: Colocasia esculenta (assembly GCA_014218235.1). NCBI lineage: Eukaryota > Viridiplantae > Streptophyta > Magnoliopsida > Alismatales > Araceae > Colocasia > Colocasia esculenta. Next base: position 415,666 of record JACBKR010001264.1, read on the forward strand.
TATTAGTGACTTTAGATTTCACTGTCGTTTGACATTAATCATTGTTTCTGATCACCGCCGTCCGTCACTCATATCTACTCTCTCTATCTACTTACTTATGTGATAATTATCATAGTATCATATTGAGAGTTGTATAAATTGATATCTTAGTCTAGTATATTTATTATATTTAGATAAGTACTGTGTAAATTTGATTTCGGCAGGGAACCCCGTCAACGGATGGAAGTGGTGCCGGAGCTATTACCGTCAGCTGGAATTGGAATTAGCGAAGCCATGACGGCACGCGCGTATCCACGGATCCCTGGACGCGATATATAAATAAACGTGGCCATCCAGGCGGGACCACGCACCGAGGACACATGCTGCGGATCCGGGCTCCGACGGTGACCGGGCTCCCGCAGAGCGGGCCTGAGACCCCCGATTCGGGTGGATCCGGTGGGTCGGGTTTCGGTGTTCGGATACGGGATCAAGAGGGGTCGGAACTCGGTAGAGGTAAGGGATAGACATGATGACGAGAGCGACAAAAGGAGGAGGGGCCGTGGCAGACAAAAAGGTCGCTAATGGATTGCTATTATGGCATGTGGACGCGGGCTGCTCTTGTAGGGCAGTAGGGGGCATGGCGGAATCTTTGATCTGTCGCGCGGGGGGGGGGGGGGGTTGCACGATGTAATCACAGCCGTCCGTTCAGATACCTCGAGATATGTTAAGATTTTTTTCGTGGGCTGTGACGAGGAAGGCCCATTAAGAGATGGACTGCTGCGGAGTGGGCTACGGTCCGTTTTGATCTTGGGTTCCAGACTTCGAGCTACTTACATCCGCCGGCCGCCGCATGCAGCCAAACGAATCCTTTTTCAAATATATGTATTCCATTGTTTTTACCAAAGTATATGCTCCACCATTATGGTCCATTTTGACCATGGGTAAAAATAAACAAAATAATTTAAAAACTTGTACCCTTGGTAGGCTGTCGATTCCCCTTTTTTGATCCGATTGTCAAATGTGCTTTGCCAAGTGTATGGAAAAAATTACATATATGTTTTAAAATCGATCGTATTTAAATATAAACATCTAAAATTTTTATAAGGGTTTTGGCATATAAACTATTGGTAAAAGTGTAATTGCAAGACAACTATGCTTGCAAACATATTATCGAGTATATCCTTGTGTGACGTCAAATAGTGCAAATCTGTCATGGTAGTTAACTTTTGTTCATGGGAAAGTGATAAGATATTTAGATTCCGATTAAGGTGCCGTTTGGAAATAAGTTTGAGAAAGGTAAAATTAGATTCTAATGATTGGAATCTCACTCTTTCTCACTCTACTTTTCAAATGAGAAAAAGTGATTGTGGATTCTCAAAAAATAAATTTTGAAAAAATAGAGGAAATGTAGAGAGATTGTGGATTCTCAAAAAACTAGGTTGTATGAGCTTTTTAGGTGATTTTGACTTTTGAAAAAGTGGAATCACTAAAGTGTGTTCTCAAACGGTACCTAAGTCTTTGTGTAGTGACCTTCTGTTAGTGGTGTTTAAGGGTTTTGAACAGATCCCATCTTCTGTCGATCTTGTTCGAGAAAGGAGAGAGCTACATCAATTGCTCGTCTGAGGAGAAAGCTGCGCCTACTTCGTTGGAGAGAGCCGTTGCTGTTTAGCTCTTGAGGAAGGAGAAACCAACAAGAAAGTCGATCCAATGAAGGAGAAATCAACGAGAAAAGCAACTCCATAAGATTGTAAAAGTTTGCAAGATAGGAGTTGGCGAGAACATGAGCCAGGGTTCTACAATATTTCCATACCATTAAAATATAATTGTAACAACAAGGGAAAAATAAATTAATGTACTAAATTCAAATTTATTCAAAATAAGTCCGTAGATCTGACCTAAAATATTATAGATCTAAGGTTAAAATTGTTGCATTTGGTTTCAAACCACTTGCCACAAGTTTTTACTTCAACATAATGCTTCAAATTAAAAAAATAACTAAGAGAAAACCTATATCTAAGTTAGAATTTTACTTTGGCTAGATCCAAATGAAATAAAGCTTAAAAATATCCCTAATTAAACGTACACCACTTCCTTAAACCAAATCTGAAAAAAAGACGAAAAATGAACAAAATAATAAAAAATGGGGAGTTGGAACTTGGAAGGGAGCTGCCGCCATTTGAACGTAAGGGGCAAGGAAGAAAGAAAGGGAACGGGAAGGGTTCGTAAAGAAACCCGAACCGCGCCGACTTGGTGCGGTTTTGGCCAGGGCTTAAAAGACCGGTTCGTTACGGTTCGGGAACATCGTCCCCTCTGCAGCTGCCATCTTTCCCGCGGCCGTGGTCGGCGCCCTCGCAGCTAGGGTTCATCGACCAGACCCCTGCCGCCGCCTCCGGTCGCTGCGGGCCTGCGGCCGATTGCTTTCATCTCCGGAAGTTCGCTTCCCCGTCTCCTCTGGGTCCGGACCTTCGCCCGCTCTCTTTGTCCTCGCCTCCCATCCCAGGTGCTGTCTCTTCCCGGCAACTATGATTTGGATTGCGTCGCCCCTTTCCGTTCTTTTCTTTTCTCCCTTTTGAGCACAACAAAATAGGTTTTGTCGTTTTTTTCATCGGAATCTCTGTAGTTTATAGAATACGAGCTTTTCCTCTCCAATGATGCGTTTGATATGCATACTTCAGTTTTTTTTGCAGGACTTTAATAGTTTTAGGAATTTAACACCCATATCAGCAAGATGATGCCCGAGGAGGTAGCACCAGGGATGTTCAGGCCCCAACAGACAGTGGGCAGCGTTCTGTGCTGTATGTGTGGGATTCCGATGGAACCCAATGCTGCCAACATGTGCATCAAATGTCTCCGCTCCCGGGTGGACATCACGGAGGGCTTACAGAAGCACGTGACAATCATCCATTGCCCGGAGTGCAACAGCTACCTTCAGCCACCAAAAACATGGATCAAGGCTGAGCTGGAGTCCAAGGAGCTGTTGACATTCTGCATTAAGAGACTCAAGAATATGAACAAGGTTCGGTTGGTTCATGCCGAGTTTATATGGACCGAGCCACATTCCAAGAGGATCAAGGTGAAACTGAGAATCCAGAAGGAGGCCCTGAACGGTGCAATTCTTGAACAACCATACATCGTGGAGTATACCCAACAAGAACACATGTGTGAGTCCTGTACTAGAGTGCAGGCTAATCCGGACCAGTGGGTTGCCTCTGTCCAGGTTCGGCAGCATGTTCCTCACCGGAGGACCTTCTTTTTCTTGGAGCAGCTTATTCTCAAGCATGGAGCAGCAGAGAGGGCAATAAATATAAAGGAGATGGATCAGGGCATTGATTTCTTCTTTGGTAACAGGAGCCACGCCATTAAGTTTGTGGAGTTCCTGGGAAGCGTTGTTCCTGTTAGGAGTCGCAATGACAAGCAGCTTGTGTCTCATGACTCGAAGAGCAACAACTATAATTACAAATACACGTTCTCTGTGGAGATTTGCCCAATTTGTCGGGAGGATTTGATTTGTCTCCCACCAAAGGTGTCAAATAATTTGGGAAATCTTGGACCTCTAGTGTTATGCATGAAGGTGAGCAATAACATATTCCTTGTGGATCCAATTACCCTACGAAGTGCTTTTCTCGATGCCAATCAGTACTGGAGATTGCCTTTTAAGCCACTGCTTACTAGTAGGCAGCTTGTGGAATATCTAGTATTTAATGTTGAGGTTGAAGGTCCAAAGATCACGATTGGTAAGAAAGATTATTGTCTAGCCTATGCTGAAGTGGCACGGGTATCAGATGTTGGAAAAACTTTTATCGTGAGAACCCATCTTGGTCATCTCTTGGAACCTGGACATACTGCACTTGGGTATGATTTGTATGGAGCCAATAGTAACGATCCTGAGCTAGAGAGGTACAAAGGTCTTGTCCTTCCTGAGGTAGTACTTATTAAGAGGAGCTATGAAGAAGAGCACAAGAAGACACATGGAAAACCTCGTCCTTGGAAGCTGAGAAATATGAGGATGGAGGTGGAGAGCTCTTCAAAGGGGAAGATTGATGAAGAAAAGAAGAACACAGAGTATGAGGAATTCTTGAGGGACTTAGAGGTTGATCCGGAATTGAGATTTAATATATCATTTTATCGCAATAAAGAACGTGCACCATCAGAGATGGCATCAACTGATGAAGATGATGAACCTGTTGAATTGGAAGATTTGCTTGCTGAACTTAAACTAAAGGTTGGGGAAGAAAATGACAATAGTGATATGGCAGAGTAACTTCCAGCCTGGTACTCTTTTGGACAACAGTTCTTCTAGGTATATATTTTTCATATTTTTATGGTCTGCTTCCATCACTTTTAAGCTATATCATGGCTCCTTTTCCTTTTTTTGTTGTTGTTTTAATTGAGACAATGAAGGATGTTTATGAATTTTGATGTATCTTTTAGCTACTTCAAATTCCTGCTTTGCTTAATTCATTGGCGTCTGAGGTAGGATATCTAAATCAGTTTTTGATGGCTCACTTTAACTATATGAATTTATTTGATAAGCTGCATCATATACCAATAGAGTCAGTAAAATGCCAGCTAAACTGAAATGGTCCTGAAAGAATGCGCAGCAGGAAGTTCTTTTTACAACCAGCAGTAACATTAATAAGATGGAATTATCGTTTTTTGCATTTTAATTTGCTCAGGAAACACCACTTTACCTCGATATTTTAATTCTTTGTATTCTGCTCAAAGCACAGTTTGAAAATAATTAATATGTTGCATTTTTGCATTTAAAAATCTGGTGGAATAAATAGAAACATACATGCTACTATCATGAATGATATGGGGTGAGAGGAACAGGAGAATTTTTGCCAGGAGGATCGGATGCACACTCTCTTTGAGGCTATTTGTAGCAAAGTTAGGGAATGGGCGTTGACCATCTGTAATGTGGATAAGGCCAAATCTGCACTTTTGCTTTTAATGGGTGCTGAGATTGGGTACATATTCAGGGTAAGATGGTGTTGTATAGGTGGCTTAGCTGCATTTTGGGGTTTCTTTTTGTTGGCCTATCACAACAACCAACGGCACGTGAATCGGAGCATAAATGAAGCTTCTGTGCTGGGTTGCGATAACAGTGCTGGTGCACCGCCGATACTGTAGCAACTCGGATACTGTAGCAACTCGGGCTGAACGGGTCAAACCGGGTTTGACCAATGCACATTAAAGTGGGGGCCCGGTTTCTTCTTCTCCACCCTCTTTCCTCTAACCATACAGGGAGAAGGGAGAAGCCAGAGAGGGGGGAAAAGGGCAGCGGCGTCGGCTGCGATGGCGGGGAAGAGGGCTGCCGGGGCGAGGGTGGCGGGTCCCGCGGCGGCGATGACGGCGCCAGAGAGCGGGTCCGGCGGCGGAGGCTCCGGTCTCGTCTCTTCCTTCCCTCCTTCCCCTTTTTCTCCTTCGGCGACCGCGGGCTGGAGGGGGAAGGCGGAGGCGGGCTTGGAAGGGCGCGGGCAAGGTGAGGCGGGCTGGAGAAGGGCGCGGCTGGTGAGGGAAGGGTTGCAAGGGGGGGGGGGTCTGCGCTGGGGACGCGAGCAGCGGAGAAGGCGGTGAGCAGGGGGGATAGGGACGCGCAGGGGGAGCGAAATGGGGGGTTTCCGGCGATGGAGAGGGGGGTTCGAGCAGGGGCCTGGCGGGGAGAGAAAGTGAACAGGGGAGTAGGTGGCCCACTGGGGTTCCGGAAGAAGGAAGAGGGCGCAAGGGAGAGTTGGGGAGCGAGCAGAAGGATTCTTCCGGGAGGGTGGAGAGAGAGAATCGGGAGAGAGGGGGTCTGCCGGGGGTTTCCGTGATGGAGAGAGGGCCGACTGGTGGGGGGGGGCGTCGCGCTGGGAAAAAGGGGAGCCGGCGCAGGGGTTCGCAGTAGAGGAAGCGGGGACGACGGCAGCGTCGGATGGGGGTGAAGAGGCACGAGGGATCGCTGTCTTCTCTGATACCAAACTGATGCGGACAACAAGAGAGAAGGAAAGAACGGAGACGAGAAGATTGGGGGAGGACAGGAAGAAGAGATGGGGAAGAACAGGGCGGTGGGGCTTCTCACCTCCTTCACGGGATCCCAGCACACACATACGCAGAGTTCTCTGCAACTCCAAAACCGCTCCCATTTTGAAAGCAACTGTTCGATTTTCAAAGCATTCTTTCTGGTTCTTCGTTCACAAAAGACTGCTACATATAAGGCCAACTGAAAGGCCAAGAGACAGAACCAGAAAAAGACTAACAACCTTCAACAAACCAAAAATAACAAACTTGTCCCTCACTTGCTAATAAACCTTTCTTACCTAATTTAGACCTCTTAATTCTACCTGACTAAATCAACTCCACTAAAATAAAAATTACATAATAAAATCAATTGATGTCAATATATCGCCAGTCGTCTGCAGTCTCGAGTCTCGTTCTGCGTCCGTCACAGTCCGGTCCCCATCAAAATATCAGCCACCAAACAGTTCTGTCCCCCTTTGTAGGCCACAATCTCTTCCAATTCAACAGCATCTGTCTGACCCCAAAATGGGAGGGGATGGTGTAATGAACTTTAGCAGCTATCTCCCTCCAAACTGAAGAGGCAAAGGAGCATCCACTGAAGATGTGATCAATAGACTCATCGTCCACTCCACAGAGAACACAAGAGGTCTGCATATCAGGCAGGTTGCACCCATCCATTTGCCAGAATTGAAGGGATCTGCATTCATAATTGCTGCCTTATTAAACAAATGAAGATCTCTGAAACCCATTCCTCTACCGATTTTTGGTTTTTGCATTCTTTCCCAAGCTACCAATGGCAATCTACTGGTCAGGCTGGGGCTCCGTGCTCTTTCTTTCTGTGTGGGCCGATGCCGGGGATTGCTTTCCATTCCTCTGACCCCACCAAAATTCCTCTGAATGGCCATCAGATTCTTAATTATGTATTTGGGGATAAGGATAGTATTCATTAGATGCACTGGAATAGCATTGAGTGAATTTAATCAATACTGATTTTCCAGCTGAAGACAAAGTATTGGATTTCCTCATGCTTAATCTACTATTGCATCTATCTTCCTGCATCTTCAATTGATCCCCTTTAGACCGACCCATAGACATTGGAGCTCCCAAGTATGTTATTATGTGTGGAAGTTCCCCACAGCCCAGACATATTATGGCTGAAGATCATTCCCGATTTCTGCATGTTGATGTGTTGCCCAGAGGCCCCAGACCATTTTGTAAACTCCATAATGATATTCTTTATTTCAGTCTCCCCTCTTTCTTAAGCATTGCCAAAGACAAAGATATCATCAGCATACAAAATAGTGATTGTTGGTGCTCTGGGGTTAATTTTAAAACCCTTGATCCTTCCTTTCTCCAACTTCTTAGCAAATAAGGCAGATAAGGCTTCAGCACATAGCACAAGAGATGGGGAGATGGACACCCTTGTCTTATACCACTGGAAGGCTTGATCATACCTGTAGCCTGACCGTTAATATTAAGTGAGTAGGTAGCTATTGTGGTACAGGTCATTGACTCATTATCAAGTCAATAGCCTTGGAAGAGAAGCCATGTTTCTCCAGCATACTCTTAATAAACTTCCATTCTAGCTTATCATAAGCTTTTGACAAATCAGCTTTGAGACCAAACACTCCTGACTTCTCCCCTTTATGCTGCATTGAATGAATCAGTTCTTGGACAATAACAATACAATCAGTGATGTGCCTGCCCGAAATGAAAGCGCCCTGATTTGGAGAATAAGATCTTTAAGGTGCTCTTTAATCCTTGCAGCCAGAATTTTAGCAATGATTTTATAGAAGGTGTTGCTGAGGCTAATGGGACAAAATTCTTCAACTTTGGATGCATTGGGTATTTTGGGAATAAGGGTTATCAAAGTATGATTTAAACCGGGAGGAAGATAAGCATAATGGGAGAAATTTTGAACAAAATTGTAAAGGTTTTTTTTTCAGTATATCCCGATGACTTAGCAAGAAAGAGACAGTGATTCCATCAGGCAGGAGATTTATGGAGTGGGAAAGATTTAATGGTATTCTGAATTTCTTCCAAACATGGGCATCTGCAGATGTTTAATTTTCCCAGAGAGTTTACTTGTTCTGAGTTGTAGATTAGTGGGGATGGACACGGGATAGGATGAAGAGAACAGATTTTGGAAGAAGTCAATAAAATGAGTTTTGATGATCTCTAAATCTCCAGTCCACTCCCCACTTGGTAATTGAATCCACGAGATGTAGTTTTGGCTTCTTCTATTTGTAGTTGTGATGTGGAAAAACTTGGAGCATCTATCTCCCCGTCCCCTGAAACCATTGAATCTTTAGCTCTTTGATGCCAGAAGTGTGCTTCTTGCTCATATAAGTTCTCTAACTCTTTTTTTAATTTCAGCTCTTGCTTTAAAGAGTCATCCGAGATAGGCCTCCTGCTGAGTATTTCAAGATGTTTCTGAATCTTGAAGATCTTTTCTTGAAGATTAGGATAATGCTTCTTCTTCCATTTTCTAATTTTCTTCTGAAGATCCTTCTTATTTGCCTCATACTTTTCATTCAATGACATACCCAAGCTCCAGTGCTTGTTAATCACCTGCCTGAACTCAGCTTTATGAAACCATGTTGCTTCCATCTTGAAAATATTTGTTTTATACCTTCGGAATCCCATGGTGTCAAGTAAAATAGTGTTGTGATCACTGGCTGTGCAGGGAGGCGATGGGCAGAAGCATGAGTGTGCCTATACCTCCATTCCCCATCCACCAAGACCCTATCTAATCTTTCTCTGATATGAGATCTAGCAGATCTTCTATTGCTCCATGTGAAGAGTGGACCTTGAAAACCCATATCGATAAGTCCCCATAGAATGAATGAAATTTGTAAAGTGGGCGACCTTGTGGAACTGATGCGGAACGGCCAGAAGAAAGAGGGTAGGAGGAAGAGAATGGGGTAGAAGAGAAGGCCAAACGAGAACGGTGGCCACTATGGGGCTTCACACCGCCTCCTACCAGGAGCCCTAGGGTTACTGTCCTCCCATCCCTAAGGATGGGAAATGAAGGGTGGCTAAATCAAAGCGTTTATTATGTTTTATTTGGCTTTTTAAAAGATCCAATGGTTGTAACTTTATTTGGCTTTACAAATTCCTAAGGTCATTAAAATAATTAAGTTGAAGTCTTTTGGATTTCCTAAGTCTTAAGTAAGGTTTTATTAAGTGTCTTTTCGTATGAAGAGTCTATTGTTTTGAAGTCTATATATAGAGTCTTGTAACTAAGGATGATGAAGTAGAGAAGAAGAAAATTTTGAGTTGAGTGCCTCCGAAAATGGAGTTTGTGTTTGGATGCGAAGCCCCCGGGTGAGAAGCCCCTAGATGGTCCCTACGAAAGGGAGGGTGCAAAGCTTACACTCCCACCTCCTATTCCTCTTTCCGGTGAGTTTTCGGCGACCTTCCCTTTTCTCTCTCTTCCTTACCCTCTTTTCTCTCTCTGTCCCACATCAGTTTTGGTATCAGAGCAAATCCCGATCTCGGGCAACGTCTTCTTCTTCTTCCCCGCTCTTCTTCTTTGCGCGAAGACCCCCTGAGCGCACACTCCCCTCGTACGTCACCGCCCCTCCCGAGCTCTCTCCCTCTCGGTCGCTCGCGACACCCTCTCCCTCACTGCATGCGCGATACGCCCCCGCCGCCAGGCCACCTGCTTGCCGTCGACCACTCCCCTCTTCCACTTCGCTGCTGCCGTCTACCCACCAGCGCCTCGCCGCCATTTCCCCCATCGCTCGCAAGCTCGCTGCAAACGCCTGCACGCACTTAGGTTCGCAGTACCCTGCCTCGTCGACCGTGCCTGGGCTATCCTAGGCCAGCCACGTCGTCCACCTTCGTCCCCCCGCGCCAATGCCCGCTCGAGCGGGCCCCTCACGGACGCCCCAACCCCGCCGCACCCCGCCACCCCTCGCCACCCCCTCTTTCGGTCCCTCGCTCTCTCGCCACTCTCTCTCTTTCGCTCTCTCGGCTTCATCGGCAGAAGAAAAGGAAGAATAGGAGGGAGGAGACGTCGCCGTCCATCACCCTCGTCGTCCGTCGTCGCGCTGCCGGCTCTGTCGGCAATCGCCTTCCCCGACATCGCAGTCGTCGCGGCTGCCCTTCCCTCTCCCTCTCTTTGGCTTCTCCTACGCAAGGGTTGGTAGAAAGGGGTGGGTGGAGAGAAGAAGAGCCCGACCACTTTAAAGTGGATCGGTGGACCGGTGGGGTCAAACAACTACAGTAAACTGGCGTGTTGCAGTGCACGGGTGGTGCACCACGGCTGATATCGCATCGACATCACTAAGGCCTCGTCCTTGCTCCGACTCACGTATCATTCATGCAGTTGTGGTTGTATTAGTGAGGCCGACCTCTCTCCACAACTTGTCAACAGTAGTACCTCGTATTGCGTGCCATAACACTTTGAGAGCTTTTGTGCCCACCTCTTGAGGTCATCTCGGGCTCTGTTTTGCATGTAGATCATATTAATGGCTTCTTCACAGCGACGCCAACTAGACTAGTGCACCGACATCGACAACGTGCATATGCCCCCCACTTCAAAACTCGAGGACGAGTTTTCTCGAATCGATGGAGAATGATGGGAAATGAAAGGTGGCTAAATCAAAATCTTTATTATGTTTTATTTGGCCTATTAAAAGACCCAATAGTTGTAACTTTATTACAAATTCCTAAGGTCATTAAAATAATTAAGTTTAAGTTTTTTGGTTTCTTAAGTCTTAAGTAAGGTCTTTATTAAGTGTCTTTTCATATGAAGCATCTCTTTGTTTTGGGGGCTATATATAATCATGTAACTAATGGGATGAGGAGGTACGAAAGAAGAAATAAAAAGTTGAAGAAAATGAAAAGCCATGAGTTGCAGAGCTCGGAGTGCTATTTGTGGGATCCGATTTTCCTGTCTTCTTCCTCCTGGGATGGGAGGACATCGACTTTGCACGAGGAGAGATAAAATTTGAATTCGAAAAGTGAAAGCTTCCGTGCAAATGTGTGGGCTGGAGAGTGCAACTCGACCGATCAAATTCTATGATAACATGATGTGCTGCCATCCAATCCAATCCCATATGAATATGGGTAGCCGATGATTCAATAATCCGTCATCCCTCGTCAAAATAATGAAACGTTTGTGATGTTGTGACATTTTTAACAAATAGGTGAAATTCTACAAAAGCTCTATCACTGTTAACAACAATCTCATCAGTCTTCAACAATGCGTCAACAATAGGTTGGGAAATATAACTCTCCTGATGTTGATCATCCAGAAATACTCTTGTTCGTTTCTTGTTCGGCAGGAGGACGTCAAAACTAAAATTAGATGGGGACATGTGACAAGAGATTACCTAGGACCCCTAGAACAAATCTGTCCTGCTGTCGGGACTGAAGCTCATGGTAACTAAGTCGAGCTCGCTGAGACGAAGCCAACGATACGAACGACACATGAATCGGTGGTCGGACATCGAACCCCCTAAACAGCACTCTGAGCTCTGCAACTCATGGCTTTTCATTTTCTTCAACTTTTCATTTCTTCTTTCGTACCTCCTCATCCCATCAATTATATGATTATATATAGCCCCCAAAACAAAGAGATGCTTCATATGAAAAGACACTTAATAAAGACCTTACATAAGACGTAGGAACTTAAACTTAATTATGTTAATGACCTTAGGAATTTGTCAAGCCAAATAAAGTTACAACCATTAGGTCTTTTAATAGACGGAACTTAGAACTGCCACCCCAACTTTTTCTGACTTGGATGTAATAGTATTAAAATCCTTAAAAAGTGTACGTGGTTTATCACTGCTGGATATATATTCTGAGATCTCATTCCAAAGCTTTTTCCTTTTAACCGAATTAGTAGTAGGGGGTGTCAATTGGGCCGGGCTGGCCCGGAGGCCCAGAAGCCCGGCCCGAAAAAGAATAGGGTCGGGCTTGGGCTTTGTGAGGCCCGTCCCGGCCTAGTCCGGAATTTATAAATATAAATATAAAATTTATATTTAGAAAGTGAATTATATTTGTTTTTTCTACTATAAATTTACTCAAAAAATATAATCATTTATAAATTGAATGTTAATATAGATATAAGTAAAGTATATATTATTTTTATAGATATATTAAAATTATATATAATATAGATAAAATTAATATTTTTTTTATATTTTTAGGTCGGGCCGGGCTTAACTGGGCTTTTCTTGGGCCCGGGCCGGCTTTTGGGAAACCAGGCCTGGGCCAGGCGCCCGGCCCATTGACATCCCTAATTAATAGGAGCATATACACAAATACTCTGCCAATCCTTGATAGGATCATGAGATTGAAGAGATAAAGCAACCAATTATTTGATGTATATTCGACATTAATATTCAGATCCAATGTCCACCATCTGCACATTCCACCAGATCTCCCTTGAGCTTCTTGTATATGGAAATTACCAATGTTTCTGGAAGTCAGGAATTTTGATGCTTGATCAGCTTGGGCCTTAGTTTCTGAGAGGAACCAAATATCAGGCTTGAGAGACCGGTTGAGCTGGTCAATATAGAAAGCTGTAGAGGTCTCACCCATTCCTCTACAGTTCCAAGCAATAATTCTCATTTTGGGGACTGGTTCCAGTTCAGGCCGGCTGCCTCCACCTTCCTTGGACAACTGGGAGATGAATGGATAGGTTGGGTCTTAGAGGAAGATGAGCTTTTGTGATGAAATTTTTTTGTGGCTAGGGTGCATCCACTTTTAAATCTCATGAAGCCATGAATACTTTTGTTGTTTCCTTAGCTATAGGATATATGAGCTTAGACAAAACTTGAAGGCAGAGATCAAAAGGAAAGGGGTCGAAATACTGGTGGCAATGGAACCGGTAGCATAATGACAAGGAAATTGCTGCCATATCTTTGTTTTGTAAACTTTTACTTTTTGTCAGGTTTTTAATTCTTGGGCCGTGGGAGAAAGTGATGGGTATATCAGTTAAGGGGAGCTTAGCAATGGGATCCCCTGAAGGAGAACCACCCTTTGGTTTTGTTAAGGTGTCAATGTGGTCCCAAGTAAGTTTCCTTTTAGCTGGAATAAAAGAAGTTAGCAGGTCAGTGCTGAGTTGAACTGGGACGGAGACTAGGGAACTTAGAGAGTTCTGAAGATTGTGCTTAGAAACCTCTTGTAAAGGGATTTTTGCGGAATGGTAAGAAAGGGATGAAAATATCTTTGATGGATTCAGGGTCTTATCTGCGGATACTGGGTGTCAGAAGCATTGAATTTTTGAACCCCAATCTGAGACCAATCCTGAATAGGGTCTACAAAATTTGAATTGTCCTCAGGCAGAATAGGCACCTCAACCTCAACTGGGTCAGGACCTGCTTCCTGCATCCTCCAGAAATCACAGTACAAGGGGATGTATGGCTTCCCATGCTCTGCACATGCCCATGCATGGATGGCAAAAACGGGCGGGTCGGGGTCGGGGTCGGGCGGTCGGGGTCGGGTCGGCGCCCGCGACCCGAGTTGGCGCGGGAAGTGGCCGGGATCCGCGGATTCCCGGTAGGCGGGCCGGATCCGCGGGGTCGGGCGACTCGCGTCCCGACTACCCCGACCCGCCCGACCCCGCGGATCCCCCTTTAAGGAGGGATCCCGTCCCGGGACTGCGCAGTCTGCGCAGTCCCGGGACCTCCCTCCCAGCCCCCTTCCCAGCCCCCTGCCCCCCCTCCCCCCGCCGGAGCGCCTCCCTCGCCGCCGCCGCCGCCGCCGGAGCTCCGGGAGGCTCGCCGTCGGCCGCCGCCGCCGGCGCCACTGCAAGCAGCCGCCGGCGCCCTTCCTCTCTCTCTGTTCTCTTCTCTCTCTTCTGTGAGGTGAGATTTTTTATTTTTTATTTAAAAATCTGAAAAAATAGGAAATGGTAAATAGGCTATAGATCTGTAGATCTATAGCATATTTAACATGTTTATGACTTCATTCTCTTAAATCTCCAGATTTAGCCCTAATTAGGGTATAAAAATTAGGGATTTGTGTCATGAATGAAATTAATGTGCAATTGAGTGATTAATAGAACTATTTTAGTTGATTAGAGTTTGTTGGTAGACTTAATTGCATTACATTAACTGTTTTCCCTGAAAATCCCCAAATGACCCTAATTAGGGTTTAAAATTTAGGGATTTTAGGTCTTTAATGTAATTATTATGTAATTGAGTGTCCAATATAGTTATTTACTTGATTAGAGTTTTGTATGAACATTGCATGATCTGTTTTTTTTAATTCTCAACTTAAACCTTAATTAGGGTTTAAAAAATAAGAATTGTAGGTCATTAATATATAAATGTGTAATTGAGTGTTCAATGTGGTCATTTGAGTTGATTAGAGTTTTGTATGTACAATATTTATAGTCTATGATATTTTTTTCCATAAATTCCCAAATTAAACCCTAAATAAGGTTTAAAAATTAGGGATTATGTGTAATTAACGTGCAATTTAATTGCATTCTTACACAGGAATATGGCACATCATGAACATGAAGAGCAAGAGGTGGAGCAGGCCATTGATCCTGGTTGGGCTCATGGTACTCTCCTTGATGCATCTAAGAGAAAAGTGAAATGTAATTGGTGTAGAAAGGAGATGTTTGGAGGCATTTATCGCCTTAAACAACATCTTGCTGGGATTGCTGGGAATGTTTCAAAATGTCCGAATTGTCCAATGGAAGTGAGAAATGAAATAAAAGCATATCTGAAGGGGAAGAAAGCAGAAAAAATATTGACAACTCAGCAGCAACAAGAACTTCAAGATGAGCTTTCTGGGAGACAGATTCGTAGAGATTATGATCTACCAATTCCTGTGGATGATGATGATGATGATGATGATACTGATCCTGAGTTTACTGCAGCGGCACATGCTAGTCGCCGTTCTTATGCGGAGGAAGATGAGAGACGAAGGGGTTTAGGCACATCAGGTGCACATGTGTCTAGAGATGACTCTAGGACATCTCTTCCTAGGAGTACACAGGGTCCTATGGATGCATATTTGTATAGATCAAGGTCTGTAAAACAACCAGGAATCAAGCAGGCATTGAAAGGAGTGAAATCCACTGCAAAGGCAGCGAAGGGTGCAATCAAAGGCATTGTCAAATGGTTTTTACATGCAGGTGTCCCAGCACATACGGCAGAGAGCCCATATTTTCAGAGTATGTTGGATGCAATTGCGGAAGCTGGGCCTGGTATTAAGGCTCCTACAAGGAAGTATATTTATGATGCTGGGCTTGATGATGAATATGAGGAGTTGAAAACATGGGTGAGTAGCTTCAAAAATATTTGGAAAGAACGTGGTTGCACCATTATGTGTGATGGTTGGACAGGGACCACAAGAAAATCCATGATAAATTTTCTTGTGTATTGCTGCGAAGGGTCTATTTTCTTTAAATCTGTTGATGCATCTAACAAAATCAAGAATGCAGAATATTTGTTTAAACTTATGGATGCAGTTGTGGAGGAAGTGGGTGAAGAGCACGTTGTACAGGTGTGACTGATAATGAATCGAGCTACAAGGCTGCGGGTAGGTTGTTAATGGAAAAGAGACACCATCTCTATTGGGTTCCATGTGCAGCACATTGCATTGATTAATGATGGAGGACATAGGCAAAGATTCTCATATTCATGGTATCATTGATGATGCTCAGATGATAACTTCCTTTATTTATAGTCACAACAGGATTTTGAATATGATGAGGAAGTACACAGATGGGAGAGATCTCCTTCGTGCTGGTCCCACCAGATTTGCATCCAATTTTATTTCTTTGGAGAGCTTAATGAAATATAGGCATCAATTGGCTCAATTGATTAATTCTGCAGAATTTTTGCAGCATGTAGACACTCTACGGCCTGATAGTAAAGATGTTGCACTCATGGTCCAAGACTTGATTAGCAATGCACGGTTTTGGAGAAGGTTTCCTACTACCTCAAAGTAATAGAGCCTTTGGTACTTATCCTTAGAATGGTTGATGGTGACGACAAAAATGATATGGGATATTTGTACGAGGCAATGGACAAGGCAAAGGAAAAGTTGAGGGAAAGGAATCCTAAAGCATACAGAAAATGGTGGGCCATCATAGACAAGCGATGGGAGATGACTCTCCACCATGATCTTCATGCAGCAGGTAATTTTTTATTGTAATTACTTGCTGAATTATTTTATGATACCATACTTAAACCTCTTTTATCATATGCAGGGTATTTTTTCAACCCTAAGATTCAATATAAAGATGATGTGCACAATGACGGAGAAGTGATGAGAGGCACCATGAATGTCATCACTCGCATTGCAAAGAGCATGAATGAGAGATTAGACGCAGTGGCAGAGGTAGGATAGTATATTTTACTTTACATATGTATGTATTTTATCATTTGACATGACATATGTCATGTGACTCATGTCTTCCATTTTCTAGGTGGAGAGATATAAGATGAAAGTTGGCATATACGGAGCATATGACATGAAATATGCAGCTGGAAGACTCAGTCAGGTGGTTTTACATGTTTGGGTGTTTGCCTAAAATCATAAATATATTCTTTCACCATCCTTATAATGATTAATGTTCGGTTATTTTATTGTAACAGCTGAATGGTGGATCCAAGTCAATTATCACCAAGCTGGGACAAATCCCTTAGCGTATGTTGCAGTGAGAGTATTAAGTCAAACCACTTCTTCTAGCCCATGTGAAAGGAATTGGAGTACATTCAGCCTTATTCACACAAAAATCCGCAATAGGCTGGGTGTGGATAGGCTAGAGAAGTTGGTTTACTGTCATTATAATATGCGTTTAAGGGTGAAGCAAAAAGAAGAAAGGCAAAAGATAGAAAGACAGAGATTCATGCAGCTAGCTGGTAGACATTTGAGGAGGTGGTTCCTGAGATAGATGTTGATGAGTTGCTAAATGAGGAACACCCTTTACATGCTTGGGTGGAGACGAGAGCTGAGGGAGAGCTAGCTGATTTTCATCCTGATGATCGGCTAGTTCAAGCATGTGAAGGAGATGTTTTATTAGAAGAGCATGTACCTGAGAGAGCTGAGAGGCCAGAATTGAGAAGATCTTCCACCGTACATGATACTAGTATTTCTTCATCTCAGCCAGAATTGAGAAGATCTACCTCCCAGTTAGAGCCAAAAGAAAGAAAGACAAAGGCAAGAAGAAAGCAAAGCCAAACAAAGAAAGAAGAACAGAAGAACCAAGAAGAAAATCACAAGAGGTGAAGAGGACTCTCCTGAGGCAGAGACACATATTGGGCAGCCATTTTCTGAGGCTCCACCCCTGCCATCTCATTTGGCTAGATTATATGAGGCAGAGAAATTACATTATGAACGTCGCAAAAAAGAAGAGTACAAAAGAAAAAGAAAAAACAGTGGGGAGTGATGACTCCACCCAATCACCTGATGATGATGATGGTGCTGCTGCAGGTATTGGAGCCACGGGAGGTTATGGGCTTGGGGATATTATGTCAGGATATGAAGATTATTCACAACCACCCCAACAACAACAAGGAAGCCAAGGGGAAGCACAACAGCAGCACGGGGGATATGAAGGCCAACAAAGGCAAGCAGGGCATGATTGGGGATACGGGGCTTCATATCCACCCTTTTTTAGTCCCCCAAAATTGCCATATTCAGACATCAGCTCTAGTAGTGGGCCTAGTTATTTGGGCAATATTCAAACTACTGGATATGGTAGTTTCTTCCCTCCGGGACACTCAGGAGAAAGTTCAAGTCAACAAGCAACAACACCGCGAGGCATCCAAAGAGGATTCCAAGATATTGCAAATTCTTGTTTGGCTTTGGATATACACAGTATGGAGGACATGAGTATGTGCCACCTATTCAATCTCATGAGGTAGAGGATGAGGGTTCAGAAATGTCAAATTGAGAAGGTATTTTTATTTATTTCATGTTATCAACTTGTACATATTTTAATTTTTGCAATGTATGAACATTAATGATTATGTCTTTAGTCATTGTTATTGTTCTTCATGGTACATGAACATGATAAGATTTAAATTTCAATGTGTTTGATTTCAATGAATGTTGTATGTGTCTAGGTAATTTTCTGTAAATTTTAGGGATTTTTCCTGATTTTTCTGATTTTTTTTCATTTTTTAAATAATTTTTACTCTGGCCGACCCAGGGTCGGCCAGACTCCATTGGAGTCGGCCGGCTCCACCGACCGACCCGACCCGACCCGAGTCGGGGTCGGCTGGGTCCGACTCACCCAGCCGACCCGACCCTGCCATCCATGTGCCCATGCGAAGGACTAAAATCTGACAGTGGTACCTGATATTCAGAGGCCTGTGGTCCTTGACCCTTGGTTCCTCCTGAGGTGTCAACTTTTTTTCGAGAAGAGGAAAACAAAGGACTTGAACCACCTATACTAATATCCTCATCCATCCTTTGGATATTAACTGATCTTGGAGCTAGTGTAGAGGCTAGATGGAAATTCTGATTTTGATAATTCCTAGGCCAGTACTATGGCCTAATACATTAGCTCGCCCATCTGATCTTGACTGACCTTTTTTTCAGACCTTCAAATTTGAATACTATTTCAACTTCCATTTTCTTCCTCAAAGCAGGAGACAAAGAATGAATATGCCCTCTACATGCCGTCAGGGCTTCACAATTATCAACCTCATGACCCAAAAGACCACAGAATATGCAAAATCTAGGCAGCCTTTCATACATGACAGGGAATTCACGAATCACACCATCAGGCAATTTAGCTCTAATGTTTTTCTTTAGAGGACCAGAAGTATCAAAGGCAATTTTGATTTTCTTGCACATTCTCTCCATCTACTGATGGCATCTGGGTGAGGTTTGAAAGGGATGCTTTTGTGTCCAGATAATTTCATCATGGCCATCTCTGTATAGAGCTCTTCAGGAAGATTGAACACTCTGATCCACATTTCTGCAGCTTTAAGATTATAGGTTGGAGAACACCTATGTCGACATTTTTCAATGAAGACCAAATCATTATTGAACACCCATGATGTTCTCCGTCAAACTTTATCCACATTTTCTAAATTTGAAAACCTGACTAAGAAGTTGACTGATTGGAAGTTCAGGAAACTCCAATTCCCTTTAGGATTCCAGAGTTCACTGATCCATTCTTTCTGCCCTGCTGGCCTGACTTCTTGATCTATAAGAACTTTGATAACCAAACTATATTTCCAACTATCACTGAGCTCCAAATCATTCTCAGACAAAACAGTAACAGTCCCTTGTGATTCCTCTTCCATCATTTATCTGAAACTGAGAATCATCTCTTCCTCATGGGGGTCAAGTGGGATTTCCTCCCGGTTTCCACAGATGCAGCTTGATGATCCATGCCAAAAGTGAGGGTGGCAGAGGAGAAGAAGAAGGCACAGGTCGAATTGGAAGCAGCAGAAAAGGAAAAAGCAATGCAGGAGACAAATAGAGTAAATAAAGAAGAAAAAAAGGGGGAGAGTCAAAAGGCCAGATAATGCCAATGGATCCAGTGCAGCAAAATGAAAGGAAAAGCCTTGGGATGAAGATATCACACGGGATTCATTGAGGAATAATAACCGCCGACAGATGGGCATAGCAGAGATCAGAATGTATGTCGGGAAAAGGAAATACACAGTGAGAAGAATAAGCAAGTCTGGTTCAGAACCGTTGGTAGTTGGAGAAAAGTAGCTGACCTCCAGTGAACAGTGGAAGATGGTCAGCTGCATGCGGGGCATGGAAGGCAAAATCGCCAGGATCGACCCAGAATCGGTCGATCCTGGATCGGATCGAGGGCTATGGATCCGATTCTGGGGGGAAGTCCCTGAATCGGCAAACTTCCAGCTGGATCGGCCAGAATCGAGTTGGATCGACTGGATCAAGCAAGGATCGACCGATTCCAAACTGATCCAGGCCGATCCAGACTGATCCAGGTCGATTCCCTGAGGCTACCTTCAGGATCTTCTTCAGGCAGGGTTGTCAGGATCCCCTTATTTACCTGAAATATCATTTAAGTAAATGTTAGTATTTGTAGTTTCATTTACTTAAGATATTACATGTAAATAAGGAAGTACCCCCAATTTGAATCTAATAAAAATATCAAAAAAATCATATCTCTTACCAATAAAAAGTCAACTCTCCCATCGAAGAAGAAAATCGCGATTTTGGTGATTTTAGCGAAATGCTAACTTTCTAATTTCTCATAATTTAGCTTATCTAAAAATTTGATAATTCAAATAAATCACATGGAACACTAAAAATTCAAAGTCGGTAAAAAAAGTCAAACGTGCATGTGACTTCTCCAATGGAGCCACTCTCCTACTGACAGCACTTAGTCTGCTTGAGACCTCTCAGGATTTGGTCAAACTTAAGTTATCATCATCCAAACCTCTCAGAATTGGTCAAATTGAGCTACCATCACCCAACTCATGACACTCATGAGTTTGGGTGATGATAGCTTAGTTTGACCAAATCCTAAGAGGTCTCAAGTAGACTTAGTGTTGTCAATAGGAGAGCGGCTTCATGGAGAAGTCATATGCACGTTTGATTTTTTTTTTGTTGGACTTTAGATTTTTAGTATTTTATTAGACATATTTGAATTATAAAATTTTAAATATGTCAAATTATGAGAGATTAGAAAGTTGCTACTTTGATAAAATCACAAAAATTGCGATTTCCTTCTTGGATGGGAGAGTTGACTTTTTATTAGTAATAGATGTGATTTTTTTGATATTTTTATTGGATTCAAATGGGGGATATTTCCTTATTTACATGTAATATCTTAAATAAATGAAACTACAAATTTTAACATTTACTTAAATGGTATTCAGGTCAATAATACACTAAGTCTTTAATATTTTATACTTTTCTTGTATTATTATAGTAGTAATAATACACAAAATCTTATGTTTCATATATTATGAATGCATGTATGATTGGTTTTTTATGCAAATATTAGTTCTTTCAATTTATCAGATTTTCCTTCATTTTTGCTGTTTTTTTCTGTTTTTTTCCTGAATTTTCCTGAATTTTTTCCCCAAAAAAACCATTTTATAAACTGGCCGATCCAGGATCGGCCAGACTTCCCTTGGATCCATGGGATCTTGCGATCCGATCCGATCCAGGATTGGATCGAGCCTGGTCGATCCCGATCCCGATTCCGATCTTGCCTTCCATGATGCGGGGACAACTGTGAGTCAGGAACTTTCAGCTTACTGAGAAATGACAGCTGCGATGATCACCTTGGAGCTTTCATGAGACCAAGTTGGAACAGGACAAAAGGATGATGCAGGGGATAGAAATTTGAGAGTTAGGAAGGGAAAAGGAAGACTTTTGAGGTGGGTTCGCGGGGGGGGGGGGGGGGGGGGATGGAGGGGAAACGACAAGGAGTCAGGCTTGGCATTGTAGTTGGGAAGAATTAGGTTCCGGCAAAGCGGCGCTCAGGGAGACGACTGCTAAGAAGAAATCCGACGGAGCTCGGAGGAGTTCGTCATCGAGAATCCTGGTATCTCCACGGTGAATTGTACCTGAAGGCTTACCTCCGGGATGCACCCACGGTAAAAACATTCGTATGACTTTAGCCTTCTGTATCTAAAGTTATATGAATGAAGCTACTAACATGAGAATGTTTTTACTGTCACATGATTACCAAAAAAGTCTTTTTTGGATCCATACTTTACCGAATAACATGTATTTCTGAATCGAGTATGGAAATTACATCTGAATGAATTTTCAGAAGGCCACATGTTTTAGTGTAACTGAATTGCATTTTCCCCTTTTGGTGTTTTTTATGTGCTCATGTGAGAGCCGTACTTAATACATTTATACTTAGTATGCTGGCATTTTTTCTTCCTTGATGTTTGAGAAGCCTCATTAGTTAATAGATCCCTACAAATGACCCATTTTTTCTACAGTTCATCCCTACTGTTTCTGTCCTTTTAGTTAGGCTCTTCGTTACTGTTCTATTTTTGACCTTGACTGCCTAAGGAATGAAAGTAGACAGCACAGGGAACCCCTTTGGACCTAGCAGCAATTAGACAGCACTGGGCTGCCTAGTGGACAACATCCTGTAGGCATACAGGGAGGCCGACATGCTCAGACTGATTTGCCCTTGCTAGATCTCCACATTGATCAACCACATTTGGGTCTGCTACTCTGCTTCGAGTTGGGCTTACACTAAGTAGAATACACAAGTCTTCATTCTAGAGCTTCTGTTCATTCCATTATTAGGAAGCCCACTGTCCATGATATACCTCTTGTTTACTTATAGCTATTCTTCTCCTACGAATTAGCTAGTGATGCATTTTATCACAGCCTAGAAGTCTGTTTTCAGATATAACTTTTATGTTTGACATATTCTCTGGGGAAGAAGAACCAGGGTGTCCATTGGAATCTAATTTAATTAATTATTATTAGTTCATGAATATATGTTACTGAGTTGCCTTGTGGACTTGGATTAGAAAATTCGATAATGATGGTGACGTGTGTGCTTCATATTAAGTTACTGTTTAGTTCCTACCTCCTTTTATGCCTTGTCTTGTCAAGATAATATATATAGCTGTAGTTTAACGGTGTTTTTGGATGATACAATATGGTGGGGCTAAATGAGCAGTTGGGATGTGTTGGGGGACTTTGCTATTGGATTTCTTACGTCGAAGAGGCTAGATGTATTGAAACCTAATGCGAGTCCTGAGATGTATTTCAATCCGACAGTTTGAGGTGTTTGTCTATTCCTGTATCCCAGTTATTTTCTGGTGGTCAGTAGTGTATTTTCACTCTATTAACTCCATTATTCATGTCTCATCATCATTTTCTGTGAGTTTCTAAATTGATTCTTTTAGGTCTTTGTCAAATAAAGATTTCCTTGGCCAGTTTATATGCATATCTATCTAGTTATGGTCTGTTATCTTTAAGAGCTGCTTATTGGTACAATTTTTGCATCATCTTGACTAATTGGTTCCAAACTGCTGAAAATTGTAGTTTAAAATATAAGGGGGTACTGTGATAATCCATATGAATTAGTCACAATTTAAAGGTGAAAATTGCAAATCTTTGGTCAATCTGGAAGCAGAGAAATGAAAGGTTATTTAAAGAAGATTTCAACTCCACATATGATATGCTGAGAAGAGCCACTAAATGGGCTATTGCATGGCATAAGACGGCTGTTGGAAAGGAGTGCTTTTATCCAGGGTTATCCAAGTTGCTTAACCGGAGAAAGTTCATCTTGTGATCCTCTGCCTACTATCTCTGTAGGAGGGATGCCTTTCTCTCCTGGTCCTATTGTCCTTCTGTTTTTATTTGCTTCTTTATTTTGTCTTAATTTTCATTTGTATTTTATTTTCTGTTATCACCTTGTAAAATTTGAAAAAAAGAAGGGAAGAAAAGAGAAAGAAAGGCTGAACTATGTGTTTATGAAAGGAAAATGTTATAAAATAATAAAGAAGAAGAAAGGTTGGCGTGGTGACTTTCTCTCACCATTGGATGCCTTCCCATGCCCATCTTTTTTTTCTTCTTTAAATTTCAAATCCTTTCCAAAAAGATATCAAATCCCATTTGTTGGCGATTCCTCTCCTCATCACTTTACCTCTATTAATTTCTCTCTTTTGAAATATTGTGTATAAATGTGTGATAAAAGCAAAGAGAGGATTAGGGGAGGCCGAAGGATCCTCTTTCTCTCTCATGATCTTCTCTCTCTCATAAATGATGACAAGAGAGTAAATTGGAGGCTGTTTCTCTCCCCTTTCTCTTAATTGTTTCCACTTTCTCTTTATTATTGAGAGATTTTACAAGGGTGTCTGTGGAATTCTCCCACAAGAGAGAAGATGGACTGTTGCCCTTGTTTCTTATTGCAAGATTTTACAGGGGTGTTTGTGGAATTCTCCCACAAGAGAGAGAATGGGCCAGTTACCCCCTACTCCTTATTGTGAGATTTTACAAGGATGTTTGTGAAATTCTCCCACAAGAGAGAAAATGGACTGATTAACCCCTGCTCATTATTGCGAGATTTTGTAGGGATGTATTTTTTTTTTCAAATGCATGGAGCCTATAAATACCCCCTTGAGGGTATAATTTGGAGAGGACTTCGACACCCCCCTTTTCCTTCTCCTCTAGGTGCTCAACATCTTGCTCTCTCAGTTGAGGGTTAGCTAACTTTGGTTTACGTGGTTCAAACCATATAAATATATGGGGCCATATGGCTAAAACTTTATAAATGGTCATGGTGTGGAGGTCATATGGCTCATGTGGCGTGGACCACTGAGTCCATCAAGCATAATTGGCTAGGACTGTTGAGCCCGTCAAGCCTAAATGGCTAGGACCATTGAGTTCATGATACCCTAATGGCTAGGACCATTGAGTCCATCGTGCTCAATTGTCTTGGACCATTTGAGTCCATCATGCCCAATCTTGGACCATTAACTCCATCATGTCCACTTGGCTAGACCCTTGGCCCTTTGTGCCCAATTGGTCCATTAAGCCCGGTGGCTTATCATACGCAATGGCTTATCAAACCTGACCGGCCCATTAAGCTCAATGGCTTATCAAACCCAATTGACCCATTTAGTGTAATGGCTCATCAGGTCAAATGGCTTCCTAAATCAAATTCTACTCTTTTTGATTTGTTGGGGGGGCTAGAGAGAGGCTGTCCTTGTGGTGGTGGATGGCAGTGTACAGGCGGGCTGAGTGGTTTTTTGGTTTTAAAAAATATCTTTGGATTATGGGTCTTT
Source organism: Colocasia esculenta (assembly GCA_014218235.1). Lineage (NCBI taxonomy): Eukaryota > Viridiplantae > Streptophyta > Magnoliopsida > Alismatales > Araceae > Colocasia > Colocasia esculenta. Next base: position 440,340 of record JACBKR010001264.1, read on the forward strand.
TATTTGTCTTTATTTATTTACATTGACATGGTTTTATAAGTTCGTTTGACCTCTCTCCACTGGCCAAGACCAGCGTTAATTACATCAACGCAAAGACTGAATACCCTTGATTAACCATCAAACAATCCCTTTAAAGTAAAAGAAAGTAACTCACAATTAAAGAGAATGAATTGCACATGAAGAAAATAAGGTTGTAAACACACAATCTATTTTGTTTTTAATTATCTGATTTTTATTTATGTTTTTATCTATTTTCTCATTTTTTATATTTATTTTAAAATCGTTTATTTCATTTATTTAATCATTTTCGTCATTTATTTATCAAAATTACAATTATATGGATTAAATGAATATTTTTGTTTATTTATTTGATTTATGAGTGGATTAATTTAAGGTGGATAAAAAATGATATGATTCATGACTTGTTTGTTACTTTGAGTTTATTATGAATGAAATCACAATTATTATAAAATATTTTACTAAATTTGATTGTGAAATTAATTGATTTTTATTAAGAAATTAACTAGTGGAGAAAAGTTACACATACATATAATATAAATATCACATAATATGGATGCAATAAAGTTAGCCCAATAGGTCCAATAACATGTTCGAGCATATGATCACATGTAAAGGTACATCCGAAGTTGGCCCATTAAGCCCATTAAGCCTTAGACAATATGGATATGTCCATTTGACAAGTCTTTATATAACAGGTATAAGTCTGGCCCAATAAGCAAGCCCAATAAACAAGTCCAATGGACCTTTTAAGACTTGAGAAAATAATATTGTGCCTTGCACAATTTTCTTTAGGGCTGCCTTGCAGACCCTTATTCTAGACCACCTTGCAGTCTCTTTCAGAGCCTTACATTTTTCCAACTTCAGAAAATCCTCCTTAAGTCTTGGGCGCCCCCCCTCTTTTTTATAGAGGAAGGAGGAATGACCTTGTTCTGGCAAGTTTGCACCGTTTCGGCAAATTTCATTTGTCGTTTTACACTTTACCCCTTGCATTTTTCTTTCTTTATTTTCTCCCCCCTTTCTTTTCTTTTCCACTTCTAGGCTTAGGGCATCGGGAGAGAGAGAACGCGAGAGAGACACACCTGGGAGGGAGGAGGCGCACAACCTCCTCCTCTTCTCTTCCTTGCTTTGCCAGTGGCGAGCAGGAGTAGCAGTGGCGACGTCAACATGCAGAGGCAGCGACGATGGCGACTGCGTAGGGGAGCAGTGGCGGCGATGGCGGCGTCTTCCTCCTGCGGCGACAGCGGGAAGAGCAGCGACGGTGGCGAGCAGGGCTTCCAGCAGTGGCGAGCAAGGCAGCGGTGACTTCCAGTGGCAGCGGGGCTACTTCTTTTGGCAGCGACGGAGGTAAGGTCCCCCCCCCCTCTCTTCTTTCTTCTTCTTGTTCCCCAAAGGGGGACCAGATAAAATCCGGTGCAACTATAGCATAAGAATCCTAAAAATGCTAAAACTTTAAAAGGTCACTTCAATCCTCAAATATTTCTAAATATGCCCAAAATACCCCTACATGATCAAATTCTCAAAATGGTAAGATAATATGCCTTAGGGTGTTAAAACTTTCAGAATCTTTAAAACACACCTCAAACCTTAAAAAAACTCTCCTTAAACCCATGAAACAATTTTAAAATTACCAATATAAGTTCTTTTGGCACGGTGGCGGATGGTAGATGCAGGGTATGGCATGACATTGGATGGGGTAGGGTGGTAGTGAGCAAGAAACAAGGTGGATTGGGGATCAAGAACCTCAGAGACTTCAATCTGGCACTTTTGTGTAAGTGGCTGTGGAGGTTTGGGAGTAGAGAACAGAGGTTGTGGACTATTTTGATTAGACAAAGATACATTGGGAGGAGTAGACTTTGGAACATTTCTTCTTTTGTTGTTGTTCCTTCCTTCTTTGGCAGGATATGCTGTTACGTAGAGACATTCTTTTGTCAGGGGTTCGGGTCCACCTTGGCAAAGGGAACATGGCACGCTTTTGGAAAGATAGATGGTGTGGGGATTTCACATTGCAGTCTTTCTTCCTTATTCAGATTGTCGTGGATCCGTCTCTAGGGCCTACGATTCCCCAAAGATGGCAAACTCAGTTTCGGTTTCGTTTCGGCCTATTTTTGCCGATCTTTGGTGGCCTTATGGGAGACAATTTCGGCCGGTTTCGGTCGGCTTCGGTCTAGTTTCGGCCAATACCAATCAAAACTAATTAAAATATTATTTTTTCAATTTCGAAATTGCTACAGTACTTTGAACAGGTTCATTTCGGTCATGGTCAAACCGAAAGTTCGGCCGAAATGTTTCGGTTTCAGCCGAAACTGCCAACTATGTGACTCCCTCCTTCCAGTAGCAGCTTGGCATCGATTTTCAGGAGGGACTTGATGCCGACTGAGGTGGTGCAGTTCTAGGATCTCTTGACCCTTTTTTCGCCTCTCCATCCGTCAAATTCAAAGGATAGATGGGTGTGGAGGTGGGAGAAGGGAGGTGTTTTCTCAATCAGATTAGCATATCGAATCATTGCAGATGGAAGCCTTCAACATAGATTTCGACATCACGTGTGGAGCCCTAGAAGCCCGCTGAAGGTGAAGATTCTAATTTGGAGGATCTTGCATGGGAGACTCTGCACTAGGGACAGGTTGAGCCACTTCATCTCAGACATTTAGCCCATGTGTGCGCTTTGTGGAGAGGAGGATTAGTCCCTTGACCACCTATTTGTAGGATGCTCATACTCTCAGGGGGTGTGGAGGGAGGTGGGAAGGAAGATTGGTGTTGACATCAGTTAGCATAGGATTGTTCACCAGCTATTTTTGCATTAGGAGAGGCAGTGGGTTCTTAGAGGAGATAGGACTATGTGGTGGCTTATCCTACATGCTACCTTGTATATGCTTTGGAGGAAAAGGAACAATAGGATCTTTATAAGGATATCTAGATATGTGGGGGCTGTTTCTCATGCAATTTTGGTTGATGTTTAGAAATGGGCGATCACTATCTGTAATGTGGGTTTCTCTACTTCCTCTTTTTTTTTTTTGTTAGGGGATTAGATGTTTCCACACGATCTTTGTGTGGTCCTCAATTGTATAGGGGTGGAAGTAGTTTTTTGAGTACACTACTTATACATTCTTTTTTTTTTTAATACAATTGTGGTACCAACCACTTTAAAAAACATTTAAATTTTGCAAAAATATTCTGATGGAATAAATAATCCAAAATCACTAAAAACACCAATAAACCCATTCTAGACTTGCAATTTAGCTCGTGTGAATGTTATGATCATGTTATTATGGTTTCTTTAGCATCTTTCGAACATTTAACCAAGGGTATTTGTTCGTCTAGTTGATGTAATTAACATCGATCAAGGGTTTGGGGAAAGGTCCAACATATAAACCCATAACTCCATTTTGGTTTTAGAACATATAAATAGCCCCACATATATATGTGAAATGCTAACCTTCCATCCTGAATGGCTAAGAAAGTTTATCGTCGAGGATGAGATTGGTCCTTTTGAGTGGTGCACGAGTCTCACCATAAAGTAGCATTACATGTTTTTCATCCCTTCATAAAAATAAATTTGTTCCACTTAGCAAACTAAGTGGAACAAATAGTTTGCTAAGTGGAACAAATTCACTTTATGAGGGATGAAAAGCATATAAAGCTATTTTATGGTGGGCCCATGCACCACTCAAAAGGACCAATCCCATCTTGGACGGTATGCTTTTTTAGCCATCTAGGACGGGAGGTTAGCATTTCTCTCTCTATATATATGTTATATCAAAATTCCATTGTTCCATGCCTCCATATATATATATATATGTATATATATATATATATTATGTATGGAAGAAAATAGGTTCTCACACACCACCGTTATTAATGAAATGAAACCAGTTTTCTGGTTACCTTCCAAAAAAAGCCGTATAGGGGTGGATGCATTTAATGGTTAAGATAATGAAGGATAGAAGTGGCTGTGCCATGGTTGCTGTAACTATAATTGCTTATAGCTGTTTTTTCTTCCTTGCCCATTTTTCTTTTTTCCTGACAATGTCAAACCATTGATCATTTCCCAAAGATTGAATGCCTTGAGTGATGAGAATGTTATGATATCCTCTTTGGCTGCTTATTATTATTATTTTTTTAAACTCTTGTGTTTAGCGACTTTGTTTGGCTATCTGAATGTTTGGAGATACTTTGTGAATGTACTCGTTTGATCTTCTCCTCAAGCCGATCCAAACAATGTGAAAGGGGCTTCTCTTGTTTACTAAATCTACTTTCTTTACCAAGTGTTGCAGGCTTCAACCATTTAATGGAAGAGGATATGCTTTACTGCTACATTTGGAAAGCATGGAAATAAGGATGGATATCTAAGGACTTTGGCTTACCATCAGCTAAATCATTATCTTTCTTGGTCAAGATGTGACATTGGCAACTCGCAAACATGTTTAATGCAAGTTTCTTCCTGGGTAAATGCCCTTGCCCTTGGTATGGTGTATCTATCAAGATCACTTGTAAAGCAAAGCTGCAGCATGTCTGTGGTCGGGATATGTATTAATGGCATGACTCTTGGAACAGTTTTGAGCCGGTTCTTTGCTTTCTATAGAGGAATTTTGAGTTTTCCATCTAGATTTCGCACATCATATTTGTGAACATGCCAATCGTGGCGGCATTCTTTGAGTTTACACAATTTCTTCATGATTCTAGATTTCCCGAAAATAGGATGGTGGCCTTGCCATCGTGTCAATGGGGTATTTTATGCAGCGGTTTTACCACTTGCGGAGTTCTCGATCGGTGAACGCAGCTTGCTGTTTGTGGTTTTAACCAAAAAGGGCGTTTTTTGGTCATCGTGGTGGGTATGGATGGAAGGTAGATGGCGAGCTGAGGGTGTCTGGTCACAAGTTTGGATGTAATATGCAGCACTTGATCATTATATTTAAATTATGAGTTTTTTAACCCTGAAATAATACACACAAATATTTATTTAATGCACACAAATATTTATTTAGTACACATCAATAATATAATAATGCATACAAATAATATAAGAATGTACACAAATAATTTTATTTGTGTGTATATTATGATGTTTGTATGCACTAAATCACTATTTGTGTGTATTAAATGAGTATTTGTGTGCACTAAATGATTATTGTATATATGTTTCAGAATTTTAAAAAAATACATTAAATGCACCTTGGGATCCCCCCTTCACATGAACCAATGGGGGAGGGGGGAGGTCCCTTTGAGTAATGCTATGTTAGTCGGGAGCATAGTATTACTCTTAAATTATATAGAGCGTTGGTTGGTTGGATTTAAATTCCCAAGTCTAATCTGTGTAACAGAGTGGGTGAAGAAAAGAGTCGGATTGTAGAAGTTTTCATGTTTGAAAGGTCTTGTGTAGCATTACGAAACATCCATATCAAATGTGAGAAGAGAAATGCTTATTACCTGGGCAGTAGGGTAGAAATATCCTGCTGAATCATTGTATATAGAATGTCATTGGGTCATTTGTGGATCTCAACATCTGTTTTCTCTTTTTTTATATACAAATCTATTTGTTCAATGTAAAAAAAATATTTGTCATTTTTGACGAGAGATGATAAATAATAGGTTAAAGGTGGCAAGTAATTTCATGGGTAATGATGTAGAGTATTTAATATTTTTGTTGGGATGATATAAAAGTATTTAAGGAGTATTCATTTTTAGACGCCTAGATGGACAAGTAATACTCTGTGAAATGACCAAGGTTGGAACTTGGAAGAGGGAGCGTTCCCACCCTTCCCCAAATATGAGAACAGCTTATTCTTGTCCCAATCCATAGTCAACAGATACTGGATTTAGCCCAATACCGGCAAACATTTAAAGAGGGTACTTACAGTGTTTTCCAAGGTTCGATGTGTTGCACCGGTCAACATAGCCCAATACCTAGAAATGTTTGAAGATATTACCAACAGTGTTCTACCGAAAGTTCACTGTGCCGCATCAGTACGGATCATACCGTGTTAAGAGAAATGGGGTCTCCCGACGTGGTCGGCACGATATACATTAATAATTAATTTTTTATTTATTATTTTTTATAGCATTGTTGGATAAAGGTGTTTAAGGTTCGGTTCAATCTGAGTTAGATCATTTTTTGACCAACCTGAATAGGGAAATTCCGGTTTCGATTCGATTCAAACTAAATTTTAATATTTAATGAATTATATATATTATTTATGTATTTAAAATAAAGATAATATATATATATATATTTAGCTATATAATATTTTTTATATTTACAGTAGTATATTATTATATAAATTTTAGTTTATTTGATTTATCTTGTTCGATTCGATTTGACAAAGTGTGAAATTGAACTGAATGAATCGAATTGAACCGATTGGTTAGATTTGATTTTTCGATTTAGACCGAACAATGAACATCCCTATCGTTGAGTGATAGGTAGACGTATTAGCTGTATCTGATACGGTATTACACACACTAAGAGAAATCCGGGTGGTTAAGTCGTTGGATATATCCGACCTTAATTTTATGGGAACCTCCCACCCTAGGGAGCTCTTGTTGCCTACGCACACATACGAGATGTTAAAATTAAGAGGGATCAGCTACCTCGATCATGTGTACTTCCAAGTCTCTGGTTAGTACATATTTTATTAAGAAATATATATTATAAAATTATTCTTGTAATAAAATTGATGTAGATTATAAAAAAGAAAAACCAATCTTATTGTTTGAAAAGAGGAGAGAGAGAGAGAGAGAGAGAGAGGAGTCTTGTGAAGTACTCTCAATTCATAAAATTATTCTTTTGCAATCCACATCGTTCTTATTACATAAATAATTTCCTATAAGTATTTCTCTTTTTTTGTTTGATAGAAGCCCTCTTTGAGGAGATTTTTCCCCAAATCCTGTTATTTCTAAACTTCGATCTGTAGATTCGACGAGTAACAAGATCGCGAAAGTCTTCTAAATGAATGCCGAAATTGGAGAGGCTGATCTCTATGTAAGATATATTATAGGTGGTAATATCTAAGAATAAAAAATTAATACTCTTTTCTACCCTGAAGAGGACAAACAAAAAGGCTCAAATACTAGGTTGACACAAAGTTGCCAGATCCAGTGGGTGATTATAGCACACAATGGCGGCGCCATTGTGAGATCAGTAAGATTTTGTGATTCTACTAGATTGAAAAGTTTATATTAGTGATGTAAAATTTCATCATGAGTGATTTCACTAAATCAAAAAAATACGTCTAAAGATATATTCATTGAACAAAAATTTTAGATCCGCCGTTGATAGCACACACCCTAATGAAATAAGATGAACCTTCATTAATGTAGATATTTGAAACAAGGAGAAGAGGAAGCAGGATGTGCCCAAGAAACAGTGAGAAAAATAAATTAGTACCCCTATGGAACGCATTCACATTTTTCAACTCTCTTGTGCATTTTGGTGCCCATCGGTCGACAAGAACCCCATAATCATAAATGAGCGAATTAACTATAACCCACTGCCCATTTATGTCTCATCAATGTCTCTACTGGAAAACTTTTTTTATGTTTATTTTTTTTAAAACTCACTGCAATTTAATTGAATTTGGGACAAGCCACATATATTGCCATCTGCAATCATATCACCTGGCAGCAAATGGGTGTTGTCTTGCTTGCATGTGGCAGCATGCGCCTTCTAACTCGGTAGACTTGAAGAAGATCATGTTCTACCTGGACACACAGCGCCAGATTCGGCTATGATTGTCTTCCATTACAACTCACCTAGAGTGGCTAAACAGTGGGTCTGACTCTCTGGTGGGTATTAATTTATTTGTCACCAGGGAAGGCACATTATTGAGCCATCTTAATGGCATTTAATCCTCTCTTCCAAGGGGTGGGGGGGGGGGGGGGGGGTGTGATTCTGCATAAGAGCAATATACTGGCCAGCTTAAATTCATGGCCTGCATCTGACCTTTTATTGTGAACAGACGTGGAAGAACTACATAAATTGCAGTCTTGTAGTTTTTAACTCATATAGATAGGAAGGAAACCAGAATATACTTACAGAGGCAGGATCAAATGGCCCCTTTCAATCCAACATGTGCCATGGAAAGGGATTCCTTTGAATGCCCTCCCTTCAGAGACACCCTGTCTAGAGCACCACATATGGTCATCAACTTGCGTGCTTGCAAGCAAATTAATTAAGGTTCAGGGCTCTCAAGAAGCCTCATACGTATCTTCTTTGATGTTGCAAAGAAGAGAGTGGGAGGGGGGGGGGGATCCAGTTCTCCTACTGGAACTAGGGAGTACTGGCTAGAGTCTTAAAAAATTCTGTTGATCCACGTACACATTATTTGAATATTCAGTCCCGAGCCATAGAAACTAACTCAGAAAGGTAGATCTTAAAGAACTTTGCTTTCTTGTGTGGATGCCTTACAGACATCTAAAAAGTAGTCGTTCTAAAAACTAAAAAAAGTTCATTGAACTTGGGACCTTGCATACATTTTTCAAAGGCCCAAACGTCATCTTTGTAAAATGGGTGAACGTTGGATTAAATGTACTACAACTCTGATAGGCATATTGCTACCTGCAGTTTGTAGCCAAGTGTCGAGAGGAATGGCCGGAGTTAACAAGTTTGGCGAACGTCGCGTCCTCGTCCCTTGAATCAACCAGCAGCCACCCCATGTGAACATGGGAGGATAATAATTAAGTTGCCAAACAGGAAGGACACCTCAACATTTGATACTTTGTCCTGGTTAAAGTTTACAAGCGCCAAAGCAGGCAAAGCTTTGAAGGCCCATGTCAGCCTAGGTCTTCTGATCTGCAAGAGGCTAAAGATTTTCTGAAGTAAAGGGCCGTAAAACCTGACAGGAACAAGGCAGCTGCCCTCTTCAAGGTTAAGTGTCTCCGAGTTCCCATGTTATGTTTGGACGGTGACAGAGAGGTCATGATTCGTTCGTAAATGCAGAGCCTCTTGTTATCTCTTTCCTAATTATTCTGCTTTGTTCTCATCAACTCAACAGGCATCCGTGTTTGCTGCGAGTTAAAGCCCAGATAATGGCTCCATGCATGTGTATACATCTCTCTCTCTCTCTCGTGCACACACACGCACATAAAGGCATTAAAAAGCTTGGTGTATTAATGGAGGAGAAGCCAAGGACAAAAAATGATGAGGTCTACTGACTACGATCGAACACAATGGCTTTGTTAGTACCCAACCCACATAAATGCACGTGAAAGCTGCTGAAGAACTTGGTTTAAGAAAGGGAAAATTAATTGGGGTCCCTGTCAGAGTCTGGTACTTATTTTCTCGTCCCTGTCAGAATAGCGTTTGATGTAAAGTCTATGTTTTTCTCCAGGTTTAATTTTCAGTCCCTGCTTTTCACACGTCACCATTACGGCCCTCCACACACGATTTCTGTCTCCTTGGCCTCCGTCTCTTTTTCCCATTCCCGTCTTACTCTTCCCTCCTTTTTTCCATCACCTTTTCCCCAAACGACGCTGACGCTTCGGTGGCCCGTGAACTCTGACCGATGCGAAGTTACTGTTACATACCCTGCCAAGAACTGATACAAACCCATTGGCAGAACTTACAAACAGCCTTCGGACGACCGTTCTTCACACTATAAAAGGAACCCAGGGTCATTCCTATCCTTCATCACAAGCTTCCCTCTCTTCTTCTTCCTATCTTTGTTGCTCGTCTTCTTCATCTTTATTTGCAGATGTCTTCATCTAACCGTGCTCCCCAGAGGGATGGCAAGGCACCTGCCTCACCGGTGCCACCGTCGCCCCCGGCTCCTCCGTTGCGACAGTCCAACTTCAGCGCCGACTACTGGGACGGTTTTTACATCGGCTGGAAGATGGCTTTACAGAAAGCCTCCCGACATTACGGCGACAAGGGCCTCAATAACATCCTCCCAGACATCGGCCCTAGGGTAGAACACATCCCTTCCTCCCCTTCCTCCGCTGACCGTTCCGGCACCTGCCCTTCCTCCCCTGACCGTTCCGGCACCTGCCCTTCCTCCCCTGACTGTTCCGGCACCTCCCCTTCCTCCCATCCCTCCCCTGACCGTTCCGCCTCCTCCCCTCCGTGCTCTACCGAGTGGTCGGTAGAGTAGAGGTAGAGAGTTATTATAACATGGCTTGTTTATGATAAGCATTTTCGTTTGATGCGGTCTTCTGTGTGCTTATGTATGTGCTCTGTATCATGGAAACTCAACATGTTACCAATAACACACTGTAACATCCCCTCATATATACTATAATCAACATGACGAACGACTGTAAGAGATTATAACATATAACGTAAAACTGTATGTTAGACTGTAGTGCTTGAACTGTAAGAGTGTAGTGCTCAAACTGTAACATGGCTTTTCTTTAGGTGTAACACTGTAGTGCTCGAACTGTAACAGTCTAGAACTTAAACTGTAACATTTTATTACGTATAATATAACAGAATACGTAAGTACTGGAACTGTAAGAGTGTAGTGCGCAACTGTAAGAGTGTAGTGCTGAAAATGTAAGAGTCTAGTGCTTCAACTCAACAACTACATCTATTACATATTACTGTAACAGAAATCGTGAGGAGACAGTGCTCTTCTTCCTCCTATCTTTCTTGCTCGTCTTCTTCCTCTTTATTCGCAGATGTCTTCATGTAACATACGGTACACAGGTCAAACTATAAGAGTATTAGAGTTAAACTGTAACACTACATTACGTACACTGTACAACAAAACGTAATTGTAAGTGCGCGAACTGTGCAAGTGTATTACTGAAACTGTAATAGCGTAGTAGTGAAATTATAACAGCGTAGTGCGTACACTGTAATAATGTATTACATACATTGTAATATTGGAATATTAGGACGACGTTCTGTTGTAACTAATATACAAGATTTAAATCCGTCAGGATTGTGGGGTGGGTTGCTACAAGTTCTTCGGTTGTGACCTGTTTGTTTGCACCTTGAACAAATATATACATGATCTACTTCTCCTCTTGAATGTATTCTCCTCTTTCTCGGTCTTCCTGGCAACCTTTTGTTATCGGTGGCTTGATTAGAACTTCTGATGGTTGAGGCGGATCCGGCATGTCAAATGTTGGGATAGGTTGAATGTTTCTTTCATATGCAGCCCTATACACTTCTGTACTGTAAAATGCCGAAACATATTGAGTAACGGCCTCCTTATCTGCCAATTGCTGCGCATGCATGCTTGCAAGGAATCTTGACAAGTTGCCAGTGTCCACAGAGCATGTTTGTAGATGGAGGTCTAGGGCGTACGTCTTCATACTTTCAACAACCTCAATTTGATTCCATCTGAATGACGGATTGCTAAGCTTCTCCTTTCTTGAAGGTTTTTTTCGATGATTTTTTGTACTTTAGGACAGTATGGTGTATCCCACAATGCAACATCAATTTTCCTCTTTGCAGCCATTTCCATCATTTGCACTCTAATTTTGTCAACCATCTGTAGTATTGGTAGACTTCGCGCGTCATGTATCCAATTATTGAATGACTCTGCCAAATTAGAGTATAATTCACCAAACCTGTATGGCCATGTGAAGGAAATTAGGTTAACATCAAATATCTGTAACAAGTGTCCACTACATACTGTAACCTTATTTAACACGTTCTGTAATAGATTATCCCTATAATTGTAAGCACATAAATGGCAGAATGTAATAGAACATATCGCTTATATATTTAAAGAGCCGAACCTTTGTCTCTGGAAAAGAGCATGGGACCAGTGTTCGACATCATTTCGGAGCACCCAATCTTTGGCCTCAGTAGAATTAAGCTCCATTGCAGTCATTGCGTCTTGGTACTCTTGTTCAGTAACAGCATAGGCAATGCGCTGGAGAATTTTTCTAAGTAATTTTTTGAAAGGGGCGGCATACTTCCCCGCACATTGGTCGTTGAAGTTCTGCATGATGTGCTGGAAACAGTAGCCGTGATGATCATTCGGAAATACGTCAGGGATCGCTTCCTTCAGACCTCTCCCTCTGTCTGATAGAACGCGATCCTTCTATCTGATAGCAATGCCTTTTTCAAATTTTGTAGAAACCAGACCCAGTTGTCATATGTTTCCGAATCTGCGATGGAGTAGGCTACACTGAATAGCTCATTGTTACCGTTTAAGGCACTTGCAGCAAGTATAACCCCTTGCACTCTATGCTGTTTGATATGAGTTCCGTCCAAAAAGAGCATAGGTCGACAACCAACTTCGAACCCATATGCAGACGCCTCGAAGCATATGAAAAACCGTTTGAAACGTTGAGTCTCCGGGTCCACTTCTAGAGACAAGATCGATCCCGGTTTGACTGTAATGCACGTTCGTTGTACCAGTTCAACATATGATAGCTTGTTCTGAAATCGCCGTATAGTGAACCGACAGCAACCTCTTTGCCCCACCATGCCTATTCAAATGATTATACATGTTCTGTAAGAGTGTTACAGTTCTTGTCCTCATACCTTACAGTAGCCTTCTTAAGTTGTTACAGTATACGCTCAAATGATTACAGTTGTTACAATACAAACCCTTACAGTATATGATTACAGTTGTTACAATACAAAGGTCAGAGACTTACAGTATATGATTACAGTTGTTACAATACAAAGGTCAGAGACTTACAGTATATGATTACAGTTGTTACAGTGGCATGCAGATATTGTTACAGTATACGTCGAAATGATTATAGTTATGACAATGATAGTCTTACAGTATATGAGGACAATTGTTACAATGCTAGGGTCAGAGAATTACAATTAAGGATCTATTGATTACAGTAGACATCATGATGTGTTACAATTCAATTCATGGCATACCTGATGATAAGGGATGCAGATACCGTATTCCCGACGGATGTCACTCATCATTTCGCTTGCTCTGTAGGTGGGTTTATCAACTAGTTTCCCCTTCACAGCATTTGCTACCCACTTCTTAGATGTCCGTGGATGTCCGTCGCTCATAATGTCACATCCACAGGTGTATATGTTGTTGAGAGTCTTGATTTGAAATTGTGGACCTTGACGAACGACGGACGCATGCAGGCGCCATGGGCAAACAGAGACATTGCAACGTACAGTTAATCGTATAGAGTCGTTCTTCAAATATTTCCAATTAAATCATCGTGCGATCGCGTAATTTGTCAGTTCCATCTACAATAGCTCTTTGCTTATGAAGACTTGTCCTACTGAGTGTATTCTACCTACAGAATATTGCGTCAACACTGGTACTACACCTTCCGCTCCTTCTCCTCGCACATACAACTCGAAACTGCTTCCTGGTAATTGGAGGGGTTCTGGGGTTACCAAAGAACGGCCATGCATGTTTGAAGTACTTCTGCAAATAATGTACATACATACATTCTTAAGACGAAGGCTTGTTAAGAATGCATGGGATAACATGAAGGGTGGTGAAGAATACATGGACCACGTACCTGTCAAGTGTTGCGTTCCATCTGAATGACGACTAGCATGCGTACTAAGGCAACGAGTTTCCACCTGATGAATTTCTAGATTTATCAATGATGTTCCCTGACAGTTGTGAAGATCAAACATAGCTTGGACATCCCCATCGTCAAGCAACACCTGTTCAACGTCGGTATCCATGGGAAGATGATACTTCAGCATGTTCTCCTGCATGTCTACACCCAACCTTTGGGAAACCCTGCTATGAATGGACGCCAAATCCTTGTCCCTCCCTATGAAAAGAACGAAACTTTGATCTCCAAATGAACATCTTCCAGGGAGCTGCTCCATTGGGTGGCAGAGGAAGACGAACGGTTCGTGGAAGACGTTTCGTGAATGAGTGGCTTAGACTGGGGGTCAAATTGGCGGGAGTGCGTATATGGCTACCAACATGGCGGGAAAGCTGTATACGAAGGGCTGTGATTACATACACGTCCCCTCGTCTGTCGTACCGAGTATTTTCAGCCGCCCGATGGTCATCATTGCAGTGCACCGCCATCCTCTTGAGTCCAGTGTCCACCCGTCGGGTACACCGACTTCATATATCATGACTTTTCCCTTCCCTTCTCATACACCGCCATTCCTCCACCAGACCTCTTCTCTGTTACAGTTTCCCTTCCTTCTGATACATCTCCAGATGAAGCAATCCGTCTCTCCCCTCTAACGATGGCAAGTCGTCGATCTCCTACGAGCACTACATTCAGAGCATTGCGGCGGATGCGGTGCAAGAAGCGTTCGTGGAAGAACCCAGACTCCAAGTCGTACGAAAAAGTAGTTTCTTCTTACCCTAATACAGATGTTTGTCGAATGAATGTTTTCTTATTTAAGATGCGATCTTTTCTTTGCAGAAAAGAACGAATATAATACGCGATGCTCGCTTCTGTTCTACCGTTCCGTTATGGACGATTTGCAATTTAGGAGCGCGCATCTGAAGTTGATGAGGAATTCACCATTTCGCGCGTATATCAAATGCGAAATGGTGACCTACCCCATTTCACTCATTGTCAATCTTATGACACGTTTCGATGGAGAGCGTTTTAAGATTGGCTCATGCAGCATGACTTTTCGCCCTCAGACATAGCCAAAGTTATGGGTATACCAAATGTTGGTTCCCCTATCGACCTGAACACGGATGGGACAAAAGCCAGTTTGCGCCGGATCCTTGGAACCAAAAGAACAATGGACAGGCACAATGTCCATTTGAAACTTAAGGAGTACGTTCCACAGGAGGGTCAGCTTGCTGTTGAGATTTCGGTGAAGCTTTGGGTTGCGCTTCTTTGTTCCTGTTTCTTCTTCCCCACAAGTGGGATGTCGGGGTCGCTGTCCATTCGCCATACCTGGACGACCTCCATGACATGAACAACGCCAATTGGGCTGCCGCAATCCACGAGTACCTGATGTCGGGGGTGATGGCATTCAAAACAGCAGCTGGTTCCTGCAAAAACATCTTCCTAACCGGTTGTGTTCCCGCTCTCGGTGTGAGTATACTGTTACGGTACACTCTGTTACAGTTCCTGAATGTGTATATCCAGAAGACTCATAGAGTACATTTACAAAAGACATATGTATATGTTACATACGTTTTCATATGTCCGTTGTTACAGTTCAAGACGGTGTCTATTATAGATGACATATGAACCTATTACAGTACGCGTAGAATACATTTACAGAAGACATATGTATCTGTTACATACGTTTACGATACACTTCTCATACGCATTATCTATTTCATAATGATGTAGGCATGGTTTTTGATGCACCAATACAAAGGAACCAGATCATCCGGAAAGGAATCCCCCATTTTTCTGTTGGGATTGCCGGAATAAGGGACCGGAGTTATCCGCCCTACTACGGGGGTTGCGACGATCTGATGTAAGTGTCACTTACCCCTGGAACTATGTTATCTTCGTATATGACTTATACATGTACCTGTATCTGCGTTAATTCAGGTGTATTTGGAGTATAATGAAAATGAGGAGCCACCTAGAGCTTCGCGACGATTGACGGCATCCACGTCAACCACTTCCCGAACCCCTCCATCAGATAACTCTCTGCATGGCATTCTTATCCAGTTACAGCGGCAGAATGACCAGCTACTTTGGCAGAATGACCAGTTAAAGCGGCAGAATGACCAATTACACCGGCAGAACAATATCCTCCAGTCAATGGATGGAAGGCTACATAGACTGGAGGAACAATTTCAGCGGCAGCCTCGGTGGCAACATCCCCCCCCAGAGACAGAATGTGCAATTTTAGCCCTACCGCCATTGGAGCTCCCAACAGCTTCAGTACGATCACATGCCGTGGCAAAGAAGAGTTACCAACGTCCAGGTAAACGTTTTGTGTCGTTACATTGTTTCATTTTCTTAGTTACAGAAGATGCTTTCCTCATTTAGTTAGAGTCCTACTCTCTTACAGTCATTCCAATACTTAGTAATACGATTGTACTCTACCTTTACAGTTTCATTCCTTGTCTGTTACAGTCTTTTATATACGAAGTTACAGAATTTTTCTCTATGTTTACAGCTCTCTTTCATAGACATTAACAGACTTTCGTGTTCTCAGTTACAGGAAGGAGATCCGTCCAGACAAGGTCGTGGCGGTCATTTAAGGAGTTGCACATTCCTGAGTTGAAGGAGGGGAAAAAGGGGGCGAAAGGAGGAGGAGGAGGACCAGAGGAAGAGGAAGAAGGAGGAGAAGGCGGAGGCGGAGGAGGAGGAGGCGGAGAGGAAGAGGGAGGAGGAGGAGCAGAGGAAGAAGGAGGCGGACAGGAAGAAGGAGGAGGAGGAGGAGGAGGAGGAGGTGGAGGAGGCGGAGAGGAGAGCAGAGGAGAAGAGGCGGACAAGAAGAAGGAGGAGGAGGAGGAGGTGGAGAGGAGAGGAGGGAGGAGGAGGAGCAGAGGAAGAAGGAGGCGGATAGGAAGAAGGAGGAGGAGGAGGAGGCGGAGAGGAAGAGGGAGGAGGAGGGAGAGAGGAAGAAGGAGGCGGACAGGAAGAGGGGAGGAGAGGAGGAGGAGGAGGCGGAGAGGAGAGGGAGGAGGAGGAGGAGCAGAGGAAGAAGGAGGGGCGGACTGAAGAAGGAGGAGGAGAAGGAGGCGGAGAGGAAGAGGGAGGAGGAGGAAGCAGAGGAAGAAGGAGGCGGACAGGAAGAAGGAGGAGGAGGAGGAGGCGGAAGAGGGAAGAGGGAGGAGGAGGAGCAGACAAAGAAGGAGGCAGACAGAGAAGAGGAGGAGGAGGAGGAGGCGGAGAGGAAGAGGGAGGAGGAGGAGCAGACGAAGAAGGAGGCGGAGAGGAAGCAGAAGGAGGGGGAAGAAGAAGGAAATAAGAGGAAGCGGCGTCAGATATCCCATCATCATTGTCCCGACGTGTTACAGCTGGGACGAGGATAAGACGACAACCAGATATCTTTACGGTATGGTTTCCCCTTACAGAATTTACATAAGCTGAGCATTCGGTTACAGAACCCTTCATGAGACATAACAGTTTGTTCCGAGTCCGTTACAATTACATTATAATTGTTTTACAGAACATTTCTTTTTTACTTACTCTATCGCGCCAGACGATTTTTTCGGCACCACAAAGCCGAAAGTGAATGTGTCCACTTGCGAACCGATCCTTGTTGAGTCTCAAGAGAGTACAGACACACTTCCAACGGGCAAGAAAGAGGAGAGACGTGATTACGTCGCCCGGGACGCATTAGGAGTGGCCGAAAAGTCATTGATTGAACGATTTTTCAATGAGTGCTTCATTAATGAGTACGTGTTACAGTATATGTCTACCATGTTTACAGTTTCGACCAAAGATGTTTACATTATATATCTACCATGTTTACAGTATATGTCTACCATGTTTACAGTATATGTCTACCAGTGTACAGTTATGTCTACCATGTTTACAGTTTCGTCAATTACTGAGACAGTCTTAATTCTTACCCAAGATGCTTTCTTACATGTAGAAATTTAATGTTCAACGGCCCTGTGGAAGGATACGACAATTCATCTCGTTTCATGACATCCGGGAGCTATTGTTCGCGAGGGAGAGCGAATCGGTCGTAATTGACTGCTACGTCAACGCTTACTTGTTTCGCCCCCGTGAAGAGAACCCGGACATTTTTTGGAATTTTGGATATCTGCATGCCGCTTTAAAGGGTTATGTCCAATCTTGCAGAGACGATAAGAGCAAGGAACAACATTTCGAAAACGCTTTCAAGAGATTGGACCGCGCCCCAAATGAATTCGACCTCATCTTCTCCCCCATGCACGTTGGAACGAACCATTGGGCTCTTCTGGTCATCCGCATGAAGGAAAAAGAGTTCCACGTGTACGACTCATTACGAAACAAACATCGTGCTGACATTCCACAATATGTAAGTGACCAGTGTTCCATACGATGCTTACATTCGTTACAGAGCGCGAGCACTTGTGTTACAGACGTAACAGTAACATGAAATCTACGTTAAGTTGCTCGAACTCTTTTGTTCATTCTCTTATGCAGGTGGAGGAACTGATAAGATACCTGAAGGGCAAGCAGATAGATGCAGCTACATGGCCGCTACGCTACCCCGACCCATGCCCACAGCAAGGATCGGAGACGACTGCGGAATTTTTACTTGCAAATACATGGAATGTCTAGCACGTACGGACATTCAAGATTTGCCCTTCAGTCAGAATGACATGCCTATTGTGCGAGCAAAAATCGCCCTCCACTTCATCAAAGTGTACTTCAATGGAGAAGGGCGTTCATAGCGTCTACAACTGAAGGATAACTGCCGCACGTACTAACTCCTAACCATTGTAATGATACTTGTTGTATGGTCTTTACCTATTCTTGTTACAGTATAATGATACTAGGTTACAGTTGAAGAAGTACTGTCTTACAGCTTGAGCGCCCAGCTACGCCTACCTCATTACAGTGTGTGTAGAATCCTGTTACAGTGTTTACCTATTCTTGTTACAGTATATGATACTAGGTTACAGTTGAAGAAGTACTGTCTTACAGCTTGAGCGCCCAGCTACGCCTACCTCATTACAGTGTGTGTAGAATCCTGTTACAGTCTTTACCTATTCTTGTTACAGTATAAATGATACTAGGTTACAGTTGAAGAAGTACTGTCTTACAGCTTGAGCGCCCAGCTAGCCTACCTCATTACAGTGTGTGTAGAATCCTCTTACAGTCTTTACCTATTCTTTTTACAGTATAAATGATACTAGGTTACAGTTGAAGAAGTACTGTCTTACACCTTGAGCGCCCAGCTACGCCTACGCCTACCTCATTACAGTGTGTGTAGAATCTTGTTACAGTCTTTACCTATTCCTGTTACAGTATAATGATACTAGGTTACAGTTGAAGAAGTACTGTCTTACAGCTTGAGCGAGCCCCAGCTACGCCTACCTCATTACAGTGTGTGTAGAATCCTCTTACAGTCTTACCTATACTTTTATAGTATACATAATAGGAGTTACATTTCCAAAACACATTATTACAGTATCAGTTGAAATCTTTTACAGTACTTAGCTATTGTCATATAGTATGCATGCTATGAGGTTACAGTTTGAATGCTGTTACAGTCGTAACCTTTATGTTTTATAGTATGCATGATAGGAGGTTACAGTTCGAGAACTAAAGCTACAACTATTTATTACATTACTGTTTTCCGTGTTACAGTATGTGCCCTTTTTCATTACAGTGTCCATGCTATGGGGTTACATTTCCAGCAGTACAGCTTGACCGCTTCGGAGGAACCTGTTAGTATTACAGTACACGCATCATAGATAGCACATACAAGCCCACAAAACTGCATATAAGGAAAATATTTATATTCCATAAACAAGCACTGTTACAATCTTAACTCTGTAACCCAATAGCATGGACACTGGAATGAAACGGAGGGGAGGGGACAAATAAGGACAACAGAGATAGGAGGGGAGGGGAGGAATAAGAAGGATTGCAGAGAAGGGAGGGAGGGAGGGGAGGTGAGGTGTAGGAAGGGATGGGAGGGGAGGAGGACTGGTCGGGGAGGGAGACATTCTAAACACCCTAACCCGATTACTCGGTGGACGAGGGAGGGGAGGAATAGGAGCGGGCCGGGGAGGGACGAGGGGAAGGTGAGGAAGATATGTGTTCTAGCTACCCTAGGCCAATGTCAGGGAGGATGTTGGTGAGGCCCTTGTGGTGGTACAGCCGAGAGGCTTTCTGTAAAGCCATCGTCCACCCAACGTAAAATCCGTTCCAGTAGTCGGGGCTGTACGTCTCCGGGAAAGGTAGAGCCGGGGGAGCCGGGGGCGACGGTGGCACCGGTGAGGCAGGTGCCTTGCCATCCCTCTGGGGAGCACGATTAGATGAAGACATCTGCAAATAAAGATGAAGAAGACGAGCAACAAAGATAGGAAGAAGAAGAGCGAGGGAAGCTTGTGATGAAGGATAGGAATGACCCTGGGTTCCTTTTATAGTGTGAAGAACGGTCGTTCGAAGGCTGTTTGTAAGTGTTGTCAATGGTTGTTGTATCAGTTCTTGGCAGGGTATGTAACAGTAACTTCGCATCGGTCAGAGTTCACGGGCCACCGAAGCCAGCGTCGTTTGGGAAAAGGCGATGGAAAAAAGGAGGGAAGGGTAAGACGGGAATGGGAAAAAGAGACGGAGGCCAAGGAGACGGAAATCGTGTGTGGAGGGCCGTAAATGATGACGTGTGAAAAGCAGGGACTGGAAATTAAACCTGGAGAAAAGCAGGGACTTTACATCAACCGGTATTTTGACAGGGACGAGGAAATAAGTACCAGGCTCTGACAGGGACCCCCAATTAATTTGCCCTTTAAGAAACTTATTAAACAAGGATAATACATCATTGAGAAAGGTTTAGTACACTTTCATATGTGACTAAGTAATAAATTCGTCTGACATCTAATAATTTGGTTGCTATTTTTTTGTTTACTTTTTTTTTGTTCGAAATAATTTAGTTGCTATTTTATCACTCCCTCTAGGAGGGGTGCCACATAGATTACATCTAATAATTGAGTAGTCACTTGATCACTCCCCATGTGAGGGGTGTCACATAGATTATATCTAACAATTGAGTTATCACTTTATCACTCTCGATGTGAGAAGGTGCCACATAGATTATATCTAATAATTAGGTTGTTATTTTATCACTTTCCAAATGTCACGTAAATTTATTATCTAATTATATTACATTTAAATACAATATAAAATTACACTAAACCTTTCTTTACATCTTTATTGTGGAGTGAAAAACTTCAGAAAAGGAGAGGGAAAGCAAACTTACAAGGTGGAGAGACCATAGTATCCTTTTGGTTTTATTATATTCTTGTGAAGTGTTGGAGGAAGGGTAATTTGGCTATATGTACTGCCCTCTTCATGTGCTTTCATTAGTCTAATGTTGATTTCATCGGAAACTGTAGGACATTTTGATATATATATATATATATATATATATGTCTTTACTGGATCTGTCTGAGCTATAATTCACCTTATCTAGAGTGATCCACAACGTAGACTTAATTGGTCAAATCTAGTGACCTCACTGCACATCAAATGAGAACTTTCACCTCTCGGGCTACTGAAACTTGGAACTGCAGCACATTTTGACATTTGTTTCAGTGTGTTTGTCTGAGCTATGCATATAGTTATTTGGCTAGATCCATAACATAAGAGTACTCAAGTCGATTCTAGTGACCTCACTCCCCATCAAAGTAGCCATCCACCTTTCTGTGAACTGAAACTTGGAGCCGCGCGCAGAAACAGGAAGCCACTCGCATCGAGCCTTCCCACATACTTGGCAGATCGATCCTAGTAGTTGGCAGTTAGGACTGTTCAAAGTTTGGTCCAATTTAAAAAATCGAATCGAATCGACCGGTTTGGGTCGATTCGAATTCGGTTCGATTTCAAATCTCTTACGGTTCATTTCGATTTTTTATTGTAGAACCAAAATAATATGAATATACATATATAATTAATTAATAATATATAATATCATAAGAGCGCCTGTAGCGCAGTGACTTTGAGCGAGGGCCGCGCCCGACCTCCCTTGGAGGTCATGAGTTCGACTCCCAAATCATCCTTAAAATTTAATTTTTTTCCGTTTTCAATTTGAACCTATCCAATTCGATTCACTTGGGACACTCGATTCAATTCAGGTTAGAAAAAAACAAAAGTGAACCGGACCGAACCGATCCGTGTTCACCCTTACCAACAGCTTCCTCAGATAACATTATAACTAAAAGTGTAAGCTCCCTTGTATATATGCCTCTCCATCTTATAACACACCATCAGATCACATAACCAAGAACATCATAACATCCGAGCTTCAGTTCGAAGACAAAATCATCAAACTTGAGTCTGATCCCTCCACCGTCGTCTGGTCTGATGCTTAGATCATGCATGAAAGCTGAAGTATGACAAGATCAAGCCACGTCATAATCCTCCACAAGCATGACATACTAATATTCCTCCTCTTCAGATTATTCTTCTACAACACTTTACGTATCTTCGTCAAAGTGGGGGTCTCTCTGAAACCACAGCTACAAGCAATATCCCTCGAGATTTTCCTACTCAAATCACTTTCCCATGAAAAGCCATTCCCACTTGGATCACTTGGAGTTTGCAAGTGTTTTTATTATAATATGAGATACGTACGTAGGACGAGTGCACGCGAACACAGGTCCCCATGGAGAGATCAGAGCAGACTCGTGGTGTGGGCATTTATCACAAGTCACTGACTCCAACAGGCCCCCACCCAAGTAAACAAAAAAAGTTAAAGTTGAGCAGTGAAGTTTTTAAAGGGATTTGCATGCTTAGCGCAGAGAGAATTGAAGTGGCTGTTCCCCATGTGCCCTCGCGTTTGCCGAACAGCGAAAACTTAATCTTTTGAGGAGTGGCCGTCGCTGTAAGGGGCTGCTGGAGCCCTTTAAGACCCCTCCCCCTCTGGCTTTTTTGCCTTTTTAAACAGCTGCAAGTACTCATAAGGCTGTGGTTCACTTATTGAAAGCCATCACAATGCTTTTTGTTTTTCATGTTCCTTTTGGTGTGTACGTGTCGATTGGCTGGGCGTTTGAGAGCCATATATATATATATATGTCACATGATGTATATATCTAAGCAGAACAAGAAATGTAGAAGATAAAGATGAGAAATCAACTATTAGGAATGTTTTTTTGAGAAATGTTTATTGTATTTGAGGAAGTACAATAAATATAATTTACGTAAGATTGTAACTTATGTGGCATCTTGTTGGACGTCACGTGATTTTTTTTAATTTGATTTTTCTATTTTAGAGTCTAACCCTTCTATTTTAGAGACCAACTTTTGTATTTTAGAATCTAACTTTTTATTTTGGAGTCTAAAAAATAGTTGGACTCTAAAACAGAAGGTAAGTTAGACTCCAAAATAGAAAATTAAGTTCTAAAATAAAAAAGTTAGGCTCTAAAATAGAGGGGTTAGGCTCCAAAATAGAAAGATTAAATTAAAAAAAAAAACATGTGGTGCCAACAAAATGCCACATGAGCTGCAATCTTACTTGGATTGTACTTATTGAGTTACTGCACTTCCTCCTCAAGTGGAGTAACCCTTTCTCATATTTTTTTTTCTTTCTTTTGCCATAGCAATACATACTCCGGCCATTTCCTGATATTTCTTTCAAAAGATTACTTCGTTCAAGTCGCAAAAAATCTATTTAATTGTATGGGTGGTTGTTATGCAACTGCTTATTATGAATATATAGGAGGTTTAATTATGGTAAATTTGTTGCAGACTCTGTCACTAAAGAGTAGTATTATGTGTACATACTCTCTCAAATCTAACTATAAATTAAAGGATAAATAATTAAAAATCTCTGATTGTAATAAAGAGGTTCTTACTGTAACAAAATTAACATATACTGTAATAGGTGATAACACTTGCTGTAATGAGTTACACTATGTTAGGAACTAACAAATAAGTTAAAATTTTGATAGGAACTTCTAATTAATTTACCCTAAATTAAATTCCCAGCCACTTGCATAGCTATATAAAAGGAATTTAAACCCAAAATTTATGTGGGGCCGTAGTAATTAGCCATAACACTAGCTATAGGCGCGGAGTTCAACAATATTGAAGAATAGTTAACATGCGTGTGAGCAGGTAGTCTACATGTTTGTGCCAATCATGCATACAGATGGTAGTATAAGAGAGATCTGAAAGGAAATTTTTTAGGCAGGTTGCTCTTTAGAGGCGAATCTGCAACTGCATTGGGACAAGATTAGAACAAAAGATAGGCACAGCTCCCTGGGAACTGCTAGTCTTTATCTGCAGTTTCTGGTTTCTAAGAATCCCATGTGGGAAAACTGTGGTGGTGTACTGGTGTTTGGCCAGGCGTGCAGCTTGGGCTTTACATATATACACGCCATTCTTGGTCTTGGGAGATACAAACATGCATTGTAAAATTAATTAGAGAAATTAAACAAGTCACATCAGCACATATATTATTGCTCAACTTGGAACCTCCGAGAGAAAAAAGTATACTCTTTTAGGGGGTTCAACTTAACAGTGAAAGAAGAGCCTTGTATTAGGTGCACACGGGGGCGATTCATGGGTACGGTCAACCAGTAGCTGAACTATAAATATATTTAAAGAAATTTAGAGAGGAGAAATCTTAATTCTTTAAGGTGCAGTTACAAAGCTCGGCCAAACATGTGAAAGTATAGTTATCAAAGTCTGTACTACCGGATCCAATTATCAAATCGGATTCACAGAGCACCATAAGCATTTGATCTGTCATCTTAAGGGAAGGCTCTTATCCTAGCATCAGACACCAAGAGAATGGTTTGAGACGACATTATTGCTTCCGATATAATGTCTTAGCCTGCCTTAGGATAGGAAGTTAGCTTGGCTTATTATATTCCACACTCTAGTTCGGCAGACCTTATTCCGATAGCCTTTAGTTTGAAGGATATTTAGCTTGACAGGTCCTTAACATGGCATAATCTTAACTCAGTGAAAATAAAGTGACAAACACTCTTGTTTGAAATGAAGGTGAGTGGATTCTGCATGAACGACGATTACCTAGAGATACTAAACGATTTAGAGAGAATAATGATGTGTTGCTCAAGATTAGTTCAGCTTCTATCTGACACTGGCATCTCCCACACATCTAAGTCCTAGATGTCATTGATGGCCGATGTGAAGGTTTCCAAAGTTGTTCAGCCGATCTGGAGTTCCTGACAGCTGGCGTATAGATATCTCGGACATAACGGTCCACTACACTACTCTATTGTTTCGGTTAACCGATGCGGGATGTGTGCTCCATAACGACAGTCATTAAGACCACGATCTACCCGATATGGTGCGATAATTATGGTGACGTGGCACGATAGTTACGACGACGTGGTGCGATACTTATGGGATATATGATGGTTCACAAGTGTACGACCTTTCACTATAAATAGGAGAATACTCAAGTCCCATAAGTATCGCACTAGTAACTGACTTGAGTGTCAGAGTGTTCTCCCACTGAGACCCCTCGGTAGGCTTTGTAGGTTCTCGGACGTCGGGGTATGGAGCTCTCGTTAGCTAGTCTCTCACCTCGGCCAAGAGAGAGTCACCATGAAACAACGGTAACATTTTGGCACCGTTTGTAGGAAACATTACTAAAAGTTATTATGACTTCCCTTACTCTCTCCTTCATTTGATATTAGACGTCTTGATGGCTGACGTGGTGGTCTGTGGCCAACGTGGGGCCTGATGGCCGACATGGAGATTGATGGCTGACGTGGAGCCTAATGGTTGACGTGAAGGTTGATGGCCGACATGGGGCATGATGGCCGACATGCAGATTGATGGCCGAAGTGGAGTCTGATGGCCGATATCTGAAGATGACGAGGTCTCTTTGGCACTCGTGAAGGATGAGGTTGCTTTGACACTTGTTAAGGACGAAGTTGCTTCGACACTTGTAAAAGACGAGGTCACTTCGGCACCCGTTAAGGACGAGGTTGCTTCGACACTCGTGAAAGACGAGGTCTCTTCAGCACTCGTGATGGGCTCAGACATCTTGATGGCCTACGTGGTGGTCTATGACTGACGTGGTGGCCGATGGCTGATGTGTGGTCTGATGGTCGACATGAAGGACAATGTTGCTTTGGCACTCTTGAAGGATGAAGTCGCTTCAACACTCGTGAAGGACGAGGTCGCTTCATCACTCGTGAAAGACGAGGTCGCTTCAACACTCGTAATGGGCTTTGACGTGGTGGTCTATGGCCAACCTAGAGCCTAATGGCCGACTTGAGTGTTGATGGCCGATGTGGATCCCGATGGCCGACGTCTGAAGACGACGAGATCGCTTCGGCACTCGTGAAAGATGAGGTGGTACAACCGACCTGTAGCACCAGACTATTGATATGGAGGCTACGAGGTGGTGTAGTTGACCTGTAGCTTCATATGACTAACGTGGAGGCTAGAAGGTGGTGCATATCTGTAGCTCCAAAGGGCCGACATGGTGGCTACTGAGATAGTCTTTGGTTGAAGTCTTGGACGTCGGGATGACCAGACATTGCGGCAAGATTCTTATTCTCAATTGGTTTTGACCTCACAAAATGAATCGTCGTGTAAGAGCCCTACTTTAGTATTAACTTCACCCCGCCTCGATGACGAGCTGACGTAAAGCTGGGGGCCCAATGACATTGGCATCTCCCACGCATCTAAGTCCCAGACGTCATTCATGGCTGACGTGGGGGCCTGATGGCCGACGTGGTAATCTATGCATGGCCAACATGGGGCCTGATGGCCAACATGGTGGTCTATGGCCGACGTGAAGGTTCCCGAGGCTGTTCAGTTGACCTGGAGCTCTTGATGGCCGACATACAATTATCTCGGGCATAGCGGCTCACTACACTACCCTACCATTTTTGGTTAACCGATGCAAGACATGTGCTCCATAGTGGCAGTCATTAAGACCACGATCTACCTGACGTGGTGTGACAATTATGGTGACGTGGCGTGGCGTGGCGTGGCGGTTACAACGATGTGGCATGATACTTACTGGGTATCCGATGGTTCGCAAATGTACAACCCTTCACTATAAATAGGGGAATACTCAAGGCTTACAGGTACGATGTTCTGCTCATCTAGTTAGGCCATTCTTCTGATCAGCTAGCATCTGACTTGAGCATCAGAGTGTCTCTCCATCAAGACCCCTCGATGGGCTTTGCATGTTTTCGAACATCGGGGTATAGAGCTCTCGTCGGCTAGTCTCTCACCTCGACTTTTCACACCTCGGCTAGAAGAGTCACTGTGAAACAACAGTAACACTATCCATAATCCTCACAACGGACATAAAAGTCCATGATGGTCAATAACCTGTAGTTACGCTCACAACTTTACTTTAACTGTAGCCATATCACATGGGATCATTCGAGAGACTTGACTACCACAATAAATATCAAAGAAATCCCTTTAACTAGAGGTATGCAAAATTCTACACTTAATATAATGTGGGGAGCGATCTCGAATCACTCACCCTCTTATTCTAACTCTTTGTTTTGATCTGACTTATAAGATATTAGAGAGTTTTCCTTAAAGATCACCATCTCGAGACCCTTGATCCTTCTTTCTTTTTTACAAATCTTTATCTCTAGAGAATAATTTAGTGCACTTGAGTTGTGCACTTTTCACTTGTGCTTCTCCCCTTCCATTAGATGGATGCATTGTGCCCTCTTTCTATTGACCAATGAGAGGGAAGAAGTACAAATAAAAAGTGCACAACTCAAGTGTACTAAGTTCTTCTCTTATCTCTAACATCCAGAACTGTTATCTTATTTCTCCATTCCCAAAACCATCCAATGATCAACAACAGATTCAAGATTCAGCCTCTTTAAAACTTAATATGAACTGGTAACTTAACTTGGTTGCCCACCTTCACACAAATAAATAAACGAACAAGAACCTTCCACTAATCCTCTTATAATTAATCCTATAATTGCTACGACTCCGGCATCTTTGTTTGGTCAGTTGGGGCCGAACAGCATCCACTTTTTTCCGGTGGAGATGGGTCAAGAGATTGTGATATGTATGTAGGTGCTGCTATTCCTACACCTTCACAGTCCTCAGAAGCTAGCTAGAGACCTCAACGATCGAAGTCATTACCCCTCTTTCCTTGCAATCCTCTCCCATCACAAGTTGGAAGGTAACCTGCTGGCAAGACTTTGCTCGCTAGACCAGTCTCATCCCTGCTCTATGGGACCCTAGCTAGCTTGCTAGTGCTGTGCGTACCCATGTTGGAACAAGCCTTCATCTAATTAATATCTTAACTTGTGCAACTTTTCAGCATCAGATTATGATTGCATTCTAATGGGGGATCACCAATTACGTTTTTTTTTTTCTTTTTCTTTCTTCTTTCGGGATCGATGTGGGGTTTGTTTCAAGGAGGAAATGACGACTTTTAAAAGTGCATGGCCGGATTCTTTGCAGGCGCAGTGTTGTGTCTTCTTCCTCTTTTTAGGCGGTCTGCCGGCTAACTTTGGCTTCTCATCGAATAAAGGTAGTCCCGTGTGAAAGATTAGCTAGTTGATCAGATGCCATGGCGTGTGGAAACGACGACGGAGTCCAGTGGAATATATTTATGTTCCTCGCTGGGTCATGATCAGGAAAACGCGTATGTTTTGGAGCTCGACCGCCCCCCCCCTTTGCATCTCTCTCTCTCTCTCTCTCTCTCTCTCTCTCTCTCTCAAAATGTCTTATAATTGGCCTTCGTTGTCCCCATGTCCAAAAAGATCACAAGGCCACACTTAACTTCTTTCCAAGGAATGGTACTTGTAGAAGCTAAACAAAGATTTGGGTCTCTCTCTCATGATAAGGATGACCTAGCTAGCTAGTAGAACAAGTCCATGCTGGCGAGGAGATAAGTTTTGAGGAAGAAGTTAAGTGCATATGCACTCTATATATGTTCATTTTTCTTTGTTGTTTCTCGTAATAAATGATTCCAAGCAAATTGTCGGATGAGGCATGCGTCAGTTCTTGTCATACCAAAAATCTCTAGGTAGATAGATTTGTCGCAAGATTGAGCAAAAAACTTAATCAAATTAAAGAAATGCTCAAATTTAATTATACACTAACAAAAGGAAGATTTTAGAATAAGTTGTTGCTTGTGTGATCCACTTTTTAATTATGCAGCTGATCTTTTTTTTTTCTTCTTCTTCCTTTCTGGATGGGTAGTTCATCCTCTCACTATTTTCATATTAGAACCTTCTATGGATCCTAGGCAATATTCCGTCACTATTCGAAGTTTGATTTTTTTTCACTTTATTTTCAGTCTATCTAAATATCAAACATAATTTTAAAATATATTTGATATCAAAATAGATTGAGATAAAATGAAATATTTTAAAAAATTTAAGAATATATTCTCACTCTGTCTCGTTCTATCATATATAATAGCAAACATGCCATTACTTTATCCCCTGTCGTCTATTCTAAACTTGGTCTCATTAATTTTTCTATCGACAGGCCTGCTGTTCCTTACCTAGCTAGCCGTCTCATGTATCCAATTATCAAGTCTTGTCCCCATGCCTTCCATCCAAGTACTTTTGTCCACTATACATAAAAAGAATTTAAAATATGCTGCAATATACAACAGCTAGATGGATGTGATGTGCCATATGCTGCTCCCTCCATGTTTGATATCTCTTAATCAAAGATAGAAAAATATCAATTGTTTCGATTCCAAAGTTCTTTACTGAGGATTATGGTATGAGAATGCCATGTCTCCAAGGTGTGCTTCATTACCAAACCCACTTATAAAGACAATTTAGAGCCCCAATACTTTTAATTATCTATCTCAGACATAAGAGGATGAATTCGTACATGACTTATGCTGAAGGTGGGCAACAGAGGCAGGCACTAATACTTTCTCAACGCGACGTTCACCGTCGTCGCATTCTCAACTCTGAGCACGCGACCTACATGTGCCACATGTCTCGTATGCAGTCGCAACCCTCGAAAAAATGACGATAAGAACACGACGTATGAGATGACCGTGTTTCAAAAATGCGACGTTACATCCCGTCGCGTTCTCAAACAGAGAATCGAGGGGCGTGTTGAGTTCAAATTTTCGGCCCACAACATCCAAAAAAACCTACCAAAAACACCAACACCATTTATTAGTCACACATTGGCCGAAAACCCACCAAATTGCGATCTAAACGATCATGACGTTACATTACTAACACTTAAAAAAAAGTTCGTCTTCAAAATTTATCCGTAAAAATAGATAATAATATTGTTTATATATAGAACCCAAACACTACATCAATGGAAGGACGCCGGAGCAACATCAAAAGGTTTGGTAGGTTCCATTGTATGTTGTTTAGGTATGCATCACATCATCAAGACCCCGACATTAGTTGCTCGGTCAATTCCATGTCTGAAAGTTGGAATTCAGAAAGTTGGAGAAAAGGCTTAATCATCGTTTGGTAGAACAACATACTGTAATTAATTCCACTTGGTAAGTGCTAATTCACTATTATAGATGCACAAATATTGATTAAGGAGGCTCGGTTGGGGTGGAGTTTATCTCATTATTGACTTCTGAAAGAGACAAGAAAGAAAATGCCATGTAGAGGACACATCAATCAATTGAGGCCTAAGCCGGAAGGTCCAAGGACAGACATAAACAAGAAGACACACCCTAGCTAGAAGGAAAAAAAGCACCTTTACAATAATGATAATAATAAAAAAATATTTGTTATTATGTGAAGAGGACCAGCAATTATTCTGATTCTTACCCACCTCATCATGACCAAGATCAGTTTTTTAAGAGAGCTCTCATTTTCCTCTTGGCAATGGGAAATGATAAGTGATGGGGGGACTAATCCCTCTCGCAACACATCAAGTGTTGCCACCTCAAGATTATTCTTGTAATAATAGTGTGATCAATTATAAAAAGGGAATTCAGATATCTATTTTTACAAGATCAATGAAATTGTTTTCTTGTAATTCATATTAATATTATTACAAAATAATCTTGCAATAGGCATTTCTCGACGGAGAGAACTAGACTTTTTTTTCCTTGTCTTGTTTGGATTATGTCGATGCATATAATTACTTGTTCCTCACTTCCTCTCAAATTATGTTTCTCTTATCACTAATCTCTAGATTTACTTGTTCGGATGTAAAATATTTGATCCTTTTAATAGATGCAACCTACTGAAATCTACAATGAGAATTAACTTTTCTTCTAAGCAATCTTAAACTAAATAGAGTCCTTTTGTTTGTCAAGTGACTCAATTGACTAAACATTTGTATGCATTCTCTGATAAGAAGGGTTGAATTCTCATCCTTACTTACCTTGCAACCTACCAAAAACACTTGGACAAAACAAAAAACAAAAACGAAAACACTTGGGTCAGAATTTCTCACAAGATCTTTTTTAGTTAAATGTATACAAATTCTGAATAGTCTCTCAAAATTTCTCCTAGTTAAGAGACTCATATAATATAGCGAATAAAAATTGCAACTCATGAAAGAAAAATTGGCATGGCAAGTGTAAGAGACATAATTATTGTACTTTTGGTAAATATACTTATTATGCTTATCAAGTGATAACTCGAGTGAAGAATGTCACATGAACTATTGTGCTAGGACGCCTAGCTAAACGATGGTCAACAATGACTAGCTATCACTACAAGAAAAAATGGGAATAGAGATTCGGTCTCTAAAGAGTTCAGAGACCGAATAGCGACTGAATAGAGACCGAATTTGCCGGTGAACAATTTCTGGTCACGAATCTGTGACCGAAACAGTTTGGTCACTATTCGATCACTAATTAGTGACCGAATAGTGACCGAAACACTTCAGTCGCTAAAAGTGCAAATCAGAGACTGAATAATTTTGGTCACAATTCGGTCCCTGATATAGCGACCGAATTGAGACCGAAATTATTCGGTCTCAAATAGAGACTGAACAAATCAGTCACAATTCGGTCCCTGATATAGCGACCGAATTGAGACCGAAATAAATCGGTCACTAATAGAGACCGAACAAATCAGTCACAATTCGGTCCCCGAATAGGACCGAATAGAGACCGATGCATTCGGTCTCTATTTGAGACCGAAGAATGTCAGTCTCAATTCGGTCGCTATATCAGGGACCGAATTGTGACTGATTTGTTCAGTCACTAATCGGTCTCTGTTTTTGTAATTTTTTTTAAATTCGTAAATTTTTAGCAAAATAACCTGTGTAAATAAAACAACGTCCACAACAATATAAATATCCATAATACAACACAGTAAATGACCACAAACAACAATAATAAAAATGTCCACACCACAATAATAAAATAAAAATGTCCACAATAAAACAATAATATAAGTCCACATGAATAATAAAAATATACTCAACATCATAATAATAAACTATCCACAACACAATACAAATGTGAATAACAATAAGAATAATAGTGAAATGAAAATCATGAATCATCCTCCTCGTCCTCGTGCTCGTCTCCTCCCACACCACTCCCCCCCCCCTCGCCCCCACTGCCCCTAAACCCCCACCCCATTGCACCCCACCTCCCTCCCCCCCTCCTACAGCCGGTTACCCTTAGCCCCACCGACCGGCCCCCGCCGTACACACACACACACAGACACACTCACACACATACACACACATATAGACACAAACATACACACAAAAGGGGGAGCACCCCTCCGCCATCTCACACATACACACACACACAAATATAGACAGAGAGAGAGAGAGAGGCCACTGACACAGAGAGAGAGAGACAACTTACCAACGACGGTGATGGCGACGGGGTCCGATGACGACGGCTACTTGGCTGCAGCCGGGGCGGGGACTGGTCGCAGTCGGGGTGAAGACCACGATCCTCGGCACAGTCGGGGCGACGGCGGGGACCTGGCGCAGTGGCGACGACGCCGGCGATGTCCGGTGGCGGGAGTGACGACACCGGCCTCCGGTTGGGGCGAACAAGAGAGAGAGGGAGAAAAGAGGAGAGGCGACGGAGAGCGTGGCGGCGACGATAGCACGATGTCGTCGCCGGCGAGAGAGAGGGAGAGAGAAGACAGTGTCACCGACGGCGAGAGAGAGGAGAGAGAAGAAAGGAGGTGTCGGCGCGGCGAGAGAAAACACAGGAGGGTCGTGCGGAAGGTGGATAAGGAGGTTTTAGAGACCGCATTGTGACCGACATATTTCGGTCTCTATTCGGTCTCTAAACGCGCCAAAAATTTGTGACCGAATGCCAGTCAGTCACAATTCGGTCTCAGATCTGAGACTGAATTTGTGACCGAAATATTCGGTCACAAAATTTCACCCTAAACCCGCCATTTTCATAGATGTAGTGACCGAAATTATTTCAGTCACTATTCGGTCTCTAAACGCGCCAAAAATTTGTGACCGAATGCCAGTCAGTCACAATTCGGTCTCAGATCTGAGACCGAATTGTGTGACCGAAATATTCGGTCACAAAATTTCACCCCAAACCCGCCATTTTCATAGATTTAGTGACCGAAAATATTTCAGTCACTATTCGGTCTCAGATCTGAGACCGAATAGTGACTGAAATATTTTCGGTCACTAAATCTAAACTATAGTGACCGATATTTGTTAGTCACTATTCGGTCTCAGATCTGAGACCGAATAGTGACTGAATAATTCGGTCTCAGATTCGGTCTCTAAAACCGCATTTTCTTGTAGTGTATGGGTGATGCTAGTTGTAGCAATCAGAAAGGGTTGAGAGCAACTACTTCTGTCTACTACTTGAGAGACGGAAAGGAACTTGGCCGATGGACGTGTAGCGCTTG
Source organism: Colocasia esculenta (assembly GCA_014218235.1). Classification (NCBI taxonomy): domain Eukaryota; kingdom Viridiplantae; phylum Streptophyta; class Magnoliopsida; order Alismatales; family Araceae; genus Colocasia; species Colocasia esculenta. The sequence continues at coordinate 473,591 of JACBKR010001264.1, forward strand.
CAAAGATGAAAGAAGACGTCAAGGGCCCTAGTTTTCCAAATTAAGGAAGAACCCTCTCATGCATAAGTCAGTGTCTAATTTGATTGAAAGGTCTTGATGGGTTTTGAGTAGCGGAGTTTGCGTATCTCACGTTGGAGGTTCAGATCCCATTATATAGTCGGTGCTTAGGTAGTTCATCTGCCAGTAGACTGTAATGATTCATTAAGAGCGGCAATTAAGTCCCCAACAAAGAGGCGTTGAAGAGATCGTGACATGGAAACTGCCTGGATCGTGGGGAGTGACTTCGCCATGCTTCTGTTATGAAGAGTGACACACCTTCGTAGGGTGCAAATACTGTCTCAATGGGAGAGGTTATAGTACCCACGAATGTGATCGGCGGGTGCTCGGTGAGAGGAGCTCAGAGATCTGAAGGAAGCTGGTAGAGCCCATTCTTATGAGTCCGAGCAAGTATGTGCTCGGGGTCCTAGGGATAGTTGACAAGGCTCACGCCTATTCGCTTGGGCAGGTGTCTATTCGAAGACCCTCGAAATGTTCTGGGACACAGAGGGTGAGTAAGTGGACAAGAGGTCGTAATAGGCCTATGAGCCCGAGGAGCTGGAAACCACCTCCTCATTGATTGGAGACATTCAAATGGCCAGTAGTGGGAGGTAACTGCGACAAGTTGCAGCGGGCTTATAAATTAAAAGTTTTAGACTCATAAATATAAATTTTAGATTTTTTAAATATGATTTTGTAACGCCCCCTGACCCGGTCCAGTTAGACCAACTCACATCGGACCAGGTGACACGTCACAGGGGATAAACCCATCATATACACACATGTTGAGAGTAAGACATTCACAAACTTCATCATTATGGAACTATGATGAATAACCATCCCAACTTATAATACAATGTCCATAACCATAATAGAATTATCAGAGTATGGAGAACTGAAAGAAAAGTAAATCAAGATCGCTAAATCAAATAGGCTTTAAGAGCCAACCCACACATAATTTATTAGTGAAATAAGAACTAACTATCTAACGGAATCTACTCCTCACGATCAGAGTCCGAAGGCACACCTAAATCTGGCTCCTGATCTCCTGAAAAATATGTTAGACAAGTGTGAGTCTTAATAGACCCAGCAAGCATCTAAAACTCTAACCACAATTTATCATATAAATAAGCAAAAGTGATGCTATCATAAGTTATCAGTTTCATTTCATAATTATAGTATAGGCTAGTCAACCTACTACAAGATATCTTTCTTAAATTAATCTCAAAGATGTGTCATATATAAGAATATGTCAAATCAAATATTATATTAGAGTCAAATCATATATTATCATATGCCCACGCATATTATTTGCCTTATAAAATTTTGGATACTCATGATCATGTGGATAGAACAAAATAGAGCATATGATATATCAAGATATCAGAGTGAAGTAGAATTTTTCATAATCTGAGCAATTAATATATCAAAACATAAAATATATTTCTTAGGTGTGCATATTAGATAAATATCTAAACCACAACATAGAGAGTCATCGGACATATTCTCCACACCTAGGCAAGTAGCACGGAGAAAAAGTAACTGCGCAGTACCCGAGATCATCAAGATCCCACCTTAATTAGTGAGCATTGCCCACCTCCAGGATTTCAACCCCGTTGCCCACGGGTCATCAAAAAGCTTCCTATAGGGGTACTTCTATGGTAGGCCTAAAACATCTCTAAGATGGCATTGTCCATAACACAATCGAATTATCTCACATAATCATGTTTATGGCCTTTTTTAATTACAAGAGACTATATGTGTAAGTGAAATAGGATGCAAGTCATGGTAATATCAAATCTAGACTATTAAATATAACATTTTTAAGACTTTTAAGATTTTTAGGAGTTAACAGAAATTAATAAATGTCATGACTGTGTGTGTTTTTAAAACATTATCATGATATATGATGTCCAATTAATCAATTTAAATCACTTGTATGACATAACAGTTATGAGAAAATAATATAAATTTTTATGACAGATTTTAGGTTAAAACAGATTATCTAGACATTTATATTTTAATTAAAAAAATCATATCCCCATCAAATCAATTTATATCGATCTCACATTTTTATTACAGTTTTAAATAATCATAAATATGCTACAAAATAATTTTCAACATTTTCTGACAATCATGGAAAATTTCATATCATAATCAATATCAGGTATTCTAATGATTTAATTATGAAAATAATTTATAATAGCAGAAAATTAACCAAAATTTATTTTTAGAGATACTGGAATAAAATCAAAATAGTCACTGCAAAATAAGATTTTTTATAAGAACATATAACTTTTTGATAATTTTTCAATGAAAATTATAAGCAATGAAAATTCAAGAAAGTATCAAAATATTCTAAAAAAATATTGGAATAATTTTTTTGTTACTAGAACATCAAAACTTCAAAAGTATGTTCTCTACATGCCCATAATTAAAATTTGAAAACTAATTTAAAATAATCATGGTAAGAATCTTGTCATCACTTGCCTTGGGAAAATTTTTCTATCTATGTAAAATAAGTCCGAAGATGACCGCCTACAGCAAGACAGAACATGCACTTAAACTTTGCTCAACATCGACTACGTGTCCCCTTTACGTCAATTGTTGAATAGTTGTTGAAGCCACTCGTCGAAAATCCTCCTCTCTCTCTCTCTCTACCTTTCTTACACATGCAACACACACTAGAGGAAGAGAGTCGTCTAACATTCAACACTAAAAGAAACTATGGTGTGGAATGGGTGAGACCACTCGTAGCCCTTTTATAGGGAAACTTGTGCTTCTTTTCTACCAAAACGTCAATCCGCTTTTAAAACACGAACACCTTTCCTAGCTTAAAACTTTACAGAATAATGCTAAGAAACTGTCCATTTAATTCAAGAAATCGAGGTTGTGATGGGGTGTATATATAGTGGGGAAATAACGTGTGGGTGTGGGTGTGGAGAAGGAAATCGTGCATGTTGGTTTCCGTAGGTGTTTAATTAAGGATAGCTTCTTATTCAGTCTGTTAGAAAGAAAGAAAAAACATCTAATTAATGTTCAACTTAACTTCCGTATGTATTTTATTTCTCTAAATCTGTACAGTTTTAACTCAAACCATTCATTACACACTATTTAATGCATGTTTACTCTAATAAAAGTTTTAACATGAATGGTGACATGGGGTACTTGCATTAAATGCATGGTTCATCCATGCATGGGAGGAGAGGCTTCCCACGTAAGCCCAATCCCAAGCCTTTCACTTATCTCTATAGCAGCCCCATGTGTGTATATATTTTCTTTAAACCTTAGATAATATGTATACTTATTATCTAATCTCCATTTTAGGTTGGGAATGAAATTTACACCAAATTTGTAGATCTCCATAATATCTTTCCATCGATATAAGAATCTAGATAATCAGGTTTCTTTATATATATATATATATTACTTTATAATTAATACATACTTTTAGTTTATAAATATCGTATTTAGGATGACATATGGTCACCTTTATGAAATCTAGAGAACCCTTTAAAATCTCATAATTCAAATTTCAAAATTTGAATTTTTATGTCAAAATATAAAATCCCACAATAGAGTCAGCAAAGTTACAAAAAATCTATTAGTTATTACAGATTTTTAGAATTTGTAAATATTGATTGAATTCTTAACAATAATTTATTCTTATCAATACACACTTCAAACTAAAAAAAATAACTTTTAAGATTTAAAAAAGATTGAATAAACTTTTTCAGTAATAAATTTAGATTCATAAATACTAACATTGAACTTAAAAATATTTTTAAAATTTAAAAGTTATTGATTAATGAATTTTTTATAATTATTTTGAACTTATACATAATAATTTAAACTAATAAAAGGTCATTCTACACTAATAGTAATAGATGTCCATATTGTCTGTGATCACTAATTTTTCAACTATTAGTTGCCACCGTCTATCAACTCTCGTGACACTAGGTGGTGTAAAGACATGACATCATGTTATGTGACAAAAATTAGGATATTATTGTGGAGAAATATTTAGTACATATTTTTTAATGTGTATTAAGTTGAAAGTACCTACTCAAGGTGTGCCACTTATCTTTGGAAGATTATAAATTTTTTTTTCACACTCAATTTTTTAAACTCTCAAAGACAAATGAGGTACTCCTAACGGTGTCATAGAAAAATTTAGGTAGGAGTTAACGGGGTCATTGAATTTTTAAAATCCTAAGTAAAATTTTTAATAACGCTGATTTCGTTAGAAATTTTCTTAAAAATAGTGATCCAATGATTGTGCACTAATGATTATACTATTTTAGTACACATTAAAATATATATTAAATATTTTTCAATATTATGCAAGTGAAGTAAAGACTCCATAGCATTTCTCAATATCTTTTGCCCTAGTACTCATTACTCCCTCGGAAATCCGTACCTAAATAGTCCACTATACATGTACACAATGCCACTAGCTAAAGATTTCGATTGGATTCTCCCCACTCATCAACAAAGCAACATAAATTCGTATCATCACATCATCTACAGAGGAAAAAAAACTGTCCGAAATAAAAACACTCTTTTTATGACGTCATCATCTCCTTCCTCACTCCCACCAATCCCTCCCCCACGTTGGAAACTCCCCATGCAGCAACCCGCCTCCGCCGTATGAATGCCGTCGCACGCCCCGGCATGCATGCCCACCGCAAAAATCTCTTTTTTCCCAGATTCAAGAGTCCATTCGCGACGTCCCCCCCGGCCCCCCACCCCACCCCACCCCACGGGCACAGACACGTACACACGAGCGATCGACAGTAGCAGGAACAGGAGAGCCCCCAGCCGCGGCGAAGAAGAGGACACCCGGTTTCCTGCAACAAAGGCGGAGAAGAGGACACCCCCACCAATACCATCCTTTTCGATCTGACAAAGCGGCGAAGGCGCGGCGCCAGAAGCGGGTGAGGTCACCTTTTGGCGCCTCCGCCGGGCCGGCCGGGAGAGGGGGTTGGGGGGGGGGCGCATGCACGCGGCCGTCCCCCTGTACTGCTTCTCTCATATCACGGTGGCGGGAGGCCTGTTCCTCTGGCAGAGCTCGCTCTGGGCGGTGGGCAGAGGGGGCGGGGTCTTCCTGCCGCTGCTCTGCTGCTCGTCCGTTTGCCGACCCTGACGGGACGATTAGCAGGAGGTAGGGTCTGTCTTTCCCGAAAGAGGCCTCCGTGTTCGCGGCCGCATGCAGCAGCACCACCAGTCCCTCGTCCAACCACTCCTTTTTTTTGTGAGACAGACGTGAGGGTCTCCGCTTGGTTCTTCCGTCCCCAGCGAGGCCCCCACGCCCACCATGTGTTCGAGAGTACGCGTGCATGAGAGAGGGATTGGTGGTGGCGATGGTAGGGGCAGTACTATTTGGCCGGGCTTGGTGGGGGCAGCACAGATCCCCACTCACACGGAGGCGCCCACGTCCAATCGACGGGACACATCTCCCCTCGGCCTTTCGTTAGAGAGAGAAAGAAAGACCGGGCCCATGAGTTGCTCTGTGACGGCCGGCTTCTGATGACCCATCATCATGATCGTTGGCGTTCTGCCTAATGGCGCATAATTTGACTCGAACAAAGATTTAGGGTTTATTTTATTGTATATAAAAATTTTTATAATTTTTTTAAAAAATAATTTTTATAAAAATTAAGAATATAATTATCAATTTAATTCTCACATAAATATTTTCAACAAACAATTTTTTATGTTTATTTTCTAGTAACATATTTTTCTAAAATTTATTTTCATATTTTTTGTTTGTGTGAAATGTTAAATATAAGAGATACATACACAAATTATGTAAATATGATATATATAATATGATTTCAATCAAATTATGAAAAAATGGTACAAACATAAAATTACATTTGCCAAGATCCCTTGGCACTGTGAAATGAGGAATTGTCTTCCTCATCCCGACAGCCTTCTCTGTGCACTCCAAGAAAAAGAGGAACCATCTTTTGCTTTGCTTTGCTTTATCTTGGGCTCTTCCCTCTTTCAATTTCTTTCGTCTCTGAATCTGAGGAGCAGTGCCGCAGAGCATAGATCCGAGACGAGATCGATGGCCTGGAGGGTGATGGGCTCGTCGGAAGCGAAGGAGAGGGCCTGCACGAGAGGGAGCATGAGGAGGTAGCCGTGGCGAGCGCGTACTCCCTGAGGAAGTGGCCGCCGCAGCCTCGCACGATGCGTGAGAGTTGGGAGAGCGCGTAGGAGACGTGGTGGGAGGGGGCGGCAGGGTCGGAGACAAGGTTGGAGAAGCAGACGAGGCAGATGCCCCCACCCTCCGCCGTGGCCAGCAGTAGGGACGCGCGGTGGCCCTTCCCGCAGGCGCGCGGCTCCTCCTCGACGGCCCCGTCCCGCTCCTTGTCGTAGTAGTCGTTGCTGTAGCAGCCTTCCCCGCTCCCCTCCTCCTCTTCCCCCGCCGCTGCCATCGTCCATCTCCTCCTCCCCGCCATCTCGTAGAGGATGTTCCTGCTCCTTCGCTTCTCCCACCCGCGTCAACTAGAGAAGGCGATGTGCCTCCAGGACGCATGGGGGAAGTTGGTCTTGACCTTAGGGCCGCCGAGAGCAGGCTGCGGTGTCGTAGGCCTGGGGCAGCGTCCTCTACAGAGTCGAAGATGCCGAGCCAACTCCCGTCTTCTTCCAGGGTCCCAGAAAACGAACTGCGCGAAAACGGCGTCCAAGATCTCTCTCTGGATGGTAGAATCTGAGATTTTTATGAAAATATTTTCGTGGATCAACTTTTCAGAACAGCCAAATGACAACTTTTATGAGATTTTTTTGAAATTTTTTTTATTGTGGAAACTTTTATAGTGAAACAAATTTAGTGTATTTTCATATTACACTATAATATAGTTAGATATTAAATTTGTGTGGTATTTTTCATATGAGGAGTGATAAAGTGACAACTCAATTGTTCGATGCCACATAAATTTAATACCTAATCATATTACACTTATAGGGTGTTTGGTTACAGTTTTTTACCTATTTTTTTTTCTAAATTTTAAAAAAGAGAGAAGACAGACATGAAGACACATTTGGCAAGTAATTTTTTTATTAGAGAAATTTTTTTCCTATATAAATCTCTCTAGAAAAAAAAACAAGTCTGACCCTGTTTTTATTTTAGGAACACTAGTTCCTTCTCCTCTCCCCCCCCCCCCCCCCCACCCCACCTCCTCCTCCCCTCCCCACCCCAACACCCCTGCGCCACCACCCCCACCCAGCAGCACCCCCCCCCCACAGACCCCTGCGCCCTCCCCCCCCCCCCCCACCCAGCAGCACCCCCCCCCCCCCCGCCAAACCCACCCTGCACCACCCCCCCCCCCCACACCGCCCACCCCCCCCCCCACAGACCCCTGCGCCCTCCCCCCCCACCCACCCCACCCAGCAGCACCCCCCCAACCCCACCTCCTCCTCCCCTCCCCCCCACAGACCCCTGCGCCCTCCCCCCCCCCGCTCACACCCCTGCGCCCCCCCCTCACTAGCACCCCCCCCACACAGACCCCTGTGCCCTCCCCCCCCCCCAACACCCCTGTGCCCCTCCCTCAGCAGCACCCCCCCCACACCTCTGCCCACCCCCACACACACAGACCCCTGCGCCCTCCCCCCCCCCCCACCCACCCCACCCAGCAGCACCCCCCCAACCCCACCTCCTCCCCCCTCCCCCCCCCCCCCAGCACACCCCTGCCCCCCCCCCCCACAGACCCTTGCGCCCTCCCCCCCCACCCCACCCAGCAACCCCCACCCCCTGGGGCCTCCCCCCCCCCCCAACACCTCCTCCTCCCCTCCCCCACCCAGCACCCCCCCCAACACCACTGCGCCTCCCTATGCCCCTACCTTATGCACCCCCACCCCCGCGGCTCCCCCTCCCCTGTGCGCCCGCCCCTTGCCCCACTCTGGTGGCTGCCCCTCTTGTCTCAAACACTTCAAAATAAATTTTAAAAATTTTATTATTTTTACCAAACAGATAACATCACATTCTCATAATTTTAAATTTAAAATTAAAAGAGAACTCAATATTAATTTTTAGATAGAAATAATTTTTAAAAAAATTGCTCCCCAAAAGTTGCAATATAAAAGTACTAAACTTTTCTCTTTCACTAGAACAACATTCAGACGACACACAATTTGTGATCGAGTTCTTTCAATGTTTAGTCGGCATAGCTGTTTTATATTTATTTTAATTTTCATAACTCAATTTTATGACTCTGATTATTTTTTATAAAAAAACTTGCTTTTTAAGCAGTAGATCTTTTACCAGAATGAAAAAATTAATTATTTAAAGTTACCAGAAAATCTCAGAAAACGAGCAACCATCCAACCCCACCTCCGACAAAACAGAGCAAGTTCTCTCTCTCTCTCTCATTTTACATGACTACAGTCTACATACATGGACGAAAAGATTGAACTGATACTCACGTGGAATTATTGACATTTGAAAGAAAACAAGAAAGTTTGTAAAAAAAAAAAGTAAATATATGCTGCACCAATATAGGAGGGAGAGAGAGAGAGAAAGAGAGGGAGAAATCTTTACCCATTCGAAAATAAAAAATTAAACTTCTGTTTTTCTATTTTTTTTTGTCATAAAAAGGTCATGCTCTTTCACGACAACCAAATAGCCCCGGACCATTGTCATGTCGATCATCATGCCGTCGCGAGCTTTAGGCCAACCCCCGAATTCCTCTGTCCCCTCGTCTGGACCACCGGACCGGACTGAACCGGACCGGTCAAACAAACCCCATTTTGGGAAACCATCGAGCAGCCCACGCCATTGTCTCCTTTCGGGCAGTCGGTAACGGGTCGTCCTCACTCCTCGGGCCCGCACCCGCCTAGTTTCCTCTCACCCAGGGCGCTTTTTTACCAAAGTAAGGGTAATTACGTAAATTGGAAAAAGTACGGGGGGGCATGTCCTAAAAGAGTAGGCAGGCAGGAAACAGCGCGTGGGGGGGAAGGGAAGCCGCGACGGGGGGCCGACGTCACCGCCACCCGCCCGCAACACTGTGCCAGGTCACCCACCCCCGTTTTGAAAAGCGCGGGCGCGCGGGGGCCGCACAGCTCGTTAGAGCGGGCCGGCCGGCCTAAAAAAGGCTCCGGCCCGGTTCGATCGACTCGGTCCGCGTCGCCGCCGCCCACTACATTCCCCGCACGGTTCGAGCACCCCCAATTCCAAATGGGATCACGCCCCCACGACGTCCCCCCTCTCTCTCTCTCTCTACATGAGCGGTTCGTCTCACGTGGGGGTGCGGGCGGGCGGTCGCTACGAACTCGCTCGCTGCGGGGTCCTCTCGTTAATGGTGGTTGGGGGGGGGGGTATAAATAGGGGAAGGGGGCCCATACCCTCCGATTTCGGCGGGGTCGTCGTCCCCTTCTTCTCTCCTCTCCCACGGTCACCACCACCTCCTCCTCTCCCTTCTTCTTTCCTCTGCTTTTTGCTCTGTCTCTCTCTCTCTTTCTTGTGTTCTTCCTCTCCGCGGCTGTGCCACCGCAGGGTGGGTTGCAGGGGGGAGACCCCCGCCGGAAGCCGCCGAGCCCGATCCCCTCTGCAACCTCGTACCCGTCCGCACCACAGCGATCTAATCCAGTCAGTTTGTTTTATATTTGACCAAATAACTGTGGCGTCGTGGGCGTCTACGTGCGCGTCCGGCGAAATCCCAGGTCCGTCCGCTCCCCCACCCTCGATCTTCCCTGTTCTCGGATGTGGAGCGATCAATGTGGCTCTCGTCTCCAAGTGTTGTCCCAGAATTGGCGCCGGTTTTGGTCTTCGCTTGGCGATGCTTCCGACGGGTGACTTGGTCGGTTCCTTGACGCCGGAGGCTTGCGTCTGCTTTTGGTTTTGGGAGCTTTTGACTGATCGGACCGTCGCAGCATTTCGGTGATGTTCCTGTTCTGGCGTCGCTTTCTTGAGCTGCATGGTAGTGTGGATCGCTCGGGAGGTTCGGTCTGCGGTGGTGTTGGATGATCGGTGGCTACTGCTTCTGTCAGAGCGCGTTGTTTTGCTCTGATCTCTCCTTTTTTCCCGTCTGCATTTGCCTTCCGGTTTGTTGATCGTAATGCATGTTCCTCCTCGGCAAGTTTATGTGGACTTCTGTAGCCGACAGCTGGATCCATCTCGCTTCCACTCCACTGCATCTTGTCTCTACATTTTCTCTCTCTAGATTCTCTCTCATGTTCTCTCCCTCCCTCTCTCGTTCTGTCCATCTCTATCTTCCTCCTCTCGAATCCATGATCACCAGAAAGTTTTTTCCACCCCGAGTTTTGTTCTCTAGCGGCCAGACTCTTTCCTTTGTCGTCTGGCCCATCGCTTGAGTTTTTTGGAGTAACCTGTTTAGTGGCCTAACTCCATTCCGTGCACCTGCTTCCCCATCATCCCCTTTCTCTTCTTTCCTGAACTCACCCCACCTCAATTCTGCCTTCATATCAAAATACCAGATCCTGCCTTCACCGCTGCTTCATCTTCTCTAGTTTTCCTTCTGAATTATTCCATTTGCACAAGTAAAAGGTCTTCTTTAAAGCCGCAGAACTTTCACAGGAAGTTCCACCCTGCCTAATGCTCCCAATGTGATTTCGTTAATTTTCTCATCTGTCACCCAGCAGGGCGTTGTTCTCTTCCTTCTTTACTTTGGTGTTTTTAGCGGTATTCCTTTCATACCAGGCGAAACTTTGTGGCGGTCGAACTTCCCTTTTGGTTTCTTTTAGATGCGATTCTAATTCGCTTCTTTTTAGACGTTGTGTTCTGATTGGTCCTTCGATAGCGTCCCTTATCGTCGGTGGTTCCTTGCAGCGGGAAGGAGCGTAGTAGCACGGGCCCGGGTTCTGGCGCGTTTTCCTTTTTCATGTTTAACCATCGAGGGAAGGCAGTTCTCCTTTTGTCTCTCCGGCCAGGAGATATTTAAGCTGGGTGTCCGCATAGCAAGACGAACTGGGAGGTTCTTGCATGCTCCAGGTGATCAGGTAAAGCATCTAGTGTTTGGTCGACGAAGTTTCTAATTTCTTCTCTCACAGACTTTCTTCAAGCTTACTAGATCTGATATATTTTGGTAACCATCTGCTATCGTCTACTTACTTGGGGGAGTGACTGAATGCCGCCTTTTTGTGCTTATTGAGACAGCTCTCGTTAACCATTCTGCAGAAGGTTCTAAATGCACCAACACTTTTGACGTCAACTTATCTGACTACCGATTTCATTACCTCGAAAAGAAAGTGTCTTGCAATTTGTTTTCTCCCGTAAGTGACAAAGAAAAGTGTGCCTATATATATGTATAGACATTTCCAAGGATAGAGTCTCGATACTAGCCATGGCAAGGATGAGATGGTATCTGTTTGGTAAACGATTGCCTTATAGGCGAAACTGTTTGCACATTGAAGTTCTAAACTTTCTGTTTATCTCCAATGGAAACTTATTGTTCTCAGATTCATTTGTTGCTTCTTGATTGTTCCCTTCAAGGGAATGCTGCTATTCCTGTGAAGTATGAACCACACTGGTACCATTAGTTACAGGCCGCCCTTGTGTAACTAGTGACACTTTTCTTTATCATATTGCTAATTTGCTATTGCTGGTGTTTCACCGCGTGATGTAATGTTTAGCTATGAATATTGTCTCCTGAACACAAGTTTACAAATGTAAGATATCATAAACTTGGTGACCATTTTGGTAAAAGATAGGTAGGATCTTGGTTCTAACATTATAACAATACGTTTGATACCACAAATCAATTGAGGTTACATGAGCAACTCCTCAGTTAGTTGTCCCTTGTGTGAATCAACCATCATTCTTCAGTATGGCCGAGACCTGTGTAAGAAGATTCTTGTATGTACACAATAAAACAAGTGGCTTCCTCCTGTCCTTGCTCAGAGTATCTTTGACTCGTTTCCCAAACTTTGCAATCAGAATGTAGGTTTGTGAAACCTGTGCAAGCTGGGTGTCATCCTCATATTTCCATGTGTTTTATTTTTTTAAAACAATTCTTATTTATATTGCCAATCCATCTTACAGCATAAACGTACTCAATGAATTTCTCTTTCTGATATGCTATGCTCTGCTTCTTTTCTCATGATAATGGAAATCACTTCTTCAGGGTCTAACATATCAACACTGAGGAAACTCAGGACAGAAGATCCATCATCATGGGTGGCTGTGTTTCAACAGAAAATAGAAGGCCAGTGCCTAGGAAAAGGTACCCCTACCGATTCAGGAAACGCCGTGGAAAGGTCTCTGCTTCTGTTGCTGATGGTTCTAAGGCACGGATCAGCACCAATGGAAATCGGTTGACAGATTACACCCACAGTGAATTTGTCCAGGTTGATTTTGAGACAGCTGCAACAACTGGCCGAAAATCTGAAGTTTCCAATATGACATTCCATCTAACCCAGTTACAATGGCACCATAGTCAAATAGATTCAAGTGGTAATTTTCCTTTGTCCAGTCAAAGTTGATTACCTATTTCTGTAATTCAGCTCATCGAAAGTTGTTAACCATAACCAGAATGATTAAAGTAGCTGGCTATAGGTATTTAGAACATTCCAGACTCTGAGAAACTGCCACATGAACTATGCATATATAGGCGCTAGCTACTTATGGCCATCTGGCCAAAGGCTGATGCCTCCTAAGAATCTGAACTTTGTGTGTGCTTAATTGGTGCCCCTGGACATTTATCAAACATCATATAGCTTTGTCATGTTTACAAGAAGTTTTTGAGTGATACATAATCATGATTTGTTTTAGACTATTTGGTTCCATTTCAACTTTAGGAACATTACCTGACAAGCATAACATTGTATTACACGTTTGCACAAATAGGTCTGGATCTTTTACTTGTTTCTTTCCCAAATTGTTAAAAGAGATTTTATTTGATGCGAAATAAATGTGGTGACTGTTCCCCATGCCTTCTGCTTCTGATGCTTTTAGGGAAAAGTTGTCTTGTGACTTTTGGTTCAGACACTTAGACATTTTTCCATTGCAAGTTAAAGAGTTAAAGGCCCTATAACTGTCATCATATTGTCTAAACTTATTGCCACATCGAATTACGATTGTATATTTAGATTTTTGTATTTCACTAAAACTGGTTAGAAAAGGGACAATGTTCATCAGGATGACTATTCTTGAATATTGACAACTAAAACGAGTTAATGAAGCTTCCATACTTTTTGGAGTGTTAATGAATTGTTTTGATTTTAAGAGCTCTAAAAATTTGATATTTATACAAGCACTCTTTGAAATAGATAAATCTAAAAAACTTAGATTTATGTGAGTACTCTCTTAGAGGTCCAAGCTTTGATGTGTTTGCAGTGATATGCCAAGAGGAAGTGTGGTTTGACTCCGTAAGTATTTTGGAATCTGATTCTGATGATGATTTCAGCAGTGTACATGGAGGTACCACACTATTCTGATGTGTATGGCAGCAATCATCAAAGTTACTTTTTGTTTCTTATTTTACTAATTGCCCGTTTTTGTTGCATGTAGATTGTTTTCCTTGTGTAAGCTCAATCAGTAATACTGTGCCAAGCACTCAAATGCTTGACTATGAAAGTGCCTCCTGCTTTGTTGATGCCATGTGCAAGTTTGAGGAGCTATGTGACACAACCCCCATAGCCAAGGCTGTTGAACACTATTTGAAAGGTGATGGAGGTAAAGCTGACAGACTTTTAAGCAAAGAAGAACTCAGAGAAACTGAAAGAGTTTCAGTTTTAAGCAGAGAAACTGAAAGAGTTTCAGTTTTAAGTTCACAGAATTATGAAGTTACCCATTTGGCAAAAGTTGAAGATGTTAGACCAAAAATTCCAGCAGTTGAAGTTTCTTCTAAAACAAAAAGGATACTGAGCAATACTTTTGGCAGCTTCAACGGTCTGAGGAAAGATGCAGAAGAAAAGATTTTACCACGCTTAGTCCCCTCTGTCAGTTTTAATGACAAATACCAGAAAGTTTCAAATCTGAGCTCACCACCTCTAAAGAAAAAGTCTGCTGTTATCAGGCTTTCTTTCAAGCGGAGGTCTTATGACGGAGAAGAAACTGCCATCTGTAAGTCTTCCTCAATTTTAGTTACTGGAAACAGGATGCAAGAAATTTAGTATTCTGAACTGAAACCAGTCCCATAAACCTTTTGAGCTTTAATTTATTGGTGAGAATGAAAACAGGACAACTAACAAATGCGCGTTTCAAAAATCTGTTCTCAGCATCAGACTACCAAATCTTATGTGTTCCTTCTGCTATACATCAAATTTTACATTCTTTCTTGTAGCATCTACTTGGGAATAAGACTTTCCCCTGTTAGGGAATAAGTTGTGCCTCACTGTTCTTCAGGTATCATGAGAACATTTCAGTATTGTAGCATCTGCTTTGGGAATAAGACTTTTCCCTGTTCGGGGATAAGTTGTGCCTCACTGTTCAGTTATCTCATGAGAACATTTCAGTAGCTACCCCTTTTTGGATCATTTTATCATTTTTATAGTATATTCCGTCAGGTGTGAGAGCTGTCTTTTCTTTAAAACCTCTCTTCCTGGTTTCAATAACCTCTTCAGTTAGATAAAAACAATTACATTTGTTCTCATCAGTTCGATGTATCCATCAATCCTATTTTATGCCATTATTATTTTAAAAATAATTTTATCTTTTAATTATGTCCCCTTTTTTGGATGTTGGTACGCTCTTTATGTCATTTCCACAAGCAGGCTAATAATCTGTCCTTTTCCTAGTTTCTATGTCATACATCTAATTTTCTTAACATTGCATTCTTCTCTAAACATTTATCTCTCGTCCCCAACATAAGTAACATCGGTATCCATCTCTTTCCTAGTTGTGGATTTATTATCTTTGGGCACGAAATATGTCAATCTCGCACTTTCTGCGGATGATGCTCAATGACAGTAATACACACATGCTGGGGCACATGCCCCTTTTATCCTCTCCAACCTACCTGTGCATGTACATCCTCAGATTTTCTTTTGCGAGTCATATTATCTCCACATTCACAATAAGCTGTGCGCTAGTAATGGTCTTCATCTTTATACAAGGGAGAATTACCAATCTGTCCCTGCTTTTGAGGGATTTATTTTTAGGTCCCTGGCTTACATACTTTTCTAAAGGAGATAAGTATGTAACTAACCTAAAAATAAGTCCCCCAAAAGCAAGGACTGATTGGTAATTCTCCCTTTATAAAATGGTAGATATTCTGTTTAGAGGACTGTTCTATCCCAGTTTAACATCGGGCTCATCACATGTCATGTTGTACTATCGTCAATTCCTTTTTCTCACACATCACGTTACCCCACTCATGCGTGAGCTGAAAAAAAAATTAGAATCCTGTCAAGCAAAAAATCAATCAATTTTTTTCTTTATGTGCATTATTCATGTCAAAAAAATTATTTAGGATGATGGTACTCTCTATTTCCTCGGTTGTGGCTAGTCTCGTTCAGCTACTCAAGACATAGGGATCTGTATTTTTTCTGTTGGCATGGATCCTTCAGAATCTGTAACTCTGAAAAATTGCATTATACATGAAGGGAAATCCCATTTTCGAATTGAAGCATGTATCTTAGTTCACTGAGGAAAAGTGAAATAAATGTGCAACAATTACCAGAATGTGTAACATGCCTCTTTCATTGTAGCTACGATTCCCCAGTTTGATCCCTTTTATATGTTCTTTTTTCTTTACATGAACAGGTGCTTCAAAAAGATTCCTGTATCGTCCTAGGGCAGGACTTGTGATACCATGTGTAAGTAGTGAGAAGATGTCACAAGGATGCTGGTCTAACCTTGAACCATCAGCCTTCAAACTTCGTGCGAACAGCTACTTTAGGCAAGACTTACTCTTGTTGCAGTTTCAAAATTTTCCTTTCAGCTTTTACTGAGATTGTCAGTCAAATTCGGGTGATCTAGGCCTAAGTCTCAAATGTCTATTTTTCCAGGGATAAGAGGAAATCTCCCGCCCCCAACCAATCCCCATACTACCCAATTGGTGTAGATTTGTATGTTTGCCCACGAAAGATAAATCACATTGCCCAGCACATTGAACTTCCTCATGTGAAAGCACATGACAAAGTGCCGTCTCTTCTAATTGTTAATATCCAGGTATTTACATCTAAATGGTGAACAAGTCCGTGTCAACCATCTCCAAAATAACTAGTTTTGTGTGGATATCTGATGTATATTGTGGCTTAATGGCAGCTCCCGACCTATCCTGCTGCAATGTTCCTTGGTGACAGTGACGGTGAAGGGATGAGCCTTGTGTTGTACTTCAAAGTCTCTGAGAACTACGAGAAGGAAATCTCTCCTAATTTTCAAGAGATGATCAGGGTAAATTTCTTCTTGTTCATTTACTCTTTTCTGTTCATTGTCCAACTTCTTGAAATAAAGAATAAGCTCTACGTAAGGCAGAATGATTGGATGAGATCATTCAATCAACGGATCATGTTTGAAATGGTCGATCCATCCGTTGCAGAAATTTATAGAGGAAGAAACTGAGAAAGTAAAGGGATTTGCAATGGACTCGACTGTTTCCTTCAGAGAGAGGTTAAAGATCATGGTGGGTGTTGCTAATCCAGACGATCTTCACCTAAGTGCTCCTGAGAAAAAGCTGTTGCATGCATACAACGAAAAGCCTGTGCTGTCGCGTCCTCAACACAATTTCTACCGAGTATGAAGGAGTGAACCACGCATTTAAAATGGTCTTTTCGGTTTTAAAAGTATGATGAGCTTACCTGGCTGTCTTTTTCCCCTTCTTCTGCAGGGCTCAATTATTTTGAGATTGACTTAGATATACACCGCTTCAGTTTCATAGCAAGAAAAGGTCTCGAGGCATTCCGGGATCGTTTGAGAAATGGGATACTCGATCTTGGTTGACGATCCAGGTATGCTCTTTTTTTTTTGCTCTTAATATATTGCGTTTTCAGTTGTATGAAAAAACAGTCTTCCACAAATCTACACACATGGTTCTGCCACTCCGATTTGAACCTGGGGATCCAAATATGCCAAAAAAAAATATGGGGTTGGTTGTCCAAGATTTGGGTGTCAAATCAAAAGCTGTAACTCCAAGCTCGCTTGTGGCAGGCACAAAAACAGGAGGAACTGCCCGAGCAGGCGTTGTGCTGTGTGCGGCTGAACAAGATCGACTTTGTGAACCATGGCCAGATACCAACACTGGTAGCCCTTGACGAGGACGCCGACTAACTCTGACAGCAGGAACGGCCTTCTCTTGCCTCCAGTGCCTCTACCAAGAAGAAGCCAGCAAACTCAAAAGACGAAGAGCCAAGCCTTGTAAACAAATCATGGGAACGGCCGTTCGGTGTCTGTAAAAATTAGTCGACCGGGGAAGTACACTATGAATCGTAAACATATGAACTCTCGCTCTTAATCCTCTTACAAGTGCTTACCTCGAGCCATATATACACATGTTTTAGTATATAAATAAGGAGCAAAGGCTTCCTTAATCTGCATAGAAACAGTAGTGTCCAGCGTCCCAGAACTGAAGCCGTCCTCGTGGGGACGTTCTTCCAAAGTGATGATGGTGAGGTTTCCTCGTTAGTCTAAAATAGCATTCTTTTGCAAACTGATGTTTGTTCCCAGCAGACTTCGGCTTGGGGTTAGCAAACAATAAAATAAATACCTGAGAGTTTTGGTTTTATAGATGTAATCCGCGCATTTGGCGTTAGCATCTCTTCTGGGGTCTTCCATTTGGGAGTTTTTCCCTTAAAAGACATTGTAGTCGGCTTGGGGATAATTGTGGGGGATACATTTGGTTTGTATCTGATAAAGAGGAGAAAGATTTTGTGCACTTTTCAAAGTGCAAAAATGCCATGTCATCTTACATTTTCCTTATCTTATTGGTGGGAATCAAGGTGTCACATAGATCTCTCTCCTCTTTTCACCAATGAGAGGGGAGAAGTGCAAGATGACATGGCATGCAAGATGACATGGCATTTTTGCATTTTGAGAAGTGCACAAAGTCTTTCTCGATAAAGAGATAAGAAACTGAAATAGTTGTTTTTAATTGAACCAGTGACGGTCATATGTAAAAGGGAAATGTTATCTACTCAGCATCCGAATAACTATTTTAGGTGGAATGATTGAGTATTTGATCATGTGGGATTTGACGTCTGACTAATTAGGTCGGTTAGGTCGGACATTCGATCTTTCCACATCGTTCTCTGGGTGTTCGGATAGTCAACATTTCTCTATACAAAATGATTGTTTGACCATCTTTTTTCAATTTGAAGAAATCTCAATAACATCTAAATGAACTTCGAAACTAAATTATTAGATTAAACTTACACAACAGAGTAAAGAAGATTGATAGGTATTTTGATAACGAGATAAAGAGTTTGAGGATAGGTTAGTCATATATAGATTATTCATGTTTAGGAGTTGTTTTTTATTTGAGATGATTTAAAGATAGATAATTATGAAGGAGGATATTTTTTGATATGATATGATATGACAAAGTATATATAGTTATCACTTTTTACATTTAGTTTGACACCACTTATTTATGTATAGGGAAGGATATATAATTTTTAAGAGTAAAATATCAATAATTAATGAGTTATCTTTAAAGATAATTTTTATCCCCTCTCCATGGGAGAGGTAAGATATCACCCTTTTATCTTTATTTATCATATTTAAGATTTATCACTCCTACTTATTCTATCTTAATTATCAAATTACATGCAAACTTAAAACTGGTGCTAAGAGGAGGATAAACTCTTTTATCTCATTATCAAATCCACCCAACTTGGAAATAAGATGTTTTTGTCCTAGGGAAACGAACTAGTTGCAAACACAAGCGTTTCACCGAGAAGTGTACATCGGTTGTAAAAAAGATTAAATCAAGAGAAATATCTACTGGTGGGCAAGTAACATCCGTCCATAGATATAATCGTGAAGTACAACAAATGACT
Organism: Colocasia esculenta; assembly: GCA_014218235.1. NCBI lineage: Eukaryota > Viridiplantae > Streptophyta > Magnoliopsida > Alismatales > Araceae > Colocasia > Colocasia esculenta. Next base: position 492,527 of record JACBKR010001264.1, read on the forward strand.
CTCTTTAATTAGATTGAAGCATTATCATCATCATTGCTAATTGAAGTAAGTGTGTGAGACATATATGAGTCATATAATGACAGACGTAAGAATTTCATCTAGTGAGATCATTCTACTAATCCAATGGAGTCACTTCTTTTAGAAAAATTTCTAACCAAATTGATTTAATGAAAATTTTTACACTCACTGATAGGGTTTAAGTGGGGTCCTTCTAAAAATCTAATAAGGACCTCACTAGATATATATGTTAGATCCCGCCTATCATCACAATTTATATGCCACTAAAAATTTGTCAGAATTCCCAAAATGACAAAATTTAGAAGAGCTATATAGTTTCCTGGCTGATCAATGGAAAATAATAATGATAAACAATCTTTGATAACTTGATTTCGCGAGTGTCCACATCAACATCGTTTCATGGATTAATTTTGCTGGATCATATTTTGAACTTGGACAACTCCGCCGTAGCCAATCCCAAGCCCGGGTGAGAAAGGAGGAGGGTTTGCGTTAGGTTGACAGCCAGCAGTAAAATAACGTCAAATCCTTACATGAATTCTGATCTAAATATTTGTGCTAATGCTAGGGCGTCTCGCGTAAGCGACGCGTTTCATCGGAACCCGGATGGAATGATAAGTGAGCTAGGGGCAGCTAGGGCGTTCCCCATAAGCGACGCACCGCGATGGCGCCCGATTGCGGTGTCAAATAGGCAAGGGTTCCGGTGTGGGGTTGAACGAACACGGGTAAAGAAGTTAGTCTAAAAACATAGGATTCGTCTAGCTACTTGGAATATAGGAACTTTAATAGGTAAGGGTTTAGAGTTGGTCAAGTTAATGAGAGATAGAAGGGTTAGCATAGCTTGTCTACAAGAAACTAGGTGGAAAGAATCTAAAGCTAAAGATTTTGATGGTTATAAAATTTGGTATACAGGAACTAGTAACTCTAGAAATGGTGTGGCCATAATAATAGATAAAGACTTAAAAGAGAAAGTTGTAGAAGTTAATAGATTGGGAGATAGACTTATCTTAATAAAACTTATCGTGAGGTTACTTTGAATGTAGTTAGTGCATATGTACCACAAGTGGGTTTAGAAGAGAGCATTAAAAAGCATTTTTGAGAGGCTATTGATAGATTGATCCAAAATATCCCTAGTGAAGAGAAAATTTTTATTGGTGGAGATCTTAATGGTCATGTGGGTGAAAGTAATAGAGGATATGAGAGGATTCATGGAGGATTTGATTTTGGCGAGAGAAATGACATGAGTACTAGTATTCTTGAGTTTGCTATGGCTTATGATCTAGTAATTGTTAACACATTCTTTAAGAAGAAAGACGAACACCTAATAACTTACAAGAGTGGAACACATAGGAGCCAAATTGACTATTTTCTTATTAGAAAGGCTGATAGAGTTTTGTGTAAAGATTGCAAAGTTATTCCTGGAGAGAGTTTAGCCCCACAACATAGATTACTAGTAATAGATGTTCGTATTCAAAATTTAAAAGAAAAACCATCATAAATATTTGCTATGGCTTATGATCTAGTAATTGCTAACACATTCTTTAAGAAGAAAGACGAATACTAATAACTTACAAGAGTGGAACACATAGGAGCCAAATTGACTATTTTCTTATTAGAAAGGCTGATAGAGTTTTGTGTAAAGATTGCAAAGTTATTCCTGAGAGAGTTTAGCCCCACAACATATATTACTAGTAATAGATGTTCGTATTCCAAAATTTAAAAGAAAAACCATCATAAATAATAGTGCTAAGATAAGTAAGTGGTGGAATTTGAAAAGTAAAAATTTAGAAACATTAAAAATCATCTAGTAAAAGAAAATATCTAAAATTTAGATCAAGAAGTTAATGTAATGTGAAATAATGTCCAAATTGTATAAAAATGTAGCAAATCAACTCCTAGGTAAATCTAAAGGTAAAAGGAATATAGAAAGAGAGACTTGGTGGTGGAGTGAGGAAATTCAAAATACCATTAGAGCTAAAAGAGATTGTTTTAAAGCTCGGCAAATAAACAAGAATAATCAAACTTTTGAAGTTTATAAAATAGCTAAAAAGAGGGCTAAAAGAATAGTTAGTGAAGCTAAGTCCAAGGCATATGAAGAATTATATAATAAATTAGGAACTCGAGAGGGAGAAAAAGACATATTTAAACTTGCTAAATTAAGAGAAAGGAAGAATAGAGATCTAGATCATGTTCGTTGCATTAAGGATGAAGATCAAAAGATTTTGGTTAAGTATCTAGAGGTTAAAGAGAGATGGTATAACTATTTTCAGAAATTACTTAATGGAAATTGTTTTAAGGATGCCTCTTTAGAAGAGAATCTAGAGTCAACAAAATTTGATAAGTATCAGTATTTCAGGCGTATTAAGATGTCAGAAGTGGGTGATGCTTTAAGAAAAATGAAATTGGGTAAGGTCTTAGGACCGGATGGCATACCTATTGAAGTGTGGAAAGGCTTAAGAGACATTGGTATTAAATGGTTAACTAAGTTTTTCAATAAAATTTTAAAGGAATGGAAAATGCCAGAAGAATGGAGAAAAAATGTTGTAGTTCCTTTCTATAAAAATAAAGGGGATATTCAAAGCTGTAATAATTATCGCGTAATTAAGCTTATGGGTCACACTATGAAACTTTGGGAAAGAGTAATCGAGAGCCGAGTGCGATGCATAACTAGTATATCAGAAAATCAATTTGGTTTTATGCATAGTAGATCTACTACATAAGCTAATTTTTATTACGACAGTTAATGGAGAATATAGAGAGATGAGAATAGATTATATATAGTTTTTCTTGATTTGGAGAAGGCGTATGATCGAGTACCGAGAGACTTGATTTGGTGGGCATTAATAAAGAAGGGAGTCTCTCAAGGATATGTTGACTTGATTCAGGATATGTACGAGGGTGCTACTACTAGTGTGAAAACTATTGCTGGAGAGACCCGTGAATTTCCGGTCACTATAGGTTTGCATCAAGGTTCCGCCCTAAGTCCATATCTCTTTGCTCTGGTATAGATGAAGTGACAAAATATTTGCATGATGATATCCCTTGATGTATGTTATTTGCAGATGATATTGTCTTAATTGATGAGTATTGATGGTTTAAATGTTAAGCTAGAAAGTTGGAGACATGTTTTGGAGTCTAAAGAGTTTTAAAATTAGTAGGAGTAAGTCTGAGTTTATGCACTGTAATTATAGTAATCAAAGGGTTCCTCAAGAAGATGTGGTTCAAATTGATGGTCAAGATATTTCTAAGAGTAGTAGCTTTCGATACTTGGGATCTATCATCCAAGAGAATGAGGAGGTTTATGACGATGTGACACACTGATTAAGGCAGGTTGGGTAAAATAGAGAAGTGCATCAGGAGTCCTTTGCGATCGTCGTATACCAGTGAAACTTAAAGGAAAGTTTTATAGAACGGCAGTGAGGCCTGCATTATTATATGGCACGGAGTGTGGACAGTGCGAAAGGAACACGTAAAATAAATATGTGTAGCAGAGATGAGGATGCTGAGATGGATGTGTGGTAACTAAAAAGATAAGATTAGGAATGAGCGCTTCGTGAGGATCTGGGGATAGCTCCAATTGATAGAAAAATGAGAGAAAATAGACTTAGGTGGTTTGGACACGTGTACCGTCGCCCTAATTCGACGCCGGTTAAAAGATGTGACCAAATTTTAGTGGATGCTAGTAAAAGAGCTAGGGGAAGGCCTAAAATGAGATGGTGCGATGTTATTAAGAAGGATTTGGACCTTTTGAGTTTAAACACGACTATAACACTTGATAGAAATCTTTGGCAGGAAAAAGATTCATATAACCGACCCCAAATAATGGGATAAGGCTCTGATGATGATGATGATGATATTTTGGACTTGGACATATATACTCTCTAACCATGCTTTAGTTCTGCGAAAGAACACTCCATGAAGAGGTGGGAGGTTTCAAATGCATCTTTTTTTCTTTTTTTTTGCTCCAAGTAAAAAAGTTGTTAAGTTGAGAATTGGATAAACCCATTGGCAAAGAACCTTAAATACGAGGGTAGTATGTTTGAAAAGAACATAACAAGAGCTTCTATATATCTTGCCAAAATTAATATTAGAAAATGCTAAACTTAAATTATTTAATTCGGTCATTCAATTTGATATATAATCTTATGGTTGCCCACGCTTGAAATCATCACTTTGTGTTAACCAAAATTAATTATTATAAGAGAAATAAATTAATATCCAAGGACCAAATAATTATATCATATGACCTCTTAGAATTGTATCTCTAATCGGATAATATAATTGTCCGAGATAACTTATTTTTCTCACCATTAAAAAAAATAGGACCTTGCTATCTCTGTGCGGGCGTTGACCTATAAATAGGGAGCGAGGGGTCGAGGAGCACGAAGAAGGGTGCCCTAGGCCGAGCGCTTTGTCCCCGGGAGTGGAAGGGGTGGCGTGGTATTCCACGGGAGAGGTTCTAATCGTGGCGCACGATTGTGCGATGGGCACACAGTACACTTGCCAGGGCCTTCTTTGGCCGCTCGCCGGCGTCGCAGTCGCCGGCCGAGCGAGGGGATCGGCCCACATCTTTCTCTCTCTCTGTCTCTGTCTCTGTCTCTGTCTGTTAGGGCACGGGTTTGCTGTTTCCTCTCCTAGTTATCGTAATGTTTGGTTTGATCGTCTGTTCTGGTTTCCGTTCTCGCTTCACGGTTTCTGCGCGGTGTTGCCCGTGGCTTTGATGTCAGGGGACCGGAGCCACCTTCGCAGTCGGTGTTTGGGGATCGGATTGTGAGGAAAGAATTGCAGTTTCGCAGCAGAAAAAGTGAAAGATTTGTGAAGGTCGTGAAGTTATTTTCCTTTTATTTTTTCGCCGGAGGTTTCCAGATTGTTGTTGCGGGTCCGACGTTGATTCTAGGGTTCATGAAGGTTGTTTCTTGCAGAGATCGATCGAAATGTTGGACCGCCTCCTCCGTGAGATTTTTTGGCTGTGTGAAGTTCTTCGATTTGGAGTTTGAAATATGAATTTTTTTAATAATGAGACAACAGGATCATGTGGGTGTATTATTATTATTATTATTATTTGTGGTTCTTCCGCAACACATTCATGAATCATGGGGGACTTCAAAATATTGATTCTTTTTATGAAATATTAGAGGAAATATATTTCCTCTTAAATTATCCTGAATAGCATTGTGGTCTCATATCTTTTACTACCTCATTTGCTACTCTCTATGAGTGTTTAATTACAACATTAAAATTAAATCTAATGATGTGACAAATAAGGTGATGAAAGAGTTTCCTCTATTTTAAAAGATTGTGTTAAAATGCTTCCAAAGTGACTAATACCATGTCAAAAATGTGTGAAATGGAGTAAAATTGCAGAGGCAGTAAATTTTTTTTTCTTTGTAACCCATGAAGTAGAGGTGGGCAACTTTCCATTAGATTTGTTTGGAGAAACTAAACTAAATGAGCTGTTGCAAGGTTATGCAGCCCTATAATTTATGTAATGCAAAGTAATATAATTAATGTTATGTGAGGAAATGTTAGTTATCCGGATGCCCGAGTAACTAATGTGAGTTGAATCGGCTGCACGGCCAACCCGACCAATCAAGTCGGCCACAATCGGCTAATTATCCAAGCGTCTGAGGAGCTAGTATTTTTCATCTTACATAACTCAGAGAAAGCATGTGTAGAAGATGGAGCATAATGAAATTGCTTTAGTTTGGACTTGTTCGTGAATTTTTTTTTGAGCCATGCATGTTCGTGAAATTTCTCCAACCTCAAAAGAACAGTTGAGAACAGAGAAGTCCATTCGTGTATGCATGAGTGTGCCATCCTTCAACGCTCTCATAAGATCTCAAACATCGCCCAAATCCATGAAGTTGCAAATTTTCGTTTGAATATAAAGGCAAGGTCTGGTTAATAACCTGTGTGAAATAAGTTTCTTAGTGTCTATATAATGCGATGGCATAATTCAATGCAATCATCTGTACATTTCCCATGGATGGCTGAGGGGATTCTATGAGCTTCTTCTTGTTCTGTACACAAGAAAAGGGTTCCTTGCTAACAAGTTAGCAGGGGCATGCCAGGCAAGAACGGTAAATAACTTGCTCTTGTCGCCCTTCCCTTTTCCATAGGATTTTGTGGAAACTCCTATTGTGGGTTCTCCTGGACAGCATATTATCTGTAGCAGTCAAGGTGTTTTCATCTGCACTAAGAAATGAGCACAGAACAGCACCACAAGTTCCTTTGTCTTGTTTGGGATCTTGCCCAGCTGCTTCATGTTCTAGTTTGGTGCCCAGACAGGGAAACTCCTGCTGTAATTGGACTAATGCAGAGATGGCAGACATGCTTGTCCTCCCTGCCACATTAGGTGTAAAGCAAAGGAAGCTACGAACTTATTTCTCTTGTTTTGCCCCATTCCTTCCTGCATTACAATCACAAATCAGTGAGAAGTTAAATCAAATTGTGTGCAGAAACAGGTATGAAATTGTTATAATGAAAATTGAAGATTCAATTTTGGAGAACAACAGCTCAAAAAAACAAGGGGGGGGAGTAAGAAAAAAACAAGAGGACTGAATTATGCAGAACGGCAACGATGATCATCAAATGAAGCTATATCATATCTCAATAATACCAAAGTAAGAAAAAAAAAAGAGAGGAAACAAAGCCAATATGTCCAATATGTTTAGGAGTTCAGCAGCCACTTGAGATGGATAGCTCTACCCATTTACAGAGGAAACACTTTAGATTCTTTTACCTCTTTGGAACCATGACTTCCGGACGACTTGCCGAATGTGTCGTTCGTGCTTTTGTAATAGTTCGTCAACTTTGTACGACTGATGTAACAAAGGGCCCGAGAACTCGACTGCGTCCCCCTGATCTTTTCGATAATTCTGTTCAAATCAGAAACAAAATTTACTACCCACATCATCAGAGGGAGGAATGGGAGGAACTCAGCAGATGTAAGGGTGCAGTACCATATAACTTCGCCTAGATGACATTTCATCTTTCATATAAGTAGCCTGAGACAGGTCTTGGGAGGGAAAGAAGTCAGAAGCATCAAAAGAATCTGGGCACTCTAACTTTGTCCATTGTTTCATCACTGCCCTCTTCACCATCTCAGTTAAATCATGGCCTCCAGCACCAATAACATCCTCCCCAGGAAGTTTCCTCTCAGGCAGACCCCTCGAATCCGGAGAATTTCTAGAGGGTGTCACTGTCCTGGAATCATGGCCTCTTGAACTTGATCTACTGTTTGACCTCCTAGATGCCTTGCCTTCTTTCAGTCTTTTTGCCCATGCAAAACCACCAGAAGGAGGAACTAGCAGGGGCCCTGAAAAGGGGATGCTATCTTGACGACAGTTGTGCTTTAAGTGGGAAGTTTCTTCTGCAGGTTTACTTGCTGGCACAGGCTGCTGATCCACAGACAATCTAGAGTCACTTACTTTATTTGGAAGCTTCAAGCTACTGTTTCTGACTTCGCCAGTGTTAGTTCTTAATTCCTGCAAAGAATAACACTGTCACATTGGCTGTGGATTAACCAAATTGAACAATATCATGCAGCACACAGACCAGACAGAACAAATATCGATTTTCTTCTCGACTACCATGGTCGAGCTACCGGAAATCTTTACCTCTGCATGTGGTGCCAAGTTACTGAGGGTGTTAGATCCTTGTGGGGGTTTACATGTCTTTGATGCTCTAAGTACAGCATCTGGCCCACGTTTGCCGACGATCCTTTTCCTGATATTTTAGTGAATGGGAGATCAGCTCATGTAAACTGTAGATGACTTCCATGTATGCATAAAAGTAGGAACACCTTATGTACTGTTCAAACAGAACCACAATATGTTGGTATTTGTGTAACTGGAAAATATAATTTGATGCCCACCTGCATGCCAGCTCACGAGTCCTTGCATCCATCTCCTTATTAGGGGCATACCTTGGCAAGCTAGATGGTTCACATGCATAAGGTACTGTAGTGAAATACTGGCCAAGAATAAAGAAAACTTAGTATAATTGCATGAGCTTTTAGTTAAAATATATTGATTCTGGGCAGAGCTACATTGGAATCATCATCTAAAGCTAGAATGAAGAAAAGCTCTCTACATCGCATTAACTAGATTTCTTTGTGGGATTTTGGTTTTTGTTTCCTATATCTGTTGTATTTAAGAATTAGCCTTCAAATCCAGATATTTATTTATGAACCCACCCACAGTTACACATTTATTTGGTAAATGCTCCAGAATGTTAGGAATAAGCCCGTCGAATCCCTTAATTTTTTTAGGAAAAATCCTCTAAAAAGGGTGTTTATGCAGTAAGTGTCTAATTGTAGGTGTTTATAAATAAGTGCCTTGATTGGAGAGGATAATCGCTAAATACAAAGGTTATAAGGGTTAAGAACAAAAAATCCCGTCTTTATTTAGGCACAAAAGAGACATGGTAATGACTAACGAGCACGATGCTCCAGTCTATGAGCGGGGTTCTCCGAGTCTTCAAGCAAAGTATTGGATAGATGATATCATTCAAAAAAGTTACTAGATTACAGGAACACAATTCATAATTCCGTATATGGAATACATGATGTAGAGCTTCTTATTAGTGTTTAGCATTCTGGTTCTCTTTCATATTGTTGAATTACTTCAACTTGGTCCTAAAGAGAGTGCCTTCGCCTTTGCCATTCCCCTTTCACTCTTTCTGTTTATCACTGGCTCCAAAGTAGGATTCTCAGTCATCTGCTTCGTTTTATTATTCATGGAGAAACTATTATTGGTCTTTTCTGTAATGCCTATGTCACTTCCATAGGATCAAAACATTTTGTATGGAATGGCATATTTCACTAATGTACAGGGATGAGAATTAGTTGATTGGCTAGAGACTGCAGGATATCAATCCAAATTGTATCTGGAAATTATTTGATAAGCATCAAAGACTACCAGTTCTACCTGCAAACCATATGTCCTTTGGCTGAAAATGTTATATAAATGTTGACAACCTCAAGTGACTTGCAACAAAACTTGAGCGAGAGAGAGAGAGAGAGAGATGTTTACCTTAGACTGCAGAGCAGAGGTAGCAGTGCCACGCTTACAAGGTTCAACAGAAAGGAGAGTCTCTATCAGCTTGAAAGCACTGGCTGGCAAAGCTTTACATGCATCTTTAAGACAGCTCTCATAAAGTTGATGGGGTTTAAAAATAGTTGCATGTGGTAACTTGGACTTTTTCCAATATTCATCAGGGGGTGAGCCACAAAGCTTAAAGATTTTATGTAACTGCTCAACCTGCATAAGATGAAAACAATTTTATTTAACCAAGAAATGACATTGACAACAATATGTGACTGCTCAACCTGCATAAGATGAAAGCAATTTTATTTAACCAAGAAATGACATGAAGTTGTCAAAATTAAACACCCTACAGTGCTCGAATAAGAAGCACTTATATGGTCTGTAAAATGTTGATTCGTTTGCATCAAAAAACACCTGCACTGCAACAAGATATCATGTATTCATGCATTTACATTGACATCAAGAGGTAGGTGTTTTTCATGCTGAGTATTTATATGCATGCCCTATTAGACATCTATCTTTGCAAGTATGACCTTGCTCAACTCGCACTACATATACAAAAAATGCCCCTCCCCCTATGCCACAAGCTCCTTTGTCCTTCCCCCCAGTCAGTGCTAAGTTGGGACTTAATTTGAATCTCTTTCTGCCAAGATGTTCTTCGTACGTTTTTGCTGGATAATACCTGTTCCAAAACTAGGGGGATTTATTCATTGTTTTAGAAAGTTTGTATTCTATTCTTTGAATAAAAACTTTGGGTTTTATTTCTGATGGACGAGTACATACATGCTGAATTTTGTCCTTTAATTCTTGAGTTCGTCAAGCAAATAGGATTAGATGTTTTTAAGGTACAAGGGACACACAGGTAAATTTGTACTTGGGAAAGAGATGCTTGAACTATAATGTTTTGCAGGGTGATGTGTCTTCAAGAAGTCCTTGTTTCTCTATATGTAGGACAAGGCCATAAACCTCTTCTAGCAAAACTAAAATATCTCCTAGATTGTGCTTTTACAGTTTTTCATGACAATGGGTAAAATATTGATTTCTTGGCCGACTAAAGCATATTATTTCATAACTTCCCAGTTCCACCAGAACATGCACGGGAAGAAGTACTTGAAAGCTCAGACAAATATTAGTTTGTCCTTGTTTACCACAATTGAACAAAGAATAATTGTGGCTTACTACATAAATAGTCTGCATTGCATTCTTTCATGGACATGATGAAAGGTTCACTATTTAGATTTTGATACTTTAGATACAGTGAGCTCCTTCACATGCACATTGTTTCTGAATATCTTCGCCTGTACGTTCTACCACTGCAGTAACTTTACTGTTTTCTTTCTCCGGCCTCTCACCTTCATTAGCCCTCTTCCAATTTGTTTAGAACCTGTGTAGTAGAAAAAATATCTGAGACTCTGTCCAAGTAACCACTCTCACAATGTGGTCCTAAGGGGGCCAATGAAGGTTGCCTCTCCCATATAGAATTTTTACACCAGGAACTCTTACCAAACGTATTCAGACACCTAGGCAGATGGACATACTGTTCAGACCTTCAAAAACCCAGAGCATTGAAGAAAAACCCAGGTTGCTAGTCAGGATTCTAAGGCTAACTACGGACATGAATGCAGGAAAAATAACATTGCATATATAAGTGATAAACCTGCATGGGCTACAAGTATATGGTCTTAGCAAGTTTTGCAAGTAGACAAGAAAGAAAAGAGAATAGCTCAAGTTGATAACCTCAGTTCTCCCCGGCAGAATAGGTTTTCTCAGAAGCAGTTCTGCAAATACACAGCCACACTCCACAGATCAACTGATGCTCCATAGTCCGTTGACCCCAAGAGAAGTTCAGGTGGACGGTACCATAGTGTGACCACACGACTTGTCAATGGGTGCTTCTTCCCTTGTTTCCAGAAGTTTGATAGGCCAAAATCAGCTATCTTCAGAGTTCCCTCATTGTTGACCAGAATGTTTGCACATTTAATGTCACGATGCATGACACCTCGTGAATGGCAGTGTTCAAGTCCACATAACAACTGGTGCATGTAGCACTTCACCTGAAAGGATAAACAAACAAAAATGTGAAATCCTCCTCAGGATAGGACAAAAAACATGCCATTTTCAGAGACCTCTTGTTTGAATGTCTGCAAGAAGAAAAGTGCTGCCTAAGGTTCTGTTGGAACACAGACAAACCTGTGATTCACTGAATTGGATGTTGGGGCAGGATGACAACCCTGCAAGATCATGATCCATATATTCAAAGACAAGGTATACACTGCAGGATAATCTGGAAGCGATCAACCCCTCTAGTTTCACAATATTTGGGTGATCTAGTCTGCGGAGAATTTGAATTTCCCGTGCCATGAACCTCACACTCTCTGGCTCATGGATGTCAAACCGCACCTTCTTCAGCGCAACAATCTTCCCTGTGTCTACTTCACGTGCACGAAACACATTGCTGTATGTACCTTGTCCAATCTACAAATGAAATTGGCAAACAATTGAGATAGAGCCGACAAATGATCTAGGCAAGAAAATAATATTGAGAGGATGATAATTTGATATCTTCCATCAACAGATTACGGAGAAAACTACTACAAGAATCTTTTTCTTCTTCATGATAAGGTAGCAGGAGAAAAAAGATTGCGATTGCTTAAACGTACGTGATAAGAACACAACTGTACGTGGACTAGAGATGGATATCACACAAGAAACTCTATTTGCACTCCGACGCCACAATCGTCATTGGGAAGAGTCGAATGGATCAGGATTCCGTAACGAGTAGAAATGGATCGGGATTGCAGAAAATTACCTTGTCCAATTTCTCGAAGGAGTCTGCTCTGCGGGGCACCCAGCCGTGAATGGCCTCTCCTGCAACCGCACTGAGCCAGGCGGGCCACCCGGCGGCGACCAGCTCCCCTTCCAAGTGCTTGTGCAGGCTGGACAAGCGGAAACCCAACGAGTGTGTGAGAACGAAGCTGTTCTTCCGGGATTCTGTCGAGCCGAACGAATCCGAACCGAAAGACTTCTTCTCCGCATCGCCGAGTGCATCCCCATACCGCAGAGAGAAAGATGCGATCCCCCCGGCACCGGTACCCTGCTCCCCGATTCTATCCGAGTGATCCAGCGCAGGGTTGACGGGAATCCCATGCTTCGACGCCACACACCCCATCCTATCCTGGCTATGCGCAGAAGAGCCTCCTAGCAGAAGCAAAGAGGAGGAGAATTGGAAGAGGGCATTGACCACACAACGGCTTGCAGCAGCAGGAGAAACCCAGGAAGCTATCAAAAGGCGCAAAGACCACGCAAGAGAAGAAGGAACACAGAGAGCTTCTGAGGGCGCGCAGGAGCTCCTCAGCGAGAAAGCTGGGATCTTTCTGCCCTGCTACGCCCTCCCCGTCCCCGACCGGTGGTGGTATTTCTCCCAAAATTATATTGGGTCTTCTCCCCCTTCCCCCCTCTTTTGCCCACCCTTCCCCTCTTCTTGCGCGCGCACCGCCGCCTGCGGGATTGGCGGGGTTGGAACAGTGGGTTGGAGGCACAAGGGGATTCTATCGGAGAGGGAAGCTGCAACAACCGGCTCCGAAACCAGTGGGAGCAAAAAAGGAGCCATCTTTATCTTTGCTGAGACCGTGTTGTATGCGTATGTGTGCGGATGTGCGGTGAAGGGGGGTCAAAAAAAGACCGAGGAAACGGTGAAAGAAGTAGCCGTTGGAGTGGAAGGGGAAGCTGTACATGTTCTGTCAAACTCCTTTTAGACGGGGGTGTTGCTGGAAACAAACAGAGGCGACAAAACTATTAAGTAATGGTGATGGTGCTGCCCCCTGCTTTTAGAAAAGAGAGAGGTATTGCGTCGTTCTCTCACACAGGTTTTGGGTTAGGCTGGCCCCGTTGGAACTTTCTAACTTCGTAGAAGAAGCTAAGCTGCAGCTGCTACTTCTGCTTCTGCTGCTGCTGCTTCTCTCTCTCTCTCTCTCTCTCTCTTTCAGCTGTTTGTTTACTTCTTTTCTTTTTCATAACATGATGGGTAATCTTTTATGTTGTAGGATTAGAACAAGATTATATTTTTATGTACGAATCTTAATTTGTTGGAGTCCCGATAAAAAATAATCTCATATCTGAAAACTCATGAGTTCTATGTGTCATATGATCTTAGACTTTTTAAATTTGATATTATGATTCTGAAATTTGTAAGATAATTTTCGTATCACTAAATCAGGTAAGATGTGTTCTAGAGTTGGTTGATTGGCTGATCTTGAGTCCTGATTGGTGAGAAATTGTGGTATTAATCGGGCCTATCAATCGAGCTTCAGATAGATTTTCTAGTCTTAAATCAACTTGTTTCCCTATTCGATCTTTATTAGAGTAATTAACGTGTTTCGCAATTAATAAATTACAACGTTTTTTTTACATCAGCAGCTCACGCCTTTCCACGCTGGTATAATTTTTCGCTGCTGTAATATTAATGGGAATATTAAAAGGTGCGGTCGCATGCTAAAAAAAAGAAAAATTGTCACCACTTTCATTGGTTCCAACGGGAGCAGTAAAAAGCAATATATGAAAATTATTACATATATATATATATTTATTTATATAAAGAATGGATCGATAGTTAGGTCCCTTCACGAGCATCTTAATAAATTAAATTCAAAAGTTTACCCTTACGTTATTCAAAAATACAGATCTAGAGGCAAGTTATGGTAAAATTGTCATAAGATCGTTATCAGGAAAGAAAATGATTACTACTCATGAAAATGGGTAGTAAATGTTGTCCGAACACCCCTTGATTGGTGGGGCGTCTGGGTCTCACAAACCCAACATTTTGCTGGTGTGTGAGTGCCCAAACATCCTACCAATCAAGACATTTGGACGACATTTTTATCTATTTTCACGAGTAACAAGTGTAACTCCATCACGAAATGAGTGTCCAAAGTTTAATTTCTATAGTGTATAAAAAAAAATCACACATGTATCCCCAACCTCTAATGGGGAACTTCTAATTCTATTGACAATTTTAATTTGCAGGATGAGATGCATAACATGACTTACTCCAATGAATGAAAGGAACCCCAAAGAAGATTAAAATCTTTACTGAATAGCAAGAATTATTTCTTCACTCTTGAAGACGTGTTACAGAGAGAGAGAGAGAGAGAGAGAGGTGGGGTAGGAAGACGCGGCGATGGGCCAAGTCAAAGTGAGGTAGAAAGAAGAGTTCCTGGCCTCTTGATTGCGTTCGTGGGTATGACTTAGAAGAGTTCTTTAATTGACCAGTGGGGGTATAATAACTTAGGAGGAAGAACAAGTGTGTATAGTTGAATTGCTCGTGTGAAACGATATCTGACTCTCCAAATCCGGTGCCCACGACTTATTATTGTAGCCAAGTGGAATTTGGCTTTTTTCTATACACTACACCTAATTCCCACCATATATATGTTTTATAATGATGTGGGCAAGCTTAGCCTCTCCACTAATAACATTCGGATATCTCCTCATGAGGAGCACCAAAATCCCAAGATTGTCTTCTTGCATACTTAAATGAGTTAGTGTTGGTGGTGGGGTCTTCTTACTAGCTAAGTGGGTCTCCTCAAATCCACATTTCCGTGTTCCTCTCTCCTATTGGGGTGGGTGAAGACCCCAACTAACGATGACAGTGCCTTCCCACCTCTCTCTCTCTCTCTCTCTCTCTCTCTCTCTCTCTCTCTCTCTTTATATAGATCTCCTTCCTTTTCTTTGTCCACCTCTCCCGTTTTCCTTAGAACGTGGTTCCACTGTCTAATGTAAAAGTTAAGCAGTACTTGATGGTAGCCACACACTGCCCACACGTGACAAGGTTTGGAGTGAAGAAAGATAGATGGGCAACTTCATTTAGAAGACTGGTAGGGCTCATGACAAGATTTTTCCCTTTGCGGCCTATAGATGTCAGATCTGTAACTTAAGTAAGGGCGCTTAATTATATACATACGGTTATTCTTATTGCGAGGAAACGCCGTCTAATTGATCAAAATATCTCAAGTTAATTAATTTCCAGAAGATGGGCTTGTGTCAGTGGCCGGAGCAAAGTTTGAACATTTAGAAACTGCGTTTTGGACTTGGTTAGTGACCGACAATACGTACATAAAATATGCACGTCGAAAACGAGTGAACATGATCTAGCTAGAGAGAGAGAGAGAGAGAGAGAGACGGCAAGGTGGGTCGCTGCCTGCTTCTGCGAACAAGTCGGCAGGTCGGCCGGCCGGCCGGCAGCTGCCCTCTTCTTGGCCCCGTCGCTGCGGATCCTCTCCTGATCAGCGTATTAGGATGACGGGGAAGAACACGTACGAGGACTCCTCCATGCACCGCCCCCTCTATGAACAATATTATTATGACAAAATCTAAGCTCAAAAAAGACCAATGCCCTTCCACTCCCTAATTAACCACACTACACATCTTTTGTCGCCTCCATGCATGAGAGAGTGTGTAGGCTAGCTAGAAGTAGCTAGTGTGACTCAAATCATATATAGTTAGTTGCATACGATCCACAGGTTTTAGCTACCCATTAAACTTAATTAGTTTTCTTATGTTGTCAATATATATTTACCTAGGAAAGCGTTTGCTTGATCGAGCATGGGCGCCAGCTGGTACGTACTGTGTTTGAAGGTTGGGGCAAAGAGAAACAGGAATTCATATATACGTGAGATAAAAAATTAACTAGTTTTGAAAGAGTAGTTCTTGAACGAGGTGATCATCGGAATTCAGATTTCAGATAAATAAAACATGTAGACAAATGCCAAGTGTTGGTGATTGGACGGAGGAGGCACCTTCTAGAAGTGGGGATTTCTTAATTCCGACAGAAGATGACAAGTAGTACTACAGGAAAATCTACAGTACACACACGACCGGCATGTTAGATTTCACAGGGCACTCTATGCAAGTTAACTAACTAATTAGGTTAGGAAGATAGGGGTGGGGTGCTTGGCCCATGCAGGCACCGGCCATTCTTGCGCAAGGGACAAACGCATGCGAAGGAGATAAGATCATCTCCTCAAAACATGTATTGAGGAGAGACTCCACCAACGTGAGAGAATTTTTTACAGAAAGTCTTCTCACACTTCCACCTTCACCTCACTTTTGTAAGAAAGTTCTTTCGTGGAGTCTTCTTAACTTATGTACTGAAGAGATCATCACTCAATGCAAAGAGGCACGTAAGAGGCGATGTTAATTAAATAAAAGTAATATTTGGTGCATTTTATCATTGATGTAAACTACACATGAATGGTGAAGATGTCTATCACTTGTCGTACGTAGGGGGTTTTAGGATGGGTGTTAATGGGGCAAGTGACATGTATCTCCACCATTGATATATAATTTGCATCAATGATAGAGTGCAGTGCACCAAATAATGTTTCTCATTAAACAATGTTCATGGCGTCGGGACGTGACCAGAGTCATCACGGGTGAACAGGCGATCCCGCGAGGGGGATCAACGCTCTTGTCGGCACCAAGGGCGGCGAGTGATCTCTCCAGAGGCCACACCAGTTTCTTGCTCCTTTTAAGAGGGTTTTAAGAGCTTTGTCCATCTGCATATGGCCTCATATATGCATGCATGTACAGAGCAATGGGGTAACTTGTTCTCTTTTCTACACCACCTTTTGTGGGGTTTTTATTTTTGTTTTTAGTGGGGAATAAAGCAGAAGGAGATGGGTAACTTGCGTTTAATTGCTACGCCATGTGAGCTCATGGTTAGGTCCCTGTATTCTATGGTCAGTTTAGTCGACTCTTTTGTAAGACGAGCTGATCATGTCAATTCAAGGAAGTTGACATTACCCCAACATGATTTCTTCTACGAAAAGTCAGAGTTATTAGCTTGAGAGAAGAATAAATGAAGTCAACTAGATCGCTTGGCCTTCTTTCCACCTCCCATGCACACACAACAAAAAAGTTGGTATTTTTAAAAGAGGGATGGGAGCCGGAGAAAGAGGCGGCACTTATTGTTAGTGTCAAGAGCCGATTAGTCATGAAAAAGGGGACAAAGGAAAGTGTGGGTGGGAGGGGATAAGGCAAAAGGAAGCATCTCTTAATCTTGTTTGTTAATTTGTATAGATTTAGAAGATTGAATGGGTATGGACCATGGAGTGGTTGGAATAATTAAATAGGAGAGATTAGGGGGAGGTGTGTGATACACAACCGAAAGGACTCCTACGTACCTTTGTCCACACGCCTCACTCCACTTTCAACTTACGACGAACGTAAGAATTTTATTTAGTAAGATCACTTTATTAATTAGTGAGACCATTCTCTTTAACAAAATTTCTAACCAAAGACTCCACTAGATATGTTCTAGATCCGCCAATTTCGACATCATACGATAACTTCGGCTAGACTTGGTCCTCTCTCTCAAAAGACACCATTAGCGTGGGCTCCCATGAGCAAAAGATAAGTTCCCTCCTTTCAGCATCCCGGGGGGCTGAAGCTGCTCCACATGAGCACCAAGATCACCACACATGTTTTTATTTATTTATTTATTTGTGTGCATTCAAGGATACCCAACTGCACATAACCTAATTAGTGGGCGTCCAGATTAGCATATCTAATCTTATCAGATGCACATTAAATGCCTGGGAGGGGGGGGGGACAATGTTTGGATATTTGGAAGAATGTCCACATTTTCTTATAAGCTAAATTGGACGTACGGCGTTCCAGAACAAGGCCTGAGCTCAGAGAAATTTCATAGACCAAACATGGAGGATGAGAAAACTGAAGAGCATACTGAGTTATTATACAACTCCATGGGTGTGGGGACGAGCTACTGCTACATGGTGCAGTGGCAGTGCCGCCGATACATGAGTGTATGCACAGGAGATAAAACGGAGACAGCTCCAGTGAGGAATAGCTGGAATATGATGTGAGGAACAGTACTGGAAGATGCGCCTCACTTGGAGTTGCGTTGGGTGTTTGGCCTGCTGGGTGATGCTAACCTTATACTCTTTATGACTAATGTGAGTTGGCACACCAGACATGTCATATCATGAGCGAACAAAACTTCCATTTTGTTATATGCATCTGCTGCCTCTCCCCTTTGCGTGGCGTATGTTAAAAAGTCATTTTCCAATTGAAAAAAATTGTAGCAGCCTCTCTACAAGCTGTACAATATTAACACTAGCTTGGTGACAGTTTTTCTTCTTTTACAAGTACACTCTTGTTTCATCAGTAATTCTGCCCAATCAATTTGATTATAAATGCTTCGGATGTGGGGTGGCCTAGTTATGTCATTCTTGTTCAGAGCTTGCCGACTAGAGTGAAGATAAGGATATGTCCCCCTCGTATTCCCCATTCCTCCTACAATCACTCTTTAGAACCTATGACCTCAACAAGTAAAAATACAACTGCATATCGTCCCGAGTTGCATGTTAGTAGGCTTGCACCGTCGACCTGCAAGAAGCAGGTTTTAAATTAGCCGATGTCATGAGAATCCAGTTTCTTCAGGGATGCAGACATGGTGATGAAAAGGCAGTGCTGTGCGACTATAATAGTGTTGATCCACCAGCTGGGCATCATATCCAATTGAAGTATACATTCATGTAGTCTCACAGTCCAGCCTGCATCAAGCTTTTAAGATTCCTCACTCCCTCCAAGAAGCCTGGAAGCAACAGTGGAAATAGAAACCAAAGGAATCAGAGAGCACTTAAAAGAAAGGCCCAAATAGAGAGCACTTTCCCGGAGAGATTTTCTGCTGGAATCATCCAGGGGCAAACAACTAAAATATAAAACCACCAAATGGCAATCTAAGAAGTGTAGAGTGCTCGAATATTCAACTTCCTGGTTTCTCAGCAGCAAAATAGCACCCATAAAACAGTTAAGAGGCATGTACACAATAGAAGGATGTGGAAGTGAAACATTACTCCATTTAAATTTTCTCTCACAAAATTCATCATCCATGTTTCAATCCAATTACCAGAAAATAGTATACAAATTTTGTATCTTGCACTGCCATCTTTGTAGTTTTGTAAATGAATTAGTAAATTGTAGGTCATCAATGGTGTTGTCTAGATCGAAATAGGACCAAAAAGAATACAAGCAAGGAAAAATACAAGTTGGTAGCAGTGGGTAGATGCTAGTTGAACACAGATACAGGAATATCTTACAGGCTATAAACAGAGACTTCCAAATTAGTAATTGGGGGGCTCTGGTCCATTGCTGATGAAGCATGCCTTTCAGGCAATCATTCATAGCCACATTTTTCTTGAGCCATTGCCTGTGATGGATGTGCATCTTATGTATGTGTTTCTGAAACATTTATGCGACTTCGTATTCTTCTTTCAGCTGAAGAACTGCCGCGGGCTGTTGACTGTTGCTCCTGAAATCTGTAATTTCATGTAGGTTACGATTATTTGTCAAGTTCTGTACTTTGGGTCGCGTAGCACTAATAACACTGCTGGCACTAGCTGTGTTGTGGCTGCTGTTCCTAGCTGCAGGGACATCATGGTTGTGTTTCCCCTCGTATGTGGTTATCACAGCCTTTGGATCAGTTGAAGCTCTTTCGACATGCTTCCGAACATTACATCCAGCATTGGTGCATTTGTAATAACTCCTGCAGATTGCAAAGAAAGGTGTGAGACAAGTGAGACTCCACAATGACTCATCACATAAGAGTTGCCCACCACTGTTCAAGCACAGAATGCTATCTATGTATAAACCAGAGGCATGAACCATATGTTTTCTGTGTGTGAGATAGGAGCTCAATGGTCAGTTAATGTTAATAATAGAACATCTCTTGTATCATACGTTCACTCCCTTCTCCCACAATGGATTTACATACCATCAGGCCTCCAATCTACAATGTGACTGGAGGAATTTCACTCTCTGTGTGTGCATAGAGATTAATTCTAACTAGATCCTGCTACCCAGATATTTTGCTATCCCGGTTCACTGAACTATCATCAAATTCCTAAACTTTCATGAGAGGATCTATTACCTCGGGTAGGGATTTCCTTTGACCACCTTCTGACCGTACTTGCGCCACCTGTAGCCGTCATCCAAAAGATCAACCTCGCTTGTTGTCTGCACAATAATCCTTGGCTCTGTGACTGTCCTATGTGAAGAACTCGATTCGATTACTGTGACGTCCATTTTTCTGTCCAATTGGCATGGTATACTTCAGAAAAATGAGGTTGCCATGAAAAAACAGTACAAGATAAATAAAATGGTTTTACCTTCGTTTAAGATCATGCTCGCTATCATCACCTTCTTCCGTCTTCACTTCAGCACCTCCTACCTCCTCGCCATCACTTGAACCAGAAAGATGTTCAGCTGTTGGTTGCCCAAATTCCTGATCTCTCCTGGATATTTGACCAGAAGCTATATGTTCTCTTGCTCCATTCAAACTTGCAATCTGACCTTGAGAACATGTTTCAGAGTTTTCAGGCACATCTAGGTTCCCATTCAAATCACTGGACCCACCCAGCATAGAAGGGCCATCCCTTGATCTCTTGTTGGGAGGGGGCTTTGGATGATTGTGTTGTCCCTTGTATATTATTTCGGTTACTTGACCATCAAAAGATCGTTCAACCTTTTTCTTAACTGGACAGTCTGGGTGAGTACACTTGTAGTAGCTTCTAGGATACTCGCAGCTCTTAACCTGCTTCTGCCCGTATTTCCTCCAGTTGTAGCCATCATCATTGGGTTTGTCAAACATGGAAACAGCTTGAGATGTCTGTTCAGAATGAGAACCGTCTGCTGGCTCTGAGGTTGTGGCCATTGCATCTGATGTCAGATTTTGTGTTTGCTGTGGAAAAGCAGAGTTGACAGAAGAACGAGCGGGTTGCATAGAAGTGGCTGCTGTCCCTGAAGTGTCAGATGGGTATTCTGCTTGGATCTGAATGTGAGCCTGAGCAGCCTGCATAGCCTGAGCAGTAACTTGTGCCAAGACCTGTTGGTGGGTCAAACCAAAGGATCCCTGCATTTTATAAGGAAAACTGTTTCATTCAAGAGAATAATTTGGCATACAGTGACTGGAATGAACAGAAAGTTTTCTCAGTACTTTGTTTTTCTTTGACAAACAATAGTTTCTTGTGCACAACAATTAGCAAATGCAAAAATTTTGAATAACTTTCAAAGGCAATCCAGACCCATTTGGCGTGACTGCACCAAAGCCATAAGCACATACATCTCAAAGACGTTCTATGTTAGCTATTGTGAACCATCAAAAGGTTCAAAACCATCCACCCCAGATCAGAGACTTATGAAACTTTTGACAGATCTATACTCTCGACTTACCTTGGCTAGACACTTGGTATTGCCTTGTACAGACTTAATGATGCAGGCAACTGGAGTTGCAAAGGTCATTGACTAAGAAATGTGTTATATCTTTGTCATAACATAGATGAGAATTGTACTCTCCTCAAGTTTCTCTGTAGAACAAGACCACACACCAAATGCTCACAAAACATATAATGAGCTCTCCATACTATCATGACTGTAATCCATGCTTCCATGCCAGCTGTCCAATGTTGCATGCCATCGATAAAATGCGGCCTAAATGTGCTAGCTTTGACCAAAGAAAAATCGTTATGATGATATTAGTAATGTATAGTGATCCTTTCTGGGACAGGAGCAACTAGACACAGCCACAGAGATGCAATGGTCAAGAACATGAATCCTCACTACGGAGAGAATCTCAAACGTCATGAGAGAAGGATGGCAGAGAGGAGGTTAGAAGCATTTGTGCCGTAGGAGGGACTAAGGTAGAAGTCCCGGAGGCCTCTACTAGGACTGTTGGCCATTCGAAAATGGACAGTGAAGTCTAGCCATTGGACAGCAGATCAACAGTTTAGCCAGTTTGTCCTAGCCACCCACTCTGGCCCCAGGGATCAGGAAAGGCAAACCAAGATCAGATTGCTCCATCAAAACATGTACGGAGCTGCTAATGAATACTGAGCTTTTGCTCTCTGCTTGATGTAATATAGTGATGAACAGCATAATCAAGTTCAAAGAGCTAATTGCTCAGATTTATCAGAGCATTCCTCTAAGCATTTACATTAATGATGTTCTCCTTTTCCATAGCATAGCAAGTCCCACCCAGTAAACATCCCCCCTCTTGAACGTTCAGTTCCCTCCCCCACCCCAACCAAGTCATATATTCCCTTCATACCACCTAGATGACTAGTTGAAGCACAAGTCATAACATTCCATCATCACAAGAGCACTCTTTCCGGCGAAATTGTCGTCCATGGTCAACAAAATCAACTTCTGTTTGACCTCCACCACGTCGCTAAACATGAGGGTAGTCAAACTTAAGCTCCACCTTCACAAATTTGTCTTTTCTGCCAAAAACGTTTATCCCAAATCTAAACCCATGCCTAAGTGGAATGGGCTGTTTTGGTTAAGCTCCAACTTTAACATGTTTCAAATGAAAGCTCTAAAGACCGGAAACTGCTGAAATTGCCTACAGAAATGTTCAGAAAAATCCGAACTTTGACGGAACCAGCAACACCAGGCATACTCTTCAGTTCACTGATGCGAACAAAAGAGTGACATGAAGAGTAGCGTTCTTTCTCAGGGAGTTACTCACCGGACTAAAAGGAGCAGGCGACTCCAGCAAGCATGCGGGGCTCAGCCCCACCGGCACCGTAAAGAACGGCGAAGGCGCCACCATCACACCCAGCGGCCGGTGCGGCCTCACACCGCCACCAACCGCCCTCTCCCTCTCCGCCACCTCCACCGGAACAGCGGCAGAAGAGGAAGCAGCGGCCGCCAACGGCACCGACGCGTGGCTCGCCCCCGAAGCAGAGGACGACTCCGCCGCGGCCCTCCCCGCCACACCCCCCACTGGCGAGGCCATGGCCCCCGCCAGCAGCTGGGAGAAGGACCGGCAATCCGACTCGGGGTCCTCCGCGAAGAAGCTGGACACCAGCGTCAGGGGGCCGGGGCTGACCTCGGGGCGGCCGAGGAAGAGGCTCTCGTAAGCGGAGCGCGGCGGCAGAGCGATGGTGGGCCGAGCAGCCGGGACCGCCCTGGGGACACCGGCTTCCCTGTCCTCCTCCACCATCATCAACTTCTTCCGTGCACGATAGGAAGGATCCCCCGCGCCAATCGACCCCGCGCCAATCGACCCCGCGCCAGCCTATCTCCCACCTGGGATCTCCGTCCACAGCCAGCAACACCCCCAGAAGAAGAAGAAGAAGAAGAAGAAGAAGCAGAGTTGCAGAAAAAAAGTCCACGCCTTGGCGAGGGCGGCCGGTTAGGACATCCCTCTCTCTCTCTCTCTCTCTCTCTCTCTCTCTCTCTCTCTCCCTTAAATGGCAGTTAAATTCCTTCCAAATTAAACGCAAATGAAATGTTGGGGGTTGGCGCCGTTGACGTCGGTGGGGTTTGCGGGCGGGAGAGACGCCACGCTTGCGCTGAAGCGAGGGTGCTGGAATTGGAAACTTGCAATACCTCCCCACTGTGGTTTAATTTAGGAATTTTTTAAAGTAATCTTATTTTAAAAACATATTTACACAAGTATATTTAGGTCTAACATATTTAGAAATATATGTCTCTCACTTATATTGATTCAGTATAACTTATATAATTTTTTTACAACTTACATTTTTTCTCTACAATTTACACTAACTCAATATAAGTTACACACTTTTTATGTGTCCAAGTTACGCTGAATTAGTATTAGGCACTGTAAAATTTCTGACCAAATTCACCGTATTTTCAAAGATACCCCCTTGTTATAGACTTCCACGCCATGCGATTTTTTGGAGGAAGAGAGAGATAGAGAACAAAATCTCTAACACCGTTTTTGCCGAAGCGGCGCAAAAGATGTTTTTCGTCGAAATCGGCTAGGGTGGATGTTTGAGTATTTTTAAAATAATTTTTTAACGTCTTTCACCCTATGGACACGGACGACGAAGCCGTCGCCCACAGCGCGAAGGATGTAGACATCGAGGCCAAAAATCCCCAATTGTACGAGGTTTTTCTGCGGATCAATTAATTTTGACAATTTTTGCCTTTTTAACCGCGGTCCCAAACACCGCCTAAGTTACACTAAAATAGTATAAATTATAGAGAAAATGTATAAGTCGCAGAAAAAATATGTAAGTTACACTGAATCAATGTAAGTGTGAGACAAATTTGTAAATGTGTTAAATTTGAACATATTTTTGAAAATATTTTTTTAAATAAAATTGTTTTAAAAAAAATCTCTTTATTTTTGATATATGAAGATCTCCTTTTTATATGAGATAGAATATAGTTTCGGATCTTTCTGAATATATGAAATTGAAATTCCGATCTTAATACAGATCCAATTTACACATCCTCAAACTTATATATAAATGATAAATATTTCTCATATGTTTTCATAACGCATAGTAAAAATATTGATCTATAATATATAAGATTGGCCCACCAACACAAGAGATGTTCGATCGGCCCCACTCAAATCTGGCTATCACCATCCACACTAGTTTTTAGGTAAATCTATTAATTCACATTTTATTTAAGGTAGATAAATAAGTTTACATAATTAAGGAGTGACAACCTGCAGAATATGATTCTAATTAATAAGGAGGACGTCTTCTTATACAAGAGGATGTGGGGTTATTACATGACAGTGAAATATTAGTATAAAAATATTTGCATTTCAATTATAAGTGGACTCGTAAAATTTTAAATTTGGGTCATAAAATTTTAAGTTAGATTTATATATATTTAAGTTAGATTCATAAAATAGCGTGTCATGATATATTGATCTATCTAAATAAATCAATAAAAATGCAAGAGTGCTCGATAAGCATTTATCTTACATGATTATCTTCATTAATTAATTTCCATGTATGTTGATAGATTTAGCAGTATGATTCACATGTGCCGGGCGACAATAACCAAGGACAAGTATGATGCACATGTGCCACAAACAAGGACTATGTGACCATTTCCTCGTGTATTACTACCTTTGGGGATTAGGTTTTCTATGTGAATACAAATCTCCAAGAAATATCTATAATTTATACTATTTTTATTAAAGATTACATCATGTCTTGACAATATCATGTCTCTTCTAGTACTCATATTTTTTGCTCCTCATCATCAGCGATCATGTTTTAATCATAATTGACTTTGATCATGTGTTAGAGCAATCTTCCATGTACATGATTAATTTGTTTACAAGTCTTTGGGTACTCTCTTAATTTGCCCTAATCTATAGACAAAGTATAGTGGTCATCAAGCTTTGCTGAATGTTTGGAACCTTCACCAAGTATGTGTAGGTGGGATGATGCTAATGCTACATAAGTCCAATATACCCAAAATATATTATTGGGTATCTATATGATCCACTCTACCATAAAGATTATTGCCACCAAATATCTTATTACTTTTTGTCACACAAATTAATATATGGTGCGCACCTGCGTTTGTGCACCACACGTTTAATCCGTACATGCATTTTGTTCACATCCGTCTTATGTCAACTGCAAGTATGCAGACCATCAAATTAAGACAAAGATTATATTATTTGTATACCCAAGACATTGCTTCTTGCAAGCTATATATATATATATATATATAACTTGGCATATTCTTGAGATATTCTCTATATGCATGAATTGTAATCAGGCTTCATGTTATTGATCTTTAATTAGGTTGTTTCCGAACATGCTAGCTCCAGCAGCAGGATTATTATAAGGATATATAGGGAGATAAATCAAAACTGGCTACCAGTGAATTATCTGATGCCATGCATGGGAAGCGTTACACTTGCTAATCTCTTTCTGGTGTACGTACGTACGCCTGGTGTAGTTGTGTTATAAACTTGTGTGTTGCCACTAATAGTCGGAAAATTTTGGTTAGATTCTTTCCAAAAGAGAAGTAGCTGGAAAGCTACAAACGCCATATTATTATTATTATTATTAGAACATTTATGTTTCAGCAGACAAGAGTAGCTGGCTGCAATGCCTACCGAGTGGGGAGGGTGGGAAGCGAGCACTTGAGTTTCGTAGTGGACGGTTCGTTCGTTAATCGTGCCGTCAAGTCTATGGAGTTGAGCAGCCGTTGCCCAAAGGGAATACATAGAGCTCAGCACTTTCTTTCTCTCCCTTGCGCACACACACACACACACACAGAGAGAGAGAGAGAGAGAGAGAGAACCGTACCATAATAGACCCATTTGAGTAAACATGTAATACGTAGTCATTATTTGGATTACATGTGGTGGGGGAAAAAAATATAGAGAGAGAACCATGTAGCCACCTCTTTAGGTACCCACGCCCAAAGGTTGGGTTGCATCCACACACACAGGATAGATAGATAGGCAGATTTATACATACATATATATATAAGATTTAATATTAGGTCGAATATTATCCACTTTCATATGTAAATGTGAGCCTTGTTAGATTTTTTGTGGTGGTTTAAAGATTTTATTTTAACTCAAAAAAATTTATGGGTTTTTTCTGTAAATAGATCATGAGATGCTTTTTCATCCCAATAAAACAAAGGGCCTTGCGGTTTTGTAGTTCTTTTTTACTTTTCTCCCGTGGAAAAATCGTATATATGCGAGGCTTTGGCATTTTTCGGTGGAAGGGCGCACTTTTTTCCTCTGAAGGGGGGGTGGGGGACGAAGGTCGAGGCTCTTTGATTTTGGAGCTGTGGGACTTTTGTTCTTGCGGGTGGTATCTCTCTCTCCTTCGGACGTCTATAGTCTCGACTCTCGAGATTGTTGTGATCTGATCGTGAAAATTTCTGCACCACAATTTCTTGTAAATCGACGAAGGAGAGTGTGTTCTTGAGATTGTTGTCGAAGATGGATCGTCTTCGTACAGAGATACGTCTATGTAGTCGTTTTATTCTAGGAAAAGATCGTTGACTCCGCTGCACTGGTATGATGAGGGCAATAACTTCTCTAAGGGGAGTCCTTACGGGCGGCTCGACTAACTGTTCTAACTCTACAGTATTTTTCTTGATTTGTTGCTCTCATATGCATATGTTTTTATTTTGGATTGAAATAAGATCTTGCCTATATCTGTGGGACGATATGTATATGATGTTTATGCAATCATGTTTTATGTACGTTCATGTGATTATTTATTTCATATTCATTATTTTTCAAAATAATCTTAGAGAAGTTATTCATCATGTCGTCCATGTCATCTGTGATAAGGCCCCATGTGGACATGTCTGGCATGCCTGAAAAGTTCTCGGGATAGCATTTCAAGCGATGGCAACATCGCATGAAGATTTGGTTTACCACAATTAAATTTATCTCGATTCTTGAGTCGGATTGCCCTAAACTAGTTGAGAATGATCCCAACAGTCAAAATGCAGTAGATGAGTGGAAGCAACATGATCGTATATGTTATGGTTGCATACTGTTGGCCTTGTCCAGCATACTATTTGATGTATACAATAGTTCTTCTGTGAAATCTGCCAAGGATCTATGGGAGGATCTTGATAAGAAATATAACACTGAAGACTCAGGTCTAGAAAAATATTATGTTGCCAAGTTCTTAAAATTTCAAATGGTAGAGGGCAAATCTGTGTCTGAACAGGCCCATGAGTTTCTCCTCTTACTTTATGGTTTGACCGATGCTGATATGAAATTACCAGAGAAGTTCTAGGTGATGTCTATAATTGAGAAGTTTTCAAAATCATAGGAGGATTTTGAGATGTCTCTAAGCATCGCAAGGGTTATATTACTCTGGATGATTTATTAGTGTCAATTGCTATTGAAAAAGAGCATAGAAATCAGAAGCCTGTGATGTTTGTAGAACCAAGTGCACATGTGATGACTACTGGTAAGGCAAGAGATCCTAAAAGTAAAAGAAAAATGGATCACATGAAGAACAAAACCAACATTAAAAGCAAGATCCAGAAAAAGTCCAAAAAAAAAACCATGTTGGGAGTGTGGACAGGTTGGGCATTTCATCTAGGACTGTCCTACGAAGAAGGATAAGAAGGTTGAAAAACATTCTTTTGGTCCCCAGATCAATGTTGTGATTGAAAAGACTGATCAAGCTTTAGTCTCCAATAGCGGATTGTATGTTTCTGTTAACCCTCAAGTTTTCACTATACATGAACCAAATGAATGGATAGTAGACACTGGGGCTAATGTGCATGTATGTGTTGACAAGTCCATATTTGTGTTTTACCAGACCATCCATGGCAAATCCGTGACCATGAGGAATGCTTCTGCTTCTAAGGTGTTGGGGATAGGACGCGTGGACCTGAGGCTTCCTTCAAGGCATGTTCTCTCTTTACACAGGGTGCACCACATTCTAGCAATCCGGAGAAATATATTGAGTTGTTCTATTTTAGTGGAACAAGGTTATGAATTGACATTCAAATGTAATAAAGTGGTGCTTCTTTATTTAAGGACTTTTATTGGAAAATGTTATTTATGTGATGGTTTGTTTAAACTTCATGTGGACAATGTTTTGAATAATGAAGTGATTGACATTTCATCTAGTTCTACTTCTTATTCTGTGAATGTTGTGGAATCATCTACTTTAAGGCATAATCATTTAAGACATGTAAATTATAATTCCTTGAAACGAATGATGAATTTGAATATGATCCCTGAGTATGCCATTGATAAATCTCATAAATGTGATATTTGTGTGCAAGCTAAATAATCTAGAAAATCGTTTAACTCTATTATTAGAGAGTCTAAGATTTTAGATTTAGTTCATACTGATATCTGTGAGTTTAATGGTGTACAAATATGGGAACATAATAAATATTTTATCACCTTTATTGATGATGCTAGTAGATATTGTTATGTGTATCTTCTTAAGTCTAAAGATGAAACTTTATATAAATTTGTCATCTTTAAGGCTGAAGCAGAAACACAAACTTCCAAAGTTCTTAAAAGGATAAGGTCTAATCGAGAGGGAGAATATACATCTAACTTGTTTTCTGAATTTTGTCAAAATCATGGCATAATTCACGAGATTATTGCTCCTTATTCTCCTCAGTCTAATGGGATTGCAGAACGAAAGAATATAGTTTTTATTGACATGATCAACTCTCTTCTCCAAAACTCTGGATTATCTAGTTACATGTGGGGGGATGTTTTGAATACGACATGCCATATTCTGAATAAAGTTCTCTTGAAACATAAGGACACTGGTTCAGAAGAGTTATGGAGAGAAAGGAAGTCTAGCTTCAAGTATCTTTAAGTGTGGGGCTGTCTTGCAAAAGTGTTGGTCCCTGAACAAAAAAGAAAGAAGCTAGATCCGAAAATAGTTGATGCGGTTTTTATAGGCTATGATGCAAATAGTTATACATTCAGATTCTTAGTGATCAAATCTGAGATATCTGGAATAGTTGTTAACTCCATAGTTGAATATTGTGATGCTACGTTCTTTGAGGACGTGTTTCCCATGAAAACCGATGTACCTTATCAAGTGTCTTCTGAAGAAGTTCCTTGTTCCTCTTGTTCTATTCTTGATCATATAGAGAGGATATCAAATGTGAGGGTTAAGACCTCTAGTTCCCATCCTGACTCTACTGATCAAGAGGAATTGGTGGAACCAAGAAGGAGTAAGAGACCTAAAATTGCCAAGGATTTGGGAAGTGATTTTGTAAGGTTTCGTATAGAGCGCAGCGGAAACGCGAATCCTCAGGTAGATATCGTTGCCGGCCGTCGGAATCGAACTAAATCGGTAACCCAGCACAGGCAGATCTCATCTTACCTTTGCGGGGTTGCGTAACTCCCGAATCCGGGGAGGAGGGCGCAGGAGGCGCCAGTGCTTCAAGCCGTTCAAGTGTCCGGCCTCTAGACGTATCCACGCGAGCTCCGGACGCAGACGGGATCTCCTCGTTCTCCACGCGTCTCCCGGATCTCAGCTCCACCATGTGCAGGAGAGAGGAGAGAGAGGATGGGGGGCACCCTGGAGAGAGAGGAGAGGGGGGGCGGGGCCTGGAGTTAAGCCGCTTGGCCAGGTTTAACTCTCAGCGTATATTTATAGACACCGCGGTTTTTCACAAAACCCAGTCATTGTCTATAAAGAACACCTTGCCCAGTCTGCTCGGAACTCTTATGCGTGTGACCCTCTAGGCCCAACTGCTAGTCCAGTTTTCAGCCCATTAAGCTCAATAACTCTTATTGACTTATGGTAATTAATTAACATCTCATATTAATTAATCACACAATCAATTATCGTCTCACGATAATTTACCGGGCTTCCAATCAAGTTGGGTGCCAAGCAACACCACTTGATCCTGGAAAGCATTGGGGTTCAGCAACCCAATCAAGGAACCTTTGTGTCATCAGTTACCACGGGACTATAATCCTTTGCTCGTACAATGCTCCCGAGTGCACTTAGGGTATGGTCAACTGTCAAACCCTAATGTGTGTACTCACTTGGTTTAGATGCCGCATAACTATATCAGAAAACTCCTTTTTGATAAGTAGTCTTGCCCTGGCCAGGGACTATCAGGCATCCTTCCCTAGAGCATTCACTCTCCTATTACCGAGAGCGAGCGATCCCATATTGACCACACAATCACCTTCGAGGGTATTCCGCTAGATTCGATCACTTAACTGATTAAGACCTTATGGCTAGAGATCTATAAGTCAAGGTCAAAATCTAGAAGTCCACCAACAAGGTGTCCTTGGTGTCTCAGGTCTAAGGACCAATCACGCCACTGTGACAATGAATCTAGCTGGTTGACAGTTAGGTAACATTACCATCCAGCGATTCATAACGGATCAGTTCAGTGAACTCATTCTCCAATGAGCACCTACAGATTCACCTTAGTGTCTCCACACAAGTGACTATGAGACCAGTCACCCTCATCATATGAGCAGGTGCAACCTGTACTAGTCTAACCGGATATCCGATGTCCTTCTCGGATATCCTCCGACTAGGAACAATTAAGAATATACGTTTAAAGGACATTAATCTCATTGTTATGATCTCATCATAATTAATATCCATTGCGCATATTCATGGACTTCATAATGAAACGTTAAACGAATTACACAGAATGAATATAAAAGCCTTATTATTATTATCAAAGAACAAGATTGCACAAGTTATGATTGGCTTGAGGACATCCATAACTAACAATTTTATCACTTACCAGATTGAGGATGATTCTCCTACTTTCCAAGATGCTATGCAGTGACGGAGCCAGAAATATTTGGAAGGGGGGGGGGCAAAATAAATTGATATAACAAAAATATTTATTTCATTCAAGTAGAAGATTTTATACATGTGAGTTCTCCACGACGGGTCTTCATGTGCTGAAAACGTTGCATTATTGTCTCATTGTCAATGCTCTCAAGCATCTCCTTTTCAATATATGTCACTAAGTTATCATTCATCCATTGATCACCCATTCTGTTACGCAATCAATTCTTCACAATTTTCATTGCTGAAAATACTCTCTCCACAGTGGCTGTAGCAACAAGTAAAGTCAATGCCAATCTCAACAACAAATAAACTAATGGATAGATAATATCTTTTCTCTTTTCAACCATCTTTTCAGCAAGTTCTATAATTCCATTCAGTTGAGCAAAATTATCATCAGATCGCATGTCAATTATATAAATCTCCAACTGATTATCAAGCATTTGTAACTGCACAGAAGAGAACTCATTTGGGTAGAACTCAGCAAATTTGATTAGCCTTTCTTTGTTATAGGCTTCAAATGATCTTTCTGGATTCAAGCATGATAAGCAGAGCAATAACTCAGTGTTTACTTCAGTGAATCGATTATTAAGCTCTTGGAGTTGCATATCCAAAACTGAATAAAATAACTCAACACGATAATGATGCAAATTTGTAATTGTTGAGCTCTCGTCGTGAACGTCCTCGAGGCATAAACATGTCATCCATATTAGGAATGCTAATCTCATGCTTTACACAGAAAGATGAAACCTCTAACAGATAAGAATCTCACTCATCATTTCTCATTATTTGTATCTGTTGCTTTGAGATGCCAACTAACTTCATAGCATTGTTAATGTCTTGATCTTTTCGCTGCAGCGCTTGTGATAACTCATGCGTTATTCCTAAAATCTTTTTCATTAAATGAAGATTAAACACAAAATCATAAGTCTTAATTGACTCTGATAACATATATGCTTCAGCTGTGTTCTGAATTTGAACCATCTTTCATCACAGTCTCAACCACATCGAGTATAGATGCAAACATAGATATCAAGTTAACCAATGCATTATAATGAGAACTCCAACGAGTATCCCCTGCTCTTTTCAAACTTTTTTCTTGATTCAAACCTCTCCCACTTTTAATTTCTCCAATTTCAATAGCTTGAGCAATTTCTATAGCTTGTTTTTCTCGAAGTTGATCATGTCGCTTACATGAGGATCCAGCAACATTGAATAGCAAAGCAACCAAATTGAAAAACTAAACAATTTCCACATGAGATTTAGCAACTGCAACTATGGCTAGTTGAAGTTGATGAGCAAAACAATGGATATAATAAGCACACACATTCTCTTTCATAATAAGTGTCTTAAGTCCATTCAACTCACCGCGCATATTACTTGCTCCATCATAGCCTTGACCACGTAATCTTGATATAGTTAATCCATGTTTGGATAGCAATAACTAAATACCTTCTTTGAGTGTTTGAGCTGTAGTATTTAGAAGATGCACAATGCCAAGAAAACGTTCTACCACATGTCCATTTTTGTCCACATATCGCAAAGCAACTGCCAACTGTTCTTTATTTGACATATCTCGACATTCATCTACTAAGATAGAAAAAAATGCATCCCCAAGATCAGCAATGATAGCAATGTTGTCTCCACAGCTCTGCGTGAGCTATTTCCTTCTGAATTTCAGGGGCAACTAGTTTCAGATTTTTTGGAGCATGTTTAAAACAACATGACCAATCCTTTCATTATGCTTAGCAAGAAAATGTAGCAGTTCAAGAAAGTTACCCCGGTTCTGAGTCTTCAGATTCATCATGTCCTCTAAAAGATAAACCTTGTTTTGGAGAAAACGAACACAATCGACTGATGCCTCTAAACGAGTTCGATAAACATGTTTTTTGCTCTGATTGTTTAATCATAAATGACAGAATGTTCTGATTTTACTTGAATAAACTCTCACATTTTCTTCTAGCCTCGTTATGTGCACTATTATGTCCTCCAACATGACATCCTATTTTTTTTCCTTTTTCTTCCAATTTTTAAATCCTTCGACAACAAATGCATCCCCTCCACCTTCTTATTTCTCAGGTTTAAAACAATAACAATACAAGCAAAAAACAACATCTTTCTCTTTGCTATATTCCAACCAATCTTTGTGTTCAACATACCATGCAGGATTAAATCGTCGTTCTATTTTACCAAACTTAGTCTGCGGAAATTTAATATCCATAGGCTGAAATGGACCTTTTTGTAAATATGCTCTTCTAATTTGATCTCGATCATTTGGATGATAATCAACAATCTGTTTTCTCAATCCCGGATCTGATGGAAGATTTTCAATATCTACAACTTGACGTTGTCTCTTTGATGAACCTGATATCTCAATAATCTCATTATCGTTTACTTTGTCATGTGTCTCTTTCAGAGTTACTTCTCTCTTCAAAAATTATCTATAAAAAATATAATTATTTAGCACTCTACTGAAAATAAAATATTCCATCTACATTTCAACTTAATTTCTTACCCATGTCAAAATTCTTTTATTTTGATGGAGCCTTTTCTTCAGAGACAATGTCTGTAAAAAAGAGAACACGAAGAAAGTTCTACTAAAATGTTTAACAGTAAATGTATAATTAACCAATGTAAGACTATTCTCTTAATATCTATAAACCATGTGATATCACAAGTAATGAACGACAAAAATAGATTATATGCAGTGTCGCAATGGAAGAAGAAAAATTTTTAAAGAGGGATGAAGGAGCAGTGGGATCAGTGGGAAGAAGATGAAAAAGAAGAAGAAGAAAATAATAAAAAGAGTAAGATTTTTGTTCGTACCGGACCGAGATAACACGCCCCAATGCGACAATGCCCCCGAGAACAGAAGTACAGAACCACCGTTGGCCACCTGTCTCAGACCCTTCCGGCTTCACCATGCGGGAGCACAACAAAACCCCCTTTTTCCTTCTCGCTACTCAACACGGGACACCCAGCTGCGCGGAACCCTTTTTTTTTTGGATTGTTCACAACCCACACATCAGCCGCAGGCCTGCACCAAAACCTTTTGTTTCCTTTTGTTTTAAAAGATCTCCACCGTGCATGAGATCATGGAGATGGTTGAGATCTGGCCCTTTAAACCACCCACTCACTGCACCCATTAATCATTACGCAAGATGAGAGGTGGGTAAATTATAAGATTAAATAATTTATTTACTAATTAGTTACTATTATTTATCCCTTCCCATAACTATACTTTCCGCAAGTAGGGCCCCCCCCTCCCTCCGCCACTGATGCTATGGCTTCACTAGAGGCAATGCATTGGAAGGATGCCATTAAGAGCGAGATGAATTCCATTCTCTCCAATGGTACATGAAAGTTGGTTGATTTACCTCATGATTCTACAACTATTTGGTGTAAATGGATCTTTAAGAAGAAATTGAAATCTGATGGAAGCATTGACAAGTATAAAGCCAGATTAGTTGCCAAGGGGTTCAAACAAAATGAAGAAATAGATTTATTTGATGCCTATTCTCCTGTTACTAGGATGGCCACAATTAGAGTGCTTATAGCATTGGCCTCTGTGTATGATCTCATTATCCATCAGATGGATGTGAAGACCGTCTTTCTAAATGGTGATCTTGAAGAAGAGATGTACATGGATCAGCTTGAAGGATTTGTGGCATCTGGTAATGAAAAGAAAGTTTGTAAACTTGTTAAGTTTCTTTATGGACTGAAACAAGCCCCAAAACAATGGCATGAGAAATTTGACAAGACCATATTGTCTTTTTGGCTTTAGTGTCAATGAGTTTGATAAGTGTGTCTATGTCAAGGTTAAATGTGATGCTTGTATCATTCTATGCCTGTATGTAGATGATATTCTACTGTTTGGATCTTCAATTGGGATTGTGAATGAGACTAAGTCCTTCTTGAGTAGAATGTTTGAGATGAAAGATATGGGAGTTGCTACGGTGATTTTGGGTCTTAAACTGATTCGTTCAGTTGAAGGGATAGTAATTTCTCAGTCTCATTATATTGAGAAAGTCTTGGAGAAATTTGATTATCAAAATTGTAAATCTGTAAGCACTCCATATGATTCATTTAGAGCATACTACAAGTCTACAAGAACAAGAGTGGTCTTCCTGTGTCTCAACTCAGGTATTCCCAAATCATAGGAAGTTTAATGTATCTTGCAAACTGTACTAAGCCTGACATATCATATGCATTGACTAGATTTAGTAGATACACTAGTTGTCCTGATCCTACTCACTGGGAGGGCTTAGATAGGGTATTAAGGTATCTTAATGGAACTATTTCCTTAGGCTTGCATTATGGGAAGTACCCTGCTATGTTAGAAGGGTATAGTGATGCAAGCTGGATAGTCTAAAATTCAGGGAGTTACAGTGTTTCAGGATATGTCTTTACTCTGGGAGGTGGCGCTGCTGCCTGGAGGTCTGCGAAACAGACCATTTTGTCTCGATCTACGTTTGAGGCTGAGTTGTGTGCTTTGGACACTACTGGAACAGAGGGTGAGTGGATCATGAGACTTCTATCTGAACTCCTTCTAATAGGAAAACTCATTCCTGCGATCTCAGTGCATTGTGATAGCATGACCACAATTGCAAAGATCAAAATTTCAAAGTACAACAAAAAACAAAGGAGACATGTCCAAGTCAGATTGAAATCTATAAGGACAATTATGTCTCAGGATATGATTGTTGTTGATTTTGTTGGTACCAAAGATAATATAACAAATCCACTGATAAAGGGACTTGATAGAAATCAAGTTCAGAAATCCAGATTGGGGATGTGACTGAAATTTATTGAGAATTCCTCTATGGCGGCAACCCAAACTAACTAAGTGGAGATCCTACAAAGTAGGTTCAATATGATAACAACAAGTCATAGGGAGAATTAAGTGGCACTTTATATTATGTTGGTACCTATGTACCTGTGTGTATCTCCCCTGATAATCTGCTTAAAGTGCATGCACTGCAAGTAAAGGAAGAGTTTTGTGAAACTCTGAATGGGTTCAAACCTGTATTGACAGGATGTTTGCAGTGCATCCTTGAAGAAGTCCACATGTATGAGTGTGACTGTGAGGTCGCAATTAAGGGAAGTGGGTTCTTCCTTAACAACACTCACGAATCAAGATTTGGGCGCATGGCCATAAGGCGCCAACCCCGAAGATTTCAACCAGAACTTATATCTTGTTGTTCCTAACAGAAGCTCTCATAAAAAGGACCAAGTTCAAGATTTAGTTCACTTAAGTTCTGTGGGAGAGTTGAAATTAGAAACTCAAGTGATGGTTCAAACCCGAAAAGTATCCTCATTAAAAGTAAGATATGTTTTTCTTCCGTCGTTCTCTGTTTCTTCCGCAAAATCATTTTGAATTTGTAGGGGAATGTTAGATTTTTTGTGGTGGCTGAAGGGTTTTATCTTAACGCAAAAAATTTTGTGGATTTTTTCTGTAAATAGATCATGAGATGCTTTGCGCTTTTATGGTGATGAAAGCTCGCCGTCACATTTATAGACAAAAAGGAGGGGGTAGAGGCGTAGGAACATGGGCCTGGAAGGAGGGGAGTGTGTGTGTGTGTGGTCTCTAGCTAGCTTGCGTTGTCGTCTTCATGTCCCCATTATTGGTGGTAGTTGTTGGCCACCATGAAGAATACTGTGGTGGGGGAGGAACAGCGACTATCTTATTAGCAGTTGCGTGGACCAAAATATGGAAACAATTAAAACTACTACACAAGTTTTGCCTTTCTGTGTCCCCCCATTTGTCACGATGGTGGTTACGACTTACGAATGATGCTGGCTGGTCGACCGGGTCAATGTCCAGTTTGATCCGAGTCAATTTGGACTGGGTCCAAGTTAGATACTGTTCCAAATTAAGGTGGTCCGAGTCAGTCTAATCCGCCAATCATGGTTTTCGAACCAGTGTGTGTCTAACATCGATCACCTAACATTTTGCTAGCTAGTTAGACAAATCAATTCTAGATGATTTTTTTTCTTGCACTAAAAGTCACGGCTGGACAGAAAACTAAAAAATTTGCCCAACAAAAAGCACGAGCTTGGTTCCATATTGGATTGGACCCCATGCTAATTTGTTGGCTTACATTTGGGGTGTGGGATCCGGACGCGGACCAATCCCGTATTTGATTAGATAAATGGATAAATTAATTAGAAGTTTCTGACTGTAACAGTGATATCTTTACTGTAACAAGACTTAACGTATACTGTAACATGTGATAACACTTACTATAATGAGTTACAGTTCTGTTAAAGACTAACAAATAAATTTAAAATCTGATAGAGACTCCTAATTAATTTGTCTTAGATAAATTTTTTACCCGACGAACAAGTAAAAAATATTTCTCGTTTTTGGACCGATGTTGTTAGTGAACAAGAAGGGCGAGTATTATTTTTGAACCCATTTTTGATCGGATGTTATTGAATAAATTTAGGTAAATTAATTAAAAGTCTCTATCAAATATTTGACTTATTTTTTAGTCCCTGACAAAACTATAATTCATTACAATAAATGTTATCTCTGATTGCAGTATATTTTAAATTCTGTTACAGCAAAGACTTCCCGTGTTACCGTCAGGAACTGTTAATTAATTTGTCCAATAAACTTTTTACATCTTGTTTATTATTCAACCTCTGGTCTTAGATTTTAATTAATATTCAGGAGCCACTGTCAAGGGAGGCAATTGAGCTCGCCCTAATTCTCTTGACAAAGTCCATTTTCTAAGTTGAGAATAGTACATATCTTTTGTTAGACTTTTGTGTTTTCGCTTCTGAGCTATGGTAGTCTAGATGTTCATGTTGCTATGTACCTCATAATTCAAAATTGAGCCACGGCGATGCGATTTATGGTATTGTCTGTGTTTTATGTTCTTGTTGCAGTCACTGTAGAATGAAAATGGTGCGAATCCAGAAATTCTCTCACTTAGAACTGAATCGAATGCATACTCTTAAGAAGCGTTTTGGCATATTTCCAACACAAGAAAATGAGGAAGGATATGTGTAATAGTTTCATGTGGTTGCATAAGTCAGATCAATAGTGACCCAGCTCACTTTTTTTTTCCCAATCCAGAAAATTTTATTTTGAAACTCTTGATTGAAAGCCAAAAAGAAGAAGAAGAAACAAAAAATTAAGCTTCCAAGAACCTAGTGTTCTCAATCAAACTTATTTGAGTACTTTTAGCTAAACCCTGGACTAAATACGATTATTTTTTACATTCAAATGTGGGATTCAGAGGCAATTGTAAGATGATAAAATCAGAGTGGCGTGTACGTCAATATAGAATGCATCTTGACAACTGAATCATAGAGAATAGAAGAATATTATGATCCCATTACAACAAATTAATGGAGAAGGAATTTGTTCTGGTCACATTGTTTGACGGTGAATCAAACAATGTTAAACACTGGATGACCGTCGATTATAAGCTCGGCAACCAGATGAATCAAGTAAGAAGAATTTGAGATGTAACTCATGATGCTAAAACGATCATCTCTGCTCAGATGGCTCCTTGTATGGCAGCTCGCATGCAGCCAATGGGTTCTTGGACTTGTACAGACCAAGCATTTCAGCCACAGTCCTGCAACGGCATTGGTTCCCGGGACGGATTACATCTCCATAGACAGCCATTTCAATGACATCGAGTTCTTTGTCTGCAAATATCAAGTTCGTGTCAGTAACCAACAAAACTTTCAACAAGGGCAAAAGAAAAATGATATCTATTTATGCATGTTTAACCAAATAGTCTGCTAGTCCCATCCTGGCCTCCAGCATTTAAAAGATGGATTCCTGCTTCAGACCCATGATTTCAAGTTTTTGCTCACTCAAGTCTGTTAGATCATTTTAGAGAGATACTTGTTGCACTTTCCAAATGCATTTGGAAAGTGCAATAAGTGTTTCTCATCATTTTAAGATCAATAAATGCAAAAAGAAACCAAACTCTAGCCTATGAGCTAGTCAATTTCCATCCACGACTGTTCGCTCAACTCAGTAAATGAGTTGAGCCAAGATCGACTCTGTTCACAAGCGATGTCATGGAGCACAATAGTTGACTCAGACATCTAAAGTTGATACAGAAGTTCATCAGAGGATATAACCTTTTAGCAAAATAATGCATAGACTCTTCGGTCTCCACAGGACCACCACAATGTGCAAGTACCGTTCACGTTTCACCAGACCTGGTATGACTGCAAGCTAGAGAACAGTATTGAAATGTTACCCATGAGATGTCAGAAGTGTCTGAGTGTTTGTGGTGAGGACACGAGAGCGTGAGCCCACTTCAACCTGGCGCTCATGTATCATCAGAGGAGGGCTCCACTTGTCATACAAGCATCCATCTGGCTTGGAGACCGTCCAGGTTCATAAAGCCTGGAAGAAGAAATCATATTGAAGGCCATCTGCGGCCGTTCGAATCACTTTCGTGAATTAATAGCCCAAGTATTGGGTGGGGTAGATGGAGAGAAGAGAGGGGCGAATGACGGGGGAAGGGAGGTGGGAACTCTTCTTATCCAATGAAGATCATATTCGGGAATGTTCAGGGTATTGGGGGAGGGGAGAAAAGGAGGATGATTAAAGATTCGATAAGAAATGGGAAGGTAGACATACTATGCTTATAGGAGACTAAGCTGGAAGGGGATGGGGAGAGTGTGCTTCGGGAGACAGGAAGAGGAAGATTGGCCCAGGGGGTTTCGTCACCAATAGTAGGCAGGGCAGGGGGGATCGTGATTCTGTAGAATCCTTTTGAGGTGGAGGAAGTGGCGGCGGACAAACTGATTAGAAGGTGGGCTAGCACTATGCATTTCCGATCAGTGGAGCAGGGTTTTTCTTGGGATTTTACTTGTGTCTATGGGCCCCAATCAAGGGAAGGGAAGAAGAAGGTATGGGATCAACGGTTGGTTACTCATCTAACCTCAGGCCGACCGTGGTGTGAGGCAAGGTTTGCCATATCGGATCTCGGTTTCGTCTCGGGATGGTCAAAGAGAAGAGATCTCGGAGAGATCTCGGGAGATCAGGATAACATAAAAGCGTAGATCGCATAGGTTCACATAGATAATTCCTTAAGGAACATAGATAATTGCATACATTCTCAAGCCTCAACCATGGATGACATAGGTTCACATATATCATACAACAAGAGTGTGGGAATTGGGATTCAGGATGTGCATTTTCATTTTTCTCTCCTTAGGATTCTAGTTTCTTTTCAATTAGAAAGTGAAAAATCTCATGAGTTTAGGTAATGATAGCTTAGGTTTGACCAAATTCTGAGAGGTCTCGAGCAGACTAAGTGCTGTCAGTAGGAGAGTGGCTCCCTTGGAGAAGTCATATGCACGTTTGACTTTTTTTACCGAACTTTAGATTTTTAGTATTCTATTAGGTTTATTTGAATTATGAAATTTTTAGATATGTCAAATTATGAAAGATTAGAAAGTCGCTATTTTGATGGAACCACCGAAATCGCGATTTTCTTCTTGGATGGGAGAGTTGACTTTTTATTTGTAAGAGATATGATTTTTTTTGATATTTTTATTAGATTCAAATGGGGGGTACTTCCTTATTTACATGTAATATCTTAAGTAAATGAATATTTACTTAAATGATATTCAGGTAAATAAGGAGATCCTGACAACCCTACCTGAAGAGGATCCTGAGTCCTGACAACCCTGCCTGAAGAGGCATCTCGATCTTCTCGTTTCTCGGGAAGGGGCCGAGACCGATATTCTCGCGAGATCTCGCGAGAATCTCGCGAGATTGCATACCATGGTGTAAGGCAGGATATTTTAATGTAGTTCTTCATGTAGTTGAGAGGACAGGAAGCCAGAATCAATCTGAAGAGATTGAGGACTTTCACGAATTTATTCACCAGGCTGCTCCAATTGATGTCGAGCTGGTGAACTCCCAATTCACCTGGTCTAATATGAGAGGGTAGACCTCTTGTTCCAGACTTGACAAGTTTCTCATTACTGTGGATTGGGAGTGAGCTTTTCCCTCAAGCACAAGTTTCTTTTCTTCCTTGGACAATGTCAGACCATAAAAGACCAATCGTTATAGGGGGCAAAGAAGGAGATTCAAGGTGGAGAAGTTCTGGCTGAGAGATCCTGAGTTCTTGGGCATTGTAACAGAAGCTTGGTCTGATCAGAGACATCAGGGTAATGCAGTGGTGTTATTCATCAACAAGCTGAAAAAGATTGCTCAAGTTTTGTGGGAGTGAGGGAAGAGGAAGAGGCTACCAAGGAAGCAAGAAAAATAATCAATTTTGAGGTAGATTCAGGGGTTGGATCAGTTAGAGGAAGTTGGTCTCATAGATGATCAAGATAGGGAGCGCAGGTCTGTTCTAAGGGATAATTTTGATGAGATATTACTCAGAGAGGAAATCTATTGGAAGTAGAGATTGAGAGAGATGGATCAAAGAGGGGGACAGTAATACTAGTTATTTTCACAGAATTGCATCAAATAGAAGGCGGAATAATCTCATACATAGCATTACTTTGGGGGACAATGTTATATAGGAGGAGGACATCAGGGGGCTACAAAGACTTTCTTTGTTGCTCTCTTTTCTGAAGAACAACAGGTTAGGCCGGACTTTGAGGAAGATTTAGTGCCTAGACTGACCCAAGTCCAAAGAGATGATCTGTTGTCTCCAAGCAACATGGAAGAGCTCCGACAAACAGTGTTTTCTTCAGCAGGGGATAAGGCACCAGGGTCAGATGGATTTCCCATGTTTTTCTTCCAGCATTGTTGGGAAATCATTAAGGGAGATCTTTAAGGTGACAGCAGATTTTATGGAAGGCAAAGCTCATTTGAGGGGCATTAATAAAACCTTTTTGGTTCTTATTCCTAAGAAGCAGGGAGCCACTCTATTCTCAGACTTTTGACCTATCTCCTTGTTGAATATTGTCCACAAAATTATCTCTAAAGTTTTGGCTTCTAGGCTGGTGAAAGTGATGGATAGTGTGGTGGATGACTTTCAGGGGGAATCAATTAGGGGAAAGCATTTTCAAGACAACTTTCTGGTAGAACATGAGAGCATTTTTGAATGGAGAAGGCTAAGGAGAAGGGGCTTGATTCTAAAGCTAGACTTTGAGAAAGCATATGATAGAGTTAGTTGGGGGTGCCTCCTTAAAGTCCTTAGGAAAATGAGCTTTCACCATAGATGGATTGGTTGGATACGGGATTGCATATCTTCAGCCTCTTTTCAGGTGTTGATTAATGGGCAACCCTCTCCCACGTTCTCTAGTGGTAGAGGACTTCGCCGGGGAGACCCCCTATCTCCACGTCTCTTTGTATTTGTGGCTCAGATTTTCAGCAAAAACATGGTCCAGAGCGGAGAGGGCAGATATTATTCCAGGTTTCCAAGTGGGAAATTCCGCCACCCCAATCACACATCTCCAGTATGCAGATGATACTATGGTGTTCATCCCAGGAGAGCGAAATCAGATTGTAGGCATTAGATTAGATTGATGTTGGAGGTGATTCAAGATATTACATGCCTAAAGATTAACTACAACAAGTGTCTGATGGCTGGTATCAACTTGAGTGATGATAAAAGTGGGAGAGCAGTTTGGTTGTCATGTTGGTAGGTTTCCTTCTAGATACTTGGGCCTCCCACTTTCCCCTGGACCACTTCGTTGTGCTGATTGGAAGGTCATTGTGCATAGATTTGAGAGCAGGCTAGCAGGTTGGAAAGCAAGGGCCCTGTCAATGGGTGGCCGGTTGATACTTTGCAGGGTTGTCTTGGATAGCTT
Source organism: Colocasia esculenta (assembly GCA_014218235.1). NCBI lineage: Eukaryota > Viridiplantae > Streptophyta > Magnoliopsida > Alismatales > Araceae > Colocasia > Colocasia esculenta. Next base: position 535,446 of record JACBKR010001264.1, read on the forward strand.
GCCTACATACTATCTTTCCATCTTCAGAATTCCAAAGACTCTGGCATACACATTGCAATCTCTTCAAGCCAGGCTTTTTTGGGATGGAAATGGGAAGGAGAGAGGTTGGCATGACATTCCTCGGAGAAGGATTTGCCTTCCCAAAAAGGTAGGGGGACTTGCAATCAGAGACATCACAACAATCAATATGGCATTGTTATGTAAATGGTGGTGGAGAATAGGGTCAGAAGAAAGCGGGTTTGTGGCACGATATAATTCAACACAGATATTTAGGGTCCTCCATAGAGTTAATACTCAGCCGAGTCTGCTCTGACAAACAGAGGACCCTGTTGTCATAACGGTGAGGTTCACATCCGCATATGAAAACGGATAATACTTGACTGAATATTAAAATTTTCTTATATATGTATAAACATCAGTTTCCAATTCCGATTCCGATAATCGAAATATAGTTCTGATTCCGATAAAATCGGAATGGTTAATTCCGATTTCATTCTGATTCCGATTACATTATCGAAACCGATAAGATAAGGTGCTTACTATGGCTGTCTTTTGAGTTTATAAATAATTTATCGAAATAACTGATAAAGATTCTGATTATTTTTTTATTTCGATTCCGATTGCTTATCGGAATATACGATACCGATTTCGGTAAGCTATCAGTATCATTTTTCAATTTCGAAACCGATAATTTTTATCGGAATCGGGTCAAAATATCAGGATTTTGGATTCCGTTTGCAGCCCTATTGGAAATGTTCGCCTTACTAGCCTCTTTCTGGTTGACAGCAAATAGGGTGGACCTGTGGTCTTGAAGATGGGAGAAATCTGGTCGCTTTTCAGTCAAATCAACTTATTTCATGCTTGTTGATGGGGGATTGAAAGATGAGGCGAAGGCTCAGATCTAGGACACCAGAGCCCCCTTAAGATCAAGATATTCATATGGATGGTTCGCACGGAAGGTTGCCAACTTGTGATAAGATATCCAGGTTTGTCCTAGATATTCCAACTTCATGCTGTCTTTGTGGGGTTGAGGAGGAGAATTTGGATCATCTTCTAATAGCTTGCTCATATTCTAAAATGATTTGGGATGAAATTGGGCACTGTATTCAGATTAACATCCCTGCTTTCACAGGAGTGAAGGCATTATTATTGGGCTGAAGCAGGGAATTTAGTAGCAAGACAGATCGGGTAGTGTGGTGGATAATTTTGCATGCCACTATTTGGGCCATTTGGATCGAAAGAAACAACATAATTTTCAGGAGAGAATCTAGACTTGAAGAAGCAGTGATTCAAGGGATTAAGAGTATTGTTTTGGCTTGGGCTAAACTATTAGGAAACTTAGAGAGTCCTCAATCACCTCTCCTTTTGTTCCTGGGAGGTGAGATTTTTTTGGGTTGGTTAGGCTGAAGAGAGGCCTTTTGTATTGAGGTTTTTGTTGCTTTTACCTCTACACTTGTACATTCTTCTACATTCAATATACTTTGTGGTACCATCCACCTATGTAGTCAAAGGCGAGAGGCGATCAAGGGGTCGTCTCAGCCTCAAAGGTCTAGGCGATTGAGGCGATATATTATAAAATAATATATAGTTAAAAAATATGAATATATCTATACATATCACCTAAATATGTGCATGAAACTAGTATATTTCATAAATTAATCAATCATATATGTCAAATTATTGTATGACTTATTAAATCTATTCATTTCTATACGTAAAGTAACTAAAATTTAAGAAACTAAATTGCAAGTAAATAAATAGGCCAAGTGGGCCTCTTTATGGCCAATATATGGGCTGGACAAGGGCAAAAAGAGTAAAATTGGTGGCTTGAAATCACCAAGGCAAAATGGGCCGAGGTGAGGCGATTTGAGGTTGCCTCGCCTCATGGCCTAGGCGATCGCCTTTGATAATATAGACATCCACATTTCAAAAAAAAAAAACCCCAAGTATTGCATGATGTCAGAAACTTGGGATGTTTAGTCATTTTGAGTAAAGTCCAAGAGTCAGGTTAGCTATAACCTTATAAATATTAGTGTACTTGCATTTTTTGAAGGTAATGAAGAATTGAAAAGTTGTTATACTCTGTGAGTCCATGTGAAGGTTTCTCTGTGAAGGATCTTCTGCGCCTGAGAAGGGCAAAGTGTGACACCCATACATCTCCAGCCAAGGAGTGTGACACTCCAGACAGATGACGCCACCGACCAAGGGGTGTGACTCCCCTGTCCACGATCATCGCCGCCTGTACGCCCTCCCTGTGATGGGGAGACCGCTCCTACGCCGCCGACTCTTCGCCGCCTCACTATCACACTCTATAAGCCCTTTCCGTCACACCAGCCCTCACACCAACATCATTCCCCCCTCTTCATCGCCACCACTGCTTCGTCACCTTCTCCTTTGTGAACTTCCCCACCTTACCCTCAGCCGTGTGGTACTCTCTTGGCACCTTATCACTGGCTATCCAGCTCCCTTCCGTCTCGCTTCTGTTATAGAAGCTGCCACGTCACCCCCATCCCAGTTCATTCAATAGCTACACCATTTTCCTTGAACCCAGATCCTCGCCTTCCTACACCCTATTATTTCCCTGGACCTACAGCCAACCCCTCCAGTAGCTGAATGTCCCAAGGTTTCCCCAATGGTAATCAATTAACAACCCAGTGTTAATGGATTAGTGAGTTCAAATTCACCTCACCAGCGGCTAAGTCCCAAAGCTACCCTACAGTGGTATCGATTAACAATCCATTAGTAATCGATTGGTGGGGTTAGGTTCGCCTCACTAGTGGCTAAGTCCCAAGGCTATCCCACAGCGGTATCGATTAACAGCCCAGTGTTGATCGATTAGCGGAGTCAGATTCACTAGCCAACAGCTGTCCAAAGACTGCTCCACACTGGTAATCGATCAATGGCTCAATGTTAAGCGATTAGCAGGATCAAGATCACCTCTCCATCGACTGTTCTAGGATACCCTTAGTAACCAATCAACGGGTTCAGATCCCGTGAGCAGTAATCAGTTAAGACAGCAGACCGCACCAATCCTAGCCACCTCGCCACCTTTGGCGCCAACGGTAGTTCATCAATGTCACGACCGGTCAGCCATCAACAACACGGGATCTTCCCCACACATCAACATGAAGGTTTGTGTTACCCCTTAGCTGTAACTTGCACATTTGGTATATGCTAGTATTTGCCGCCGACGTGAAATTTGGATCCTAGCTAGTGACTTTAACCACTGCCAGAACTTGTGAGCGAGATTCCTAACCCCAGAGGTTCTATCTGGAACTTGTCTGTGGACTTGATCTACCCTAGTCATCGGTAGTTTCCCAACTACCGTGGTCCTATGTTTCTGTTGGCAAGGGATGTTTGTGGGCCAACTTCTTGTTTGAACGTGGCTTCTCTCCTAGCTCTAGCACTAAGGTCTTCCCAATTGTGACCCTTCTACTGTTCACCAAGGAAATGCAAGGTGAAAACTAACATTGCTTCTGCATTCTCTAAAACTAAACAAACTAGAGGAGTTTGCATCAATTAACATCTATGCTACCAAAACAAATAATAGATTCATATTTTTCCTGGTTCAAGTGAGCTTCTAGCAGTTCAAATTTCCATGAATTTCATAATCTTGCAGTGGAACGTCTCAAACCATGCACTAAGAATCATTACCATGGCATAATTAAAAACCTGGATTTGAAATATAAGTTAAAGATAACAAACTAATTGCATTTGCATATTCAAGTGGCAGCAGAGTGGAAGGGAAGGGAGAAAAGAACTAACAATCCGGTTCTCAAAAACAAACATTTCATAAAGAGGGTCACAAAGCACAGGCAAATACCAGTAAACTTGACATCACATGAGAAGCCTTCCAATTCATCTCTAGCCACCCCCTCTTTATCTGACTTGAACCTATTCACCCTTGTTTGAAGAATCTGGCAGTTTTCTGCAGTTGATTCTCCACCTGCAACAGATGTTCACTTCAACCACATAATGGATAAGAGAAGTCAACCCAACAGGTGATATGAAAATGGACAGCTCCTGGAGTGTGTTATTTATGAGCATAGGGACATACATATTGGCTAATTAACACAAACATCAACTAGCAACAAAAATTCATCCTTCAAAATCAAAGATAAGAATGCAAAAATAACTGTGAATTTGCTGCCACTTTGGCGATTGCCTTTAAAGAATATTATATATCAATATGCCAAATGCGCTTTACCACTTCATCTAGTCTCTTCTTAAGTTCCAAGATAATTCTTGATGCTTGCACTTTAGTAGCATGAGCATAATTGCAAATAAGGTAATCTTTGAACCACTAACAGGTCTCTATCAGACTTCTGATACCTGTCAGACTCGGAACATACCATCAACAGTGTGATAACTGAAATGGAAATATGGGTCTAAGAAGGATGAACAAACTCTTCATAGAGTGCTCCCTGTGTACGCATAGGTGCTAATTAAGGAGATTATTTCTGCAGGTATCGAAACAAATAATGGACTAAGGTCCTTGGAAACATTCATCATGCTGAGTATATAATGACCAATTCGTAGAAAGCGATCACATAAATAGTGGATGGTCTTAGGAACTCATTAAGCATAGGGAAAAAAAGGGGAAAAAGGGTAGCATCATATAACACCATCGAGAGGGTGTTGTAAAAGTAAAAGGGGCGACACCCTGATAACACAGACAGCGAAGACCTTTTCGAAGATTCTACCATCAGGTGGATGCGAACGTAGATAGGACCCTGGGGATTTTATGTGACCGGCAGGCACATACCCAGATTCAACATCCATCCTTCGTTAATAGAACGCCAAGTCCATTCTTTTATAGGCCTGTGAATAGAAAAGTCCAGCATTCCACCTACCACGAACATTTTCGTTCTCGTCTATTCATCTCCATAGTTCTCCCAGGCTGTGGGCTGTTTGTGGAGTCTCTAATGTACACTTGAACACTAACCTCTGTCCCACGCCTCTCTTACCACTCGTTCATTCTAACTCCCAGGGGAAAAACACCCTGGAAGAAATCGTCCTAGATACGTAAACTATCCACAACAAAAAATGCAACTTGAACAGCTAAACTTTTCACCCCGAGAACATGGAAGAACCAAAGGGACCGATGCGTCCCACTCCACACGGTCTGGGCGAATAAAATCACAGCAATTCCATGCTCCAGACCTTTGGAGAAGGGGACGATGTGGTCGAACTCATAGCAGAGGCAACCCAGGCAGTTCCAGAGGCGATAGCAGACGATGTTGCCGACGGCGTCCCGGCGCCAGCGGTCGGGGTGCCGGCCGGGCACCACCTCCGCCTTCTCCCAGCAGAAGGCCCTGGCCTTGGCGTTGAAGGACCGGGCCTTCTCCTTCTCCCTCTGATTGCGATTCCCTGATCGCGGCGGTGAAGAACTCATCGAGCTCTCTCTCTCTCTCTCACTCCCGCCTCCACTTCCAAGGGCTGGGCTGCAGAGCAGGAGAGAGAGAGAGAGAGAGAGAGAGAGAGAGAGAGAGACGCCGGCGCAGAGCATATAGACGGAGGCCTTTTCCGTCTATTTTTAGGCTTTTTCAACACTTATGATATTTATTAATATGCACCTTTTTCAAAATTAATAAATTCAAATACCTGTTTCTAATATGATATTTAAAAAGATTTTAAAATTGATATTTTTTTAATATATTTGGACTCACCGGTAAACCTTTGATCGACTTCAATCAAGATAAACAACTACGTTGGTTAATCTGTCTTTATTTAACTCTCGAGTTAGAATATATTACTCCATCACAGGAATAACACAAATGGAGCCGAATTTTCTTGTTTTTTACATGTTGATTTTTACATCTATTTTGTATATATATTGAATGTGCATCTGTTTATAAAAAGAATTATTAAAAACTAAAATTAAACAGATATTTTAAATATCCTTAAAAAAAGAACATTTAAAGTAGCTTCGCTGCTTCGACAACACGCGGGCGGGTGCGTTCCATTGACCAATTGGGGGGAGAGTAAAAGGAGAAGGTCAAGGTGAGCGATAGCCAGTGTTCACGGCGGTGACCACATCCTCCGTCTCCACCCAGATAACCAACCATAGGCTCGGGGATGCTCGCTGCTGCGGCCGCGGCTCGCCATTCGCCGGTGGATAGGAAGAGGCGTACCAGCGGCGGCGGCGGCGGCAAGGAGGGAGAGTGTGGGGGGTGGGGAAATGGCGGGAAGGGCCCTGTTCCTACCGCAGAATGGGTTGTCCATAGTCCCTCCGCTTGCCTCCATTAGCTCCTCCTGGCACCTCGGTGCAACCCTCCGTCTCCGACCGAAGCAGCTCGCGGTGGCTTCCATCTTCACCCGTGGCTTCTGCAGGAACGAGCTTCGCGGCGAAGAGGGAGCGGCGAAGCTGGCCAAGGCGGAGACTTTCGTCCTCACAACCCCTCTTTACTACGTGAACGCCCCGCCGCATATGGGAAGCGCCTACTCTACCATTGCCGCCGACGCCATTGCTCGGTTTCAGGTGATTCCTTTGTTTGGAGTTAGGGAGTTGCCGATGTTTTGCCTCTTGTTTTGGGTATTAGACCAACGGTCATTATACCGTGTCCAACTTTCAGTTTTCTGCTATGATTCTTTATGTAAATCTGTATAATAGAGCGGGAATTAGTGGCATGTAATCCATCAGTTCTCCTCATTCCTACATGCACTTGTAAACCTTGTGTCGTATTTATTTCGAACTGTTAAATGATGCAGAGGCTACTGGAAAAGAAGGTAATATTTGTTACAGGCACAGATGAACATGGGGAAAAGATTGCTGCAGCAGCAGCCGCAAATGGCAGCAGTCCTAGTGACCATTGTAACACAGTTTCACTGGCTTACAGACTGCTCTGGAAAGAAGTATGTATTCTGTGAGACTTGACCGCTCATATTGCTTGAATTTAATGTTCATATTGTTTTTTTTTATGCAATAGCTTTAATAATTTTTCTAGAGCATGTTTTGGTCACATTTATAATGAGTGCAGCAACTTCTTATTAACTTGTTCAGTTGGGATGATTGCAGCTTGACATATCATATGATAAATTCATTCGAACAACAGATCCAAGTCATGAAGCTGTTGTGAAAGAGTTTTACTCTAGGGTTCTCAGCAGTGGAGACATTTATCGGGCTGATTATGAGGGCCTTTATTGCATCAATTGTGAGGAATATAAGGTCAAAACTTTGTATATGTTTTTTTTTTCCTTGATGCCGCTAAGTATGCATATTTTCCTTGTACAATCGTCATTCAGATTTAGATTTTTGCAATAAAATATCAGCTGATTCCTGATGTCCATTTATTTTTCAGCATTGTGACACACCAAAGAATGGACCTCTCCTGTTACTTAGATGTTCATTGCTTAATTTCTGCAAAGTGAATCCTTAACTAGATACAAGTTTCATCCAGGATTCCCTAGGTATTTCACATGCTGTGCAAGCTATTCATGTGTCTTGATTTTAGTTGCAGCCAATGCCTCTATCATATGCTTAATCTAACTACTTGAATTTTGTATTAGATCAAAATAAGGAGAAGGAAAACATTCAAATATATCACTTTTCCATTCTGATGTCTATTTTATTTTCCATTCAGCTATCATGATTCCCCATGCCATATGTGTCCTAGTTTATCTTGTTATCTTTCATATGGCTTAATTTATCTTGTTGTTTTTAGATGCATTGTTTTTTTTATACTTCTTGCAGAATATGCCATGGTAAACATTTTTGGTCTGCCCAAGAGAGAAAAATGAAATACAGGCAAACAACTTGAAAAAATCATTTGCATTCTCTTATATTTTGATCCCTCGTTAGTTTTTTGAAAAGCATGCATCCTCTTGTAGCTCTTCCTTTTTAAAATCACATCCTTGTATGTTCCATAACTATTTGTCAACTTTTTGCAGGATGAGAAAGAATTACTTGAAAATAACTGTTGCCCCATGCATTTAAAGCCGTGTGTTAAAAGGAAGGAGGATAACTACTTTTTTGCCTTGTCAAAGTACCAAAAATCATTGGAAGAGCTTTTGGCATGCAATGTCAATTTTGTTCAGCCATCATTTCGGTTAAATGAGGTGAGCATGATAGATATTTGTGGTCCCTAATAGAAGCTTTCTGAAAACTGGGTTGTCTTAACAGAAGTTGTTTTTGCTATTTTTTTATGGAGAAATTACTCAGGTACAAAGTTGGATAAAGAGTGGTCTGCGGGATTTTTCAATATCTCGTGCATCTGTGGAGTGGGGAATACCTGTGCCAAATGATGGAAGACAGACCGTATATGTCTGGTTTGATGCTCTATTGGGGTAATAAACTTCTAGCATATACAGTCATATACACATGGATGGATGAATAATTGGATATTTTCTGTTCTTTTATTCTCCTGACATTTCCATTTTATCTTGGCACATCCTCTTGAGTTTTACCTGGCACATATATTTTCCACCTAGTTAATTTCCTTGTTACATTGATACATTCATTCCAGAGGTGTAGATTGATTTGGATAGCTATACCCATGGAAGATATATCTAAATCCCTGTTTTAAGTTTAGCAACTTTTGGCTGCACAGCCCACATGAGTGCCATCACATGGCCCAAGGATCCAATCTGACTGAATGACTTGGCATTAGACTGAACTAGGCTAGATGTGGCTGCGTCCGAAACCAATATGTTTCAGTTTCGGCCTAAACCTGTCTCAGCCAATTCAAAATTAAGAACAATTCTTAAAAATCCTGAAAAAATAGCAATCAGCATACCAAAAAAAAACATGGCAGCGGGGAGCATAGGAAATGTAACACCCCATTTAGACCCGGTCCAGTTATATCAACTCTCATCGAGTCCAAGTGACGAGCTACTTAGGGAACACACCCCAACCTATATCAAATGCAGGTTGATTCATTCACAAATAAATACCAATACAGCGGAAATAAAGAACAAACTCATCAACTTTAATATCCAAGTCCATAGTCCATAAAAGAAGTCCACAACATGGAAGGCAGGATCGGAATCGGGATCGGGATCGACCAGGCTCGATCCGATCCTGGATCGGATCGGATCGCAAGATCCCATGGATCCAAGGGAAGTCTGCCGATCCTGGATCGGCCAGTTTATAAAATGGTTTTTTTGGGGAAAAAAATCAGGAAAATTCAGGAAAAAATAGAAAAAAACAGCAGAAATGAGGAAAAATCTGATAAATTGAAAGAACTAATATTTGCATAAAAAACCAATCATACATGCATTCATAATATATGAAACATAAGATTTTGTGTATTATTACTACTATAATAATACAAGAAAAGTATAAAATATTAAAGACTTGGTGTATTATTAACCTAAATACCATTTAAGTAAATGTTAAAATTTGTAGTTTCATTTATTTAAGATATTACATGTAATAAGGAAATATCCCCCATTTGAATCCATAAAAATATTAAAAAAATCACATCTCTTACTAATAAAAAGTCAACTCTCCTATCCAAGAAGAAAATCGCAATTTTTATGATTTTATCAAAGTAGCAACTTTCTAATCTCTCATAATTTGACATATTTAAAATTTTATAATTCAAATAAGTCTAATAAAATACTAAAAATCTAAAGTCCAACAAACAAAATCAACGTGCATATGACTTCTCCAAGAAGCCGCTCTCTTACTGACAGCACTAAGTCTGCTTGAGACCTCTTAGGATTTGGTCAAACTAAGCTATCATCACCCAAACTCATGAGTGTCATGAGTTGGGTGATGGTAGCTCAATTTGACCAAATTCTAAGAGGTTTGGATGATGATAACTTAAGTTTGACCAAATCCTGAGAGGTCTCAAGCAGACTAAGTGCTGTCAGTAGGAGAGTGGCTCCATTGGAGAAGTCACATGCACGTTTGACTTTTTTACCGGACTTTGAATTTTTAGTGTTCCATGTGGTTTATTTGAATTATCAAATTTTTAGATAAACTAAATTACGAGAGATTAGAAAGTTAACATTTCGCTAAAATCACCAAAATCGCGATTTTCTTTTTCGATGGGAGAGTTGACTTTTTATTGGTAAGAGATATGATTTTTTTGATATTTTTATTAGATTCAAATGGGGGTACTTCCTTATTTACATGTAATATCTTAAGTAAATGAAACTACAAATACTAACATTTACTTAAATGATATTCAGGTAAATAAGAGATCCTGACAACCCTGCCTGAAGAGGATCCTGAAGGTAGCCTGAGGGAATCGACCTGGATCAGTCTGGATCGACTGAATCGAGCCGGGATCGATCGATCCCGGTTCGACTCGAGCGATCCAACTCAGATCCTACTGAGTTGGGTCGATCCAGCCGGAAATGTGGGGTTTTGGGGGGCTTCAAGGGGAATCGGTCCTTGGGGGGTCGATCCGATCCGGGATCGAGCGATTCTGGCTCGATCCCGCGATTCTTCCTTCCATGGTCCACAATCACTAAAGTAGTTTAAATACAAGGTTCATAACATAATAATTTCTCACATATAAAGGTCACTCAACACACAAATCTAATCCTCACACTTCGAATCCGATCCCACTACTAGAGTCTCGGGATCTGCCGTCTCACCTGAAATGTTAAGCAAGTATGAGTCTACAATGAAGACTCAGCAAGCAACCCAAAAATGGGCTACCAATCTAACATATAAGATAGTTTCAAATCATGTTATTGCATATAGATTTCAGCAATCATACTACTTGTAAGGTAATCATTTGCTAAACATATCTTAAGTCAAAAGTATGTACAAATGCCACTTGCATAAGGCATGAGTTTAAGACATTGTACTAACATCATAATGTCTAACTTTGCAAAGTGATTGCAGATCTGATCATTATGACATAATTTCAAGTATCAACATAGTGTATATGGCATACATGATTTCAAGAATTTGCGTAAGTGAGCATGATTACTAAACATTCAACCTAACTGAAATATGACAAGTATTACATTCTAATCATTATAAGGCTGAACTAAACATATTGAATAACATATACATATGTATAAATTTGCCAAGACACAATCCAAACCACCCATTAGAAGTCACATAGACATATGAACATATACTCATCACCTAGGCAGCCAGTGATAGAATCTAGGTTACTGCGCAGAACCAGGGGAAATCTTCCCCACCATACCAGTAGTACTTGTCCACCTCCAGCATTTTTTCTCGTGCCCTCAAGAACATATAACATAATGAACACTTTCATAAGGGCATTACTATGGTCCTGTTCCAGATTACTTCTAAGGTGGCAATGTCTTATTGGCCGAATACAGAATCATATACGAATTTTTCAGATTCAAATGCAACATAACATGCTACCCAAATCATATACACATATTCAGATCATGACAGAGACATATTTCAGATTGATCACATGCTGTATTTTCTGGGAATTTCCCAACAATCTATTTAATATAACACATTTCTCATGATGATAACAAACTTAAAATGGTTACATATATCATAAATTCACGAAATTTGGTCAGAACCTGACCCTATTGTCATGGAGTAACCCAATAGTTTTTCACGATTTTCTGACTTATACACTAATTTTCGTATTAATCTAAGCATTGATATAAATAGAGAATTATTCATCACACTGAAACCGTCTGTCAACCATGTTCAATATCTTTACTGAGAGTATATCATACTAATACAATCCACTGTTCAAAATATCACGATTTTAGGAATCCAGAAACTATTTATAAAATTAAAACAATACTACTGATTTTTGTATTTCAGTAATGGAAATTACAGAAAATAGTCAAATTCTGATTATAGATCCATCACAGTATGAACATAACCCTGGCATGTATTTCTACACAGAAATCATAATTTTGATCACGAACATACTTTAAGTACAAAATTTCTTCTTAAATCTATGCTTATTCACAGAGTTCAGAAATTATCCTAAAATCATGGTGACTACAGAAAATAACCCAAATTGTGGTATGGTAAGAAGTTAACATACTTAACCTTACACATCTTACAGAAGATCCATTCGAAGTCTAAACATAAAGATATAATTCCAGAAATAAAAACAAGTAAAAATGGTAGACAGAAGAACTTGACGGCAATAGAGTTGACGTTAAGTTCATTTGACGGCAAGGGGCTTGACGTTAAGTTCGTTCTTGACGTTAGTCAAGTTGCCATTAACCTAACAGATAATAGAACCTTTTCGGAACTCATACAAACCCCAAATCCGACTGCTGTTTTAATTTCTAAAATCATGGAAAATTATAAAAAGGTAGAAACTATAGTTGGGAGCTTGATCCCTAAGTTACATGCCTCTAAAACACCAAAAGATCTACGGATTTAGCCGATGAAGTCCGCCTTGGCCAAGCAAGACGGTTCTCCCTCCGTGGTAAAGATCCTCAGCTAGACGGTCTCCTATGACATGAGCACGCTGGAGACACCTTCAACCTTCAAAGGCACAACCTCCTAACTCGAAGGCACTAGATCTTGGTCTCCACGAAGCTCAAATCGCCGGATCTCCCTTCTTCTATCCTCTTGAGAGTCTGAGACTTGGAGAGACTCCAAAACGGGACTAAGAAGGCTAGACCACCCCTTTATAAAAGGATTGGCCTTCCATACTCAGTCCAGAGAGGGTAGGAGACGTAATCCTAAACGTTTCCTAAGTTTTCGCCCTTACCATAACTCCACCGGAGCTGGACTGCAAAAATTGCACGATCTGCACCAAAAGAAGTTGACGCCAAAGTGATTGCCGTCTACCCAAAGTTGACGTCAATCGATATGGACGTTTATCTAAAGTTGACGGCAAGAGATGTTGCTGTTAACCTACTGTCGACGGCAATCGATGTTGCCGTCAGCAACACAGGTCGACATAACCATCAACCTACCTGAGAACAGGCTAACCTCTCTTCAGGAAAACTTAACTATACATATATTCACAGAAATTTTAAATATACAATAAAACAGATAACAATTGAAATTAAAATATTTGAACAAAATTTCAGGGCATCACAGGAAATGTCACAAAAAGACATACGTGAACTTAAAAAGAGAAGGCTACCGATAAAAGAAGGAAAGTTAGGAGTTAGGAGGCTGAGGAGAGTCAGGAGACCGAGGATTGAGAAAATAAAACAGACTGAAAGGAGAGTTATGAGACTTACCTTGGTACCTCTAGTCTCCACACGGCAGCGGGGAGCTCGGCTGCTGGTGACTAGAAGAGGAAAGTTAGGAGGCGGAGGAGAGTCCTGCACGGCGATGTGTGGCTGGCCCTGCGAGACTCCTGTGAGACGGTGACACCCGGCTGGCCCTGCGCGACGGCGATGCCTGGCGGCCCTTGTGCGACGGCAACAAACCCTGCCTGGCTGGCTCTGCATGATGAGAAGAGTCGGAGAAGTCTCCTACGCAAGACTGACAAAAGGAGGGTTGCCTTTTTGGAGTTCTCGGACGCGAAATCCCGTTTTAAGTTCCTGGACACAAAGCTGTGAACTCCCCTTTAAAATGGGACTTCGCGTCTGGATTCGGCCAAATTGGGCCAAAACTGTCTAGTTTTTGAACAAAACGAGACGAGATGCGGCGAAATGGGACGAATCTGACCCGAAACCTATTAAAATAATATTTTTTAAATGGGCCGGTTTCGTGTCGGCCATGTCCGAAACCGAAACATTTTATCCGAAACATTTCAGTTTCGGATGAAACTGCCATCCATGTGCCTCAGACTTTAGGGTCCATTATCAAATGGGCTGTCAAGCTTGAAGTCTCTCCAATGGATGCCACCTGAATATTTTTGGGACCTTAGGTTTAGGGTTTAAGAATCTGAACATCTTAAACTCCCTATTATTGAATATGTGCATTTTACTTTAAAATGGGAAATTCGTTAAACCTCCAACTCGACATGTGTGATTGCCATTGGAAGTCAAATGGTTTGACAGTGTTGTAGGGAAACACTTGATGGCTACTTAACACGTCTGAAAACCTACAGTGGATCAGTGGATGCGGGCATATCCAAGCACCAATACACATGTTATGTTACTTAGAATTGCTCTTATCAGTCTGTGGCACTGTGCCTTCATGCTGCAGAGCCTGCCTTCCTGTTTATGCTTCATTTCCTCTGGTAAGCAGTGACGTACTAAAGAGATCCGTTAGTCTTTCAATCAGTTGTAATTTCTATCCTGCAATACTTTCTGTTGAGTAATGTTGATGTGGAAAGACCTTTATTTTTATCTTCTGTTGGCAGGTATGTTTCTGCACTACTCAAGGAAGGGGAGGAACCAACTCTAGATAATGCTGTCTCTTCTGGTTGGCCCGCTTCCCTTCACTTGATTGGCAAGGTATCTTGGTCCTTCTTTGACTGCATGGTACATATTGCTTGTATAGCTGGAATTTTGCCTGCTGTACTGCAGCTCCTTATCTTGTCCATCATATGTGACCTTGTGTCTGTTGGTCCTTATTCCATATGGAGTTCCCATTATAAATTCGTATTTTCCTCAGTGATTCACCACCATTGCAAAAATCTCCTTGCCATTTTACTTCTTGGAACTGTTACATTAATACATGTAAAAAGATTTCTTAACCATCCTGTTGATGACATGTATTCAATTAGGTGCTAAACTTGTTTATCCATGGATGTTAGTTGTCTTTAATCCTGGTGTAGGAAGAACATGGTTCTCATTTCAATAATGTATTTTAACTTATCTTGCTACTTATATACAGGATATCTTACGGTTCCATGCAGTTTATTGGCCAGCAATGCTAATGTCAGCTGGATTGACCCTTCCAAAGATGGTTTTTGGTCATGGATTCTTGACAAAGGTATTGACTCATGAATTAGAGAAAATATCTGTAGTTTCTCTATGAAGATATGCTTGTATAAAATTGACGCTGCACCTAGTGGAATGTGCCAAGTTCAGCAGTTTGGAATTTCAGAAAAATATTCAAATGGATATGTTCAATTAAAAGGGGTGTTTATCAGTTTGCTGTTTGATGGAATAATCTTGCCTGTTTTTTTATAATATTACAGTCTGCAGTTATCAAAAAATTTCATACAATGTGTTAATAATAGAAGTCAATCATCTTTACTTTCTTTTGTGTGTCTCATATTCTGTTTTGATTTCATGCAGCTCTGCCTTTTCTTTTGAAATTTATAGGATGGAATGAAGATGGGCAAGTCTTTGGGAAACACACTTGAACCCAAGGATCTGGTGAATAGGTTTGGAGCTGATGCAGTTAGGTACTTTTTCTTGAGAGAAGTGGAGTTTGGGAATGATGGAGACTTTTCTGAGGACCGTTTCATCAATATAGTTAATGCACACCTTGCCAATACAATCGGTAATCCACTTGATTTCAGTTGCAATTTTTTAGAAAAAAATTCTTTTATGTTGTATGCTGGGAAACTTCCCCCATGCAATGCAGAATTAACTGACAGATTATTCATTCAGGAAATCTTCTCAATCGGACACTTGGGCTTTTGAAAAAGAATTGCCAATCCATATTGGCTTATGATTCTGTTACTGCAGCTGAAGGAAACCCTTTCAAAGAGACCGTAGAAAACTTGGTAAGTGCATGGTTGTTGGTTTCGGCCGAAACGTATCGGTTTCGGCCATGACCGAAACGAAACCGGCCGAAACTACAGTAGTATTTCCGAAACTGAAAAAAATAATATTTTAATTAGTTTCATCCGAAACCGCCCAAAACCGACCGAAACAAACCGAAACTGGCCGAAACCGGCTGGCACTCTTCTCTTGAGGCCACCCGAGACCGGCCGAAACCAGCCGAAACGAAACCAAAATGGTTTCGGTTTCGGGCCTGGGCGATCCTGAAACCGAAACTCCCATCCTTGGGTAAGTGCTCATAAACTTTCTTGATGCACCATTGACCAATAATCAAGTGTAGAATAATACCAGTCAAAATTACATCTGCAGTGGTCTGATTGTTGTCCCTTTGCTTTTTTGTTCCCAAATACCAAGTGTTCCCTGTGGCCAGGTTTGTCACACTGACTCCTCTGGTTGGTTGGGGGGTGGGCTTGCAAAATGGAGAGAGTCTGGGAGATGGGTTTACTGGGTCTGTCCAGCAGCAGCCAACATTGTTTTCAATGCCCAAGCAAATACTATGATTAAAATCATTGTTGGCATACTTCTGCAAATGACACGATTTACTGTTCTTCTCCATCTAATTTCCATATCTATTCTCTGTTCTCCTTGTCTTGTTTGACTTCACTCTTTTGTTTGTGTATTCACTAAGCTTTGGCTCATTTGGCTTTTTAATCTCCTTTGTTCAGGGTTTTTCTTATATTCTGTTTAGGTGTGGCAAGTCACATGTATCAGGGAGTGGATAGAGCTATGCAAAACTTCTGAAGACCATGAACTTACAGTTCATGGAATCCTTATTATAATCATATATTTATTTTAATCACACATTGCATCCCCATTTCCTATACATTTTAATTTGAGTTATCTATAAATCCCATTGCACAAATTTGTTTGAGAGGGACACTGGCATTGCTTTTTAACTGCATAAGCTATTGAATCCTGCTCTCGAGGTTTGCTGTTAGAAGTCTGTTGCTACAGCATTTTTTTCCTGCAATGGACTAAAGCAGAGTCATCTATAGTTTCATTCTATTCTTGTGCACTACTGCCACCACAGTTTCAGACAGAATTTTTTGCTGCTCGCATGTACTAAGTTTATATATATTGTTTTTTTGTTGAAATGGATACTGGATAGTACCATATGTATATATTAAAAGGAAGTTTATAATTTATATATATTGTTAGAATGCAATCGTGGTATTTTTCTTTAAGCAGAGATTATTTTCTTGACATTTACAATAATATTTTGTAGGTGGAAAAAGCTAGGTTTCACTATGAAAACTTATCACTATCATCAGCTTGTGAATCTGTTTTGGATATTGGCAATGCGGGAAACCTTTATATCGATGAACATGCACCATGGTCCCTTTTTAAGCAAGGAGGTCCCGGTTCTGAGACTGCTAAAAAGGTATGATCTACAAAATTACTTCTACCTTGAATTGTTCTCTCTACGCTATGAGCTCTTCACTCCCCTTAATTGATTGTAAATATGTTGATAATGCAAACAAATCAGCACTTGCTGGAGATGAGACATACATCTTTATGTGGTGCATGTTGGTCATAATTTGATTTCTCATACAAGACCTGTCTTCGTTCTGCTCCTTATTAGGACCAGGTTAAACTCAACCCAAAACCATAGCCTGGAAGAGAAAGTAACCAGCATTAATTTCTCAAAAGTGCAATAGCCATTGTACAAATGTCTGATTAGTAGCAAACACTGGAAATGGATAGTCGTTTTGGTCGCTTTTCCTGTCCGCCAAAGTGCGTCATGTCTGGATTTTGGTGCTAACTTTTCCATACTCGGCATTGTTTCCTTAAAAAGCTGAAATTTATCATCTGGTACATTGACATGAATGCTTAATGTGCTAAATTTGCTTGTGCTTGAGAACATACCCCGGGAGATGTTCTTTATCTTTTTTATTCTTCATTGTATTTTCAATGTGATGCATATGCTCTTAAGTGAAGCCACGCTACATGGTGATCATGCCCCCTTAACATTTGGTAATTTGTGCTTTGACAATCTTCAGGATGGTTAAGCATTTTATTTAGAAATCTTGAGTATTAGACAGCTTACTAATAGTATTATTCCCCCCTCAGGACTTGGTGATTATATTAGAAGCAATGAGAATTATAGCTGTTGCTTTGTCCCCCATTGCCCCAAGGTTATGTCTGAGAATATATTTGCAATTAGGATATTCGAAGGACCAATTTGAAGTCGTAACTTGGGTATGTTTCTATCATTCATATTTTCCTACTCTATTATCAGCTGCAATTTAAGTTCTTGTTTCGAAGCTCTCTCTGGAGTATATTCATGCTTTAAGTTAATGTTCATTGGCTATTTTCTCACTCCAACTGACCTTTCGGTGAATTTGTCATGTGACACAAGCTTCCAGAGTCAAATCAATATTAGTTTTATCATTTTCCCTTTGGACGCAGAAACATGAAATGTCGAAAATGAGGAACAGATGTTTGTAGGAAAAATGAAAGGGCATTTGTAGATAAACCTGGGTTCAATGGCTACTTATCTTCTC
Organism: Colocasia esculenta; assembly: GCA_014218235.1. Lineage (NCBI taxonomy): Eukaryota > Viridiplantae > Streptophyta > Magnoliopsida > Alismatales > Araceae > Colocasia > Colocasia esculenta. The sequence continues at coordinate 553,511 of JACBKR010001264.1, forward strand.
ACATTATCAACTGACATTTACATTCCACAAATCTTGTTGCTAGCAATTCAGTTGCTGTCTAAATCAGGGTTGGAATTCAGTTGCTGTCTAAATCAGGGTTGGCCAGACCGGTAAACTGGTCCAAACCAGCCAACCCATGGCACTGTACGGTACCGGTCTGTACCATACCGGCAAGGTAACCCTGGAGGACGATTTCTTGTAGCCGCTGCCCTTCCCCTTCTTGAACTTGGTCTCCTGGGATGGCTGTGTCTGCCAGGTGGAGGCATAGGAGGTGCTGTAGCATCTGAGGTCATGCAGCCCGACGGCCGCACCATGCTGGTGCCATACACCTCCATCTGCTTCCTCTCCACCTTGCACAACCTGGACCTGAAGTCTTCCATGAAGAAACCCATGAACCCACCTCCCCCTTCTCCCTCTCCTTCTCTCTGCTCCTCCAGCCCAGAGGAGATTGGGAGAAGATGGTGGAGGATAGAGGAAGGAGGGGAGGTGCAAAGATATTATTTTGTTCTCCTGTCAACTGGGAAGTACCTTCTTCGAAACCACGGTGAGGCCGGCTGCATGCCCAACCAGCTCCGCCTGCCCCTTGGCGCACCCATGGAAGGCAGTTCGGTTGAAACTAAAACGTTTTGGCCGAAATGTTTCAGTTTCGGACCGGAATGATTCGAAACTAGCCAAAGCTACTGTAGGAGATCCACACCATTAAAAATAATATTTTAATCAGTTTCGGCCGGCCAAAACTGGCCGTTCTATTCCCCTCTTAAGGCCGCCCGATACAAATGAAACCGAAATGGTATGCCTTAACCGATACCGAAACCAACACTGCCATCCTTGCGTGCATCCACACAGCTGGTCCAGGATCACCAACACCATCTTGCACACCCTCTGCTCGGGGTCGTTGAGGAAGAGCTCCACCAGGATAAGAACCCCGCTCGCCTTCGTCGCCTTGATCCTGTTCCTGCCCCAGGGCAGAGCTGGGTGAGGATTCGCAACGCCACCCTGGTGGCCTTGTGCAAGACATGGTTGGGATCACCCTTACATGCTTCTCGAAGTGCTCTTCCTTGAGGCTGAGCAGGTGGGCAGGGGTGACGGCCTTGATGACGGATCGAAGGAGGAAGGTATTGTAGGTGCGGGACTGGCAGTTGGAGTGCCGCAGCACTGCCATTAGTGGCTTGAAGAGGTTGGCATGGGGCCCGACGAGTTTGGAGAAGCTCTCAGGGGAGACTTGAGGGCGTGCAGGCGCACAGTGCCTCTTCGCAGGTGCTGCCGCCGCCGCCGCCGCCGCCGCCACTGGAGGACGCCTCCTCACGCGTGCACGCCATTCATTGGACTGTCCCAAACAACGGAGATGAGGAACTCTGGGGGCCCGGCTGCCTTGATGCTGCGCTTGTTGCGCTCGCTTTCCCCAATAATGTCGCGGAGCTTGTGGAGGGACGCCAGCCGGCCTTTTCAAGGAGCCAGAAGATCTGGGTCTTGTCGATGGGCTGTCTCTCGATATTTTAAATATGGCCCTGAAATCTTCATAATTCTGAAAAACCCCTTCAAATCTCAAGTTCATTAATAAGTCCCTGAAGTTGGTTGCCATCCGAAAATGAGATCTTAGAGTGGAACCAACCAATTTGGGGAGAATCAGTAGATTTTTTTTTTCAGGAGTGATTCATCCTTCCTGAATGCAGCATACAGCTTGCTGCATACTCTGCTCTACAAGTGTGCTTTGCTTGTTCCATCCTTCCCCCTTACCGTGGCAAGTCTTTGTGAAATAATTCTGATGGGAAGGAAAAAGATGTTAAAAACTTAAAAGACCTTCCTGGCCCAACCCTAGACACTTTAATATCCTTTTCAGACCTATTTTGAGTCAAGAGATTATCCAAAAATTCTCATTCTATACAGAGGTCGTCTATTCAGCATTGAATAAAAAAGTGTGCCTTTTTCCTTAGGAAATGGTTCAAATTATTTTATCGATATGAGTGTTCTACATAGGATAAGTTAACAACTATGTTTTATTTATTACTTTTAAACCATCTTAGTACTAACATTGTGGTAGAAAGAGTACCATGTTTGTTGTCTCTTTCAAGAGGATTCATGGCATTTCATTAGTATTTTTTAGGTTAAAATTACTCTTGCTCTTTATTCTCATTGTCTAATATGTTTCCCACCAGGTAACAACCCCCAATCTCGTGTCAGATGTCCAATGGCCATGATAGTTGTCAAGGTGCTCGTCTACGCAGCTAAATTGCCTCTAAGGCACAAGGCCACTTTGTTGGGGCCAAAAAGGCACCCCAAGGTGGTGCCTAGGTGGGCATCTTGGCCCGCTTAGCCCCACCCTGGGTCTGCTTGACCAATGCCCCTGCCCCTTCTAGTTATAAAAAGTTACCCTCCGTGCGACTTGATTGCGCAAGTCAATCCGTGTGTGCGAACCCGACATTGGAGAGTTCAACCTCTACATTCTAACACTATTGAATTGTCAAAATCATTAGACTATGAATTGGCAAAATCATTATTCTATGATTGTTCACAATCTAATGACTACTGTGACAATCATCATAATTTAATGTAAGAGCACCACTTGGTGCAAACCAAGGGATGTAGTTTGCAACCAGGTGGTTGCAAACTACATCCCCATTGGGGGTGGGCACAACCCCTAGGGTTGTGCCCACCCCCAATGACCTCAGCTCCCCCAATAGGGAGCTGAGTTTGTTGCAAACCGCCAGCGTGGCGGTTTGCAACAAGAGTTTTCCTTAATGTAATGATTATGAACTCTCTATAGTCATTAAATATAAAAAAAATCCTAATTGCTCAAGAAACCATCTAATTTGTTATGCTTTTGATTTTTTTCGGTAGTGAATATTATATTATTGTTTTAATTTTATGTCACCTTAACATTCTTATTATATTTTTATGATCATTGATTCATCACATGCTTATGGATAACATAAATTTCATTTGGGGGGAGAGATACCAAATACTGGGCACCACCTTGGGTACCTAGGCGGGGCCTAAGCGCTTAGGTGCCCGAGGACCCCAAGAACGCCTTGGCCATCCCGTCTGGCGCTAGCTGCGAGAGTGAGAGATCAGAAAGAGAGAGAAGAAAGAGAGAGAAAGGAGGGAGAGGGGTGGGGGCAGGAACTCTTCACTAACAATCTTGTGGCCCAGAAGCAGGTGCTGTAACACCCGGTCTTCTTGGCCAAGAAGGCAAACTCCCGACATCCCATGAGGTCCATTTGGCGGATGTTCTTCCCCTTGAGGATCTCTGACCTGCAGCACTAACACGGCAGGCCACCAACCTCAGCTCCCAGTCACACAGTAAGCAGCTGCAAGGTTCTCCACTAACAATCTTGGGGACCAGAAGCAGGCGCTGTAACACCCGGTCTTCTTGGCCAAGAAGGTAAACTCCCCAGATTCCATGAGGTCCACTTTGGTGGATGCTCTTCCTCTTGGGGATCTCTGACCTGCAATACAAACACAGCAGGCCACCAACCTCCGCTCTGAGTCAAACAGTAAAGCAGCTGCAAGGTCTGTTGGTGACTCAATAGTGGGATAGAAGGTTGGCTGCAGGTCATGGGTGAAGCACTTAGTTTGAAGCGGTGGGCGAAGAGGACGGAGTGGGCAGTGCTTGTGAGGAGGAATGTGGCTAGCAGCGGCAGAACGGGGATCGCTTGGTGGCACACGAGGGAGGGAGAGATTCTGTGAATTTTCTTTGACAGTGATTTATTGTTCATCCTCTTTTTGTTTCATTTTAAATAGCTTTATAGGTATATGAACAATTTTAGAAGATGTAGGGTATAATTGCAAACAATGTTATTTGGAATATGCGGTCTTTTCATGTTCTTTTCATACCGAATCATGTTCTTGGGTTTGTATCTACAGAATTTTGAAGTTTTTGGTTTCATATTCGTAGTTTTCAGAAACCCAGGGTATAGCAGCAATTAGGTCCATGTTCTTAGCTTCTTTTCAGTTTATTAATCATACCTTTCACTTCTGACTTATCTAAGAAATTTTGTGGGTACATTTTGTGGGAAATGTAGGATGTGCATGTAAATGAAGTTTATTCAGAATGCAGGGTCTCATTATATGATCACATTTCTTAAGAAAACCTAATCTACTCTGGTTATTTCCACAATGTTATGACTCGCATATTATTTCAAACATTTGTTTTACACTGCTCCACTTGAGCCAGTAAGGATGGGGGTGGGAAGCCCTCTCTTTCTCTCCTTTTCGTTCTCTCTGTTTTTTTTTTTTTTTTTTTGAAGTCCTTTAGAAGAATTATCGGTGCCTCCTTACTGATGGTTTATTTATTTGATTTGTCTTGTCCTTCCATGCTACCGAGGGGCTTGTAGAGTGACATCAAATGGGGAGGCCTCCGATCGGGACAAGTCATGGCAGAACCCAAGCCTGTTTTCGCGAGGATCGAAAATAAAAAGGAAACAGAAGACGGAAGCAGTGCCCCGCAGGAAGCTGCCAGCAAGAAGAAACTGATAAAGTCATGACAAAGAGCAAATCTACCTAGGAGCTTAATTAAACCCTGATTTTTTTTTATAAAAAAATTTAACGCGCCTCGTCTTCGTGGGCACCTAGAGAGTTAAATCTTCTCATCGAAATAAATGACAGTACTGTTGGTTGCGCAATAATTTATTTGTATAAGCTGGGGCTATGTACTTCGAATGGAAATATAAAGGCTCTGTCAATATCTATTCTTTTCCCATACAACTTTCCAAGAAATGTGCTTTATTAATTACTGTTCATTCGCTTCTCCAAATTAAGGAATGAGGTTTTCTTTTAAAATAGCAGAGTTTGAAAGTTTTTTAAGGAGAATAGTACGGTAAAAAAAAAATCGCATTAGTTTTTAAAAAAGTTGAAAAATATCAAGTCGGCAGCGCCCTAACTGACCGACTTCCTCTTTACTTCCCCCCCCCCACCCACCACCCCTTCTCTTTTCCATTCGCATTCCCCCTTTCCCTTTCGAGCGGCGGAGGAGGTAGTGGCGCGCGCAAGGCGAGGCTCGGCGAGGGGGGCATGTGCGACGGCGAGGGAGGGTGGCAGTGTGCGACGACAACCCAGCGGCGGTGATCCGGCAGCAGTGACAGGCGGCAACGGCTTTGGTATTTTAGATTTTTTTATTGTGGTCCCCTTCCCTTCCGCCGGACACATTCTTCCTTCTATGGCCCCCACCTCCTCTCGACACATCTCCGACAGTGGGAGGGCAACCCCACCTCCACCATCGCCCTTTCCCCCTTATTGTGTCACCTCTCTCCCCCACACATCTACCAGACCCCACCTCCTTCCACATCTCCCACTGTCTGAGCCCTCCTCCACCCCATTCGGCCTTGCATTCCCCCCCCCCCCTCTTTCGGCCTTGCATTATTTTCTGATAGGAAGAAATTTCAAATTTTAATGTTAAAATTATTTGCTATTTGTAAATATTGATAAAATTAGTTTATTTATTTTGATTTTGCAAGTGTGACATCTATTAAATTAATAAGATGTCATCTAGGTTGCACCAGCATTCTTCAGCCCAAACGACATTCTTTTGAAGTTAAAGATCCCGTTTGGGGCCCGAAACGCCGTATGATCCTTGTCTTTGACAGCCATGCAGATCTGATTGTAGCCAGACGATCCATCCATGAAGGACAACAATTCATGTCCCGTAGTCATATCGACCATGGTTTCTGTGATTGGGATAGGAAAATCGTCTTTGGGGCAGGCCTTGTTCAGATCTCTATAGTCAATACAAATCCGGACTTGACCACTTTTCTTCTTTACTGGCACTATGTTGGCGAGCCAAATTGGATATTTACAAGGCTCTGTGAAAGATTTTCTAAAAATGGTAGAGTGGCTATATACGAGGGAGGTAATGAAACAATTATTAGGGTACTTTCACGTTGTTCGTTCAATGAACTCAAGAGTATAATTTATCGTGCAACAAAGATTAATCATCTTGAGTATGAGTTGAAAATTCATGTTAAGGTCCCCAATAATGATGGTTTTTCTATTGAAGTTGATGATGAAGAAAAATGTTCTATAATGCTAGGTTTATGTGTCTCTGCACCATTGACTATCTTTATAGAAAAAATGACACATAATGCCGCATTTAGACCATCATGTTCACTGACAACATCAATGGGCTATGAAGTACCCACACGTCCAGTTACAACGAGAATATTAAATTCTCAATCGGAAGTGGTCCCATGTACACCGACACATGCGACGGATAATTTGGACATTAATGTGTGTCTTCCTTCAGATGGTCAAAGAGATGTGCACCTTTCGTAAGTGTTATATCATAGTATAAATTACATCTTTGTTATTTTAGTCTGATACTAAAAATTTTACAAATATTTGTTCACTGTAGTAGGTCTCATTGTGAAGAAAGTATGAATCAGTTATTAAGTTTCTCGTCTAGTTAATTATGGTGAATTTGAGATTTGTGATATGAATGGAGAAGTGTACCACATTGATGTGAAAGACAATGGTCAAATTTTGTGCATATGTAACTTAGCTCAATTGCAACATTTTCTGTGTGCTCATGCATTATGTGCACTAGGTCATGTCAACTGGCACCGATACATGCATGTGTCAATTTGGTACACGTCTGCAAATTATAAATTGACATATGAAGGTCAGTTTCACAGTGTGCCAGATAATCGTTCATGGCCGGATTTTAATCTCCAGTGTAATGTCATTCCTCTACTCCCACCAACACACGTACACCAACTCGAGGTCGACCCAAAAAAATCAAAGACGAATGACCATGGATTCGGATCCTAATCGATTATATTATCATTGTTCATTATGCAAAGAATCAGGTCATAATAAGCAAATTTGTGAGAGAATACGTCGGACGTAAGAATTTTACATTACTTGCAACACTCTATTACATGCACTATATTTTACATTACTTCTTTTGCTGGAATGGGTTGTTTTAACATTAACATGTTGTTTTAATTTTTTTGCAGACATGGAGGGAGAAGATAACGTGCTTTTATACGCACAAGAGTCGCATAGATCTAATGACCCACAGGTATTTGATTGTTATTTTCTAATGCTCATGATGATTTGTGTAAATGTCATGATTACTTGTATTGTTATTTTCTAATGTATTTCATGATGATTTGATGATTTGTATAGCGTGGTACTTATTTATTTGGAGCATCACACATGTTGGGGTTGGATGATTGGAAGCCTACAGATTCACGTGTACTTACTTTAATTCGTCGGGCTGGTTTTAACATTGTGAATAAATGTTCATGAGTTAAATTGGATCGGCCACTACTTACAGTATTGGCCGATAGAATGTTTTGGGTCAATATAAAACATGTTTGCAAATGACATTTCTGCGAGATATCTTCTCTCAAATGAATTTGTAAGGACATAATTGTTGAACCACTCCTATATTTTACCCTTTTATTTTGGTGATAACAAAATTTATGTTTAATTAATTATTATTAAAAATATTTAATATCATGTTTTTCTTAATAAATATAAATTTACGTGATTAATTGAATATTAAATATATTTAATACCATGATTTTCTAATAATAATTAAATATCATGATTTTCTAATAAATATAATTTTATGACATTATTGATGTGTGATTTTCACTAAAACGATAAATCGATGTTCATTCAACATACATTGATTTCAGTTCACAAAGTGTCATAACGATTTGCTCTCATAAGGATTCACTGCTATAAGGATTCGCTCTCATAAAGATTCACTGTCATAACGATTCACTCTCATAACGATTCACTCTCATAACGATTCGCTCTCATAACGATTTGCTCTCACATCGATTCGCTCTCATAACGATTCGCTCTCATAAGGATTCACTCTCATAACGATTTGCTTTCATAAGGATTCACTGCTATAGGATTCGCTCTCATAAGGATTAACTGTTATAAGGATTCGCTCTCATAAGGATTCACTGCTATAAGGATTCACTCTCATAAGGATTCACTGCTATAAGGATCCGCTCTCATAAGGATTTGGTAAGTGAAACATGGATTCCTTTGTAAAACATGGATTCCTTTGAAAGAACATGAATTTCATAAGTGAAACATGATTTTGATCTTTTAAACATAGATTTCCTTTATATTCCAAAATTTTTTGGCATCTAGTGAAAAAGTTAAATATTCTTGATTTGCGTAATCCTCTATCTTTCTGACAGGAGATCTTTTTTTTTTCTTATATCTCTAGATCTTTTTCTTTCCTGCCAACAAAAAGAGGATTACTTACTACTTCCGGGTGGCAACAGGAAACATAGAGGTGTGAGCCTTTTTGACAGAAACACTCTTTTAACTAAACACTTTCTTCTATGCTTGCAGACCTTGTAGACCACAAAATATTAGAAGAAAGAGAACATGAGCAACGACTAGAACTCCAACGGATTTATTCACAGCTGCTCATATAAAAGAAGAAGTAAGGCTGAAGAAATGAAGTGAGTTTTCCTGAAGATCTTTGAAGAAGTGTACAACCAGTGAAGAACCTGAATACACTCAAAGGAAAAGAGAGAAAGAGCCTGAGCCCAAGAAGAAGTGTTCAAGCATCTGAAGCACTCAAGCATTCAAGCTCCTTCTCCTCTCTTCACTCTCTCTGTCTGCATCTTGTAATCTGGGGAGAGAGTCTTTTAGCTGAGAGTTTCTTTTAGTTGATTTTCACATGTTCCAACTCTCAGTATTATTCTTTCTTTTCTAAGAAAGACTTCTGTTCAGCTGTAGGACTGTATACAGTGTGTAACCCAACTAGGGGTTTGTGTCTAGTAAAACCACACTGGGGTTTGTACCAGTAGGTTTGCTTCTGAGCCTAGAAAAGAAGTGGGCTGCCTTCTTACCCGGGAAAGAGAAGAAGACCAGCTGGGGTGCTGGGTGTTGTAGTGTCCTTGAGGGGGACTGTACCCTTGGTTAGTGAAATCCCAAGAGGTTGCTTGGGGACTGGACGTAGGACTTCCATGTGGGAAGGGCCGAATTAGGATAATCTCTTGTGTCCTTTGTGTGATTGTTCTTTTGCTTCCGCACTGCCACTCTTCATCACACTAACACTAACCAAACTTTTAAGTGTTCACGTTTTGATTTCAGATTTCAGAAAAACCTATTCACCCCCCTCTAGGTTACCTTGCTGCCACACCAAAAGGGCCAACAATAATATGCACACTGTCCGTTGTTATACCCGAGCATATGTGATGCATTTACTGGGTAAGGCTTTAATACCGGACACATCAGGAAATGAGATCCACATACAATATATACTTAGGATTTTTGGAGGATTTCAATGCTTGTGGAAAATTGTCTTGGGGGAGTGCTGTATTGGCATATCTCTATCGTCAGTTAACTTGGGCAGCATTGAAAAAAAAAAGAGAAAATGGATGGGAGGATGTCTACATTTACTACAGGTACTTGCATTGGATGATAGAAATGTTAGTTGTCTTTTCTTGTATATATGTTAACTACAATTAACATGCATGTCTTTGTATAGTTGTGGATCCCTAGACCGCCATTAAATCCAACACGAGATGTATGTTTTGGCGCGAGATAAGTTTGTCATATATTACAAATAATTTTATTATAAATTCTCTCATAATCACTACAGGTACACATAATCATTGACATTCCTTGACTTTAGGTGGCATAGAAGATTATCGCGAGAGGCGCCAAATCATACATGGGAATTCTACAGGAATGAGTTTGACGTTATTGAGGAAAGTCAGGTGATGAGAAGTTATTTATAAAAAATATATATGAATGGAGTTATATATGACTATTAAAGAATTTCAGTGTTACTTATCACATATTTCTTTGTTTAGATTATTTGGGAGCCGTATGTTTTGGAAGATTTATCGAATGTTGCTGCAATTTGTAGAGAAAGCTCAGAACTATGGCGGGCACATGTACCAATGTTTTGTATGAGTGTTATGGAGGTGCATATGCTCAAGAGAGTATGATGCCAATTTGGTGCTTCTCAAGTAATACCACCTGCACCGGAACGATATGATCGTAAAGATGGTCGTGGACATGCAAGGAAAAATTGGTTGTTATATCATGCTAGAAATATTGAAAGGTAGAATGACAGTGCAAACACTATTCTGGAACCTCCAACACAAGAAGAAGATCAAAGTCAATGGCATCAATGGTATGGGCAACAGTCAAATCTTTATTTGACACCATTCTCGAGGAGCCACCACAGAGTATTGTCTGAGGAGACCTATTGAGCGTGCATTAGTAAGTACTCATTAATTTTGTAGTTTATAGAAAAATTTTGTTATACTTAAATATTTATTTATTTGTAGGTAGACGTAACGTTCTGCACAAGAGAATTGTTAATAATAAATCCGGAAGTATCTTATTTAGATGTGAAGAAAGAGATTTTAAAGCTCCAAGAAGACACATTGAATAAGCTTCGGATAAAGATTCCAGAATATGAGCAACCTTCAATTCCATCTGGTGCGGAATATACTCTAGGAGAAAACTCAGGAGGTCCAAATACATGGGCACATCCTTGGACATCATAACAATGGCCAAATGTATATGATGCTCAGTCTCGTGGCATTTCTCAAATGGATATTCAAATGGCGCAATGGACACAAGATTCCGGTGTTTTGGATGCACTTACTCCGGTTCGTGTACCAACACCTCCACCACATATTATTGGCGGAGTACATATACATGATGAAGGCACTCAACTGACACCGCATATAGAAGAAGAAGATGAAGGCAACCATGAGACACAACAACGAATGATTAGAGGTCGAAGAAAACGCGTGATAACAAAGAAGAAACGTTGATTTATTGTGAACATGTTGTGAATATTTTGAGACAATGTAAATCTTAAGTGGTTAAATATGTACAATTTATTATTATCATATTATGAATGTTTGTGATTGTGCAAAGATTGTTTTTCATGATATTATGAGTTGTAGGTGATTGATTTGCAATTGTGAAAGTTTGTAAATTTTATCTCTAATTTTTCTCTCTTTTTTTTTTCGTGCCAGGAAGCAAGTCGGCCAGTTCTTGGGAGGCCAGCCTATGAACGTGAATGCGTGCCGCCCCTCCAGGAAGCAACTCGGCCAAGGGCAGACCGACTTGCAAGTTGGCTTGCCCTTGGCTGACTTGCTCACTGTGAGGGCCTCTTCGGCCCGCTCGCGTCTTTGGCCCGCTCGCCGGATGCGCGCCTAAATGTCTTGCAAGTCGGTGATATCCCATCCGACTTGCAAGTTGTATAGCGTGCATCCGACTTCCTATTTTATTATTTTTTTAACGCAAAAGAGCGGTCTTTGTGAAATTTTATTTTTACCGTGTTATTCTCTTTAAAAAAATTTCAAACTCTGCTATTTTAAAAGAAAACCCTTAAGAAATATTGTTCTCATCGATGCACTAATGCCAATTTAGAAGTTTGATTAAAACTCCAAGAGTATGTTCAGCTAGTTTTTGAATGGCAACTGTGGCAATAACCTTGAGTCCACAAAGCCACAGGGCGGGATTTCCTCGTTATCAAAAAAAACTGTGGCAATAACCTCCTATTTGATCATGGTATACGTAGGATTCTCTCGACACCCATTGGCTGGTGGAATCTGGCTTTGTGCCTCGTTAAGAAATTCCGTCCGTTCCAACACACACACACACAGAGATCTAGAGAGAGAGAGAGAGAACAGTACATCCCTCGTTTCGTTTATTAAAAACACAGTTCAACATGAACTACACAGGGTTCCAACTCCCCACTTCTCCGCTGAGAGAAGGTAAGAGGAGTGCACGTGTTGGTATGCTTCAGGTGGCCTTTATTCGTCGGATGCACGTTCAAACACCAGAGGCGATGGACGGATCCATGCATGCATGCATGCACGCACGCGCATGCACCATGCACTCCTCTGATCAGTAGCTGACCAGGCGGATGCTGCAGCGCTGCGGCCCCATGCCGCACATAGCCGGCAGGTTCTCGGCCCTGGACATCGTCTCCTGGCGCATCTCCCGGGCGCCTCCCCGCATCATCTCCCGGGCCATCTCCTCTATCTTGTAGCACCTGCACTCCTCCCTCATGCGCTCGAGCTCGTCGCAGCACGGCCGCGGCACCTCCGGGTTGCCCCCCGCCGCCGCCATCGCGGCCAGCACGCTCGACCTCCCGTACTGCATGTACGAACTGCAGGAGCCCAGCGTGTGGCGGCGCATCTCCTCGCGGCACTGCTCCATCTCCCCGTCGTTGGGCTCCACGGTCTCCTCCACGGTCGTGATGGTCTTCCTGACGATGGAGGCCTCGGCGGCGGCGGCCACCACGAGGAGGACCGCCAGGGCGAAGAGCTTATGGGAAGCCATGGAAGAAGCTGAACGCTAGCTGGGTTGAGGCCAAGAAGTACTGGAGAGGTTGCAGGCTACTGCGTGTGAGAGTGGTGCTACTGCTGCGTGTTGGGCGAGGAAGGGAGAGGAGGCGACGTAGGGTATTTGTAGGAAGCTTGGGAGCCTATATGGGTGGCAGCTGGTGAGGGCACGGGGACGCGTTGTTGCTCTGCATGGTTGGTGCTGGTTTTGTCTCTTAATTACGAGGCCAGCTGCATCGCATGCAACGAGGGTTAATCTGCACAACATGCATGGCTGCTCTAAACTTGTTGTCATGCGTGTTGGATGTTGTGAGTTTAATTTCTCTTCGTGCATGCAAGATCAAAAGTTTTCGGGAGCACTACTCAAAACAGACCTTTTTTTTCAGCGGCAGCTTTTTAGAATTTTTTTTCCTCCAAGAAAATTTCTAACCTACAAGATCCAATGTGAGAGGTGTGCATCTCCGACTCCGACAGGAGTTGAGCTAGCTGCAAAAAGATTTTGCATGCCTTAATTTTGGTCATGAAAACATGCTACAAGGAGAGGGGACACTTTTTAGATGAGTGTCATCTTCTTCTAAGTACATAAAAGAACCGGATTTAATAAATGTTAAAGAAATTTTTGTGATTTTTTTATTTTTTTTTCATATTTTGTTTTTTGTTTTTACAAAATATAGATGATCCACCTAAAACTCCTCTAATATTTACTAAATTTGGTACACCTATATAATGGGAGAATTCGAACTCTTTTTAGATCGATGTGAAATGATATCATGCAATGTCCGACTTGCAACTCCATCAATGTAGCAACTCTAAAATTTAAAATTTTATAAATAAATTTGAATTAGAATAAAATGTGAAAATATCAGAAATATCCAAAATCAGATATTTCTGAAATATTCACACTTCCAGAAAATCTGAAAACCCTCATCACCCAATTTCTTGAATTTTTAGAACTCAAAACCCATTTTCCTAAAATATCAGGAATTTTCAGAACCCAAAAATCTAATTTTCTGAATTTTTAAATTTTAATACCTCATTTCTACAATTTTCAGAAATCTTTGAAAACCTAAAATCCCTCAAATATTTAATTTCTGTAATTTTCAGAAATACCATATTGCCACAAGTTTCAAGTTCTCAGACATTCATATTTTCAGAAAATATCATATTTTCGTAAATATCTGAGAATCCAAAAATTCCTAAAAAATATCATTCTGAAATTTTCAGAAGATCTCCAAACTCTAATTCCAGAAATCTCCAAAATCCAAAAAAATCTAAAAATATAAAATCTCAGAAAAAATAAAAAATTCCATAAATCTTACAAACCCAAAAATCCCATAAAGAAAACCAAAGTTCCCAACCGGTGGTGAACACCACCGGTGGGACATCCCGGTGGGCCCCACCGGCTGCACAAACCGGTGTTGTACACCACCGATGGGGCCCACCAGGAGCACTGCGACTTCTCTTCCCCCCACCGGTGGTACTTCCACCCGGTAGGGTGTTCTCCCTATCCAACCCAAAGAAAAAAAGGGGGGAGGGGAGAAGAAAAGACATAAATTAAATATTTGTTCGGTGGTGTCTATGTCCGGTGGTATCCATGCCCGGTGATGTCCATGTCCGGTGGGGTGTCTACCCCTCACCCAATCTCCTATAAAAGGAGACCAATGACAAAGAAATGGGGGATTGAAATCTATCAAGTTTGAAGAGTTCAAAAAAAAGGTGCCAAATTTGAGGAGATCTGAAACCTGGATTGGACACTTGAAGATTTGGAGGCTTTGGAGCATGCTGTTGTTTGTTTTCAAAAGAATAAGAAGAGAGCTCGCAGGCCTCTTCCCTGTTCATGGGTTTTTTATAAGAAAGCCCCTTGAAGTTTGCAAAACTGCCCAAAGTGCAAAGGAAACCATGGAGTATTCTTAATGGAGAATTACAAGAGTATTTACTTGTCTATTTACATGTTTTAACTTTTAATGGACTTATGCTCTGCATGAACTGTCAAATTGCAATACCCAATACTTTACATAATTGCATAAATACACATGAAAGGTGATACAAATCAGAAAGCTGACATACTAAATACAACTAGTTAAAAAAACACGCTATGTGCGTGTAATATATGTGTGTGGGATTTAAAATATATATATTAAATTATTAAATATATATTATTATATAATTTATATTTTTGAAATTAGAATAAAATATATTAGTTTTTTTAAAAAAATTAATACATTGACATTTTATATACATGATTATGTTCATTGATGTTTTTATTATCTCTTAGAGCTGTCTAGAATCAAATATTTGAACTATTGAATATGATATCTTACAAACAAATATCTAAGTAAAATAATTATTAATAATATTATCATTATTTAAGAGATTTTTTTTCAACATAAAATATAATTTTAAAGAAATTTATGTAAAATTTTTAAAAATTTTATTATTTTGATAATCAATTTAGACATATATATATAAAAATGATAATTATTTAAAGACAATAAATTATCATAAAATTATAAAATAAAATGAACAATTCGCTGTGCATAGTTTTCTCTCAAGAAAATTTAAAATTTATTTAGTTTCTAGCTAGATTTATAATATATTAATATCTAACACTATGATCTAATATTTTTCAGAAATAAGGAATCATAAACTCCATAAAACGTAACACTGTCGGGAAGAATCGATGAAAATATTAGAAGAATAACAATCTGGTGTGCAGGGTAAATCACTAACACTTATTCCTTACATATATAATTAATTTGAATATAAAAATATTTTTAAATAATTAAATATTGAAGAGGAGGATAAAAATTTGGTGAACTAAAAGAATAATAAGAGAGTAAAAAAATCAACGGACTCACACAACCCCCTGGTTCAAATACCCCCATCTTTCATCCCCAACACATCATACTCTCTCTTCATTTATTAAAATTTCTCTATCCCGTCCTATCAGACACTCTCTCTCTCCTCTTTGCCGCATCCCATCTCTCCCTCAACATACACTCCACTCATTACACCTTTCTCTATCTTCTGTCTCACTCCCATGAAAATCATTTCAAGAGTAAAAAAAAACAAAAACAACAACAACAATAACAATAACAAGTCATTGCAGCCCCCAAGACGTACATGAATAAATTTGGATCTTCTTTCTCACTCCCACGAAATTCATTTCAAGAGTCAAAAAAAAAAAAAAAAAAACAACAACAACAACAACAATAACAATAACAAGAAGCCATTGCAGCCCCCAAGACGTCCATGAATAAATTTGGTGGGAAGAGGCGAAAAAATCAGGGGAGTGAAGAGCCACAGTTGAGCAGAGTCAGAAGGGTGCAGTAGCAAAAAATATAAAGATAATAAATAAGAGTTAGAATAAAATTTTATTTTAAATAAGTAATAATTTAAGAAGAATGACAATGATTATAATTTAAATAAATTTCAAAATAAGATCACATAAAATTTTTTGAAGCATCTAAAATTTTATCAATTTAGTTGATGCAAAATAAGTAAAGTACAAAAAATCAATTTCATTTATATAACTTTAAAAATTTTCATAAAACAAAATAACATTGCAATATCATAGAAACGGACCACAAAAATTTAATAAAATAAGTTTTTTTTCTTAAAAATATTTACTAAAATATTTAGTCATCTATTCCTATTATTTTGATGTGTGTATATATATAATTAATTTAAATGATCATATTTATTTAAAAGTTCAAAAAATACATTAAATTTTAGTTCGAACCAAAACATCTCAATCGACATAAATCAAATATTTGAACCGAAATAACATATTTACCACAAATACCTACATATATACATGCAAATCTATACATAATATGATAAATATTATAATAAATAAAAATTGTTAGAGAGATTGTAAAAAAGTAATGGGAAAATTAATTGGGGGTCCTTGTCAGAGTCTGGTACTTATTTCCTCGTCCCTGTCAGAATACCGGTTGATGTAAAGTCCCTACTTTTCTCCAGGTTTAATTTCCAGTCCCTACTTTTCAGATGTCACCATTTACGGCCCTCCACACACGATTTCCGTCTCCTTGGCTTCCGTCTCTTTTTCTCATTCCCGTCTTACCCTTCCCTCCTTTTTTCCATCGCCTGTTCCCCAAACGACGCTGACGCTTCGGTGGCCCGTGAACTCTGACCCATGCGAAGTTACTCTTACATACCCTGTCAAGAACTTATACAGCAACCATTGACAGCACTTACAAACCGCCTTTCGAAGGTCCGTGAACCGTTCTTCACACTATAAAAAGAACCCAGGGCCCCATACTTATCCTTCATCACAAGCTTCTAACGCTCTTCTTCTTCCTATCTTTCTTGCTCGTCTTCTTCATCTTTATTTGCAGATGTCTTCATCTAACCGTGCTCCCCAGAGGGATGGCAAGGCACCTGCCTCACCGGTGCCACCGTCACCCCCGGCTCCCCCGTTGCGACAGTCCACCTTCAGCGCCGACTACTGGGATGGTTTTTACGTGGGCTGAAAGATGGCTTTACAGAAAGCCTCCCGGCATTACGGCGACAAGGGCCTCAATAACATCCTCCCAGACATCAGCCCTAGGGTAGAACACATCCCTTCCTCCCCTTCCTCCGCTGACCGTTCCGGCACCTCCCCTTCCTCCCCTGACCGTTCCGGCACCTCCCCTTCCTCCCCTGACCGTTCCCGCACCTCCCCTTCCTCCCATCCCTCCCCTGACCGTTCTGCCTCCTCCCCTCCGTACTCTACCGAGTGGTCGGTAGAGTAGAGGTAGAGAGTTATTGTAACATGGCTTCTTTATGATAAGCATTTTCGTTTGATGCAGTCTTCTCTGTGCTCTGTATCATGCAAACTCAACATGTTACCAATAACACACTGGAACCCATATGCAGACGCCTCGAAGCATATGAAAAACCGTTTGAAACGTTGAGTCTCCGGGTCCACTTCTAGAGACAAGATCGATCCCGGGTTTGACTGTAATGCACGTTCGCTGTACCAGTTCAACATATGATAGCTTGTTCTGAAATCGCCGTATAGTGAACCGACAACAACCTCTTTGCCCCACCATGCCTATTCAAATGATTATACATGTTCTGTAAGAGTGTTACAGTTCTTGTCCTCATACCTTACAGTATCCTTCTTAAGTTGTTACAGTATACGCTCAAATCATTACAGTTGTTACAATACAAACCCTTACAGTATATGATTACAGTTGTTACAATACAAGGGTCAGAGACTTACAGTATATGATTACAGTTGTTACAGTGGCATGCAGATATTGTTACAGTATACGTCGAAATGATTATAGTTATGACAATGATAGTCTTACAGTATATGAGGACAATTGTTACCCATGGAACTGTGTTATCTTCGTATATGACTTATACCTGTACCTGTACCTGTGTTAATTCAGGTGTATTTGGAGTATAATGAAAATGAGGAGCCACCTAGAGCTTCGCGACGATTGACGGCATCCACGTCAACCACTTCCCGAACCCCTCCATCAGATAACTCTCTGCATGGCATTCTTATCCAGTTACAGCGGCAGAATGACCAGTTACTTCGGCAGAATGACCAGTTAAAGCGGCAGAATGACCAATTACACCGGCAGAACAATATCCTCCAGTCAATGGATGGAAGGCTACATAGACTGGAGGAACAGTTTCAGCGGCAGCCTCGATGGCAACATCCCCCCCCCCCAGAGACAGAATGTGCAATTTTAGCCCTACCGCCATTGGAGCTCCCAACAGCTTCAGTACGATCACATGCCGTGGCAAAGAAGAGTTACCAACGTCCAGGTAAACGTTTTGTGTCGTTACATTGTTTCATTTGCTTAGTTACAGAAGATGATTTCCTCATTTACAGTTAGAGTCCTACTCTCTTACAGTCATTCCAGTACTTAGTAATACGATTGTACTCTACCTTTACAGTTTCATTCCTTGTCTGTTACAGTCTTTCATATACGAAGTTACAGAATTGTTCTCTATGTTTACAGCTCTCTTTCATAGACATTAACAGACTTTCGTGTTCTCAGTTACAGGAAGGAGATCCGTGCAGACAAGGTCGCGGCGGTCATTTAAGGAGTTGCACATTCCCGAGTTGAAGGAGGGGAAAAAGAGGGGGCGAAAGGAGGAGGAGGACCAGAGGAAGAGGAAGAAGGAGGAGAAGGCGGAGGCGGAGGAGGAGGAGGCGGAGAGGAAGAGGGAGGAGGAGGAGCAGACGAAGAAGGAGGAGAAGGCGGAGGCGGAGGAGGAGGAGGCGGAGAGGAAGAGGGAGGAGGAGGAGCAGAGGAAGAAGGAGGCGGACAGGAAGAAGGAGGAGGAGGAGGAGGCGGAGAGGAGGCGGAGGAGGAGGAGCAGAGGAAGAAGGAGGCGGAGAGGAGGCGGAGGAGGAGGAGCAGAGGAAGAAGGAGGCGGAGAGGAGGCGGAGGAGGAGGAGCAGAGGAAGAAGGAGGCGGAGAGGAGGCGGAGGAGGAGGAGCAGAGGAAGAAGAAGGCGGAGAGGAAGAGGGAGGAGGAGGAGCAGAGGAAGAAGGAGGCGGAGCGGAAGAGGGAGGAGGAGGAGCAGACGAAGAAGGAGGCGGACAGGAAGCAGAAGGAGGGGGAAGAAGAAGGAAATAAAAGGAAGCGACGTCAGATATCCCCATCATCATTGTCCCGACGTGTTACAGCTGGGACGAGGATAAGACGACAACCAGATATCTTTACGGTATGGTTTCCCCTTACAGAATTTACATAAGCTGAGCATTCGGTTACAGAACCCTTCATGAGACATAACAATTTGTTCCGAGTTCGTTACAATTACATTATAATATTTTTACAGAACATTCCTTTTTTACTTACTCTATCGCAGCCAGACGATTTTCGACACCACAAAGCCACGAAAGTGAATGTGTCCACTTGCAAACCGATCCTTGTTGAGTCTCAGGAGAGTACAGACACACTTCCAACGGGCAAAAAAGAGGAGAGACGTGATTACGTCGCCGGGACGCATTAGGAGTGGCCGAAAAGTCATGATTGAACGATTTTTCAATGAGTGCTTCATTAATGAGTACGTGTTACATTATATGTCTACCATGTTTACAGTTTCGACCAAAGATGTTTACATTATATATCTACCATGTTTACAGTATATGTCTACCATGTTTACAATATATGTCTACCATGTTTACAGTATATGTCCACCATGTTTACAGTTTCGCCAATTACTGATGACAGTCTTAATTCTTACCTGTAGAAATTTAATGTTCAACGGCCCTGTGGAGGGATACGACAATTTCCTCTCGTTTCATGACATCCGGGAGCTATTGTTCGCGAGGGAGAGCGAATCGGTCGTAATTGACTGCTACGTCAACGCTTACTTGTTTCGCCCCCGTGAAGAGAACCCGGACATTTTTTGGAATTTTGGATATCTGCATGCCGCTTTAAAGGGTTATGTCCAATCTTGCAGAGACGATAAGAGCAAGGAACAACATTTCGAAAACGCTTTCAAGAGATTGGACCGTGCCCCAAATGAATTCGACGTCATCTTCTCCCCCATGCACGTTGGAACGAACCATTGGGCTCTTCTGGTCATCCGCATGAAGGAAAAAGAGTTCCACGTGTACGACTCATTACGAAACAAAACATCGTGCTGACATTCCACAATATGTAAGTGACCAATGTTCCATACGATGCTTACATTCATTACAGAGCGCGAGCACTTGTGTTACAAACGTAACAGTAACATGAAGTCTACGTTAAGTTGCTCGAACTCTTTTGTTCATTCTCTTATGCAGGTGGAGGAACTGATAAGATACCTGAAGAGCAAGCAGATAGATGCAGCTACATGGCCGCTACGCTACCCCGACCCATGCCCACAACAAGGATCGGGAGACGACTGCGAAATTTTTACTTGCAAATACATGGAATGTCTAGCACGTACGGACATTCAAGATTTGCCCTTCAGTCAGAATGACATGCCTATTGTGCGAGCAAAAATCGCCCTCCACTTCATCAAAGCGTACTTCAATGGAGAAGGGCGTTCATAGCGTCTACAACTGAAGGAGAACTGCCGCACGTACTAACTCCTAACCATTGTAATGATACTTGTTGTATGGTCTTTACCTATTCTTGTTACAGTATAAATGATACTAGGTTACAGTTGAAGAAGTACTGTCTTACAGCTTGAGCGCCCAACTACGCCTACCTCATTACAGTGTGTGTAGAATCCTGTTACAGTCTTTACCTATTCCTGTTACAGTATAAATGATACTACGTTACAGTTGAAGAAGTACTGTCTTACAGCTTGAGCGCCCAGCTACGCCTACCTCATTACAGTGTGTGTAGAATCCTGTTACAGTCTTTACCTATTCCTGTTACAGTATAAATGATACTAGGTTACAGTTGAAGAAGTACTGTCTTACAACTTGAGCGCCCAGCTACGCCTACCTCATTACAATGTGTGTAGAATCTTCTTACAGTCTTTACCTATACTTTTATAGTATACATAATAGGAGGTTACATTTCCAGAACACATTATTACAGTATCAGTTGAAATCTTTTACAGTACTTAGCTATTGTCATTATAGTATGCATGCTATGAGGTTACAGTTGGAATGCTGTTACAGTCGTAACCTTTATGTTTTATAGTTTGCATGATAGGAGGTTACAGTTCGAGAACTAAAGCTACACTATTTATTACATTACATGTTTCCCGTGTTACAGTATGTGCCCTTTTTCATTACAGTGTCCATGCTATGGGGTTACAGTTCCAGCAGTACAGCTTGACCGCTTCGGAGGAACCTGTTAGTATTACAGTACACGTATCATAGATAGCACATACAAGCCCACAGAAGACTGCATATAAGGAAAATATTTATATTCCATAAACAAGCACTGTTACAATCTTAACTCCGTAACCCAATAGCATGGACACTGGAATGAAACGGAGAGGAGGGGACAAATAAGGACAGCAGAGATAGGAGGGGAGGGGAGGAATAAGAAGGATTGCAGAGAAGGGAGGGAGGGGAGGGGAGGTGAGGTGTAGGAAGGGAGGGGAGGGGAGGGGAGGAACTGGTCGGGGGGGAGACATTCTAAACACCCTAACCCGATTACTCGGTGGACGAGGGATGGGAGGAATAGGAGCGGGCGGGGAGGGACGAGGGGAAGGTGAGGAAGATATGTGTTCTACCCTAGGGCCAATGTCAGGGAGGATGTTGGTGAGGCCCTTGTGGTGGTACAGCCGAGAGGCTTTCTGTAAAGCCATCGTCCACCCAACGTAAAATCCGTTTCAATAGTCGGAATTGTACGTTTCCGGGAAAGATAAAGTCGGGAGAGCCGGGGGCGACGGTGGCACCGGTGAGGCAGGTGTCTTACCATCCCTCTGGGGAGCACGGTTAGATGAAGACATCTGCAAATAAAGATGAAGAAGACGAGCAACAAAGATAGGAAGAAGAAGAGCGAGGGAAGCTTGTGATGAAGGATAGGAATGACCCAGGGTTCCTTTTATAGTGTGAAGAACGGTTCACGGGCCTTCGAAAGACGGTTTGTAAGTGTTGTCAATGGTTGCTGTATAAGTTCTTGGCAGGGTATGTAAGAGTAACTTCGCATGGGTCAGAGTTCACGGGCCACCGAAACGTCAACGTCGTTTGGGGAACAGGCGATGGAAAAAAAGAGGGAAGGGTAAGACGAGAATGGAAAAAAGAGCGGAGGCCAGGAGACGGAAATCGTGTGTGGAGGGCCGAAATGGTGACATCTGAAAAACAGGGACTGAAAATTAAACTGGAGAAAAATAGAGACTTTACATCAACCGATATTCTGACAGGGACGAGAAAATAAATACCAGCTCTGACAAGGACCCCCAATTAATTTTCCCAAAAGTAATAAGATTTTAAAAATATATAAACTAATATTATGCCCAATGCAATTAAAAAAGCTCATCTGTGCTTGAGAGTCTGAGACCCTAAACTTTTTTTTAATATGTTATGTCCCTCTCCACACAGAAATCTGTGCCCTGTTATCCCCAGTGCCACCACAGCCAAACCCCCCAAAACCCCAATCCACCTTATCCCACTGCCAAACCCCAAAATCCCCAATCCACCTTTATCTCTCGTTTGCTCCACCAGCCACAAGCCTCCAGTGGCGCGCGGCTAGATTGCAGAAAGCAGCCGAATCGAGGAGGCGATGGTCGTCGAAAGCGCCGATGCACCCCCACCGGCCATGACGATGGTGAGCCCGGAGGAGATCAGTACCCACCCATTGGGTAAAATCCCCCACCCTTCCCTTAGTTTCAAACCATATTCTGTGCCTCCCTCGGACTCCCGGCCTCGCTCCAGTTCGCCGCTGTCGCCTCCTCCACTGCCAAGCCTTGCCACCGCCGCCGCCTCCTCCACCGCCTAGCCTTAAACTTAAACTGCCTCTGCCGCCCGCTTCTACCGCTGCCGCTGCTGTCACCGCTGCCACCTCCCCTGCTGCCCCACTTCCGCTGCTGCCACCACCCCTGCTACCCCCGTTGTTGCCGCTACCGCCCTTGTTGCCTCCAGTTGGCATGACCCTCGTGCAGTCTGTAAGGTCCCGCCAGAGATCTTGATAGCCTGACGTCTTCCTCCTCACTGAGCCAGAGAGATGCATGTCATGGCTTCAAGGGATTTGGAAGCCTGAGTCCGTCGGTCGCAATTTTTCTTACTTCATCTGAGACGATTCGCTAGCTGTTAGGTGATGCCCCAAGTGGTAAAAGAGAGAGAAAAAAGAAGCTTTAGGAGGAAGCAGTTGGCAGGTGACCTAAATCATCCTGACCCAGAAGTAAAAAAATGTTCTATTGAGGCATCAGGACGTGCAGGATAAAAAAGATGCACATGATTTGCTTAATTGATTATAGAGGAAACTGCTAGCAAGCTTGTTAAAACCCTTGAAGATCTGGTCTTTTTCTGGGGTTTTCTTCCGTAAAGTCTGTAGCATACTCTTTCTCATCGTGTGAACCCTAACATATTTCCCTTGTTTGTGCAGGCGAGTTACATCCGAATTTGTTTTAGTAATGACAGACTACGATTGTCAATTCTATTAAAATGAATGACGAAACAAGAGAAGGAGTCATCTCCAATGAACCCTGAGACAACTAATTCAGGAGGAGGTGTAAAGCTGAACTCTACAGGAAAAGCATCATCTGGAGCTTCAGTAACGTTGTCAAAGAATAAACAAAAGGTTCTTCCTCATTATCTCCGTGCTTCTACGGGTTCATGTCATGATTCTATAAGTATGGGAGAAAGCACACATTTGAATCAAAGGAAAAGCGTCCTACTCTTCGTAGATTTTCATGCAACAGCGTAGACACAGAAAAGGAGCAAAAGCAAAGGGAAGGGTCTAAATATAGCAGAGAAACGGAAGAAAACTGCCAAGCAGAACGCTTCAGCAAATCAGAAAAATAAACTCTCTGATAGACCTGAAGTCTTTGTGGTAAGGGCTCTCTCTCCTGTAGCTATAGTTGAATGCACTGAGACTCAGATCGTAGTTGGATACAATGATAATCATATTGTCAACCACAATTCTTTTTTCCCTGAGAAAAGTAATTCATCTCAGTCATCTGAAACCATCGAGTGCAATTCTCCATTGCCTTCCGAGAAAATTGTGCCACTTGATGGATTTGAAATTATTAAACCAGATACTCCTTTGGAGAGGATTGTACTACTTGATGATCCTGAAACTATCGCTCAGAAGACCACTCCCCTCTTGGAGACAACTGAAATACTCAAGTATCCTGAAACCACCAAGAAGAAGAAGAAACCTTCTGACAATAGAAAACATTTGTCTCTGAGACCTGCATCTGTTGAGCAAAAAAACTCAATCTTCTAAAAGAGTATCTGCGTCTGTTAAACCTGATGTAAGATAAAAAGCTCAATCACCTGTCGAAGGAAAGAAGCATGAGAGAGGAGATGAAAATGAGAGAATGGACCTGGAGGAGGGGCGGCAAGCATGGGCGCAGCAAAGGAAGGAAGCAGCTTGGCGGCTTACAAAGTTGGAGCAGCAGCTGGAGACAGAGAAGGCGAGCAAGCGGAAGGAGTTGTCAGACGACGTAGAGGCCAAGATCACTCCCCGGACGGATCAACTGCGTGACCACCGCCGCCTCCCAACGAGGCAGTCGCCGATGCCTTGCTCCAGATCGAGGTGGCCCCCGACCCCACCTACCCTCATCTTTTCTACCACTGTCATCTCTGTCCCCTGAGTACTGGAAGGCGACGAGGACCGACAGGGTGGTGATCACATTTCTCGACAGGGAAGGCATCGGGGTGAAGAAGGCATTCGTGTTCTACAAGGGGAGGCCGTCGAAAGGATCCAAGACCAACTACTTCAAGGTTGTGGCTTGGTTGGGTGGGAGGGAGGGTACCATCGCATGCATTCTCGGCTGAAGGGAGGATACCAACTCAAGCTCTTTCAGAAGAAGCAAGACCACTTCAACCTCTTACTCGACGAGCTGCCGACGTTCATCTAGAAGCACGTCATCTATCTACCTCCCTCTGCATCTGCTGTCGGGCCTTCTGCTCATGTCATTAATTTGGACGTTTCTTTGCCATTGTTGTTTAACATTACGTTTTAATTTACATTTCCATCATTTAACAAGGCGTTTCCGTTTCGTAGATTCGAACTATTTCAGGGAATATTAAAGAGGTTCGTTTCCTCATGAGAATTTATACTGATTTTTAAAGTGGACGATTCTGTTTCCTAACCGAACATTTATATTGCGTTTTAAAGTGGAATGATGAACCGGGCAAATAAAATGTTGAACCGGGCTTAAGATATGAACCGAACAAAAAGTCACTTCTAATCTATCTATCTATAAAACTATATTAGAAGAGACACCTAGACTTTTCGTCCGGTTCATCCTCCATCCGGTTCATCCTCTCCCGGTTTTCACTATTTCTTCTCACTGTTCTTAAACCGCCAGTTAGAGTTATTCTACGTACAATAAAGTTGAAAATTTTCCGGAACCCCTTAACCCCTTGTGACGGATATTTCGTCCGGTTCATATATATATATTAAATGCATATAATAGCAGTCACTTATGTTAAATGCATATAATAACGTCAAATTTAAATCATATAATTTCAAACGACAGAATAAGAGATGCGTAATCTTTTATAATGGGGGGAAACGTTTAGGCAGATTTAGCGACGTACGTTTTCAATTGTACAGAATAAGAGATGCGTAATCTTTTATAATGGGGGGAAACGTTCTAGCAGATTTAACGGCATACGTTTTGAAATGTAGACCTAAAGGAAGGAAAGATATAATTCTGCTAAATGAAGTCAATTAAAATCTAATCACCAGCAATCTCATTTGTACCCGGTACAACATAATAAGACTACTACTATCGAATGTCATAACACAAGAAAAAAGCACAGAAGATATCCGCACAGGAAGAGCAATTTGCAGAGCTTCAAACACTAAATTTCAGAGCATCAGAAGAACGAAGGCAATACGACATGCCACTGCAGGTAAAGTAAACTATTAGGTTCATATTATTTCTTATTATTTTAAGACAGATGTTAAACATATCTAACTCAATTTTAATTATTCAACAAATTTGAGGAACAAGGGAGTGCAGAAAAAGTTGCTGAGGACCAGAAGGAGCGTACGAAAATTTACATACTGGAGCTGAGGGATAGTTGCTAAGGAAATATTACCCAAACACAGGTAATTCGTTGGACAATGTATTACATTATTTGTTCTTATTTTAGCATAATCATGAAAAAAATGGGAAGAACAATAAGTAGTTTTAGTAGCGAGAACTATGACAGTGGGGAAGATAGAGGCAACAAGGGGAGAAGCAGGGGCGTATTCTTCAGGGACGATCCGTGCAGATGAGTGTATGCTCATACCTGTGCACAGCTGTGGCCATCTCCCCGTCAGACCACCGGCAAACACGGCTGCGGGGTCATACGGGTGAGTGGCTGCGGACGCATGGCTTCATGCACGTGGAGATTCTTGGTGCGAAATTGGAAGGGCCGGCCATGGAACGGGCGCTGAAGGGGAGGTTGTACTGCTCGGGTGCTGTAGAGATTCTTGGCCTTCGAGACGACGGCGGCGTCGATCTTCCTCAGGTTCGACTCCACAAACTGCCACACCTCGGCAACACCTGCCAACGACCCTCCATGTAGATTAGAGTCATTAGACACACGCACAGATAGATCTCAGGATATTACTCCAGAACCAGAGGGTTGGAACTCTACGAGGTGGAGGAGAGAAGAGGTGGGTGCGAGGAACCGGAGAGGCGGCGGCAAGATCATGGATGCTGTAAGATCATGGTGCTGCTGGCGCGGGCGGACGTGGCCGCTGCAGCGTCGGTCGGGCGTTGGCCCGCTGGCAGGGGCGTCCGCGGGCGGACGTGGCCGCTGCAGTGTCGGGCGGGCGGTGGCCTGCTGGAAGGGGCAGGTGCGGGCGGACGTGGCCGGGGCGTGCGCCGTCGGGCGCTCGGGCATGCAGCGCCGGGTGCGCGCAGGCTGGCCGGTGCAAACCGACTTGGAGTTCCTGTCAATGTGCAATGTACACGTAAACGTATATATTAATTTGTAATGGGAACACATAGGTACAGAAATATATATAAAGTAGCAGCAGGCGAGAGGAGGGGAGGGACGTCATGGGTTACGTAAACAAGCAGCTATATTGTCCGGAGTGTAACAGTTGGCAGTGGCCACTGTTAAGATCTTCATCAATGATATGTCCTTACACTTCGATCGGCTCCGTTTTAGTTTTCTTTGAGCCCTCTCATCAACCTGCATGCCCTGCCAATGTGCGGTCCTGCATGGTGGGTACTAAGAAGCTGGTGTTGTGGGAGACGATTGGAGGATCTTCGGAGGAAGGGTAGTGGGGGATGCCGACGACGGAGACGTTGACCTTCTAGCCCTTGACCTCTTGGAAGATATTCATAGCTCCTCACATAGTTCCATCCCCACCAATGATATAAACCTGCAGCTCCCAAAAAGCCAGAAACCTTTCAATGTGTTAAACTAGATGCTAGATAGATCCACCAATCTGCAGCAGATTAATTTCTCTTAGATGGGACCATATATAGGACGTATATATGGCAAACCACAAATGCATACCCATTTGCATCTTACTCAAATAAAGAATGAAATGCATGGATTAAACATATTTAGGTTATATATAAATATACATATATCACAGCATGAACCTGCCAGAGGATTTCAGAGAACCCAACAAGTCAGAAAATGCAGAATTCCATAATCTGTTTTAAGCACCAATGGGGAGAGATGGGCAGGGGCGATGATCGCATGCAGAGATCACTAGGTTAGAACGCGGCGGGGGGCAGTGGTATGGGACACGGGAGGAGTCCTGTAGAGCAGTAGAGGCACGCCGACGAGTTCGGAGGCGCTCACGATGTGAGGATGCGCGGCCTCCAGAAGACAGGGGCGCCAATTTATATACCTGTTTGGATAACACAGTTAGTGATGTGTATGTTAGTGGTGCTTGAAACATGAATCCCATCAGTGTTTGGGCTCGTTCTCGGTGCAGAGATCACTAGGTTAGAGACCCGGACATTTGAACA
Source organism: Colocasia esculenta (assembly GCA_014218235.1). Taxonomy (NCBI): domain Eukaryota; kingdom Viridiplantae; phylum Streptophyta; class Magnoliopsida; order Alismatales; family Araceae; genus Colocasia; species Colocasia esculenta. The sequence goes on from JACBKR010001264.1 coordinate 581,335, forward strand.
ACGCTGAAAGGCGACATGCATCTGCTGGCTATCTTTAAACTTGTGGTTGTGTACGTCCAGATTGTTACACGAGTGAAAAGTCACCGCTTGCAAATTAATCGAGTAACCGACAGAAAAGTGGCCGCTACAGGGTCGGGCGGGTGGTGGTCCGCTTGCAGGGGTATGCACGGACGGGCGGTGGCTGCTGCAGGGTCGGACGGGAGGTGGCCCACTTGCAGGGGTATGCACGGGCGGACGTGGCCACTGCAGGGTCGGGTGGGCGGTGGCCTGTGCGCGGCCGGCGCGGGAGGAGTCCTGTAGAGCAGTAGAGGCACGTCGGCGAGCTCGTGGGCGCTCACGATGCGAGGATGCGCGGCCTCAGCAGGCAGGGGCGCCGGTGCTGCTGCGCGGGTGGGCGGTGGCCGCTGCAGGGTCGGGCGGGTGGGGTGCGCTGCAGGGTCGGGCGGGCGGAGGCCTGTGCGCGGCCGGGTGCTTGGGCAGGCAGCGCCGGGTGTGCGTCGTGGCCGGTGCTGTTGCTTCGTGCCGGTGCTGCGACAGGCAGAGATCAGGGATAAAGAAAGAAGAAGAAGGGAAGAAGATGGTGGAAGCTGCGAGCAAGGGGAAGTGGGTGGGTAGGTTTCTGCAGTCGCATCATATGGGAGAGTGAGATTTAAAAGATTGGACAAGTGAGGGCTGTCAGGTGTTGCGACTTTGACAATTCGAGAACGATGACAGAAGTGAATGGCGGTAGCAGCGTCGCGTGAGATCATGATGAACTTTGGGCAGAGTAATATTTTTTTCCCAACAACACTGATATTTAAAAATTAAAAACGAAAGATCATATTTTAAAGTAGTGTTCCATGTGTGTAATGTTATTTTAAATTTTATTTTAATATATAATCTTTGTTTTAATTTTATTATTCATTTTAAAAATTGCAACTCGTATTTATTGTGTTTAATTTATTTTTTATAGTGATAAATTGCATGTGATCATCTAATATTTTAATTTTTTATGTGATTTTATTTTGTAATTCGATAGTATATATATTATCTCAATTGTTATTGTCTTTATTTTTTTCTCGTAGTGATGGATAGACACAGTTACTCTTTTACACTAAGAGCAGAAAATCTCATGTATATCAATCTACATGTATTCGAAAGAAAGATTTTCTTCTCGACATCAATCGGCGGAAGAAGGTTGCTTTTGATCAACAAAGAATAGATAAAATAAAAAGTTGTTAAATGAAGAGGAGTGCCAAGAATTAAAATGTGGTAAAGGACTGACTATTGCCGCCCAAGATGAAAGAGGGAGAAGATATTATTTTCGGTTACGTCATAGTTGGAGAGGTCAAATATACATGTTCACTGGATTTGGATGGTCAAAATTTGTGAAAATAAATTGTATTAAGGAGGGAGATATTCTTAAAATAATGTCATCCCGTTATATTTTTTTTTACAAATATTTATTTCTACTATATCTTCAACTACACTACACGCGCGTAGCGCGTTTATTTGACTAGTATATAGTATAGATGTCAAGAACATGGCAGAAATATCTTTCCCATGAAAAATTGTAGAAAGATGTGTGAGAAAATATTGCAAATAAACCCATGATCAAGGAAAAATCACAAATTTATCCCCAAAGGGCGGAAAATCTGTCAAGTTTAGAGGAGATTTGAAATCTTCCAAATTTGGGGAGCTCTGAAATCCAGAAGGGTTAAGAACTTGGAGATCTCCTTGAGGGCGGGAAGTCAAGTTTGTGTGTTTGCCTTCTACAAGAAGAGAAAGTCACCATGTCTGTGCCATGGATGAAGGCTAGTATGCGTTCTTCACAAGCTCATGGGATGAAAGAAAAGTTAATTTTCTGAGACATAACTTCAGCTTAAGTTGAACTTTTTACATGAAATGGCAAACTGCAATTGTACTTGAAAAATTACATGTATGTCTAGAAAAAGTCATAAAATACAGAAAAATGACATGTTCTGAATGGTGTGATATCAAATACACGTTGTGTACCACCCCTATGTTCAGAGAATATCCTGTTCAACAAAAAATTGTAGAAAAATCCCTCCGCTGTCTGACAATTGTAGAAGTACCACCATGACAGAAAAATTGCAGAAATACTTTTGTTTAGGGGAATATCACATATAAGCCCCCCAGAGTTACGGAAGTTGCAGATATACCCCTGTGTCTGGGAAAATTACAAAAATGTCCCCAGAGGGCAGAAAATTACAAATCAATCCTCCTGTTGTCCGAAAATTACAGAAATGTCCCATGTTAAGGGAAAATTCTAAAAATGTCCCTGTTTGAAGGGAAATTTCAAAAATACCCCCATGTTAAAGAAAAATTCCTGAAATGTACCTATTTGAGGGAAAATTCTAAAAATACCCTTGGAAGGCAGAAAATTGTAAATCAGTCCTACTGCTGTCTGAAAATTGCAGAAAAATCTTTGTGTCAGGGAAAATTGCTAAGATATCCCTGGATTAAGGAAAATTGTAGAAATACCATCTGAAAGGGCAAAATTACAAAAATACCCTCCAAAGGGTGAAAAGTGCAAAAATGTCATAAAAAGACAGAAATTACCAAAACATCTTTAAAAGGGAAAATTACAGAAATATCTAAGTCTGGAAAATTACAAAAATACCCTTGGAGAGTAGAAATTGCAGAAATATCCCTCAAAAGTAGAGGTGTAAACGATCCGAGTCGAGCCGAGTTATACTCTGCTCGAATTCGAACTCGTTTACATTTGACGAGCTCGAACTCGGCTCGAAACTCGTCGAGCTTCTTCAACTAATGCTCGAACTCGGCTCGTTACAAATTTGCCCAACTCGAACTCGACTCGTCGAGAACTCGTTTATGTAATCGAGCTCGAACTCGATTTCGAGTCCGAACATAAACTCAACAACTCGTTAATGTAATCGAGCTCGAACCCGATTTCGAGTCCGAACACAAACTCAAATATTCGTATTCGAGTTCAGACAAACTCAAAATCAAATTAATAATTAAATATTTTGATAAATTATTATTTTTAAAATATTTAAACGTGCTCATCGCTCGCTAGCCAAGATGACTTTTTTTTATTAATATTTGAAGGCAAATAGAGCAAGGAAGACCGGTGGTAACGGGGGTTCTTTATAGGCAACCCAGCCCCGCCAACAGTTGTCCCAGCCGATATGGACTAAACAAGGGACAGAGACACTGAGACAGGGATGCAGGGTCTGGCCGAGTGGCCGTGTGTGAGCGGGGTGGGCATTGGAGCAGGGGGTGGGTGGCCGGATGTTGAAGATTTGGGTGGGTGGGTGGCATCTGGCATGAGGCATCGCCGGGAAGCAATGGCGAGCCAGGGATGGCCGGCGGGAGGAGGAAGAAGGCAGGCACACGGCAGCCGGGCGCGCGATGAGGCCGGCGTGGGCAGCGCCGTGCAGGGGTGGGGCGCGGTGCAGGGGTGGTCCCCCGTGGTCGCCGGCCACTCCTGCTCCGCGACCTCCACGAGCTTGTCCATCTCAGGCGGCGGCGGAGGGGACGGGGCCGGCTCGCGGTGCTGTCTGAAGAAGGGGTGGCGACAGGCACACAGTGCACGGGCCGTGGGATGAAGAAGATGAGCCCCAGTTGCCCAGGGACCTTGAAGAATTCAGATTTGCATAAATACCATTTGTTCTTAAGATTTTATTAAAATTAGATTATCTATGTATACTTTATTTATATGATTTGTGCATGTATCTTCTACTATTTAGTCTTTTATATTTAAGTTTTCATAAAAATTACATACTTTAATAACAACTATATAAAAAAACAAATTAACACTTATTTTAATAATACATATTTAAATAAATAGTTAACGAGTATTTAAACAAATTCGTAACGAGTACTTAATCGAACTCTTAACGAGTACTTAATCAAGCTCTTAACGAGTACTTAAACGAGTTGTTCGCGAGTATAATCGAGCCGAGCTCACATGTGTTCAGACTCGGCTCGTTTATGAATCGAGCTTTTTTTTTGTTCAAACTCGGCTCGTTTATCTAATAAACGAGTTGAGTCGAGTTTTTATCGAACCGAGTGTCGAGCTGCTCGCCGAACGTATCGGCTCGTTTACACCCCTACTCAAAAGGTTCCAAACCCAAAGACCTTGAGAGGGAAAATTGCCCAAGTGCTCCCGCTTGTGAGAAAGTCATTCAAGCTATGTTTGAACTTCACGGAAGCCAACAAAATGCCGTCGAAGTTTAGAAATTACAAGAAAGTCTCCTCAAAGGAAGAAGCTATACAAGGTTCACACTATTTACACGACTCGGTGGAGCGGGACCTACGTCATTTCTCTGAAGTGGCATGCGCTCTCTTGAGTCCGGTCTACGAATGGCGAGGGCTTGGGATCGTCAAGAAATGACAAATATACCCATGGAAGGCATGAACTGATTGAAAAGCCCCAAGAAGTCGATAACTGATATAAGATACTCAGAGAAGTCAACAAATGACGGAAATATTCGAGTATGCCAAGGAACGACAGAAGCATCCGGGGAAGTCAATCAATGACGAAAATACCCGGAACTGCTAGGAAAAGCCAAAAATGGTAGAAATGTCCGAGAATGTCAAGAAATGACAAAAAAGACATAGAATGCCAAGAAATGACAGAAGCATCATGGGAAGTCAACAAATGACGAAAATACCCAGAAGTACTCAGAAAAAGCCAAGAAATGGTGGAAATATCTGAGAAAGTCAAGAAATGACAGAAAAAATATAAAATATCTAAGAAATGGCAAAAGTACTCGGGTAAAGTCAACCAATGACGGAAAAGTCCGCGGACTACTCGAAAAAGTCAAGAAATGATGGAAAGAACCTGAAGATATCAGCCGATGACAGAAGATCTAAAAGGCCAAGGAATGACAGAGGTGCCTAGAAATGTCAGAAAATGGCAAGGAGCTCTTGAACAGTCATAGATACAATGTTGTCCAAATCTCCTCCAAGTTTCTTCTTCAAAACACAACATTGGCCAAGTCTTCAACTCTCTGATCGTAGTGACTGATCCTCGCAGAAATACCCTGACATGGGAGGGCTGTAAAATTCCCAGAAAGGGTGAAAGATTGCAGCAAATCCCAAAAGGGGTACAAACTTGCAGAAACCTAACATGACCACTTAAAGGTCTCATCACCATGAAAGGGTGATGACGACCACAAAGCAAATACAACGGGCCGACAGTGATCATCTTGGCGATCCAACGACCCGCTCGTGGTGAAGTTCAAATCCAACGGTCCGATCGTGATGATATTCAAATACAACGATCCGATCGTAATGATATTCAAATCCAACGATCCGATCGTAATGATATTCAATTCCAATGGTCTGATCGTGATGATATTCAAATACAACGATCTGATCGTGATGATATTCAAACCCAACGATCTGATCGTGATGAAATTCAAATCCAATAGTCTGATCGTGGTGAAATTCAAATCCAACAGTCTGATCATGATGATATTCAAATCCAACGATCTGATCGTGATGAAATTCAAATCCAGCGATCTGATCGTGATGAAATTCAATTTAGCGACCTGATTGTGATGAAATTCAAATTCAGCAGTCTGATCATGATAGAAGTAAGTCCAAAAGGGTCCGATAACGACCGAATGAAAATTTGAAGACCGATTACATAATCGGGACCATTTGTAAAGGTCTTGAAAGACCAATTGTATTTCAAATTACATGTGTATAAGCAATGAATACTTCAAATTTCTTTGCAAGAGCATATCTCCATGAAGGACGATCATCAAGATCAATAGTGTCACAACGAATAGAGACAAAAGATGTTCTTTGACAAAGAATCAAAGGTGTTCGAGGTCACCTCGATGTAAATTAACATCGACTTCGGTCGGTGGGGAAATGTCCAGCACACGACACCCAAATCGCCTGATAAATGAATGAAATTTGTCTGTTCTAACAGACTGTCATGCCCCCAAATAAAAATCTACAATTTATCTTTTTCTTCTAAAAGATAAAGATAAGAAAATTCCGCATGTTAAAAACAGGCCTATAACCTTAGGGCTTATCCAAAACACAAACATACGCACACACACAAAACCCCCCGCCCCCCCCCCCCCCCCCCAAAAAAAAAACAAAGAATTTCCAGCGAGATTTATTTTCCTTCCTGACAATGGCACAGTACAGGACGCTCATATAAGATCATGTTTAACATCTCAGCATTGTTGCTGCATTGACAATACTAAAATTGACATGTTGGTTCTTGGTTGCCAATGCTAGAACAGGCATGTTTGCATGCTGACGCTATTGTTTCAGGCAGAGTTATGACAAAAAGACAAATTTCCCGGTGATCGTATAGCTATCATAACAATTAGGAGAAGGATAAACAGCAGCATGGAAGCTGTTAAGATTATGGTAAGACATCGATATTTGTGGAGACTAATCAGCAATGGTAAAAGACCCGGAGGACTAGTTATTATGCTCGCATCAACATGCACATGTTTCTTCTTCATCGATGTGCTTATTCCATATTCTTTGGGTTCTCGACGCTCCCATGATCCATGTTTGGTGCCTCAAAAGTCAATTAATGTGGATAAAATGGAAACACAAGTATACTGATTTTTGTAAGAAATTCACAGCCTCGGCACATGCTAACTACTGAAACGGTTCATAGGCTAGAGATTGTAACACCGGACAGCGGCATCCCCAAATAATTTCTCCTCGATCAAATGTAAAATGTCCATTATCTGAAATAAAATCGTAAATCGCCTCAGTTTTCCAAAAACTAGCACCAAAAATTTGAAATGAATTCTGCTAAAAACATTATAGAATGACAGTGACAATCCTATATACTATGCTCAGTGATATGCAAGGCATATGAAGAAGTCAGGGATAGGAAGAAAAGACATCAAAAGCACAGTTGACATCTAAAGTATATATCATCAGAGTCTGTCCTCCATGTTACTTATTTACAAAAGGGGTTGTGAGCCATTTATGTTGTTTTTTTCTTGAATATATTTCCTAATTGTTATAAATATTTCTATTTGACTTAATATTCTTTTCTCTTTCATCCCTATTTTTTTTTTAATCATAAGCATGACCATCCACGAAATCCCCAAGTGATAGATGTTACAGAGCAAGATCCTGAATAAAATTTGTGTTTTCAATTTTTGAAGCTGTTGATCTAGGACTGACTACGTTTACCCCCCAATTGACTGACAAGGGAAATCTGATAATATCTGGACCAAAATCAGACATCGCCAACTAATTTATCAAACCCAATTTGGTTTTCTGTGACATGATGTTCCATGCTTCAGGTAAAATGAAACAAAATAAGCTATTGCAGAATCCTATAATCAAATGATTCCCAGCAAAAGGATTCTAATGAAGTGTTGGTCATCACGTTGTGGAACAAATATTGCTGCTTCTGTTTTCATTCAGTTAACAAAATAAGGATATCATTATCCATAATATATCATGGTGTAGCAAGAAAAGATATATACAAATCAAAATCCAAAAAAAATGGAGTTGTCCTCAGGAAACAAACAAGTTTCTAGGTACGAGACCTTACCCCACGATAATACCGTAGAACAGGAGAATAATGATCCAATGTTATGTACATCTTCTCAAGAAGGCCAAGAAGTGCATCTACTTCATCCCCCAGCACATCCACCTAAATTTCAGCAAATTTAATAAAAGTTTACCTTGCAAATCAATTCTGTGCAGTTTTTTCTTTCTCAAGTTCAAATAAAATAACAACAAAATGATGAAACATTGTGTTGAAAGATGACTAATACGACAATTTCTTCAAATGTTAGTTTATCACAGAAAACATGGGAATTGAATGTTCCTACGAAAGATCTTGTGTTCAGCTCAAGACATCATAGATTAAACTCCAAACTTCATAGATCTGAAACGTGAATGAACATGACATGAGATCAACAAGTAATAGGATATGTAAGTACTAGATTTACTCTGACAATAATATTATTTTCTGATGCAGAGGTCCTCATAAACAAAATAAGAATGAAGATGGTGGAAATTTGGTCCACCACATGATCAACTCAGATATCCTAGGGTAGAAAGGAGGTGAGGAGTTAGCATTTAGTTGCCAAGTTGCAATGAATGAAGAAACAAAGATATTGAAGCTCTGTTCATGGATGTTCCACAGTGAAGGTAGAGACTGAAAGAAAATTTTCAAAAACACCTTTGTCAGTCACCAATACAGGAGCTAGGTGTCTCATGTACTGTCAACGATATCCATGCATCCATACAATTTCTCAAGCTAGTGCAAAACGTTACTTGACTTCTTCCACACAAAAATGAAATAGATGATAGACATATATAAAGTGAGACCAATAGGGACACATGAAATCAGGAGTATAGAACCTTGACATAGCACAATTAAGCAGGTAACTTAAATCTATCCAATTTTTCCTAAAAGATCAAAGAAAATATGCCAGCCAAACCTCAGCTTCAGCAGTTTGGAGATTATAACATCTCCTAGTAAAAGCCTTTCGGAAAAGCAACTCTGCTTTCTTTAGTGAGGATGCTTGTTGAACAAGGAGATTCAGTTGGCAGTTCAATCCTTCCAACCTGTGAAGTTGTCAGTTAGTGTCTGACACAATTTTGGGTTCTATGGAAGCTTGAAAATATAATAAAGAGCAGAATGGAGGTGAAAGACAATTAAAAATCAAGTGAAATGCGTACTACCCATCTGGATGGGTAATACTCACCCAGAATCTATTTGTAACACGGGTACTTTTATTACCCATCCAGACAGGTAGTAAGCATTTCTCAAAAATCAATCTTCATGTTCATTTCCAAGATACAGATAAAAATCACTATGCCTCCTCCAAGTTTCTGCCATTTAATTTCTCAGGAAAAAATTCATAAAGATTTTGTGTAAGGATCTTATACGGTGTCATAGTAGCATCAATTTGCACAAGAAAAAACATAGACTTTCATATACTGAACATTGTTTAAAAAGTGGTGCCTAGGCTTAAGCCTCGAGGTGAGGCACTCTAAAAATGCCTTGAGGCATGCACCTTAGGCCACTTGCCAGAGGCTTACACCTTTTGTCACTTGAATCCTGAATCAATCTACCAAAAACACCATCATCCATATGATCTGAAGGATCAAACAATGAAAAAAATGGAAGTTTATATAGCTAGAAGAATAACACTGGTGCCCTAGTCTATAGCATGACTAATGTTCATCAAAACTATTGGTTTTTGGTAAGTGACTATAAGTGGGATGCAGGATAACATGCTGCTAAATCTATATGACAAGGTTCACAGTTATTGACCAGAATTATTCCTAAAAGGTAGGCACTTACAACCTGTTCTAAGTTCAGGTACAGGGGCAGCAAGATGATGCAAACTTCAGAAGACTTTCACCTATCTAATAGAGCATGTTTCATCAAGAGTTATTTTTTGTACATCAAAGTCAATTGGTTGAAAAGAAGAAAATGAAGTCATTTTGTTGGCCATCTTTATTTTTTGTCCATAATCACAAATCACGGGTTTATCTGTTCTGCATTTGGTACTTGTACATATGGGTTCAAACTTATAATGTAGTTACACATCTAGAGACATTATAGACTATGACAATGATCAGAAATAGAGTTCAGAATAGGAGGAGAAGGATCTCCTTAAAATAACTACCTTAACATACTTGCTTTGGTTTTCTCGTACACCACTAGCTCAAGATCTACGAAATTGCGTGAGAAGTCTGTAAGATGTGCTACTGCAAGCTGTATCTCATTACAACCTTCTTCTCTGTTCCTTATGTGGATATATGAAGCTTGTTCTTTATCTTGTTCAGATTTATCAGCTGCATACTTTTTTTCTTCAACCAATCCTCCCACATATGCTCCAGGCTCTCTAAGCACATATTGTATCTCATTACAACCTTCTCCACCATTCTTTATGTGCAGGCATGAAGATTGTTCTTTATCTTGTTCAAACTTATCATCCACATCGTCTTTATCTTCAAGTGATCCTCCTGCATCTGATCCAAGCTCTTTAAGTTGCATTCTGTTCTTTGTTAACTGCTGCAGGGCCTTCTCTAGTTTGGTCCTCACGGAAGAAAATACCTCGTCGTCGTCGTCATCATCATCATCTTCATGCTCTTTTCCTTCAAGTGATTTTCCCATATCTGATTCTAGGTCTCTGAATTGCGCATTGCTTTTGGTTAACTGCTGTAGGGCCTTCTCAGACTTACTGTTCACTGAAGAAAATGCCTCCTCCTCCTCCTCCTCTTCATCATCATCATCATCTGCAAACTCTTTTTCTTCAAATGACCCTCCCACCTCTGATCCAAGATCTCTATGTTGCACTTTGTTCTTAGTTAACTGCTGCAGGGCCTTCTCTAATTTACTCACTGAAGAAAATGTCTCATCATCATCATCACCATCATTTGAACCCTCTTTTTCTTGAAGTGTTCCTCCCACATTTGTTTCAAGCTCACTAAGTTGCATTTTGTTCTTAGTTAACTGCTGCAAGGCCTTCTCTAGTTTACTCTTCACTGAAGAAAATGCCTCATCATCATCATCATTATCATCATTTACATGCTCCTTTTCTCCAAATGATCCTCCCATGTCTGGTCCAAGTTCTGTAAGTTGCAATTTGTTCTTAGTCAACTGCTGTGGGGCATTTTCAAGTTTACTCCCCATTGAAGAAAATGCATCATCATAATCATCATCATCATCTGCACGCTCTTTTTCTTCAAGTAATCCTTCCGCATCTGATCCAAGCTCTCTAAGTTGCAATTTATTCATAGTTAACTGCTGCAGGGCCTTCTCTAGTTTACTCCTCACTGAAGAGAATGCCTCATTATCTTCATCATCATCATCAAAGTCTACAGCTTCAGTGTGGGTCGCACTCTGTTCAGAAGCCAATTGAGAGTTCCATACAAGATGCATTTGTGGCTCCACAATTTCAGACTTCGGATGGGACAGTAAATCTTCAACTTCAAAAGACAGAGATATCTTATCTGCCACTTCGACTATATCTTCACCAATATATGGACCTTGAAAGAAAATGGTGCAACATGATGAGTTTTCCTCAGTATGCTTTTTGGAGCCAAGACCAGCAGCATTATTTCTGACTTTAATTAAATCACTAAATACAATTTGATCCCTTTCTTCATTAAAAGCTCTTTCAGAGTCACAATCTTCTATTCTATGATTCCTTTCTTTCATAATCTCATTGAAAATTAGCCTACATAGATCCTCCCGGAAAAGGGTCTCTAAGTTATAGTCAATGAACTCAAGGTACAGTTCTCTTACAAAAACATTAAAAAAGATTGCATTTGTCTCTTCTAAAACAATGCTCTTTAAAAATGAATCATCTCTGTCATCCTTCAAATATCTGGTCTCCTCATAAACATCTGCAGCCACTGAATATAAAGTCATTTCCTTGCTGCGTGGAGCAGTTGATGGATAAATAGCTGCACTCACTTTATCCGTTGATTCACTTCTTGACAAATTATCCTGAAGAGCAAATGTATTCATCTCATTGACACTCTGAAGGTCATCAAAAGCTACATGTAGCTTGGAACTCTCTTCCATAAAGCATTCCAATTTTAAGATGATTTCAGTGAGCTTTGTTTTCATATGACAAAGTTCTCTAGAATTTTGGAAAAATGGAAACCCCTTTTCGACAGCCCTCAGCCATGTTGCCTCCTGTGTCTTCCTCGAAAATCTGGACTCATGATTTCTCTCAACCTTGTAGTCAAAGTGATTAAGGTGACTGGTTGAATTTTCTTTTGCAATATCTTCTGAGTGACTGGCTGGATCAATGGAGCTAGCAGTTTCCAGCTTCCCGTCAAGTTGAATAGACAGTTGTTCCAAATTATGACACAATGTAGCAAACCATTTCATTAAAGATGACCAACTTATGTCCAAAAATGCTGGGGGAATATTTTCCGATTCCCCAAAATGCATTGATCGACAACTCTCCTCAACATCTCTCAGAAAATTCTCAACAATTACATTGAGTGTTTCTTTTTCAAATGTCCAGAGCAGCTGTTGTTCATCCATATCTGCCCTAGACAAATAAATTGCCTCATCTGCAGTTTCAAAAGCAAGGACCAGTCTTCCTGTTAGAATAGTCATCTCCAGACTCAGTTGTTTAAATAATTTATCTAAATCCGTCTTCAATGTACATCTCAAGATCTCTGCATCCGAGTTCTGCTCAGCTTCATGATGCTGGACTGCTTTGCCTCCATCAGTCTCCATGCATTCCATTTCACTAACACCATTCTTAATGGAGAAATCAGAGGATCCCTCTTCTTTCGTGCTTTCCAACGTAGCTTCTGAAATCTCCATCTTGGAAGAATAACAGATGCCGAGCTTCTCAATCAAATCTGTTATATGAGTTTGTGCCTCCATTAACTTAGATGAGAGATCCTCTATGTGCTGAATGATAAACGTTCTCAACTCACCTAATGCAACATTGACCTCCTCAATCATCCCCTCACCAGCCCCGTCGTCGAGGGTTGTTCCTTCCGGTACTCCGGCTTGCCTCGCTCTTTCGAGCTCAAGAGACGTGCGCAGGGAACGCAACTCCTTGTCCTTGGACTCCAGCGCCCGCCGAAGGTCCGACTCACTCTGGTTCATGTCTTCCAACTCCATCTCCTTCTCGGCGATGGCCGACTCTGTTTCCTCCAGCCGGCTCCGGAGCCGGTCTCTGGTCACCCGCAGGTCCCCCACCAGCCTCTCCCGCTCGTCGTCGCTCTTCACCACGCAAGCGTCCATCTCCTCCTGCAGGTACTTGAGGCACCACTCCAGCTGCATGATGGCCAGCCCGCAAAACCTGGACTTGTCATTGAGGCATTCCAGGCCGCCCTCCTTGGAGCTGAGGATCCGCTCGTAGGCTTCCTCCATGGCGGAATTGACGATGCTCACCATGATCGAGTCGCCAATCATCCCAGACACCCGCAAGCTGCAGTTGAGACCCTCCAGCAGCTCTTCCATCCGCCTCCCTTCGAATCCTCACTCACCCGCAAATCCGGCAACAAAAGGAGGAGAAAGAAGAGCGCAGAAGACCCAACGCCACCGCCTCCTTCAAGAACAAACAGAAGAAGACATCCGCCACAGCTGTCCAACGCCCAGAATCTACAAACAGGATCAATCCGGAACTGCAAGAGGTCAGCCCAGCAGAAGCAGCACCTGAAAGAAGAAGAGAAGAAAGAAGACAAAGCTCTTCTGTAGAAGGGGGAGTGAAAAAAGGACGAGACGGGCCTCTCCGACCGAGTCCCCCAGCCTCTGCCCACGCTCGCCGCGTTAGCGGAAGCGTGGGAGCGCTCCCACCTCCGCGATCCGGCGCTGCCAACGGTCGAAAACGGCATGGCGTGGCTGGTTACCGCGCTCTTGCCGAGTTCTCTCAGCACGCAGAAGGCGGGGGCCGGGCGGAGTGCCTTGAGAACAGGGAGGGGGATCTCGAACAGTCGAATCCCAACTTTTTCATATATGTCCCCGTTAAATGCAAAACTTTTAATATACCTTATATTTTCGTATATACTCTCTATGTAATTTAAGCGATAGTTTTGGTTTGTTAACCTAAAATTTCTCTCTCTTCCCCTGAGACCGAGAGCTCACTGATGAAAAGTGACCATGCGCGATGTCCAATTCATGTGCAAGATTGCATGTACATACACGGATTTAAGACAAATCTTTGTGCAATTTTACTTCTATGAGAGGTATATAAGGAAAAGATATATTCGTGTCCTAAACTTTTTGATCTCCGGAACTATTCAATATAAACAGTGTTTAATCATTATTATTATTATTTTATAATAAAATGTTAAGAGCCTAATTGACTCGAACCGGACCGTTACCGGTACTGTATCATCCCATGCAAAATTCGGTTCGTTCCAATGTATTGGTTCGGCCAACCTTACTTTAGACTAAATACTAGAATGGTTACGATGAAATATCATACGATGATTTCAGAATAAAAAAAATAATATTCAATTTGATATGAAATTTCCCTTTTCTAAGTGTTGATACTTGAATTTGACATTTTATCATTGGATGAAAACATTAAAAAAAAGAAAGAAGAGATCAAGAAGAAGCTCGACTTTATCCCAAAAACACTGGCTTCAGGAGTCTATGGTTGGCCAGATCAGTGCGATCATATCGTGCCAGAGTCATATCGAGATTTTGGGCACAACTCGGCACGGTACATAAGAACAATATTATTTTTTATTTAAAAAAAAACTATTTAAAAGATTTGAGACATATCAGTGTGATACGTAACCATGCCAACACAAATCCAACATCGTTGGGTCATGCGATACACCTAACCATGTTCAAGACAAGCATCACAAAAAGGTTAAATTGGTAGAATTCAATTCACAAAGTGAAGCACCTGAATTACAAGTCCCTAGCTAGGTATAATCACAATACTTTGTCGGATTTAAGAGACATTAAAAATCTCCGTGACTGAAACAAGCGACAATATAGTCATCAACATGGATTCGGCAAAAAACTTTCAGACATACTTCATCTGAAAAGGTTTCATAAACAGAGAGATGTATTACATACAGGGATCCTTCCCCAATTACGAGCATAAGATGGGTTGTCAATAGGGGTGTTCGATTCTCGGTTCAACCCGAGAAACCGAACCGAACCGAACCGTTCGGTTCGATTCGGTTCAACTAGTTACATTTCGGGTCAATGAATCGAATCAAACCGCTTTAATAGGAAATGGGTCGGTTCGGTTTTTTCTTACAAAAAATCGAGCCGAACCGATAGAACCGAAATAACCCTAAAATCTCCTTTGGCCTTTGCTACGCATACCTTCCCTGAATCCCTAATCCCTCCCGGCTCCCAGAGTCCCAGATCTGGCTCTCCTCTTTGCTGCGCAGCGGAGTGTGGGACTCGCCGAGCAGGCGAGCAGGCGAGCATCTTCGGCCAGGGTGGTTGTCGCCATCCGTGGAGTCAGGCGAGCAGGCGAGCATCTTCGGCCATCCGTGGTTGTCGCCATCCGTGGAGTCAGGCGAGCAGGCGAGCATCTTCGGCGAGCAGGCGAGCATCTTCGGCCAGGCGATCCTCAAGTTCCGGTAGGGTTATCCCGCTGTTTCGCCTAACTATTCTGTGAATGGAAGTAGAAAGGGATGTCTATTTTTTAGGTTACTGTGGTGCGTGTCCCATGGTCTGTTTTGATGGAAGTGATTGTATTTTTATGTATTTGAGTATCTAAATGAAGATGGACCTTTAAGATTAGAACCATAATAACTATGCATTACCTTTGCTTTTCTGCTTGCTATTGACATCCAGATATTTCCGATGTAGGCTTCTTGCCAGAACAATGGGACATTAGACATGGGTTATGAAAGAGCAGTTAGCAGTTAGCAGCAAATTTTTTAAGGAATGAGCTCTTGGGTGTCATGGCCCTTGTTCCACTTGTGATATGCAGATGAATGGCTGGCAGATTGCTTTTTTGCCAGTAAGAGGAAGGTCACTTGTGATGAAGTACTGTTCATTAAGCAGTGCCAGGTCCATTGTCATGTGATTGGTTGTGGTATGTTGAGATTGTGAAATGAATGAGGGAAAAAATGGAACAACTACACAAGTTAGATGGACATAGAGTGACTGTAAATGACAATATATTATATATGTACCTAAGGTTAAATTTATGGTTTGTATGAACATTGATTAGGTGCATGATCATGCTTTATATGCATGAAGATTTTTGCTCGTATATGTAAGTGATATTGGATTTTCAAGATTAACTGTATGATGTTGTGTGGATCCTAGTTTGTTCTCTCCACATTAAAATGGATGATGAACGGAGTCTCTGCATTGAACAAAAAGATTCCATCTCCAGTTTCTTGGTGATTTGTTATTATTTTTGGTGCAAGTTCAGATCCTAATGTTGCTACTCAAACTCAAACAAGTTCATCAAGAGTAAAGAGGAAAACCGCAAATTTAAGATCAAATGTGTGGGAGCATTTTACAAAGATTGAAGGAGAGAATAAGTGTCAGTGCAATTACTGTGGTATTATTTATAGTTGTGATCCAGTCACTTGTGGCACTAGCACACTTCGAACGCATCTAAATGTAAGATGCAAGAAATATCCCTTCAGTGGAGCTGTAAGCAAGCAAGTACAAGTTAGTCCTCATAGCCCTTTAGTTGGCGAAGGAACAGAGGGAGAGACCAGACATATTGTATCAACTTGGAAATTTGATCAACAACTAGTTAGAAAAGCATTGGCACATATGGTGATTGTTGATGAACTTCCTTTTAAATTTGTTGAGGGGCAAGGGTTTAAACATTTTTGTAGTGTTGCACAACCAAAGTTTCATATTCCTTCAAGAATCACTGTAGCAAGAGATTGTTTTGAAATCTATGTGGAAGAGATGACAAAACTGAAATCTTTTATAAAAAATAATTGCCGAAAAGTTTGCCTTACAACAGACACATGGACTTCATTGCAACGGATCAATTATATGTGTCTAACTGCACACTTTATTGATAATGATTAGAAGTTGAACAAAAAGATCTTAAATTTTTGTCCAATTTCTAGTCATAAAGGTGAGGCTATTGGTAAGGCAATTGAAAAGTGCTTGAACTGTTGGGGTATTGAAAATGTTATGACAATTACTGTTGACAATGCAAGTTCCAATGATGTTGCCATTGCATATTTGAAGAGGAGAATTATAATTGGGAGGGCACTGTCTTGAAAGAAATTCATTCATATGAGGTGTATTGCACATATCATGATTTAGTTGTTAATGATGGTTTGAAATTATCAAATGAGTCTATTGCACGTGTCCGAAATGCTGTGAGATATGTGAGACAATCTCCATCAAGACTTCAAAATTTTAAGTCTTGTGTTGAAGAAGAAAAAATCTGCAGCAAAAGTTTTTATGTCTTGATGTTCCTACAAGGTGGAACTCAACTTTTATGATGTTAGATACAGCACAAAAATTTCAAAAGGCATTTGAGAGATATGAAGAACAAGATCCATTTTTTATAAGTGAACTTAGTGAAGGAGATGGCTTAGGAAAGCCACAAGATGAAGATTGGGAAAAAGTGAGAAATTTGACGAAATTGTTGGAGAATTTTTATGATGTTACTTTGAGAGTTTCTGGGGCACTATATGTTACCTCTAACACATACTTTCATGAGATTAGTAATGTTGATTGTCTCCTAACAGAATAGTGTGGAAGTGATGATTATGTTTTCAGTGATATGGCATTCAAGATGAAACAAAAATGTGATAAATATTGGGGAAATGTAGAAAAGCTTAATCTCATGATGTTTGTTGTTGTGGTTCTTGATCCCCGATATAAATTGGTGTATGTTGATTTTTCAATCTCTCAAATGTATGAGAGTGGTATGGCATTGACATTGAAGAAAAAAGTGAAGACCGTCCTTTATGCTTTGTTTGATGAATACAAAAGTTTGGATGTGAATTCTAGTGGACAACAGGTAGGCACGTTTCAAAGTGCATCTTCAACATCAACTTCTAGTAGACTACATGATGAGCATCCGGCACAAAAAGTATGGTCAGTTATGAGGGATCGATTCCATCAACACATAGCGGAAATGGAAAGTGATGATATGAAATCTGAGTTGGTCAAATACTTGGAAGAAGTGAGAGAAAAAGATGTGGACTCATTTGATATTTTGACTTGGTGGAAAATCAACAGTTCTAGATTTCCTATCATTTCATTGATGGCGCGTGATGTCTTGGCTATTCCTGTCTCTACTGTAGCATCAGAATCTGCATTTAGCACTGGTGGTCGTGTTCTTGATGCATTTAGGAGTTCTCTATCTCCTAAAATAGTAGAAGCGCTAATTTGCACTCAAGATTGGGTTCGGTCATCTAAAGATCGGCTTAGCATTGAAGAGAAATTAGATGAAGTTGAGCAACTAGATGAAGGTAATATTTATTTTCTATCATTTATTTGTTAATTTGGATGAATTTGAGTTTATTAAATATATGGTTTTTTTTTCCAGAACTTTCAGGTGTTACATCAGTGCCTCTAGTTGTTGATATTGCATAAGCTTTATTGGTAAGTATTTCTTGTGTATAATGAAAATTTTCAGAGTTTCTGTGAGAATGTTTACCATTATAGTTTGTGGGTACAGAATTATGGAAAGAAAAGGGAAGAGAAAAATGAAGCATGCATCCATGTGTTCTGCTATGTGTTACAGAGGATATATCATCCTAATTATTCCAATCAGTCAGATGGGTTAAACACAATAATTATTCCAATCAGTCAGCATCTTAATAACTTCAGCTTTTAGCTTTCCCAGGGAAGAATGCTATTGAATAGCCCAGTTCACAGCTCTTCTTAGAATAATCGAAAGCCGAGTTTCATGGTTTCCATGTTGTCATGACTTTGATGTATATATATATATTTTTGGGGAAAGGTCCCAAGATTTTCACATTATGGCTGGCAGTATGTTTACATCGTTCATGTTTTCACTGTTAGATTTGGAGGATCTGCTGCACAGGGTAGTCCAAGGATCTTTTGCATGACTGGAAGCAATTGCAGCTTCCTCTTCCTACCATCTTTTTCCTGGAAGGGTATTACTTAGCTGTTAGAGATTTTCCTCAACTTCCCTGAGTTCTAGGACATTTTTTTTTAAGCTTAATGTAATTTCTGATATTTTCTATGATGGTTCAGAATTCTTTCCTTCTAGCTTCCTTTTATGTTTTCTTAAAGTTTCTAGCGAGAAGGATTTTCTAGTGCTTGGTTCAGTTGCTTTCTCATATCCACATCTTCACATTCCTTACATCTGGCTGTTCCTTTTTTTCCTGAATCTTTTTGTTCATATCATATTATTTATCTCTGATTTCATGTGTAGGTTTCACTTTGACATGTTCAGTTTAATGATCCAAGGAATTGATGTGGCTTTAACCCTCACTCCCCCTTCATGGAGCACCATGTTTGCGTAGTGCTCTCTTTGTTCTGCATATTTCTTTTTGCTTATGCTTTATGAACTTTTTAATACTTTTTAATGAAAACTTAAGATTCCATCCATTTGAACAATAGTTTGGTTGAGTCCTAAGATTCCATCCATTTGAACAATAGTTTGGTTGAGTCCTGACGATATTCCCCTTCACGTTTAAGAACTCATGCTTTTATTAAGACTTTTCTTCCTAATTTATTTTTTCAATATAAATTGTTGGTTCCCATGAGTCTTGCACAAGACAGTCATGAATCACCTAATTTCACAGATTATATTAGTGAAAGATGTGAGTAGAAATAAATATGTCTTGAGCCAGGCAGACCTGCAAGCTAGGACATAATGTTGTTTCTGCCTATTTACCATCACTTGCATGTTGTTGTGCATATTATTACTAAGAAATAAATATGTACATGAAAGTGTGGTCCATTGGGAAGGACTGTGGTAAAAAAGGACAAAGAAAAAAGGTTAGCCTTTTGAATCATGAAATTTTCACTGACTAATCATGCAAGTAAATTGAGGTACTTTTAAAGTTATTTCTCTTGAGAGCTTCCCATCTCTGTGTTAGGATGAGACCATATCTGATAAATTTTCACAGATGCATTTTGTGATTTCTGATAAAACTCCTACATGCAGTGTTAACCGAATTGTGGACATCATGGGATTCAGGAGGCAGGTTGATGTGTTCAATTATCTGGGGGTCCCTCTTAAGGGCAGGCAGAAGCAGAGTCTTGGAAATCTAATATTTATGATGGTGGACTATTTAGTGTGGATGCAATTTTTTTTTATGTAATGTCTTTTGGACTTAGAGAAGTCACGTTATGTATATACTTCTTTTTAAGAAGGTATTTTATGTTTTTTTTGGAGTTTTTATGGATTACATATCCATGTTGCTGTTGAATTCATACTGTTAGAATGCTATTATGTGAATAATTCAAATTATATAATATATATTGTATGTATATATAATATATATATAATAATATTATTATCTATATGTGAACAGTTCAAAAAGAACCCTAGCAGGCCCAAATTGATGATCTCATGTGAACAGTCCAAAAAAAAACACAGCAGGCCCAAACCAACGATGAGCAGCCCCCAAAAAGTGCCCAGCAACTCCAAACCGATGGGTTGAACCGATCCAAACCGAACCAATTCGGTTCGGTTCGGGTCATTACCATCTCGGTTCGGTTCGGATCCTAATAGACTTCGGTTCGGTTCGGGTTGACCCGAAATTGGCCTTAACCCGAACCGAACCGAACCATGAACAGTCCTAGTTGTCAATTACACAGATCAGGCATAAGCCAAAGATAAATCATAGCTCGAGACAAATACATCTAATACATACCGAATCAAAAGTATTCAGACCAGCCAGCTAGCATCCATATCCTGTAATGAGCTCAAAGCTATGACTGGAGCATAAGGTTGTGTTTGATATCCTGTAAGATGGGTTGCCATGAACAGGGTGACTGCAATTTAAAGCTGGAGTTTCAAGGAACATGGATCACTGGTTTTTCATTTCATTGCATGAGCACAGTGTGACCAAGAAAAAGAGAAGAAAGAAAAGAGAAGGACATACATTCACACATCCAATTCACTCGTTGAAACAACTGGGTTTAGAACATGAAAAATACAAACTCTGCATGATCTTTGCAGGCATGTAAATAAAGCCATGTTACATAGTAATTCAAGAGGGCAGCGCCTTTCTTGAGACCAAATCAAAAGATATTCCATTTTCTTGAAGCCTCTCCTGAAGGCTAACTGGACCAAAGACAATCCCTGGTGGGAAAACCCCTCCTCTTGGCAAGTTGGTGCGTTCACCCAAAACAATAAGAGCACACTGAATTAGAATGATAGGAGTGGTCAAGTATCCAATTTCAGGCCCAGAGATTCGAGTGATTATTTCCGTGTCTGGTCTTCTGCCATTCTGTGATGCAAGTCTACCATCACTGTAGCCGTATCCTACAAACCACATCTTGAAAGAAGCACTCCTCACCTCATCCTCTGTTGGACCCGTTTTCCTGAACCAACCAAGTGAGAAGATTTCAGGAAACTTCAGCAGGAGAGATCGTCCAAACGCAGTTATCCCAAACAGCCCAATGAAAAATCCAGTTAACATTATCCTAAGCATTCCCAGCAATGATTTTGTGCCAATTTTCACCCCAAAGTGGGCAGGCTTCACTGCTGACCAGAAATGCTTTCTCTTTTCCACTTGCTCGTTGCTCTCATTGAGACCTTGAAGCCCATTTGGATTCTCTGTTAAAGTTGCAAGTGTCCTTCGGACAACAATGGCATCTGATGAAGGCAATTTTATTGCCCAGAGTCCAACTTCCTTCTGGCGCTCTACCAGTGGTCCTTTGGGAGGTGGGGGCCCGGGAATCTGTAGAGAAATGAAGCCAAACTTGAATTCATCTATATCTACAAGATTGATGCTGCTCTCTTTTGCATTAACTGGAAGATGCTCTATTTATCACAAGAGGAATACATGTATGACAGATGATATGACCCCAAAATCTACATGGCATACAGAAATTTGGAATCTGACTTCTTCTCACACCAAACGAATAAAACAAAGAAAAAAAAACACCATAATACCATGACCTTTAAGTTTTCATAGAATATTGAATCATTCGAATAGCATCGATTATCTTAGGATGAGACTTAAAATATACCATTTGTCACCCCTCACCTAAGGTGGGATTGGGGAAGATAGACTACATCAGCAGCTCCTTTTTCTGAAAATGAAGTGGACCTGAACACAGAGGAGTGAACCATTTCAAGCAGGATCAAAGTTTACAGAAACGGACCAGTTCCTGGACCCGCAGAGGTCGGTTCTGATCCCTATCCTGGTTCCAAGTCCTTTAAGGGCACAGCCAGCTCCAGTCCAGTTTGACTGGTTCTGAGCATCATGACTGGGATAAAATTTGAGGAGGAATGAGGGTAGTGTGTTGTTTATGGGGGAAACATGTCCATGGAGGAGGAAGGTTCATGGGCAAGAATTGTAAGAAACAAACATCTCAGCACTGGATATACTTGGAGTGTCACACCTATCAGCAATTCACCAGTGTCCAGTTGGGAGAAACACTCCTAGAAACCCTATAACATCATTACAGAATAGCAGTAAACATCATCATAGGTTCATAGTCATCATGTCGACCATATTCCAACTTATTCCTGTCAGGAAAGATTGATCACATGCCTACCCCTCCCCTTCCAGTCCCACTGGACTCGTTTCATAACATAACGAGAACAGTGAGAACAAAATATCCATTTTTTTTGTGAACGCGTAGAAGGGGATGTTTCCCGATCTGTAAGAACTGAAACGTGGGCTCAACATGACAAGATCGTTATCACTTTGGCATGATTTCATTTAAGGATTTCTTTAAACCTCTGGGGATGGGATCCTTTTTCTTTAATTCATTGCGGATAACGCGAATCGGGGGATTGCTTTGTGTTTGAATCGAATCTTACCACAGGCCTCGCCCTCTTCGGCCTGGACCTCCTCAGTTCCTGCAACTGCCCCACGCTGGCCACCCCCAGGACCGCCGACTCGTAGGTCCCCAGGTTGCCGACGATCTTCTTGTCCGATTCCAAGCTCAGGTAGGCGTCGATCCAGTTCGGCGCCGCCGGCGCCGTCCACTGCCGCGAGTTGAACATAACTCCCATCTCTGCCGGCACCGAGTCGAACCCGCACGCCGACACAACCAGCGACCCCGCCTCGGCGGCCCTCTCGTGGTACAAAGCCTCCATCCTCTCCATGAACTCCGGCTCCCCGCAGATGTCGAGGTAATCGGCGCCGGCCTCCACGCAGGCGGCCACGACGGGCTCGCCGTAGATGCGGAAGGGGCCGACGCAGTTGAGCACAAGCCTGGCCTGGCGGCAGACGGAGAGGAGGGAGGGCGGGTCGGAGACATCTGCGCGGACGATGGGGAGGGAAGGGGGCGGGGAAGGGGCGGAGGCCCAGCGGAGGGCATCGGCCAGCTTGGCGGGGTTGCGGCCGGCGAGTGCGAGTGTTCGGAGAGGGGAGGAGGAGGGGTTGCCCAGGAACTTGAGGGCTTCGCGCACCACGTACTTGCCGGTGAAGCCGGAGGCGCCGAAGATGACAACGTCGTAGGGCCTGTCACCCGCCTGGTGCCCACATGCCTGCGCCATGTTCGCCGGAATGCGCAGAGACCAGAGTTAATCCCAACGCCGCGAGATCACGTAATGGAGTAGTCCCCGCCGTGCGGACCGACGCACAAGCGAGCGGCGCGAGACACGTGATAGCGCTAAGTTTTGTCGTTTTGTTTATTAAAAAAAGAATTTTTATTTTTAATCCCTACAAATAAATATATTTTCTTTTTGTTGCCTCAAATGTACCTATTATTTTTTAACTCCCCCACAATCTTTGCCTTTGTCCGTATTAGGACCTGCCTTTTGATTCTGTAACTAGACTATAACACTACTCTGGTTAAATTAATTAGACAATAAATTTTTTTTTAACCTAGTTAGTTACATTCCTCTCTCTCTCTCTCTCCTCTCTCTCTCTCTCTCTCTCTCCTCTCCTCTCTCTCTCTCTCTCTCTCTCTCTCTCTCTCTCTCTCTCTCTCTCTCTCTCTCTCTCTCTCTCTCTCTCTCTCGTTGCCCCAGATCGAAACTGGTGGGGGTGGCACCCTCTTAGTCTGATCGTGAGGGAGATGCACATCCTGCCATGAGGTACATCCTGCCGTCTCTATCGCTCACCGAAGGGTATCAGACCTTGCGCCACGGTGGGATGTGTATCTCCCTCGCTCGCAACGACCGTTGAACGGCGAGGGCAAGTACCCTCAACTGTTATCGTAGATCTTAAGGCCTCCCCACAAACACCCTCGGCAGCTCCGCCACCACCCACTCGTATTCTGCCATGGGGAGCGTGATATAGATCTCCCCTCAAATTCCACGTCCACGAGGTACCTCTACTGCGCCGCACCTACTATCGGCCTTGTCACCACGTCAATGTACTCATAGCTGTCGGCAGCCAGACCTCCGCCGCCTCTCTCCCACCTAGACTTGCAGATCTCAGCTTTGTATCCCGTCTCCCTTAGGGACACCATCACCGACCAGAGGAATGTTAATCAGTCCACAATGTTCCCTCCCCAAGACCGCCATTGCTAGCAACTTCGCCCCAGTTAGCATCTTGCCCAGATTGTCGGCAACTTCACCCTCATTCACAGAGACCGAGTGCCCGGTCTAGGTACAGTGGGGTGCCGTCAAGGTCGAGATAGATAACACGATCGATGCTGGCACGGTCGATGCTGTCGGCGATGGTACGATCGATGTCGATGCCGATGTCGAGCAGAGTAGCTATTCTCAAGGAAGAAGATGACAGAGGGGGAGGTATTTTACCATCCGGATTGTTATTTTAGATGGAATATTTTTTAGAATATATATTTTTTAATGTTTGCTTATTAGATGGGCTTTTATGTAAGAGTTAAAAGATTGTGGAGAGTTAAAAGATGAGCAGAGTAGCTATTCTCAAGGAAGAAGATGACGGAGGGGGGGGGTATTTTAACATCCGGATTGTTATTTTTAGATAGAATATTTTTTAGAATATTTATTTTTTTTAATGTTTGCTTATTAGATGGACTTTTATGTAAGAGTTAAAAGATTGTGGAGAGTTAAAAAACAATAGTTATATTTGAGGGATCAAAAGGAAAATACACTTATTTGTAAGGATTAAAAAGAAAAAAAACTCTTAAAAGAAATAAACGAAAATATTTTTTTTATCTATT
This sequence comes from Colocasia esculenta, assembly GCA_014218235.1. Taxonomy (NCBI): domain Eukaryota; kingdom Viridiplantae; phylum Streptophyta; class Magnoliopsida; order Alismatales; family Araceae; genus Colocasia; species Colocasia esculenta. The sequence goes on from JACBKR010001264.1 coordinate 605,966, forward strand.
TTCAAGTGATTCATTGTTGTAAAATTGTAAATAATAGACAAAGAATTAGAGACTCAATTAAAATGTTTAAATAAATTTATTTAGTAAGCACCATTTAAATACGAGGAACGTGTTACTATATTTGGACATAAATTTGTGGTGAGATAGGGCAATTCACCTCAATTAATGCCAATCTCAAAGAGATAGTTAAGCCATAGATTAGTACTGTGATCGACGGTGATTGTCGCTGCTAATCATTGTCGTCACTTTTTGGCAAGGTTGTCGTTCTTTGGCAATTGTCGAGTGACAGTTGCCAAAGAAATGTCAATTTTGCCAAAAAAGACTAGACAGTTGCCAAAGAATGACAACCTTGTCAAAAAAGTGGCGACAATGATTAGCAACGTTAGTAGGGTGATTGGTGCATTACTGACGATGAGTAGAGTTGTGATCGATGATGCTACCATTCAATGACAACAATGATCGAGCGATGACAACGATGAGGGAGAGTGCCACGTCATATCGTGATATGACTCTCCTCTCCTAATAAAATATTGTGTGGATAATTATATGGATTGATGATACTCGTTTCAAATAAATGATAAGTATTTTTCGAAGGAAAAAAAAATCATCCACACACCCCATATTAAACTCAACAAGGCTTAGAAAATACGACACCTCAAACACTCATGTCCTCACAGGCATGCACCTGTGATGTCGGGCAATTAAGACACATGTAATGTTGATATATGCTGGAGACAGTCTCACATCGGATATTTCATGGACTTTCCTCTCCATATAATGGTTGAGTTCTCTCACTTCAATGTCTAGGTTTTGGAGTTGAGACATTAGGCCCATTTCATGGTATCATAGCAGATCATTTATCTTAGGTGTCACACGCTTAGCCATAATACTCATTGCCCACGTGTTAGTGTCTAATGTCGATTGCACGTGCGGGAACATATTGAGGATAGTCCCACATCGAACATCTCGTAGACTTTTCTCTCCATATAATAGTTGGGTCTCCTCACCTCAATGCCTAAATTTTAAGGTTGAGACATTGCGCCCATTTTAGTATGTGTCCTTGGCGGTATTAAAAGAGTGTAGAGGTCAGTTACCTTTTTCACCATTAATTCCATCCTTTCATTATGCTCCATTAGTTTTTGACCCATTTGACTGTGTTTTTTTGGCATATTCGATCAAAATAAATTCTTAAAGATGATTTTTTGGTATTTTTTAAAAATATATTCATGGCACGTATAGAAAAACCCCCTATAACACACGAAACAATCCATTGAAAATATTGGCCAATATGGAAACCTAACCCTGATTCTTTGTTAGGAACTTTTAAGTTCAAATAACCTTTTTCAATGATTTTGAGCTAATCTTCACTTTTAAATTGGTTGGTCTTCACTCTTAACCAAAATTTTCTTTTTCCGTCATGGCATTTAGAGATCTTAATAATCTCTTAAATACTCTCATATGTAGATGACTCCTTTTTCTCCATAATCTATCCATCCCCCTCTGTATGGGATCTGAATTCTCTTTCTTTTCTCAGTTTGAGGATAGTCCCACAACATCTCATAGACTTTTCTCTCTATATAATAGCTGGGTCCCCTCACCTCAATGCCTAAATTTTAAGGTTAAGACATTACCCCCATTTTAGTATGTGTCCTTGGCGGTATTAAAAGAGTGTAGAGGTCAGTTACCTTTTTCACCATTAATTCCTTCCTTTCACTATGCTCCATTAGTTTTTGACCCATTTGACTGTATTTTTTGGCATATTCGATGAAAATAAATTCTTAAAGATGATTTTTTGATATTTTTTAAATATATATTCATGGCACGTACAGAAAAACCCCCTATAACACACAAAACAATCCATTGAAAATACTGGCCAATATGGAAACCTGATAACCCTGATTCTTTGTTAGGAACTTTTAAGTTCAAATAACATTTTTCAATGCTTTTGAGCTAATCTTCACTTTTAAATTGGTTGGTCTTCACTCTTAACCAAAATTTTCTTTTTCTGTCATGGCATTTAGAGATCTTAATAATCTCTTAAATACTCTCATATGTAGAGGACTCTTTTTTCTCCATAATCTATTCATCCTCTGTATGGGATCTGAATTTTCTTTCTTTTCTCAGTTTGTTCATTGTTCTTCGTTGACATCTTGAACACCATTATATAATAATGAGAAATATTTATTATTAGTCTAAATTGGTAACTAATCTTAAGTGAATTATTTGTTAAGTAATTTCATTAGCTGGAGATGAGAGAGAAAGAAAGATCTTACAAAATTCATAATCAATAAAATTAGGTGAAATCAACATACGATCCAAATTCAAAGCTCTTATTTAATTTTCGGTTCATTGACCGGTCAAATTTAATTTTAGATCCACCAATATTAAAACTCCTAATTTTCGGTCCAAAAGTGAGAACTACCGTTAGTTTGCAAGGGTTGGGAGGGCAAAATGTCTCAAATGCCTAGCTATTTGGACGTGTTGATTGATTTTTAGTGGTATTTTTTGATATTTTTGGGTGTTTATATTGACTTTTTTTGGTGTTATCTTTTGATTTTTTTTTTGGTGTTCTACAAATGGGATAGATGACTATTTTTTTGACATTTGTATCTGCAAAACGACATCTTGCTGTTTGGACGTGTTGATTGATTTTTTAGGTGTGGTGCAACATAACTTCAAAGATGGGTCGCGAGAGGTTGGACACACAAAGAGGGGGTCGAAGAAGAAAACTTAGGTCAGACCTGTATATCTCACGGGGTGGAAAGTTTGGTTCACCGCCAAACCAGGGGTACAATAGATTTTTTAGAAGAAAAAAATAAGGGAGAGATAACCGACATGACAAAAAATATAACACTTATTTAAACATTGGACCTAAAACTAATTTTGAATGTATTTTTTAGACAAGAAGTAAAAAATCTCATAAAATTACTTGGCAAACAATCTATCTAAGACTTGTTACCAATCCGCATTGGTAATAAATATTTATCTATAATAATAATAATAGTAGACCACTTATAAAAATGTAACATAGTGCCTCAATTACACGTTAAGAGCCATACTATATACTATATTTTTGTCGACGTAAATAGATTGCTATGGATTATTACATTCATCATCATCATCAGAGTCATATCACATTATTTGGGGTCGATTATATGAATTCTTTTTCGTCACAAATTTCTATCAAGTGTTATTGTGGAAATGGAATTTATTAATTTCCTTAAATCTTTTTAAAAGATTTAAAAAAATCTATTTAAAATTCTTTTAATTCTCATGGCATGAATGCGTATTGCTAATCCAAGTCCCACCGAACACTGCTTGAGTGACAATGACGTGAGATGAATCGGCAATTCGCGCAGCGCGGGCGTGCCAGTCACCGAAGTGACAACCAAATGGTTTGCCTCCGAGAATCGAGGGCTTTAGGTCTATTGTACGCGTCATTTGACTTCGTCAAACGAAAGTGAAGTGTCGGGTCCTAGACCAAAATCCCGCCGTTGCCTAGACGCAACGACGTTAATTACATCCATCTGAGAGGGAAAACCCTTGATTAATCGCCAGATTTAGAAAGCCTCATGACCTGAAGCGGAGACATCCGATAGAGGTGCGAAACGCAATTTAAATTGGAGCCGAGGTACTATTAAGCGAAACGAACGCCTATTCGGACCCGCTTGATCTCTTACTTGGCTGACTACCAAATCTCTTCGCCTATTGATTCGTTTGTTTCTTTTAACACGAAAGACTTTAATTTGGTCCATTGGGTCCATTTGAGAAAGACAGATCAAGGAATGGGGTCTATTTGATCACTCATTGAAAACAATGCCAATTCGATCTTTTGTTGAAAATAATTTCAATTTGAGTCTTTTATCCTGTTGTAAAACAAGAGGTGATCTTTTGTATTTTGATCTCCTGAAAAAGGGTTCAATTTGATCTTTTACTCTTTTGTAAAACATGAGATGGTCCTTTGTTGTTTGTTGCTTGAAAAAGGTTCAATTTGGTCTTTTACTTCTTTTTGAGGCATTTAAAAATATAGGGTGATTAAATTAATCTTTTGTTTCTTTTATCATGGAAAATCTTTCAATTTGTCACTTGGTTCTTTTTGAAACATTTAAAATGAAGTTCTGTTCACGATTCGGCGCAGCTGAGCCATTTGGTAGTCACTTGGCAACCGGGACACACTCGATACAGCGCAGCTCAGGGTCAGCTTCGATTCGGCGTGGCGGACAGCAGAGACTGAGTCGGCGCAGCCCTGCTGAAGTCATAGACATCATTGAATCAGCGTTCGTTTGCAACGTTACCAACTCAATTGGAAGCTAGTGACCTCTTTTAAGGGTTTTGCGCCAACTCAACCCTCGCGGGGAAAATTCGGCAGTATTTCCCCTTATCGTGGTCGATAGGGGGAAAGCGCGGTACTCATCCACCACGAGTGGAGATGGCACCAAAAAAAGAGAGTATACATCGTAGAACGACGTAACTCCAACGGCACATGACCCCGATCCCCAAGTCATGCCTCCGGAGATTCGGGCAAAGTCATGGCCAAACAACCCGCGGAACGGTATGAGTAGCGTGTGGACCCACCCGTCCGGACATAGACATTATATTGTCCAACCCGGGGGTGTGGATGGGTCTTACATTGGTCATTTAACTGTTGATTAGATGGTGTCACATGGAGCAATGATTTTGCTCATGTAACTTCAGCCAACATGATGGTCAGGACGTCGAATCGATGCAGCTCTGCTCTGGTCTTACAAGACTGCCAGAACCAGTGCCAGGCCGAATCGGCGCAGCCGACCACCTGGGCAAGAGATGGAAACCGCCTCTCTCCTAGAACACCCTTGCTCATGGCAGGGATGATATTGGAGTTTGAGATGGCATTGTAACCCATTGCTTGATAAGCTAAACAAGAGGATCTAGGCATCATTTGCCCAACCCCCTTGATTAGCAAATTAAGGCATGGAATGACCGAGATGAAGCTTTCATGAGGACTATTTGATGTTGGTCTGAATGCACATCTAAGTGGGGCTGGAAAACCGCAATGGGGTTGTCTATTGAGAGGGGCGAACCATGCTTGATGGGCTTTTCGAAGAGGGGCTTTTGGAGATGGTATTTAGACAAGGAAATATGAGCATTGCTTGCTCAGTCCCTTGACTATTACCAAGGGCATGCATTAACCGCTATGGGGACTCTTGAAGGACTGTTAGAACAGTGGTGGACTGGTCTTTGCAGGCCCAAAACGATGGGGAACATGGCCTATTGAGGGGAGAGATTTAGCATGCTATACATGCATTAAATGGGGCATGAGGTCCCATGCCCCCATGACCTCATTTATTGGGGTATGGGAGGCTTTTTGGCCTCATGTGAGGTATTAGAGAGGAGAGAGACATACCTCTATGAAGAGGCAATCCCATCCCCGTAACCCCCTCTTACTAAAAAAACTTGAGCCAAAGAAAGAAGAGGAAGGACATGTAATAAATACATGAGGACAAACCATTCACATAAAAAAAGGAGAAGAATGCACAAGATAGTCTATTCTTAAGAGAGGAATCAAAGAAGTACAAAGGAAAATAGAAGGAAGAAGGCTCAACGTGACCCACTTTTCTCCCTTCTCCTTCTCTTTGATGGGACAAGACAAGGCAAGGTAAAAAAGGGAGGGAGAAGACCCACTCTCTCTCTTCTCACTCTTCTCTTTCTCTCTTCACCTTTCTCTTCTTCTCCTCCTTTGCTCTTGCAGGTGGCTTCACGGGAAGCTCTTGGAGGAGAAAAAAACGCAGGAGCTTCTTGGCTTGCTTGGGGAAGAAGAAAAGCCTCTCTCCTCCTTTTTTCAACCCTCCCCCCTTTTCTTTTTCTGCCGTAGGACCCTCTCTCTCTTCTTTTTGCAGCCTTTTAAGTGGTGGTGGAGAAGGGTGATCAGTCTCCTAGGCTCACCTCCCAGCATGGGGTGTTGGGCCCTTTAGATAATGGGTTTCTTTGGGCTTGTTAAATGGGCTTGTGAGTGGTCATTTAAAGGGTCTTGAGGAGTGTTGGGCCAGCCATGGTGAGACCCAACACATACTTTTTTTTGGTGCCGACAGTTATAATCGTGTTTAAACTCAAAAATTCTAAATCATTCCTAATATCATTACTAAATTTAAATAAAAAATTAAAACTATCAACTTAGACGACCAGTCTCAGAATTAAATTTTGTGATTGGTAGTAAGAAGACAAAAGATATGCTGACTAGACACCACAGATAAACATGTTCTTTCCCAATCAATAATGGGCATTGAGATCAATACCACTCAATCAGATCTAATGTGTCACATAAGTTTCCTCTAATGATGGCATGTAGTCCCTTACTCTTAGAACAAACAGTCTATCTAACAAACTAAAGTTCAGTAGGTTGCCTAGAAAATCACATGATACCCAAAATGTTTGAAAGGCCAAATAATTCGCTAAAAGAGACAATTAATTTGATGGTTTTCTCTCAGAATCTCTCTTTGAGTAGATGAAAAAAATTATATCTTAGGTGCAGCCTTCTTCAAATCCATTCTTATTTTGATCATTTTTGTCAAAAAAAATCAAATAAACACACCCATTCAAAAAAATCTATACTATAATGCTAAAACAGAGTTCTATGTTTCTCGCCAAAACTTATTTAGAGACACACGTGTCAGCACCAGATTAATTTTCCTACACTTCTTTTTGAATTTAAATTTGAATTCAAAAATTTTTTACTACCTTTTAATGTCTATGCGCCACTTTTCTTTTTTTTTTTCAAAGTTTGCGTAGCGCCGCTACAGTAATTATTGTAGGGTGCTACATTAATTTCGCTATAGTAATTACTGTAGCGCCGCTACAGTAATTGTAGCGGCGCTACGTAAAGTACTTACTGTAGCGACCCTACAGTTTTTTTCTTTTTATTTTTTATTTTTATTTTAAAAATGATTATGTAATATTATATTTTTCATTTTATAATTTTTTAAAATTTACAAACAAAATTATTATAATATATATATTATTGTGCGATGCGCCCGCGTGTAAGTTGGCCCTCGCTTTTTTTTTTTGAAATGGAGGGCAGCCGACCATGCGCCTGGGCTGCCGCCCTCTTATGTAAAAAAAAAATATAAAATGTTTAAATCTTAAACTTTTTAAATCTTCTTTTGAGTTTTTTTTAAATTTATTTATTTATTTTTAATTTATACAAAAGTCTTTTGTTTTCCGCTAAAATTACTTTCTAACCACGTGGCAAGTAGAGAAACCTCTTATTTAAAATTATTTGTACTCTCTTCTCTCTCCTAAAAATTCTCCCTACATGTAACTATTCAAATTTCTCTCGTCTCTCTCTCTCTCTCTCTCTCTCTCTCTCTCTCTCTCTCTCTCTCTCTCTCTCTCTCTCTCTCTCTCTCTCTCTCTCTCTCTCTCTCTCTCTGTAATTTCTATTCGCTTTTAAAGTTCACCGATTTTTTGCGGTCATGCCGCTTCAATTCTCAAAACAAGAAGTTGTAGGGGCCGCCCCTTCAGACAGTCGCCGCCCGCACGCGCCTCCGCTCTGTCTTCTGCGCTTCCTCCTCCTCCTCCTCCTTCTTATTCTTCTTCTTAGGAATAATACGATGACCGGACGTAGCGCTACAAGAGCGCTACAGTGAAAGACACTTCTTTTTTTTTCTACTTAGTTTTAATTTTTTATTTTAAAATCTGATTGGTAACATTATATTTTCAATTTGTAATTTTTTAAATATAAAAAATAATTATTAAAAAATTATACATACTACTGTGTTCTGGGTCTGAGACCCGAACGATGACCTGCTACTCACCAAACATACTATTGCATTGTTGGCTATCGTAGAAAATGTGATGCACATATGCAGAGTAGTGAAAAGTCTATCTTCATTGTCCAGACAGTGAAAGTTTCTTGTAAAATTTATTATTTAATTATTATTTCATCTTCATATTTTTATAATATTTTATATTAACATAATTATTACACAACAGTAGCTGTTGGGTGCAGTTGAGGTAAAAGATTAAATATTTTATAGTTTTAAATATTTTATAAATATTTAACTATTATTCTTATATTTGACTATTATTTTTATATTTAACTAATATTCATATAATATATCTTTTATTTTTAATATTGTATAAATATTCACCATATATGGCACAAGTGTAGAACTATATTTTTTAATATTTTATTGATAATTTCTCTTTTATCACTATATATATTTCTTATGAATCTTAAGATGTTTTTATAATATATGTTTGTTCTTCTTTTGTTATTTATCATTCTCTAAAAAATATAGAAAAACTTTTAAATATATTAATATATTAAAAATATTTAAATTTAAAATCTTCTCTACGGAGGTCCAACTAATATAATATATATGGGAAAATTAATTGGGGGTCCTTGTCAGAGCCTGGTACTATTTCCTCGTCCCTATCAGAATACCGGTTGATGTAAAGTCCCTGCTTTTCTCCAGGTTTAATTTCCAGTCCCTGCTTTTCAGATGTCACCATTTACGGCCCTCCACACACGATTTCCGTCTCCTTGGCCTCCGTCTCTTTTTCTCATTCCCGTCTTACCCTTCCCTCCTTTTTTCCATCGCCTGTTCCCCAAACGACGCTGACGCTTCGGTGGCCCGTGAACTCTGACCCATGCGAAGTTACTCTTACATACCCTGCCAAGAACTTATACAGCAACCATTGACAGCACTTACAAACCGCCTTTCGAAGGCCCGTGAACCGTTCTTCACACTATAAAAGGAACCCTGGGTCATTCCTATCCTTCATCACAAGCTTCCCTCGCTCTTCTTCTTCCTATCTTTGTTGCTCGTCTTCTTCATCTTTATTTGCAGATGTCTTCATCTAACCGTGCTCCCCAGAGGGATGGCAACACCTGCCTCACCGTGCCACCGTCGCCCCCGGGCTCTACCTTTCCCGGAGACGTACAGCCCCGACTACTGGAACGGATTTTACGTTGGGTGGACGATGGCTTTACAAAAAGCCTCTCGGCTGTACCACCACAAGGGCCTCACCAACATCCTCCCTGACATTGGCCCTAGGGTAGAACACATTCTTCCTCACCTTCACCTCGTCCCTCCCCGGCCCGCTCCTATTCCTCCCCTCCCTCGTCCACCGAGTAATCGGGTTAGGTGTTTAGAATGTCTCCCTCCCCGACCAGTTCCTCCCCTCCCCTCCCATCCCTTCCTACACCTCACCTCACCCCCCTCCCCTCCCCTCCCTCCCTTCTCTGCAATCCTTCTTATTCCTCCCCTCCCCTCCTATCTCTGCTGTCCTTATTTGTCCCCTCCCCTCCGTTTCATTCCAGTGTCCATGCTATTGGGTTACGGAGTTAAGATTGTAACAGTGCTTGTTTATGGAATATAAATATTTTCCTTATATGCAGTCTTCTGTGGGCTTGTATGTGCTATCTATGATGCGTGTACTGTAATACTAACAGGTTCCTCCGAAGCGGTCAAGCTGTACTGCTGGAACTGTAACCCCATAGCATGGACACTGTAATGAAAAAGGGCACATACTGTAACACGGGAACAGGTAATGTAATAAATAGTTGTAGCTTTAGTTCTCGAACTGTAACCTCCTATCATGCAAACTATAAAACATAAAGGTTACGACTGTAACAGCATTCCAACTGTAACCTCATAGCATGCATACTATAATGACAATAGCTAAGTACTGTAAAAGATTTCAACTGATACTGTAATAATGTGTTCTGGAAATGTAACCTCCTATTATGTATACTATAAAAGTATAGGTAAAGACTGTAAGAGGATTCTACACACATTGTAATGAGGTAGGCATAGCTGGGCGCTCAAGCTGTAAGACAGTACTTCTTCAACTGTAACCTAGTATCATTTATACTGTAACAGGAATAGGTAAAGACTGTAACAGTATTCTACACACACTGTAATGAGGTAGGCGTAGCTGGGCGCTCAAGCGTAGACAGTACTTCTTCAACTGTAACGTAGTATCATTTATACTGTAACAGGAATAGGTAAAGACTGTAACAGGATTCTACACACATTGTAATGAGGTAGGCGTAGCTGGGCGCTCAAGCTGTAAGCAGTACTTCTTCAACTGTAACGTATTATCATTTATACTGTAACAGGAATAGGTAAAACTGTAACAGGATTCTACACACACTGTATGAGGTAGGCGTAGCTGGGCGCTCAAGCTGTAAGACAGTACTCTTCAACTGTAACCTAGTATCATTTATACTGTAACAAGAATAGGTAAAGACCATACAACAAGTATCATTACAATGGTTAGGAGTTAGTACGTGCGGCAGTTCTCCTTCAGTTGTAGACGCTATGAACGCCCTTCTCCATTGAAGTACGCTTTGATGAAGTGGAGGCGATTTTTGCTCGCACAATAGGCATGTCATTATGACTGAAGGGCAAATCTTGAATGTCCGTACGTGCTAGACATTCCATGTATTTGCAAGTAAAATTCCGCAGTCGTCTCCCGATCCTTGTTGTGGGCATGGGTCGGGGTAGCGTAGCGGCCATGTAGCTGCATCTATCTGCTTGCCCTTCAGGTATCTTTCAGTTCCTCCACCTGCATAAGAGAATGAACAAAAGAGTTCGAGCACTTAACGTAGATTTCATGTTACTGTTACGTCTGTAACACAAGTGCTCGCGCTCTGTAATGAATGTAAGCATCGTATGGAACACTGGTCACTTACATTTTGTGGAATGTCAGCACGATGTTTGTTTCGTAATGAGTCGTACACGTGGAACTCTTTTTCCTTCATGCGGATGACCAGAAGAGCCCAATGGTTCGTTCCAACGTGCATGGGGGAAGATGACGTCGAATTCATTTGGGGCGCGGTCCAATCTCTTGAAAGCGTTTTCGAAATGTTGTTCCTTGCTCTTATCGTCTCTGCAAGATTGGACATAACCCTTTAAAGCGGCATGCAGATATCCAAAATTCCAAAAAATGTCCAGGTTCTCTTCACGGGGGCGAAACAAGTAAGCGTTGACGTAGCAGTCAATTACGACCGATTCGCTCTCCCTCGCGAACAATAGCTCTCGGATGTCATGAAACGAGAGGAAATTGTCGTATCCCTCCACAGGGCCGTTGAACATTAAATTTCTACAGGTAAGAATTAAGACTGTCATCAGTAATTGGCGAAACTGTAAACATGGTGGACATATACTGTAACATGGTAGACATATATGTAAACATGGTAGACATATACTGTAAACATGGTAGATATATAATGTAAACATCTTTGGTCGAAACTGTAAACATGGTAGACATATAATGTAACACGTACTCATTAATGAAGCACTCATTGAAAAATCGTTCAATCAATGACTTTTCGGCCACTCCTAATGCGTCCCGGGCGACGTAATCACGTCTCTCCTCTTTCTTACCCGTTGGAAGTGTGTCTGTACTCTCTGAGACTCAACAAGGATCGGTTCGCAGTGGACACATTCACTTTCGTGGCTTTGTGGTGCCGAAAATCGTCTGGCTGCGATAGAGTAAGTAAAAAAGGAATGTTCTGTAAAAATATATAATGTAATTGTAACGGACTCGGAACAAACTGTTATGTCTCATGAAGGGTTCTGTAACCGAATGCTCAGCTTATGTAAATTCTGTAAGGGGAAACCATACCGTAAAGATATCTGGTTGTCGTCTTATCCTCGTCCCAGCTGTAACACGTCGGGACAATGATGATGGGGATATCTGACGCCGCTTCCTTTTATTTCCTTCTCTTCCCCCTCCTTCTGCTTCCTGTCCGCCTCCTTCTTCGTCTGCTCCTCCTCCTCCCTCTTCCTCTCCGCCTCCTTCTTCCTCTGCTCCCCTCCTCCCGCCTCCTGTCCGCCTCCTCTTCCTCTGCTCCTCCTCCTCCCGCCTCCTCTCCGCCTCCTTCTTCCTCTGCTCCCTCCCCTCCTCCTTCTTCTTGTCCGCCTCCTTCTTCCTCTGCTCCTCCTCCTCCCGCCTCCGCTCCGCTCCTTCTTCCTCTGCTCCTCCTCCTCCCTCTTCCTCTCCGCCTCCTTCTTCCTCTACTCCTCCTCCTCCTCCGCCTCCTTCTTCCTCTGCTCCTCCTCCTCCCGCCTCCTCTCCGCCTCCTTCTTCCTCTGCTCCTCCTCCTCCTCCTTCTTCCTGTCCGCCTCCTTCTTCCTCTGCCTCCTCCTCCTCCTCCTCCGCCTCCGCCTTCTCCTCCTTCTTCCTCTTCCTCTGGTCCTCCTCCTCCTCCTTTCGCCCCCTCTTTTTCCCCTCCTTCAACTCGGGAATATGCAACTCCTTAAATGACCGCCGCGACCTTGTCTGCACGGATCTCCTCCTGTAACTGAGAACACGAAAGTCTGTTAATGTTTATGAAAGAGAGCTGTAAAATAGAGAACAATCTGTAACTTCGTATATGAAAGACTGTAACAGACAAGGAATGAAACTGTAAGGTAGAGTACAATCGTATTACTAAGTATTGGAATGACTGTAAGAGAGTAGGACTCTAACTGTAAATGAGGAAAGCATCTTCTGTACTACGCAAATGAAACAATGTAACGACACAAAACGTTTACCTGGACGTTGGTAACTCTTCTTTGCCACGGCATGTGATCGTACTGAAGCTGTTGGAGCTCCAATGGCGGTAGGGCTAAATTGCACATTCTGTCTCTGGGGGGGGAATGTTGCCACCGAGGCTGCCGCTGAAATTGTTCCTCCTTCTATTAGCCTTCCATCCATTGACTGGAGGATATTGTTCTGCCGCTGAAATTGTTCCTCCAGTCTATGTAGCCTTCCATCCATCGCAGATTCGAAAACATATGACAACTGGGTCTGGTTTCTACAAATTTGAAAAAGGCATTGCTATCATAGAAGGATCGCGTTCCTATCAGACAAGGGAGAGTTCTGAAGGAAACGATCCCTAACGTATTTTCGAATGATCATCACGGCTACTGTTTTCAGCACATCATGCAGAACTTCAACGACCAATGTGCGGGGAAGTATGCCGCCCCTTTCAAAAATTACTTAGAAAAATTCTCCAGCGCATTGCCTATGCTGTTACTGAACAAGAGTACCAAGACGCAATGACTGCAATGGAGCTTAATTCTACTGAGGCCAAAGAATGGGTGCTCCGAAATGATGTCGAACACTGGTCCCATGCTCTTTTCCAGGGACAAAGGTTCGGCTCTTAAATACATAAGCGATATGTTCTATACATTCTGCCATTTATGTGCTTACAGTTGTAGGGATAATCTATTACAGAACGTGTTAAATAAGGTTACAGTATGTAGTGGACACTTGTTACAGATATTTGATGTTATCCTAATTTCCTTCACATGGCCATACAGGTTTGGTGAATTATACTCTAATTTGGCAGAGTCATTCAACAATTGGATACATGACGCGCGAAGTCTACCAATACTACAATGGTTGACAAAATTAGAGTGCAAATGATGGAAATGGCTGCAAAGAGGAAATTGATGCTGCATTGTGGGATACACCATACTGTCCTAAAGTACAAAAAATCATCGAAAAAAATATTCAAGGAAAGGAGAAGCTTAGCAATCCGTCATTCAGATGGAATCAAATTTGAGGTTGTTGAAAGTATGAAGACGTACGCCGTAGACCTCCATCTACAAACATGCTCCTGTGGACACTGGCAACTTGTCAAGATTCCTTGCAAGCATGCATGCGCAGCAATTGGCAGTAAACAAGGAGGCCGTTACTCATATGTTTCGGCATTTTACAACACAGAAGTGTATAGGGCTGCATATGAAAGAAACATTCAACCTATCCCAACATTTGACATGCCGGATCCGCCTCAACCATCAGAAGTTCTAATCAAGCCACCGACAACAAAAAGGTTGCCAGGAAGACCGAGAAAGAGGAGAATACATTCAAGAGGAGAAGTAGATCATGCATATATTTGTTCACGGTGCAAACAAAACAGGTCACAACCGAAGAACTTGTAGCAACCCACCCCACAATCAATCTGACGGATTTTAAATGTTGTATATTAGTTACAACAGAACGTCGTCCTTATATTCTAATATTACAGTGTATGTAATACATTATTACAGTCTACGCACTACGATGTTACAACTCACTACTACGCTATTACAGTTTCAGTAATACACTTGCACAGTTCGCGCACTTACAATACGTTTTGTTGTACAGTGTACGTAACGAAGTGTTACAGTTTAACTCTAATACTCTTACAGTTAACCTGTGTACCGTATGTTAGATGAAGACATCTCAGAATAAAGAGAAAGAAGACGAGCAAGAAAGATAGGAGGAGGAAGAGCACTGTCTCCTCACGATTTCTGTTACAGTATGTAATAAGATGTTGCAGTTTAAGCACTAGACTCTTACATTTTCAGCAGTACACTCTTACAGTTCGCGCACTACATTCTTACAATTCCAGCACTTACGTATTCTGTTATATTATACGTAATAAAATGTTACAGTTTAAGTACTAAGCTGTTACAGTTCGAGCACTACAGTGTTACACCTAAAGAACAGCCCTGTTACAGTTTGAGTACTACTCTCTTACAGTTCAAGCACTACAGTCTACATACAGTTTTACTTATATGTTATAATCTCTTACAGTCGTTGGTCATGTGATTATAGTATATATGAGGGGATGTTACAGTGTGTATTGGTAACATGTTGAGTTTGCATGATACAGAGCACATACATAAGCACAGAGAAGACTGCATCAAACGAAAATGCTTATCATAAAGAAGCCATGTTACAATAACTCTCTACCTCTACTCTACCGACCACTCGGTAGAGTACGGAGGGGAGGAGGCAGAACGGTCAGGGAGGGATGGGAGGAAGGGGAGGTGCGGGACGGTCAGGGGAGGAAGGGGAGGTGCCGGAACGGTCAGGGGAGGAAGGGGAGGTGCCGGAACGGTCAGCGGAGGAAGGGAGGAAGGGATGTGTTCTACCCTAGGGCCGATGTCTGGGAGGATGTTATTGAGGCCCTTGTCGCCGTAATGCCGGGAGGCTTTCTGTAAAGCTAGCCATCTCCAGCCCACGTAAAAACCATCCCAGTAGTCGGCGCTGAAGGTGGACTGTCGCAACGGGGGAGCCGGGGTGACGGTGGCACCTGTAAGGCAGGTGCCTTGCCATCCCTCTGGGGAGCACGGTTAGATGAAGACATCTGCAAATAAAGATGAAGAAGACGAGCAAGAAAGATAGGAAGAAGAAGAGCGTTAGAAGCTTGTGATGAAGGATAAGTATGGGGCCCTGGGTTCCTTTTATAGTGTGAAGAACAGTTCACGGACCTTCGAAAGGCAGTTTGTAAGTGCTGTCAATGGTTGCTGTATAAGTTCTTGGCAGGGTATGTAAGAATAACTTCGCATGGGTCAGAGTTCACGGGCCACCGAAGCGTCAGCGTCGTTGGGGAACATGTGATGGAAAAAGGAGGGAAGGGTAAGACGGGAATGGGAAAAAGAGACGGAGGCCAAGGAGATGGAAATCGGTGTGGGGGCCGTAAATGGTGACATCTGAAAAGCAGGGACTGGAAATTAAAACCTGGAGAAAAGCAGGGACTTTACATCAACCGGTATTCTGATAGGGACGAGGAGGAAATAAGTACCAGACTCTGACAAGGACCCCCAATTAATTTTCCCTATATATATATATATATATATATATTTATATATATATATATGTTCCTCACATTTTTGTACGATGTATGCCAAACTCAAGGTGTGGGAAATGCTTAGGGTTGTAATTTTGTATCCTTAAAAACACAGTACACACAAAAATGAGCGGCTCTAAGAACCTCCACGGCATCTCTTCTCTACCTCTCGTTGCCAGCTTGTTCTTCCTTTTCTCCTCATCCTTTTTCCGGTTCCGATCGCTCATCCCTTTCTGTATTCGAACAACCACCGTAGTATAGATTCTCGCAGCCTTTTTGCGGCTCCCTGGTACGTGCTTGCCCCATTTCATCTTCTCCGTTCTCGTCAGAATACCCTTTGACCCCCCCCCCCCCCCCCCCCGGCGCTGACTTTTGGAGAATGGGCATCAGTTATTTTGCATTTGTTCTTGTTTTTTTGATTCAGACCACCCCGGACCAACGGTCGGAACCTCCTAAAGTTGCAAAAAATTGTGGGGAAGGTCGGTTTCGGTCGTCTTCTGTTGAGAAGGAATTGCGAAGTTGCTTTTTTCACCGTGCCGGCGGGTTCAAAATTTACAACAACAAAAAAAAAGGAAAGAAAAAGGGAATGTAGTGTCGTAGAAGGTCAAGTTTTGATTTTCTGTAGAAGGTCTAGTAGCAATTCGAGGAAATTTTTTCCCTTGGTCCGAAAGATTTCTCTTTTATGTTGTCTCCATGAAGTGACGTTCATGTGCTTTTGCTTCTAATAGTGTCGTTGTCTGATAACATTTGAGAGCATTGTGCCTGAGAAGGGAGCAAATTTTCAACAGCATCCGCAGCATAAAGGAGCAAATACTACAGGTAGACTCCCATACAACAGAGATACTGGTGTGCGAAATATGATGCAAGGTGCTTCAGTTAGCAGCTTGGCAGCGTCCGGAAATGGAGGAAATTGTGGGGCAACTGCAATCTGGTCGCGCGGTTCCAAGTTTCCAAATAAGACCAGCATGAATTCTTGGGCTGGTGGGTTGCCCCTTTGGCCGCCGTGTGCCTTGAAGTTGTTCATCACAAGGTCTCAGGGTTGCAAGAGATCAAGGTTCTCTATTAAAGCTGCATGGCTGTTCAATCAGAGTGATCGAGGGGTGGATGCCAATTCAGAGCGCAGTGAGAGTGCTAATGAGGACATCCTGATATTCTTCTTTCAGTTGGACCTACAGACTCGAATTCAGGTAGCTTGATTTCTTGATATTCTGCAAGGCTAACGGCTAAGGGTAGTAACTGGATCAGCAGCGCTGGTTTGAGGTCAAACTGGGTGAATCCAAAGTCACTAAGGAAATATCTTGAATTCAACCTAATCTGAATGTAACTTGTGGAAGCTCAATTTAGCTTCAATTGAATGTTTATCTTGGCCAATTTGAAGTGGACTTTGCCAGCCAAAATACTCGTCCATTAGGCCATTGCCCATTTATTTGGTTGGACATGAGGGAGAGTGAAAGGGAATTAACCACTCTGCAGCTGAAAGGAGTCCTGCGCCCAAAGGACTCCAACACATGAGTTTATCCAGAACATTACCATACACTAGCTGCCTTTGAAATCCAGCATTTGTGGCACTCATAACAACTGGATTTTAGCTATGAAGATAAATGGCTATTGAAGATGTTATTATTCAGGTAGATGATTATCAAATATGTGGGGGGTGGGGTGTGGGCGGGGGGGGGGGGGGGGGGGGGAGATCAGAAGCTTCTGAAGAGACGCAGCTGGTTATAACAAATGGGAGATTCAAACAAAAGAGTTAGAGAATTGAATCCTATTTTAGAAGCAGAGTTCTCTGTTCTGTGTTCTTGTTTTCATATACCTTGTTATTCTTGTAAAGTAGGTGGCTCCTGTAATACAACTTGCATTTTAATGCCAGATGCTTTTCACTATTTTCATTTGATTAGGTGGTCATGCAAATCATCCAAAAAATGTGTAATTAGGTTGTTCAGAAAACATGACACTTTCAACTTTCCAGTCTGCATCTTTAATGATAATCTACCCAAGTCTAGTCACCCGTACCCCATTATGATGCTGCTTGCCATGCACTTAACTCATTACTTTGTCATTGCAGTGTGCGCTAAACATGGAACAGTATGATGCTGCCCAACAGTTAAGGAACAAGCTTTCTGAGGTATAAGCAGTTCATGAAGTCTATGTTCTTAAAGCATGTTCATTAGTGATCAGGAATACTCTCTTCTTGGAAGGTTGAAACAGAGATAATAAAGCAGAGAGAAGCTAAAAGAGGATCTTCCTCAAAGAGTGAGGCTCAAGATAAAGCAATAAATCTTTTACGTCTTCGGTGAGTCTTGATTACACAGTCTCTGAACTGTTGCAGACTTTTTACTTATTGGAGTTTTGAAACTTTTCTTGGTCATTGTTTGCAAGGAAAACCTGTTAAAGTATTATCTTGCTTTTCCTTAACTCTTATGGTGCTAAAATATTTGTTAAAAAAGGTAGCTCATTTTCAATGCCCCTTTACTTACAGTGCAGATCTGCAGAAAGCAATTGAGTGTGAGAACTATACTCTGGCAGCTGATTTGCGTGACAAAATTTCTAACATTGAGGTATAAACAAATGAAGTTTTAGTGAAAATGTCTATGTTCCCAGGTCAACTATGATATGATGTCTCTTTGTGATTCTGTAGCTGTTTTATCATCTTTTGCTGTGATTCCTTAGTGCAGGCAGAATCTCTGGCTGCATCAGCAAAAGCTCTTGCATATGAAAATGTTGAGTATATGTTTCGACTTGGGCAGAAGGTGAAGCACAAGATATTTGGTGTGTTCTACTGCCTTATTTACAATATTCTGTCTTTTTTTTTGGACATACAACGTCAATGTGTTTGCTCATCTTCATTGACGAGTTCTATAGTTATACTGAATGTTTGGAATAAGGCACATATTGTTCTTCATTTTCTGCATATTTCTTTCCTGAAACTGCTTGATGACCAAACTTATTACAAACTTCTAGGGTACCAAGCTGCGGTTTGTGGCATGGATCCCGTTTGCTGCGAAACAAGCTCATGGATGGAGACTGCACAAGTTGACAAATTGCTTAAAGGCCCTAATCAACCATTTTATCAGGTAAATTGTATGTGCATGTATAATCTTGTTTAGATGAATTTCGTGTCCGTTCTGATGATCTTTCCTCCTCATAAGAGTACATAAACTCTCTTTTGGCAACTTTACAAGTTCCAATTTCCCCACCCATTTTTTGTCGTGGATGATTCCTTTCAGCGTATGATTATTTTACTTGTGGCAGGTCTTGGTTGATGTTCATGCAGACCCAAATTTACTTGTTGCATATGGTAAGATGCGGCTTTTATGTTTTGCTTTTTAGAGATCATTAGCTTCTAATTTATACACAAGGGATAGCCCTCTTAGAGAATTCCTCGGTCTCAAGTTGGAGATTTCAGAATGAAATAAGCTGCTCTTAACAACTTCATCACCAGTTTAAGGAAAAGGATGTTGTTTGGGACACTTGATTCTTGTTCTTGGGATGGGTCCTTCTTAAAGTACCTTATAATGTTGAATATGTATATCCTAATTCATATCAAGAGGCGAGATGCTCTTGATTTATCTTTAGCAATCCTAGTATCATACTCTCTCAGTTTCATCTAAATGATGTCAAGGTTTTGCAATTTACTTTGAGTAGGACCACTTACCTATTTTATTTAGAGGCCACTATTCTCTTGAGATTGCTGCTGAGCACTTTGAAGATCTTGTTCTCCTTAAAAAGCCGACGGAGCTTTAAATTTGAAGTAATTTTGTTGTTATTTGCAGTCTGTTGTAGGTTCACGAAGTCACCAAACATATGATAAAGGCTGAAAAAACTTGCAAACTTAATTTTGTTAATGTTTTCTTTATAAATTTTGTAAATGCGAATATTGTCTCTTCCCATTTTGTGTGTAAGTTAGATTGAATGTTTGACATGAGGAAAATGGACAAAGATGTTTGAACCGGGGGGGGGGGGGTGGCCATAACAAGTGATTAAACAAATTGTTTTTTTTTTTTATTGACAAGGAGTACATAAGTTCATATCTTTCCCATAACTTAGGCATATAACTCAGCAGTTAGGCCTGTTCTTACTAGTGTTAGGTTGAAGAACATGCTAAATTAACTGGAAGATCTTCCAGAACATGCTGATGTGCATCTTCTTGTTGTGGGTTGCTACGAAGACTTACTATGTTTTTTGTTGGCAGTTGCTGAGGAGAACTTGTTGGCAGGTGAAGAGTTAGATATGGTGAGAGAAGGGAACATGACTTCTTATATTACCTTTTGTTATTCTTGTTAATCTTGTAACATGCTTGGGTTCACTTACAGGAAAGGTTCGATCATCCTTATGTTTCCTTCTTGTTTTATGGGGTGGATTCTGCGGGAGACTTCATCCCAATTAAGCCGCTTCGTGAGAAATACAACAGGCCACGCCATGAAGTGACTGTAGATGCGAACAATGACCTTGATGGGGAAGGAGATACTTGAGGTGCTTTGCCCTAGGTGTATCATATCCCACTCTGTTTTCACACATCTTAGGGTTCTGACCGGCATGGTATTATAGTCTAATCATATATCTGCAGTAACCTGCTCCGTCAAAACTTTGAGGGGTTTCCTGTATTTTATCTTCTACCTCCGACTTCAGCAAATTGCATGGCTACCAAGCCAATCTTTTGGTGTGAGGGTATCACAGGGTTCGGTGGGAGGTACAGACAAATCAGTGGTATTGTACTATGTGTAAATTTTCCATCCATTTCCTATTTTTGTAATCCAGCTCTGCCCTGGAGACAATTTGATCCATGAAGGGTTTATGCCTCTTTGGCTACTGGAGGGTTGTACTTGCTGGCCAGTTCAGCATGTACCTACTGCATTGATGTGGCTGTAAAATATCAATCTCTGTAGATATCAGGAAACAAAAATGCCGTTCTCATTCTTGTTGTCATTTCCTTCACAACTGTTGGTTCGGAAGAAGGTACCCTCACTGAAATGGGATGCTAATGCCTCTTCTTTGCCTGTAAATGCTTGCGCCTTGTGCTGTATCCTTCCATCTGCTGCCTCTATGCCATGGGGAAGAATTATGTCTTCAAAGATGAACCGGCAACCTTCAGGAGAATGAACAACAAGCACCAAGCATAAAACAGTTCCCTTATGAGCCTTTTTCAAGCCATTGTCATCACTCACAAACTTTTCTGAGACTATCCAAACTTATGTGCAGATATGATGAGGACAGATCAGAATGAAGAATCAGAGACGAGGAGAATTAATGATGAACAAGCATATGCATGCAGGAACCTGAAGCTGCAACATAGAACATGACAGGGACTCCATAGATTGCCCTTGTTCACATCTGGTCTCATTATTTTGCATGTTTCTGAGAGAGAAGCTTTGTTCTCAAGTATAACGTCGAATAGGTAATGATCGTGAGGAAAATTTAAAGAAGAGTGGCATGCGAGATATGGATTTCTAGAACGTTTCAAGGATCATCCAGATGTTTACCGCAAGCTGTGGAGGGTCGACTGATGCAGGAACTTTTAGTGCCATCTGTCCTTAGAACAGCCATATGTGGGTGTGGCTATGTATAAGGAAAAAAAAAAAGGCATCACATGCATATTAGAACGACATCTTCGCCATTCCCATGGAAATCGTCTACTTGTTTTATTGAATGGGTCATCTTAAAATAGGCATAATTGCGAAAAATAATTCTGTTAACAACACATGATTGCCATTCTGAAACATTTGATGGCACATAGACATACCGATATTCTTGCATTTATGTTTACATAATGCGATTATTCTTAGCAACTCTATTTTATCATCCAGAAAAGGTTTATTTATAACTCTTCTGGGAAGACAATCTTAAAAAGGAGTGATGCGTCACTTATCTTTTGTGGGTGATATAATCAGGTAGGCTGCTGCCGTGGACAGCAAACAATACTCCAACTACAGGCAGCTGCCTGGGGAAAAAAAAAAAGGAGAAATGCTTAGTGTCCGTGCGCACGGACAAATCAGGGCGCGCCCAATTGGGCGGCCGGCGCGCCACACTGGGGCGGCCTCGCGGTGCCCAGGCGCGCCCTGGTCCGGGCGCACGCAAAGCGTTTCTAAAAAAAATGATCATCCCTCAAACGAAAATCAGATGGGCATGTGTTCCAGTTCCATTTCACGAGTATCCATTGCAAGCGTTGGTCCTTGAGAACAAAAGTTTTTCCCCTGGGAATTTATAATTTGGTCATCAACTGCACATTAGTAAAGTTTATGCATAGCTAACCTGGGGCTGCATCTATATCACACATGTCCCCTCAATGAGCAACACACAGGTGCTCTCCCTGGAATCTTTTCAGATGAACAAACTGGGTAAGGCCTTGGTTCCACCTGGTGCAAACAAGGGTCCACTACTTTCATACCATCCAACATTAGTGCTATTCCAACTGCAAAAACTTGTGCTCCTGTATCCCATCTATTGACTGAAAAGACTTTCAGGTCAGGAGATTGCTTCTGTGACCCACTGTTGAAAAGAAATTTGCAACGTATGTGGGGTGTGAGCCCATATGTCCCATATCGGATTCCACAGAGGAAAATAAGGGTTAATATGTGAGGGTCTCCTCTCCTCACCACCCGGGTTTTGGGGATGATGAAAAGATTCATAACAAATGGTGTTTGAGCCCACCCTTTGTTAAATTCATATGAGCGTTGCAATACCTCTTTCTTATAGGAGCGCATGAACGGACGTTACTGTGATTCCATGGATTCTTTGAAAGCTCTCCTTCAAGAGTTTCGATCAGATCTCCAGAATCATGTTAGTTCAATCCAAGATCGACTTGGTGGTATGGCAGAAAGAGTCCAGAATCTTGAAAGTTCTAGGACGCCTTCAGATTCTAGTATCCAGTCCGGATTTTCTTCTAAAAATTCAATCCAATTTCGACCCAAGTATTTGGAATTTCCCAGATATGATGGCAATTCTGATCCTGCTGAATGGCGTTTTAAGGCCAATCATTACTTCTTATGCAACCAAATTCTTGAAGGGCACAAGTTGTCTACAGCTTCTTACTATTTGGAGGGTGCAGCCCTTCAATAGTATTGGTATTTCACGGGTACTAGAGCTTCTATTATTTGGACTGAATTTACTCAAGGGTTAGAAGCCCGATTTGGTTCTATTTGTTTAGAAGAGTCATTGGAAATGTTAAGCAAACTACGTAAGTTGGGTACTGTTCTAGAATATCAGAATCAATTTGAAAATCTATGCAATAAGGTGGTGGGAATTTCAGAGGATCATCTGTGGGCAATATTTTTAAGCGGATTAAGGGAGGATATTGCATGTGAAGTCAGATCTTTTGCTCCTAAGTCTCTTCCTAGAGCTATGGAGTTGTCTAGAATTCAAGAGGCAAAATTCAATTTTTGTAAGAAGGGACCCTCACATTTTAATTTCTCTTCAGGCAAATCAGTTGCCTCTACGAGTTCTCAGCCCCCTTTATTGCCTGCTCCATCCAAGATACCCACACCACCTGTTCGACGGTTGTCCACACAACAATTACAGGAAAGAAAGTTGAAGGGGCTTTGCTTTAACTGTGATGAAAAATGATGTCTGAGCCCACCCTTTGTTGAATTCATATGGGCGTTGCAATGCCTCTTCCTTATAGGAGCGTATGAACGGGCGTTATTGTGGAGAGGGCTACCTGGGTTTCTTCTTCTCCTCTTACCCCAGAGTGAAAGCCGCCGTGGACGTCGGCCTTGTAAGGGCGGAGTATTGTAACGTATGTGGGGTGTGAGCCCGTATGTCCCATATTGGATTCCACAGAGGAAAATAAGGGTTAATATGTGAGGGTCTCCTCTCCTCACCACCCGGGTTTTGGGGATGAGGGAAAGATTCATAACAAAATTATCCAGGTTTCTGAAGGTAGCACGGTAGAATATACTAAAGGAGTCCATTCTACTAGGCTGCGGAACATAACCTGAAGTCCATCTCCACAGAACTACAACCGGGGGACTTGTTCAATCCTCTTGCCTTCATCAGTTCCCTAATCTTAGCGGCATCATCCCACCTTCCTTGTGATGCATATAAGTTGGACATCAGCAGATAGCAACTGGCATTCTGCGGGTGCAATTCTAACATCCTCCTCATTGCCACTTCTCCAAGCTCCATCCTTGAGTGGAGTTGGCAGCCATGAAGAAAAGCTCCCAAGGCGCCGGCATCAGCCTCCAGTGGCATGTTCTGTATGAACTCTAGTGCTTCTTCAAGTCTTCCAGCCCGCGAAAGCAGATCAATCAAGGAGGTATAATGCTTCATGGAAGGAAGTATCTTGTAGTCCCTGTACATGCTATCAAAATATGTCTGCCCTTCACCCACCTTCCCAGTGTGGCCACAGGCAGATAAAATGCTGGTAAAGGCAACATCATTTGGCTGCAGATCTTCTCCCAACATTTCTCTGAAAAGCGAAAGAGAATGGCCGGAATCTCCCTGCACTCCATACCCGCTATCATCGCACACCATGTTACCTTGCTCCTATTCATCATCCCGTCAAAAATGCTGCGTGCTGACTCTGCATCTCCAGTCTTAGCATACAAGTTCAATAGAGCAGTCCCAACGTAGACATTGGACAAAGCACCATATTTGACAACATATGCATGGCATGCACAACCTAGCCAAAGCGAGCCCAGACAAGCACAAGCGGAGAGAACGTTTACAAAAGTCACAGCATCAGGGAAGGGGCCTTCTAGTCTCATTCGGCGGAACAACAACAGTGCTTCATATCCAAATCCATTCTGAGCATAACCAGCCATCATTGCGTTCCAAGCAACCACATCTTTGTGTAAATTTCTTCCAAATATACAACTAGCATCATCAATCATAGAACACTTGGTGTACATAGATATAAGAGCGTTTCTTACCTCGATTTCCTCCTCTAATCTTCGTTTAATGGCAAGCCCATGGATTGCTTTCCCGAGATCTGGTTCACTCAACTGAGCTGAAACAGAGAGAATACTGGCAACTGTAACTGAATTAGGGACCATGTCCGCCCATCTGATGTCAGAGAACAGCTTCAATGCCTCAATTGGACAGCCCTCCTGCGCATACCCAACAATCATGGCTGTCCATGAAACAAGATCCACATCATGCAACTCGTCAAAAACGCCACGGGCATCACTTATCTTCCCACACTTTGCATACATGTCAAGCAGCCCCGTCACCAAGAAAGAGTTCATAGTCATGCACCGTTTTATAATGCAACCGTGGATCCATCTGCCTTGATGCAAAGCGTCTAGCTTTGAACATGCAGCCAGCAGGCTCCTCAAGGTGAACTCGTTAGGCTCAGTTCCCACATTTCTCATCCGATTAAACAGAATAAACCCTTTCTCCGGGTGATCATTCTGAACATAGCCATTGATCATGGAAGTCCAAGTAACAACATTTCTTTCCGGGATTTCGTCGAACAGCTTCCGGGAACGCTCAACCTCTCCACACTTGGCATACATGCAAACGAGGCCGTTCACCACAAAATCATCAGGATTGCCAACTTTAACGACGTCGCAGTGCACTTTCTCACCTTCGCTGAGATTGTTTGATGCAGCACACGCCTTGAGCACACCAGAGATAATGAGGTCGTCCATCCCCTTTGTGCACCGCCTCATACGCCGATAAAACCCAACAGCCTCTGAATACTGCTCCATCTCCAGATACCACCTGAACATCACCCTCCAAGAATAAAGATCGGGGCTTTGCAACGCATCAAACACCATTCGGGCGCTGCCCATGTCCCCCAGCGAGGCATACGTGCTGGCCAGCTTGGTCTCGCAGAGCAGGTTGTGGGCGAGGCCATGGGCGACGAGCCACCCATGGACCCTCGCGAGAGAACGCACGTTTGGGCAAGAACCCAGCAGCGCCAGCCATGCGTTCTCCGAGGGGACATGGCTGGGGGGCGGATGAGAGGGCCGCGGCGGCGCGTAGGAGAGGTGTCTGCGCGGCGGCAACCAGTGTCTCATCTACTGCTGCTCATTCTTGTGTCCGACGTGTGGAGGCAAGGAGGATTTCCCGCTAACCGGGTGGTGCCGACCGGAGAGAGAGAGAGAGAGAGAGAGAGAGCTGTTTCCTGTGGTTTCTAATAGCGTTTGGGTTTAGATTCCAGGGAAATTTGTAAAAGTAACCCTCTTGTGTGTGAATAATAATATGT
Source organism: Colocasia esculenta (assembly GCA_014218235.1). Lineage (NCBI taxonomy): Eukaryota > Viridiplantae > Streptophyta > Magnoliopsida > Alismatales > Araceae > Colocasia > Colocasia esculenta. Next base: position 631,708 of record JACBKR010001264.1, read on the forward strand.
ATAACCTCATCCCATAAAGATATTTAAAGAATCCTTAATATCTCCATTTTTTATAATTGAAAAAAATAACCTGTTACATAAATAAAAATGAAAAGTAACTTTATCATATAAACATAAATGCAAGAATATCCCTCTTTGAAGGACCCGAGCCCTAGCTCTCTCTCTCTCTCTCTCTCTCTCTCTCTCTACATTCCGACTAGCTACTTGACTCGAGCATCAGATTATTCTCTATTAGAAATACTTCTAAGACCCTCCTGACTATTCCTATTGTTTGCAGATGTGAGACAACTTTTCCTTCGTCAAATAATTTAAGAACGCATAAAGATCGAACAAGAAGAGCTCATCGTTCACCTCTGCACTTATATTTATGTAAGATAGTTATTTTGATATAAATTCAAATATATATGTATATAATAATATATATAAATAACATGTAAGAAAGTTATTTTATAAAATTTACTTGGTGTGTTTGAAGAAAAATGTAGAAAAATTTCAGTTCTCTTTTCGATGAACTATAGACATATCTATTCAGGTGGAAGATGGAATGTGTAGAGAGAGAGAGAGAGAGAGAGAGGGCAATCTTTTTGGAAGACAAGAAACAGAATTGTCTGTATCAGTCCACATTGGCATGTTCTTGTTCCAAATAAGAACTCAATGGGTTTTATCAGATCTTCCACTGAAGTCTAAGAACAACCGAGTAACATAACTTCCAAAAGTCTGAGCCCCACCTGCATCATCCAAGAAACAAACCGTGATGCCATTTTTGCAGCTTCATGCAAATGAGACATGCATCTCGGATATGAACACCGTCGGATTTGGCAACACTTCAAGCCCCCTGCTGTTACACATCCCTGAAGATTTCACTTGTTTCTGATACACAACCAGTTTAAACTATGGAAACCCAAATGGGGAAAAAAATTTGTAGGATTCTTATTGTGAAAATTTACAGACGCTTTGACTTGAAGCAGAAGATAGGGGGGTTGGAGTCATGAGCAAAATATACAAAGCCTGCTTGACAATGGTGAGGTCAATCCAAAGACCAGAGCCATCAAAAAACTTTCCTTTTCATGTTGTGCATCTGTACCGCTCCTTATGAACTTGGTGGTGGAACCAAGATGTTACCAGGTGAACATCTCTGCCTCCGGCATCTTCTCGTCGTCCTTCCCCATCCCACAATGCTTCTCACATCAATCTCAACATCTGTGCTAGTTGGTTGCATTGGCTGGGGATCCACCGATGTTTCAGGCACAGCCGCCACAGTAGTAGCAATGTCGGTGGTGTTATTTCTCTGCCTACGTGTTCCCCTTGGTTGGCCATGGGACTTAGTCCGTCCACCATTCCTCCTTGTTCCAGAAGGCTGCCACAGTTGCCCGGAGGCTCTCATCAGCCCTCCGATCATTTGAAGATCCTCAGTCACCTCATATCTTGATAGTGATGCAAGTCCGGGTAAGATATCTTTCTGAAAGTCCCTTTTCTGACGTCGCTTCCTTGCCTGGCCCTCCTTGGCCTTGCATAAGTAGATGAGCCATGTCAGTTCTTCCTCTGCATTCTCTCTTTCCAGGTTCTACAACAATACTCATCCACTTTGATCTCTTTCAGTTCAGTGTCATGTACTCAAAATAATCCATCCCATCAATATCTGATGATTCCTGGTCACCATCTCCTCTCCATGTGTCTAGAATATTATCTGGATCATCTGAATTAGAGATAACAACATCTGCAAACAAATGCAAGACCTCTGCTGAAACTGGAGGCAAGGACCAACACATGGTGTCCTCCAAATGGATAGGTTTGTCCAATGAAATTTTCTGAATAGTCTCTGCTGCCATTCTGACAAGTGTTTCAGCTCCCATATCTGTAACCTGTTGACCATCTACTTTGCTCTCTAGTTCAACAAGTGAGACAAGCTGGTTGCAATTTGAAGCTGATTCTGCTGAGGGTATTTGCTCCTCTGACAGAGAGGTAACGGGCGCCTCCAAATCAATCTCCAGAACAAATCTTGTGGCAGTACCCCGAACTGAGACTGGAGAGGGTAACTCAGTCTCATCCTTAGATGAGATTGTAGGTGAATTTATGTGATCCATGCTTGTCGCACTGGAGTTCAGATCTATGACATCCTTGAAACTATTAAAGCCTTTAGCTACACATTTTTCGGGTACCTTCTCACCACGGACATGCTTATCAGGGTTCAGTACCTTACTAAGACAAGGTGGATCGGCCTGAAGAAGTTCATCATTCACCGGCTTCTTCACATCATAAGATAGAGACATTTCTTGAGGTGAACTGGAGGTGAAGTTACCATTGCTACATTGAGGAACAGGAAAACCAAGTATTCTTCTGCAACTCGAGGAGACAGATGTTTCATTTTGCTGGGATTTGGCTTCCATTGATTTCAAATTCGATGACAAGTCCTGCAGAAAATCTGCATGGTTGTCTTCTTTTCCTTTTTTGATCGACTTCCAGTTGTTGTTACAATATTCTGACAACATTTGAGAGTATCCCTGTATAATATGAAATTTTCTTTGGGATGCACCTTTATTATGTTAATATGTTCGCCACTAAGTGATTTTGTTCTCAGCCAAGAAGTTCCTACCGACAGGCTCTCCTTTCCATCTGCATCACATTATAGATCCACTTGGTAGTGCTATATTCAAATTTGCCCGACATCCACGATATTCAGATTTCTCATACAGAGAATTAGCATCATTGTTAATGGTTGGCTTATCATAGCCGATTGCTGACAAACTCATGCGCGAAGAAGCACTGCTTTCTGATAACAAACCATGACGTAAACCATCTACATATGTACATTTTTCATGTCCTGATCTTGTTGATGACCCAAAATCATGATGGTTTTGCCACCTTTCTCGAGCATTTCCAATGTTTTGCAGAGATGTGCTGAAACTTCTGTTATGAATATTCATTGAAGTAGACCTACTGGAACATGAAATTGCTTGGATTTCAATGGAACTTTGACTTATACCATTTGATGACTTTCCCCATAATGAGGCCAGTGGAGATGCAGTCTTCGCATAGTCAGTACAAGGAAGAGCAGAAAGTGGCATGGATGTTGCATGAATATTCAATCCTGAATCTTTTGCATCCACAATATATGAACTAATATCAGAAAGGTCACTAATCTGAGATGGCTTTTCTCTGAGCCATGACTCAATTTCACTTGGTTTAGGTGAGAAACTTGACAAATAGTCATAAGCATATGTAGGCCTCAGTGTACCATGTTCAAGTGACGGATGCACATCCTTTCTGCTGGGGGTCGAAGTGAAAGAATTTGCATGGGTGCTGGATTGCCCTGTAAGAGAAATCACAGCTGAAGTGAACATGATAATGCCTTTGTAAAATGAAATCATCTTTCTCGACAGACAAATCCCAAGTGAAGGTTGTTGAAAGAAGCTTTCATCAGCTACAACAACAATGGTAAAGATGTTCCCTTGTGTACTTAAAATGATGGTAGTTTTGAACTCCAATTCTGACAGGCATCTCTTAAAGAGACTCTGCCAACAGCAAGGCAATTTATCTATTATCCCCAATCACACTGCTTATATATATATGTTTACATTATTCTTATTTTTTTTTACTTAAATACTGATGAATAATCTATTGAAGTAACTAATTACAAGCCACAAAGGAAAAAATATCAGTTTGAAATTATCAACATATTTAAAAAAAAAATAAGAAACCAAAAGGCTAGAAGGATGAAATGAAGACATCAAACAAAGCAGTTCACAAAGAGGAAATAGGTTTCACCCATTTGCCTTTAGATAGCTTGATGGGTTAAAGTGCCCTGTACCATCCTTCATATTTGGGACCCTACCTTTAATATAGCAGTTTGCTTTGTGAAGAGCTGGATTCTTTCTGCAGATGAATATATTTTTTTGGTGTCTTTTTCAGTAAACTGAGTAGCATGACAAAGTTTGTGGAAAGGAACTTACCAATTTCTTTACTATAAAATGGACATTTTTGCCCTTTTGCATATCCATCTGTAGACACTGATTCAGCTTCTTCACCTTTATATCTGCTGTGGAAAATGTCCTTCTGAAACCCCAGGAAACTTGAACCTGATCTCATAGACTTTTGATGCCCTTCAAGCCCTTCACAGGTAGTTGTCCAATGCTGAGACCTGCTGGAGAAAACATCCATTTCTTTGCAGCTTGCTTCTTTTAGTGGCTCGTTTAAATCAGCCAGCCTAGGGGGATGAAAACCATTTCTCACATGTGAAATTGATTTTATAATTTCACTGCAAGCATTCTGAGCAGTATCAAGAGTCGGATTCATATCATTCCCCAGTGCAAGGGCATTATTTCTGTCATTAAGATTTGTAGACACAAAAGAAGGCTTGATGACATCTTTCACATCTGCATGTCCTGTTTCATCATTTTCTATGTATGCCTCGGCAGGGATTTGAAGGTCGATCATTCTTCTAGGAATCTTCTTGGCTCTGGAATCTAGCAATTGATTGACTCCCTGAGAACCACCATTTGCCCTTGACATTGGACCGCATTGGAAACCAGTTCCATTCAAGGAGCTTGGATGAGTGGCTGCATGGTCAACACCAGAAACAGTTGTACTATAGATGGTATTGAGTGAAGGAAACGCATGCTCCTGCAATGATTTTTTGTCCTGTGAAAAAATCTGACTAGAAAATGGACTAGATTGAGATGACTGCACTTGCACACGAGAAATTTGTTCTCCTTTTCTTTTGAGTTCAACCATCAGATCTCTCTGAATCCTATACAGGCGGTGAAGCTCCAAGACCTAGATTGGGGAAACACAATTAAAACTGCAAGCAAAAATGCAGCTCAAACTTACAAAATCTTTGCTTTTAATTACTTTCCAAATGCAGCCTTTGACCATCATTTTAAAAGATACAAGCATGGCATCCAAAGGTTTGATGTCTGAGCAATAGCAGCAAAAGTGACCATCCGAATGTCTCCATGCATTGTTCATAAGCAGACCATGTAGTCAAGTGTGAGGCAACTGAGGTGGGCGCCTAGGCATTTTAGGCAACATGCTCAGAGATGTCACAGAAAAAAATGCACAATTTAGCATATAAAGACAAAAGCCCATAAGACACTTTGGGTATGACCACCTTACAGAATAAAGAGAGTAACTGAAGGCATACATTAAAAACTGACACTTGGAGTTATATTTCACACCGAATGAATAAAGAAAAAGATTGACTTCTGCATTCTTGGAAATGAAATCAATTGAAAGAAATGATATCACTTGTGAAATAAATCAATAACACCTGGTTTCCCCATTTCCCATACTGCCTTCTGCAAGTCCTCGAGCCAGGAGATTGTTTCCCAATGGTTCCGTCATAAAGCCAACATATAAGTGTCCAAACCATCTTCATAATTGCATGGATTACTAAAGTGACTGAGAGAAAGTGAGCAAAAGAAAACGGTCCTATATAGTTCGATTCATCACCCAAGAAGGTGAGAACAATCACCTTCCATAGCATAGATTGAACCCATATCTATGTAGTACGGCTTTATCATGACGATGCTAATGATCAAATAATATCAGCACGGTACAGTATAATACCAGGAAACAGAATATTTAGATGGTTTAATCAAGTCTTTGGTCTTGAAATTGAGAACTTACAAAGCAAGAAAACCATCACAAACTGTGTATTAAATGCAAAACCTACATTAGTAAGTAAATCAATGTTTACCTGTTTCCTGAAAATTTCCTCATGTCTGAGCATTGTCTGCTTTAATAATTCTTTATCATACTCAGAGTACCCATTAACAGATCTTGATGTGAAACCATTGCAGAAATGCCCTTCCAGTGTCCTGTCTTCATAATAGAGAGGCCAAGGACTAGTTGCATCCTCATTCAGATCTCTCATGGAATATCCCACTGATTCTGAGTAACTTTTAAAGTACACTTTTGTTCCCATTCCTAAATCCTGAAAAGCTCTGAAGAAAGATAAGAATATTTACTTTAAATCACTGCATAAACTTGGGTGTATTCACATATATAAGGCTAGATAGAAAAAATAAACCTAATGCAATCCTATAACAAAACAAGAATCAAGAATTCATTTAGCCACCATTTTCTGGGAAATAAGTAACAATAAGGGAAAGCAGGCATACAAGAAATCAAAAAATCTGTAAACTATTGATTTCATACTTGGGAATGAAAATGAAAGAATTCTTGGCATATGGAACTAGGGACTTACTTTCGTTGTTCTAAATTCCAGTATCAAAACATCCAGTTTAGCAAGAGAAGTAGGAATGTTCCCTCCAAAGAAACAGTCAATCAGTCTCCCAAGGAAAAAAAAGAAGAACTACAAATAGATATAACATTATAAATTACCCAGGACATGCTGCCACCTCTCAACAGGAATTCCAACTGTCCATCATGGAACTGTAAATGGTGCCCTATTACAAATACTTTCTGCAACACATTCTCCACTTTGGTAAGAAATGATCAATCGTGATCCTATTAAATCCTCCAGAAGTGGCACGTGAAATCAGTTGAGCAACTCGAGGGTCTAAGACATTCATAGTCTTTCTTCCTCAGTTCATGGGAAAAGATGTAAGTGTCTCGTGTGCCATGGAAGACTGGCTGAAATTACGTTAATAAAAATTGCAAGCTTGGGTCTTGGCAAATCTGGCCTCAGATAATAAGAACACATAGCAAATTCATCAGACTCAGGACAGATAGAGAGGAACTCAGTCAGGAACAAGATTTTGATATGTCCTCTCATGGAAAAACTACATAGCTCACTGATGTTTATTGGGCTAAGAAGAATTATTATAACTGTGTAACATTGTACACAGTAATGCAACAGAAGCTGAAATAGCATAGATTTTAATACATCTATAGCATGTTTTTGTTTGTTAAGCTTTCAAACCAATTTCTACTAACAAAGAAATGAATGGAGAAAATTAGAACAATGTTACTTTTGAAAAATCAAAGCAGATTGGTCTAACTGAGGCTTTGAAATGGACAAATAGAAACAAAGTTTAATTGGCCTTCTTTTTTTGCAAGGTAAATTTTGGTTGCCTAAGCATCTAAATCAAAAATAACTCCAAGCAGCATTTCAGTATCAGCAGACAGCATCTTTCTTTCCTTTTTTCCTTTTATATTATGAGGAAAATCAGATGACCCAGAAAAGGTGACCACAGTAATGCAAGAGACATGATAAACAGCCTAACCTGCATACCACTCTGATGGCTATACCCACATTTGCTGTCGGGAAACACCCAAGACCCAATCCACTGCACTAGCATTTATCAAGCTATAAAATTCCCATTGTAAATGGAATAGCAATGTGAAAATCTGTCCAACAGTTCGATTCTGTGGCAGAGACGTGGACCATCATAGAATCTATTTTGCCAGAAGTGGGAGGATGAATGAGATGTTAGAGGTTACTGGTACCCGCCCGGACGAAAGGGAGATCTTAGATATTGATCGTCCTTGTGGATATTTCATGACTCTCTCCAAGAGTTCAGTTGAGTCCTGGTGCGGAACTCTTTAAAGAGATAATTCTGCCTCTTAGTTATAGAACCTCATTCTGATATCAATCAAAAATAGACAATTCACAACACGGATCTTGCATCCTGTGATCAGAACCACCTTCACATATGCAAAAAAGTACCCTACAAATAATCTAACACTACATAACTGTTCTTTGACACTCACCTGTAGATAAATCAGCCACTAGAGCAGTGGATAAAAAAACTTCACAAGAAGTGGCCCTCAGCAGCCACAAAAAGACAAGCAAAACCACAGAGCACAAAAAAGGTCAAGCAAAACCACAGAGCACAAGAAAAGTCAAATCCATGAGGATTCTAAACAGTATCAGAACAATGCTTAAATCGAATGATACACTGGTAGTACAGACAAGGAAATCGGAACAAATATCTCCACAAAGCAGACCCCAAGTGGGGCACAAATGAGGAAAAGATCTCAAATTTAGGACACTAGACGGTAATAAAATGCAAGCTCCTATCTGTAGATACAGCACATCTGTCTTAGTTCAGCCCAGTCCTAAACGGCGAACCAGAAAAATCACAACTTCCATCCAGTAAACCAAATCATGCCGCACAGGGGAAATTCTACCGCGCTTCAGATGGAATGGAGAAAGTTACAGCATCGCATCAGGGAATATTTCCTAAAATTGTAATACCATCGAGAGGAAAAACGTTTATGGAGGACAGATTAAAGACCTAATTAACCGAATCATTTGTCGTTGAGGAGAACCCATCCAAGAACAAATCAAAGACTTAAGAGAAGGCGCTTGCGCCAGTGATGGAAATCGAAGGAAACAAAAGAGGAAAAGATCAAAAGGAACATGAACAGATGAACTACCTCACACAGTCACACCCACAACCCCAATCCTCCGCTACTCACTCCATCCAGCGCCGGATTCCGCAATGGAGATCGAAACAAACAAAACTCCTAGCAGCCCGGTGCCCTCCCCCGCTTCTCCCGACAATTCGCAAGCGCCCACGTCGCAAACAGCCCCGGGAAACGACAACAGCAGCGACCGCAGAGCCGCCGAGGATCAGCCGGGAGAGGGGGAGACGCCCGTGGGAGAAAGGAAGGTACTACCAGGAAGAGGAGACGGTGGTAGCCGTCAAAGCAACAGAGCAGGAACCTCTCTGTGGGCAGTAGAATGCGGGGAGACCTCGGCGTCTCCCCGGGGCCATTGGACGGAGGAAAAGCTCTTCAGATCGTCGTCAGATGGAGATATTTCGATCTGCTGGGCCACAGGAAAGACTGGGTCTAGAGAGAGAGAGAGAGAGAGGGAGGGAGGTTTAGAGAGAGAGGGAGGGAGAGAGATCCCAGATAAGAAAATCTCCGCAAGAACAAACGACCTTCCAAGAACAATGACAGGAAATTTGTCAACATCCGGTCGTTTTTATTCTCTGCCTCCGCACACAACCCCCCACCCCCACCCCACCACCTCCCATCTCCTCCCCAATTTCCTCCAGTTCTCCAATTCCCAGAAAACCATTTTTCTCCCACACACCCCACCACCATCAAAGATCTTTCCCCACCAAGACTGAATTTTTACTGCACTGCAGTAAAAAAGACCGAAAAGAAAAGACGGGTCCTTTCTATCTTCTCTTGTGACTGGAGATTCCCCCTCCATTCCCATTACCTTTGGAGGTGCAGAAATTGGGAAAAAAAAAAAAAAAGGCCGTGCTGTCGAGAGGACAAAAAGCGAAAAAAAAAATGATGGCATCTATTCTTTTTCCATATTTACTATTTCGATCCCACTCCGCACCCACCTGCATCACTGTGGCCGGCACAGTAAAAAGGTGTCTCCTTTTCGGCGAGTGATCCTTTTGAAAGCAAAGCAGTGGAATTAACCACGCCAGGAGGAGGAGAAGAGGGGGAATATTTTAACACTGGTTCTTGTTCTCGTTATTATTATTATTAAAAAAATTCAGTTTGTGGGGTTCTCCGTGCCAGTTCTCCATTTCTGTACTTGCGTTATTTAAACCCCGGGCGTCTCCGGTGGGGCCCACCATCGGACAAATTGGGGATCTTTGCAGTTTGCGAGTGAGGCCTCGGCCAAGTGGACTTGGATTGCGCGGTTATTTACCAAAAATGGGACTGCTGCGAGGTGGATGTGTGCGCGTGCGAGGGAGGGTGCCTGTGTTCTCGGAAGAGAACTATTTTGTATCCGTCACTTAAAATAGATATATACTGTAATAAAAGATAATATTTATTATAATAATTATAATTTTATTAAAAATTAAAAAATAAATTAAATATTTGATAAAAAAGTTAATTAATTTATTTCAAAATATATTCGATGTTCGACTATAGATATAAATAAAGTAAATTCATTATTAATATGATAGCGGGAGTTCACACTTATTTATATTTATAGATGTAGAAGGTTAAACGTGGTTGCCATGCACAAAATATTTCTCTTCTTGACGAACCTTGTTTTTGACCTAATTTTAATTAAACTTGGTTGAAACATGAGCTGCTACTTGATAATTTATGTCATGGCGTCTAATCTTAGCTCGACATAATTCGACTTGTACCAGCATTTTGATAGATTTTTACGCCCATATGTGTGACAAAATCTATACAAAATTAGGTTTTTGGTCAATTAATTATTTTTAAAGTGAGATACTCCTACTGTTTGAATTCTTCTGGTTGGTGGTTTTTTTTTTGGAGGTGAATTGCAGATTAATAGATATTATCTCTTCAAACAATAGACCAGTCCATCTACCTTAAACCATATATATTACACAAGTCGAACTCATTTTATGACCCAAACTTCCACATTCAATTCTAACTCGTTTTATGTATTAAATTTGTGTCAAAGTTTTCTTGGGGTCGTGTTAAATTTTGTCACTCTCACTGTGACCCCTTGGGTTTTAAGTATTGTCACGGATATTGATGTGTTTGAACAGTGAATGGCAACATGAGGTGGGGATAGGAAGGAGGGGGTAGGGGAGAGGAGAAGGATCACTTATTTTAGTGGTTTGTCTTCATGTCATGTTCCACCACAAAAAGAGCTCCATTTGGTGATACTGATACCCCTTAATTGCTATACCTGAGGCCAGCATAGACCAGGGTATCTCACATAGGTGCCATCTCCCCCATTACACTTCCTTGCCATGAAAGCAACCAAAGGCCATGGCCAAGAGGTCCCCTTGAAAGCAATAAGACAACAAAAGGGCATATGAGATCACAAAGCACATATGTTGATCCCCTTAACAAGGTCCTTTTTGTTTCTTCAACTTGACACAGCCATGACTGGTTTCTAGTACCAGCTGCAAACTTTTTTTTTTATATATAACGAGGAAATCTCGTCCCGTGTGATTTTGTGGGCTCAAAGATTGGTGTTCGTGAACTCCAAGATTAGGACTTGGCAGCTCCTACTTTTCGTATACCCGTATTGCCCTTATCCCACTTGACCGAAAAAAACTCTAGATTTACACACCTCGAGGATTGCATGTAAATTAGGTAAGCCCCCCCCTCCCACGCCAGGAATCGAACTCGGGACCTCCTACTTTAAGCAAAAGTTCTAACCGATCGACCCAATTGGAGTCCTCTACCAGCTGCAAAACTTTTCACACAGATACACCACAGGGTATATAAATACTACCCTTCATATGTATGTTCTCCTTTACTTTTCTTTTTCTTTTTCCTTCTCTTCCATCCTGGAATAGCTGTGTTGGAAGGTTAATTAAAATGTGGCTAAGTGATATCAGCATGGAACATATTTATAACATTAATGCATATTTGTATGATATTTTTGAGAGGAATGCCACGATGGTATTCATGTCACACTTGGTTTGCTATTCTCATCTCGGCCATTAATTAATTCTATCAAAGCAAGGTCAATCAAAAGCTTAAACATGGTACTCTTGAGCTCTAAATATCAGAAATTAAATTTTCACTTTTTAATGTCAAAACTTAAGACCAGAAAAAGGTGACTCCATAGCATTTCTCTACTTTTATATAATACACTATTTATAGAGAGTAAAAATATAAAATAAAGTAACAGATTAACTTGCATTGTGCATGTAATCATGTGCTTACATATGTACCAGGGTTTTGTGTATGTCCGTGTGCGTTTGTCCATTTAAAAAAAAAGGACATCATGAAAAGTTATTTTAAATGTTGCACAGTTTGCTTTACATTTTTGAACTCTTGGGAGTTTCATTTAATTTCCATTTTCAGTGGATGGCCAACAATTACTTTAATAATTACACATGTAGTTTGAACGACGATGAACCCAAGTGCCAATTTCAATTTTCATAATCTCACTTTCACATAGGGGTGTCAATTGGGCAGGGCCGGCCCGGAGGCCCGGAAGCCCGCCCGGTTTTAACCGGGCTTGGGCCGAAAAAATGAGTCCGCTACAAATTTTTGACCCGGCCCGGCCCGGCTCGGAAAAAAATAGGGCCGGACTTGGGCTTTGTGTGGCCCGGCCCAGTCTCGGCCCGTCCGGTCCGGAAAAAATAAAAATAAAAATAATTTATATAAATATAAAATTATATTTAGAAAGAGAATTATATTATTTTTTTCTATAATAAATCTAACTCAAAAATATAATTTTTATAAATTAAAGTTTAAATAGATATAAGTAAAATGTATATTATTTTTATAAAATATTATAGTAGATATATTAAAATTACATATTATATAATAATAAATAATAATCTTCTTATATTTTTCGGGCGGGCTGGGCCGGACTTTTTCTGGGCCCGGGCCGGGCCACCCATACGGGCCTACCCCCGGGCTTAGGCCAGGCCCGGGCCCGGGCCGACTCTTAGAAAACCGGGCCTGGCCGAGCATAGCAAGGCCCGGTCCAGCTGGCCCATGACACCCCTACTTTCACATTGTTTTTTAATATTTTGATTTATTTTCAATCAATTTTGAGTTAAACTGGGTCATCCATTGGATATTGTTTTAAGTTGAATACGAAATATTATTTGATGAATCTTTGACGAAATAGGATTCATATAGGGTCAATCTCAATAATAAGAAAAGACTCTGATAAATGATGATTTGATGACGACGGAGTGGTCATCAACTCGATAAACTAATAACTGCACATCTCGTGAAAGGATCTAGACTATGACTAGCCCTAGAGGGGGGTGAATAGGGCTTAAAACTTTGTCTTGAATGAACAACGGAGACTAATGCAGAAATGATAACGAATGCAAAAAACAAGGAGAGCTGAGAGGGAAGAAGGAAGCAATCACACAAGACACGCTGATTTATCCTGGTTCGGTAAGACCCCCGTTGGTCTACCTACATCCAGTCCTCACCAACACGGTGAGATTTCCCTCACTAAGAGATGAACACAACCGCTGGTTGAAACGGTGCCCAGCTCACCAACAAACCGCTAGTTAACCGGTGTCTAGCTCACCAAAGCACAGCTAGTGATGCGGTGCCTAGCTCACCCAACAATAAACAATAGAAAGAGATGATAATAAACAAGCAAACTCAATGCCAAGCTCTGGAGGATGATCTTCAGATGTTGATGAAGCTTGATGATGAGAAGATCTCCCCAAAAAGATGCCTTCAGCAGGATGTAGCAGATGGAAGCTTTGGAAGGCAGAAAATCCTTGGAGAAGAAGCTTTGGATGGAACTCTAGAAGGAGGCACACTTCTCCACGAAAATCCTTGCCTAGGGTTTCCCCCAGGTGTCCTTTATATACCCCTTTTTCAAAGATAGCCGTTTGAGAGAAGACAAGAAGAGGTCTTGGTCAAAAAGGTGTTCAAAAAGCACTTTTCAGAAGTTCTGCAACTCGGGGTCGACTCCCACTTAGCTGGGGTCGACTCCAGAAGAGTCAGGGTCGACTCCAGAACAAACTGGGGGTCGACTCCTTTGGAGAAAACTGCTTCTGTGAACTGAGGTCGACTCCTTGAAGAGCTGGGGTCGACTCTGAAAAACTGGGTATTTCCGGGGTCGACTCCTGCATAACTGGGGTCGACTCTGCACTGTAGCACTTGCAGAACATTTGTATGGAGGTTGACTCCTTTAGAAATCCGGGGTCGACTCTGAAAAACTGCAACCTCTGGGGTCGACTCCTTCACATTTGTGAGGTCGACTCCAACAACATGACTCAAGGTGAGCCTCTTTTAAGGCCTTTTTACCTTTACAAAATGCCTGTTTTCTGCATACAACTTGCAAACTTGTTAGCAAATATAACAAGTGTTTTGTGATCATCAAAAGACAAAGGGTTCCAACAATCTCCCCCTTTTTGATGATGACAAAACACACACACAAATAATCAATATGTCTAACCCATCAATGATACCAAAACACTTGTTTAACAATAAGGCACATTAGTCAAAGCACAACTTCACACAAAAATTCTCAAACTTAAGGCATGTAACACAACACTAATTCATTGAATTTCTCAAGGATGGACATGGTTTTCCATTCATAATTAGAAAATTACACTTTTCAATTCCCAATCATCAAAAAGAAATAGCTCCCCCTTACTACGAGCACCCTTAAAAGCATTCACATCAAAAGAGAGTAAAGTTCTAAATGCAACTCGTAACTAACATCAAAACACACAAGTTCTCCCCCTTTTGTCATCGTCAAAAAGAGAGGATGGAATGAGTTAATATGTGTTGTTTATAAAGAAGATGAACACATTCCTAATTCACGGCGCAATGAAGTAAACCGGTCTTCACACAATGGTTTAGTAAAAATATCAGCTAATTGGTGTGTGGTGTCAACAAAATTCAATTCAATATCACCCCTAGAAACATGATCTCTAATGAAATGATGACGTACTTCAATGTGCTTAGTGCGAGAATGTTGAACCGGATTTTTCGATAAATTTATGGCACTTGTATTATCGCAAAGCAACGGAATTTTAGACAAGCATATCCCATAGTCTTCTACTTGGTGTTTAATCCACAATGCTTGTGTGCAACAACTCCCGACTGCTATATACTCGGCTTCGGCCGTCGAGAGAGCAACGGAATTTTGTTTCTTGGAGGACCACGAAATGAGGCAACCTCTAAGAAATGACATGTTCCGCTTGTGCTCTTCCGATCAACCTTACACCCAGCATAGTCCGCATCGGTGTAACCAACCAAGTCGAAGGAACATCCTTTGGGATACCACAAACCAAAATCAACCGATGAAGCAAGATACCGAAAGATACGTTTAACGGCAATTAAGTGCAATTGTTTAGGCGAACTTTGAAACCTCGCACACATACAAACACTAAATAATATATCGGGCCTACTTGCAGTTAAATAAAGTAAAGATCCGATCATACCTCGATAAAGCTTAGAATCAACAGGCTTACCAAGCTCATCATTATCCAATTTTGTAGTTGTAGACATAGGCGTTGGAAGAGGCTTGGTGTTGTTGAATCCATATTTCTTTAGCAATTCCTTCGTGTACTTTGATTGACTTACAAAGATCCCATCATGACTTTGTTTGATCTGAAGTCCGAGAAAGAAGTTGAGCTCACCCATCATGCTCATCTCGAACTCCCCCTGCATCAACTCAGAAAAATCTTTGCACAACTTTTCTTTAGTGGAACCGAATACAATGTCATCCACATAAATCTGAACAAGCAAAATATCTGAACCCACACACTTTAAATAGAGTTGAGTCAACAAAACCATGCTTAAAATCATGTTGAACAAGAAATTGACTCAATCTCTCATACCATGCACGCGGTGCTTGCTTAAGACCATATAGAGCTTTATGAAGACAAAAAACATGGTTTGGGAATTTTGGATCCTCAAACCCAGGAGGTTGCTCTACATAGACTTTCTCTTTAATGAAACCATTAAGAAACGCACTTTTAACATCCATTTGAAATATTTAAAATTTCTGGAACAAGCGAATGCTAATAGAATCCTAATGGCTTCAAGTCTAGCAACCGGTGCAAAGGTCTCATCATAATCTATCCCTTCTTCTTGAGAAATTTGGGCAACTAAACGTGCTTTGTTCCGAGTTACCACACCGGATTCATCAAGTTTGTTTCGAAAAAACCACTTGGTTCCGATCACGGGATGGTCATTCGGACGAGGAGACAAAGTCCACACTTTGTTCCTCTCAAACTGGTTTAGTTCCTCAAGCATAGCAATAGACCAATGTTCATCAAGAAGGGCTTCATCAACATTCTTTGGTTCAAATTGAGAAATGAAAGCAATATAATCACATTGATATTGAGTTTTCCGAGTTCGCATACCGGATGACGGATCACCTATCACATTACCGATGGATGACTTGACATGATCTTCCACGCTCGAGGTAGTTCATCACTTGGTGAGGACACTCGCAGATCTTCAAGTGGAGGATCTTCCTTTTCTTTTTCGTCACCAACAAGTTGGGTAGGATCATCCATTGCTTCTTCACTAGGCTCCGTGATATCTAAGTCATGAATGATTAATTCTTGATCCTTCATGATTTCTGCCATCATCTTCATCATCTCTTTTTCTAGCACTTTGGTTAGTCTCATCAAAGATTACATGAATAGATTCTTCAACAACCAATGTTTTCTTATTAAAAACACGAAAAGCTTTAGAGTGAGATGAGTAACCAACAAATATACCTTCATCGCTTCGGGATCAAACTTACCTATATCTTCTTGCCATTTACCAAGATGAAGCACTTGCACCCAAATGGCTTGAAATAAGAGATATTCGGTTTTCTGCCTTTGTAGAGTTCATATGGAGTCTTATGCAACAAAGGTCTAATCAAACAACGGTTAGTGATATAGCATGCGGTATTAATAGCTTCAGCCCAAAATATCTAGGTAAAACAGATTCACAAAGCATAGTTCGGGCCATATCAATTAAAGTCCGATTCTTCCTTTCAGCCACACCATTTTGCTGAGGAGTTCTCGGAGCAGAAAAGTTATGACTGAACCCATTATCATCACAAAATGAATTGAATAGCAGATTTTCAAATTCCTTACCATGATCACTACGGATAGCATTAATCACATAACCCTTATCATTTTGAACCTTTTTACAGAACTTTATGAATTCAGATAATGCATCACTTTTATGAGCTAAGTACAAAACCCATGTAAACCGAGAGAAATCATCGACTATTACAAAACCATAGCGTTTACCTCCTAAACTAGCAGTTCTTGTCGGGCCAAACAAATCCAAATGCAATAGTTGCAAAGGCCGAGAGGTAGAAACAATGTTCTTGGGTTTAAATGAAGTTCTAGTTTGCTTACCCTTAGCACAAGCATCACAAACTCCATTTGAATCAAAATTCATTTTAGGCAAACCAACCACAAGCTCACGTCTAGATAATTTGGAAATGATTCCAAAGCTAGCATGGCCCAATCTTCGGTGCCACATCCATGGGTTGGAGTTATTTGCTACAAAGCAAATCTCCTTCTCATTCAAATCATCCAAATTAACGGTATAAACATTTCCATTTCGATTACCGACAAACTTGATTTCATTTGAAACATTATCGGTTAACATGCAATGAGATGCATCAAAGATTACTTTATAACCTTTATCACACAATTGACTAATACTAAGCAAGTTATGTTTTAATCCATCTACAAATAACACATGCTCAATGCTAGTAGAGGGAGTTTTACCAATGTTACCAATACCTATTACCTTTCCTTTGCTATTATCTCCAAACGTCACATTTCCACCGCTTTTCTTTTCAAGACTAGAAAATTGAGATTTATCTCCCGTCATGTGCCGAGAGCAACCACTATCCAAGTACCACTCTTTATTCATCGAACCACTGTGGCCCTGCAAAAACAAAGAGATTTACACTTGATTTTTTGGTACCCAAACTTGCTTGGGTCCATCCAAGTTAGTCCAACTTTTGGTTGTTTCCTTTGGCACCCACATTGTTTTGATCTTGTGGATGTTCTTTCGGAACCAACAACTCTGAATTTTATGCCCCTTCTTACCACAATAGTTGCATGTAGCAAATGGAGTACTAGATAACTTAGCCCCAACAAAAGAAGTTGTAGTCTTATGCTTTGATTTTTGAGGGATAAAACCAATTCCTTCTTTTCTAAACACGCTTTTGCGCTACCAAGAATCGCATCTAAGTTATCACGACCACGCACAAAAGTAGACAAGGCATTCTTTAATCTATCTACTTCTTTTTGAAGGTTAGAACAATTATCTTTTAGGCTAGGAATTTGTTCTTCTAATGTTTCAACCTTTTTCTTAAGCAATGTATTCTCATTTACTATATCAACATTTTCACATTCATGTGAACGAGATGCACTTAATTCATGAGTCATTAAATCAATACTTTTCTTTAAGCATCTATTCTCAAGTTTGCATTCAATAAATTTTTCATATAACTCATTAAACGCTTCATGAAGTTCTTCTAATGTAAAAGTTTCAGAATTTACCTCCTCATGGTCGGATCTGGCCATGAGACAAAGGTTGGCGATTTCCTCTTCACTTTCTTCTCCGTGGAGGTGTCTTCATCACTCCAAGCAGCAAGAGCCTTCTTTTTGATGTCTTGCCGTTTCCCTTGGTGTATGCCTTCTTCTTCTTGAGTTCGGGACATTCAGGCCGGATATGTCCCGGCTTTCTGCACTCAAAGCAAGTGACTTCCTCGCTTGGAAGTTTCCCCTTTAGCTTGATTCTTCTTCTGAAATCTTCTGTTTCTTGGTTGGAAGTTGGATCGACGTTTGTTCAGAAACTTCTTGAATTGCCTCGTCATTAAGGCAATCTCTTCATCATCGATCTCTTCATTGCTATCCTCACTGACACACTCATTTAACACGTTAGTAGCTTTGAGGGCAAGACTCTTTTTCTTCTTAGAGTCATCTATGTCCCTCGATATATTGATCTCATAGGTCATTAAGGATCCTATGAGAGCATCCAAAGAAATTTGTGAGAGGTCTTTTGCCTCTTCAATTGCCGTCACCTTGGGATTCCAAGACATAGGCAAAGATCTTAAAATTTTCTATTGAGTTCAGGGATAGAGTATTCTTTACCAAGGGCTTTGAGCCCATTCGTGATGTCCGTGAACCGCTTGAACATCTCTGTTATGGTCTCTTTCTCTTCCATCTTGAACAACTCATACTTGTGAACAAGAAGATTTATCTTCGTTTCTTTGACTTGAGAAGTTCCTTCATATGTCACTTGAAGCTTTTCCCAAATCTCTTTTGCACTGCTGCACATAGAAACACGATTGAATTCATTAGCATCTAAAGCACAAAATAGAGCATTAATTGCCTTAGCATTCATAGACAACTTTTTAAAGATTTCAGGAGTCCAATCTTTTTCAGGTTCCTTGGGAACATAAGGACCCTTTTCCACAATATTCCATAGCTCATAATCCATAGCTTTCAGAAAGATAGTCATCCTAGCTTTCCAATAACTATAGTTATTGCCATTGAACATAGGTGGCCTATTCGTAGAGTTGCCTTCAGTGAAAGCACTCTGCTCTCCAAATCCAGCCATAGTCAATCCACACTAGAGGTTGTGAAACCCTTTAAACTAGAGACCTTGCTCTGATACCAAATGAAAGGATCTAGACTATGACTAGCCCTAGAGGGGGGTGAATAGGGCTTTAAAACTTTGTCTTGAATGAACAACGGAAACTAATGCAGAAATGATAACGAATGCAAAAAACAAGGAGAGCTGAGAGGGAAGAAGGAAGCAATCACACAAGGACACGCTGATTTATCCTGGTTCGGTAAGACCCCCGTTGGTCTACCTACATCCAGTCCTCACCAACACGGTGAGATTTCCCTCACTAAGAGATGACACACAACCGCTGGTTGAAACGGTGCCCAGCTCACCAACAAACCGCTAGTTAACCCGGTGTCTAGCTCACCAAAGCACAGCTAGTTGATGCGGTGCCTAGCTCACCCAACAAAAAACAATAGAAGAGATGATAAAAACAAGCAAACTCAATGCCAAGCTCTGGAGGATGATCTTCAGATGTTGATGAAGCTTTGATGATGAGAAGATCTCCCCAAAAAGATGCCTTCAGCAGGGATGTAGCAGATGGAAGCTTTGGAAGGCAGAAAATCCTTGGAGAAGAAGCTTGGATGGAACTCTAGAAGGAGGCACACTTCTCCACGAAAATCCTTACCTAGGGTTTCCCCCAGGTGTCCTTTATATACCCCTTTTTCAAAGATAGCCGTTTGAGAGAAGACAAGAAGAGGTCTTGGTCAAAAAGGTGTTCAAAAAGCACTTTTCAGAAGTTCTGCAACTCGGGGTCGACTCCCACTTTAGCTGGGGTCGACTCCAGAAGAGTCAGGGTCGACTCCAGAACAAACTGGGGGTCGACTCCTTTGGAGAAAACTGCTTCTGTTGAACTGAGGTCGACTCCCTGAAGAGCTGGGGTCGACTCTGAAAAACTGGGTATTTCCGGGGTCGACTCCTGCATAACTGGGGTCGACTCTGCACTGTAGCACTTGCAGAAAATTTGTATGGGTTGACTCCTTAGAAATCCGGGGTCGACTCTGAAAAACTGCAACCTCTTGGGGTCGACTCCTTCACATTTGTGAGGTCGACTCCAACAAACATGACTCAAGGTGAGCCTCTTTTAAGGCCTTTTTACCTTTACAAAATGCCCTGTTTTCTGCATACAACTTGCAAACTTGTTAGCAAATATAACAAGTGTTTTGTGATCATCAAAAGACAAAGGGTTCCACATCTCGTGATAAGAAGGACGAGTGGATTTGCCCCATTAGTTGTCTAAAGCTGCGCCATGACAACAGTGCCGACAATAATAGTTGTATTTATCCTTCCTCTTGGAAGAATAGGGGAGTCTCCATATATGTCTTCAACTCTTGAAAGTAGAGGCTTTGCAATAAATAGATAGATTGTGAAGGTTTATAGATAAATATGAAAGCTTATAGTTGTTTAAAGTAAGGTTGGTCGACCCACTGTAATGGACTGACCTGAATGTTGCTTGGTACGGTCTGATATCAGACGTACCATACAGTACTAGTCTAGGTTGTCTTTGGTGTGAGGATCTACAGCGACCCGAGATCAAGAAAATGCAGCGAAAAAAGAGATTTAAAATTGGATCTCGATCTATTTTGGGATTCACAAACCAGATTATGGATAGTCGAAATCACCTTGCGCGAATCGGATCCGTATTCGTACGATTCCGTGGAGGTGAAGCCACAAGCCGTTCAGCTGTCCGGCCTCTAGCGGTGTCCATGCGGTCTTCCTCTCGACGATCCACGCCCGCTCTCTCAGATTCCGCAACGCTCGAAGAGAGAGCTTGGATCTGTGCCGATCTCCGCAACATATGTGACGCAGGAGAGAGAGAGAGAGAGAGAGAGAGAGAGAGAGAGAGAGAGAGAGAGAGAGAGAGAGAGAGAGAGAGAGAGAGAGAGAGAGAGAAGGGGCGGCCAAGTGGAGCCCTGATGTCTGGCCATGGTTGTTTCACCACATCATTATATAGAGATGGTATTTTTTTACAAAAACCCTTGATCTTTATATATTTGGACCGTTGCCTGAAAATCTATTGTGTGTGACCCTCTAGGCCCAATTACCAATCCAGTTAATGGCCCAATAAACTAGAGTTAATGGCCCAATAAACTAATAACACTTACTAACTTGATTAATTAGTTAATATCTCATATTAGCTAATTAATAATCTGAATCAACTTTATCTAGCCGGCTCAGCTGGGCCTCCGAACACGTTGGGTGCCAAGCAACACCATGTGAACCCGGAAGGTATTGGGAAGGTATTGGGGTTCTGCAACCCTCACAAGGAACCTTTCCGTCATCAGTTGCCGTGTAGATATAATCTCTCATTTGTACAATACTCTTGGAACAACTTAGGATATGGTATACTATCAAATCCTAACTTGTTGTCTCACTGGGATCCAATACTTTAGATTAATATCAAAAACTCCCCTTTTTGATATTTTATTTGCCATGGCTAAGGACTCCATTACATCGTTCCCTTGAGTATTCTCCCTCCATATATGTACCGAGGGCAAATGATCCCTTGTTGACCACTCAATCCCCTTAATTCGAAGGTCTTCCGCGGTGTCCGAACTTGACTATTTGAAATATCTTGGATAGAGATTCTTAGGCCAAGCTCAAAACACAGAAGTCCACCAACAATGTGTCTTTCGTATCTCAGGTCTAAAAACTATCTACACAACTATGACAATCGAATCTTTCTGGTTGATAGTTAGGTATAATACCATCCAGTGATTCTATTGGATCAGTTCAGTAAACTCTTTCTCTAAAGAGCACCTATTGTTTCTCTTTAGTGTCTCCACACATATGACTATGAGATCAGTCATCCTCATCATATGAGCGGTACTAAACAATACTATTCTAATCAGATATCTGATGTCCTTCTCAGGTATCCTCCGAATAAGAACATTTAGAATATGTGTTTATTGAGTATATAGTCTTATAATTAGTATGATCACACATCATAATCTACTCACTATTGCATATGTTCATGGACTTTATTATAATACGAACATAGTAAAATAACAAACAAAGCCATTTTATTAGTAATTGAACAAAATGATACAACATCAGATTGACTTGTTATCCACCTAAGACTAACATTTGGGTCGGCCAACTTCTTTTTTTTTTTCGGGGGGGGGGGGAACACTCTTTGTGCCTACTGTGTCATGACCGAGCAAAACTCGTTTAAGGTTAAAAAAAAAAACTAATTAGATAATGAAGAGCAAAAAGACCCCCTAATTGTTGGCTACCACCCTGCAAGCAAGCGGAAAGATTCTATAAGCTACCCAAAAGCTAATGTGCTACTCTGAGATGCTCTCATAGGCATATCTAGGCGAGAGTACATAGAATTGAGCACAAAATAACCCTATATTACAAGCATAACAAAACCCATCTTCTCCAATGATGGGAACCTCTTATTCCCCCAACAAACCACACAGGCCACCCTTGAAACCTATGAAGGACCAAGTGGGGGAAATTAAAGATATAGCAAGAGAGGGGGGCCATATAAGGCAATATTCGGATAAGAAGGAACAAATGTGATCCACACTAACCTTGGTTTGGAATAATTGTTTTGAAACTGAGGCTATCTCAACTTGAGAAATCATTCATGTTTCTTGACATAAATTTGGAGATAAGGAACTTTATTTACTGTCAAAATTAATAAAAATTAAAAATAGAACTTACCATATATGCCATTTCTTTTGAGGCTAAAGTCGGAGATGGATTATTTCAGTGGCAGAGTCAGAAATATTTAGAAGAGGGGGCAATCATCATCTCACTAATATCAAACACCGCTGACTCAACTTCTATATTCTTTTATATTACGAATTAGTCCCTCCAATCCCTATATTTATAATAACTCCTTAAAATCTCAAGTTGTTTGATAAAACACCACGTAATGTTAGAAATCAACTCCTCCGATCTTTATAGAAAAGGCTCTGATGAGATGTAAGATTTCAACATACCCTCCAAAATATATTGTCCTTGTTTAGAATTTTATCTTTTTTTTTTATAAAAATAATTCTGTTGGGGGAAGAGAAATGAATCTTATTTATAATCACATATTTATTTTCACTATATCAAATATAAGATTAAATTATATCCCTACGCAGTCTTCTAACAAGGATAAAGACATATAGATCTTATTATGAAAAGATGCTCGAACAAAACACGTGATCTCTTATTCAATTCCTACAAACGATCTAATAAAGATATGTGAAATTTCAATGTGGCCTCCAACTGGGTTGAAAATTTCTCTTTTTTTTGTTGAGAAAATGACTCTTTTGAGAGAAGGGGAATGGATCTTATTTATAAATAGATCTTTTATTTTCACTACATCTAATATGAAATTATTATATCTTTATAAATATTTTCTAAAAAAATTATTTAACAATGATAAATATGTAAGTACAAATGCTTTTACGTAAAAAAAATCTAAATTAAATTAATCTTGAGAATATGCAAGTTCACAAGTTAACTACGAAATTGAGCTATCTTATTATTATTATTATTATTTTTTATTCCTGCAGGCATGGCGCAGGAAGTACTCTGAGACCCCCAACGCATGGAGTCAGAATGTCTCAGAAGGATGGCAGTTCCGTAATTATAAGAAACCTGGGGGGCGCTTTGTCTCAACTCGTACGGCCCCGCCTGGGTCGGGCCCGTCCGGAAGGCGCCGGAAACCCCTGCCATCCCGAGGACGATCCGCACTCACGAATCCCGGGGCCTCCCCGAAAGTTTCCATTTTTTCGCCCTTCTGCCACTAATACCCCCCGTATTGCGCGAATTTACCAAACGAGCCACTGCATCGGCGTGCCGTCCTTGTCGACACCCCCTCCCCATCGAAACCTCGTGACAAGTGAGGGAGAAGGGAAAAATTTTCCTTAACCCCTCTGGCATATTATATTTGCACAAATATCATTTATATTTATGAAATGTTAAAATATCCCTATTCTAACTAAATATTCTTAATTATATCCACCACATCATCATGGTCGTCGTCATCATCATCAATAACAATATAAATTTTGTTCCGCCAATTTTTTTTCATCGAATGTTATGTTTTTATTTAAATTTAAGAAGTTAATATCGTTTGTTAGACTTATCTCGAGTTCTTTTACTAATATTTAATGAGATTTGATCATATTTTTTAATCAGCGTCGAATATAATGACGGTACATGTATTTAAATAATCAGAATTTATTTTCTCTTATTTTATTATCAATTAAAACTATCAATAAGTCTTTATGAACGTGCTCACTCCAAATCTTACTTTTCTTAATCTTATCACACATCCATCTATTCTATCTATATTTTATTTAGATCACATATTTGCATACACATCCTGCCGTTACATAAATAAATATAAGAGATGAGATTTAAACTTTTGACTTGTTCTCACGAAAGTCTTATGTTTCAAATAATTAGGAGAAATATTTGAAAACATCTTACATTATTTTAGAGTTTTAGAATGGACAAAATAATTGATCTTGGAAAGGGGCATCATCTAGACCTCCACTTAGGAAGCAAACAAAGGACCAAGGCATCTTCCGTAGACGTGTAAAGCTTCGTTTCTGACCACCGGCCCCGGGATTGCGAACAAGATCGGATATATACTTGTCATCAACTTTAACCTGAGCACAACCAAGGTGCTCAAGGGGATTCTATTTGACTAGTCTATTTCATGAATATTATCAAATTAAAATTGTTAATCTGTTTTTTTATATTCTTTTACTGCTCACATATATAATATACCACCTCCACCCCAAATTGTACAACCATTTAAGATGATGTATTATACAATGGTGATTCAAGGACGAATCTAGGAGTAACATTAAGATTGTCCATTACGTGACTTGGGCATCGTTTGGAAACACATTACACGAGATTTTGGAGATGAAAATCTCTGACAAAATCGTCACATGTTCAAAGATTCTCCAATGTCATTGGCCTACATGCGCGGCCGATTTTGCACAGAAAAGAGAGATAGAAGTTATTTTCTCTCTCCACTTCATCAAAAGAGGGTTTCTCTCCGCTTTTACATATTTTGGGCACGAGCGAAGAGAGAGATAGAGAGGCCATCCCATTTATTTATTTTGTTCACCTTTCTCAGTTTGGGCACGAGCGACGAGGGGCCTCGTCACTTGTGCTTGCAAAACGGTGCGAAATCGTGTCTGTGTCGCGATTGTGCGGGAAATTCACTTTTGTCAAATTTCACTTTTGGGCGAGCGTTGTCAAACACTGCCTTAGAAGTCACGAATTTGAAATTGGAAACAATCTCTCGATTTGTTGAGATAAAGTTGTGTGTACATTGTCTCTTCCTCAAACCTCGTCTTGACGAATGCTTCATGCAGTACGTTTTTTTACCGTACAATGGTGATTGCGACGACAGAGGGAGATTATTTTTTTATGTGAGGGGTCATAAATAGGATTTTATGAGAGCTTGGGGGGGGAGTGAAAATTTTTATTTATATTAATATAGGTTTGTAGAGGCAAAATTGGAAGAAAAAAAAATTAGAACGGATGTAGTTAAGTAAGATTCTAAGGTAAATAGGTGTGAAGACATGTCCATTTTTGACTTGACATTGTGGCTCATGAATTGATCCCCACTCACAAGTTGCAGCCTTACTTGAGGCACACAAGTCATGTGGTCTCATTCAAGTCACAGGCCCCCACTTGGAGGGGACAGTTGGGCATATATAACATACATGAGAATAGTAGTGAGGTCCTGTTGTAGAAGCCTCTCTTTAATTTTAGATCTGCCCATCCCATAGCATTCCTAGCCATTAAATCTCTCTACATGTGTAGCCTCACAAAGACTGGTTCTTTGTAAGGTCTACTTATTCTGACCAAGTTGGTTTGGTTGATATAGAAATATTTTGTGTGCACCAAGATCCAATTCACATTCATTGATTGCGTATCATTTGAGTCTGAGGAGATAGAACACCTAATTAATGGGGATTTGAAAAGTTTTAATATATTTATCTTGGCCTAACATATACTGTTATTTCTCTCACATACATAATATTTTATCAACATATGCACTATTAACTGAGTGTCTCATCTCTCTAGAGTTTTTTACAAGTCAACCGTCGGTCGATGTTTGTCCATACGGCACGCACCCATTGGATGTGCACGATGAATTGGACAATGGTGTGCATTAAGAATTTCTCTGGATCGTATCTTTCCCATTGATTTCTAAGATAATTTCTAAATCTTGAGTGAAAAAAAAAGAGAGAGGATGAGATGAGTACGCCCACAACATCATTAACAATTAAAGTTTTAAGATAACATGATCAGTTTGTGAGTCAGAATCAGAAGTGTTATTATGTGTGTCAAATTTTGATGTAGTTTCAATGAGAACATAGCATTTCTTTGGCTGTTTCTTCATTTGTGGAAGACCCAGAAATGACACCATTGTGGGAGAATAATTCTCAAGTGGAAGGTACCATTGGCTGGCATTGGTCCCTCAGCAGTGAGATCATCTGAAGACTTGAATTCCTGTTCCTTTCTCCTCAACTGGCTGAGTTCATGCCTGTCCAAAGGGGGAAGGCATGTGTGGAGAGTGTCATTTAGGATGGTGATACCCAGAAATGATACAGAAGTTTGATGCCCATGAGATAAGAAGGATTCATGCTAAACATGTATTTCTCTCTCAAAAATAGTAGGCATTTCATCATTTAAAAACATAAATATAACACAACTCTCACTTTCTTTTCTTGTCACTTTATGATAATCAGATTGCAACATCATTAATATTCCCTTTCCTGCTTGAAGGTGAAGTGGGGTGTGTCAGTGTTATATCAATCTTCAGTGAGGAGACCTGGTTGAGTTGTCCAAATCAAGTTCTTCCTTCCCATCACTCCCCTGCCAAAAAGGGTTTTCTTCCCCAGGATGGGATATGAAACACTGCACAGGTTCTCTCTCTGCAGTGGCACCTGCCCTGAGTAACTACAGAATTCTATCAATGGTTTGTCTTGGGAAGTGCAAAATATTACTGCTCCCACACAACTAGAAAACTTAGTTCTAAGGTTGGTTTTCAATTAAGTTCCATGTGAATGCAGCATCCAAGGTATGGACACCAGGAGGAATCTCTCTCCCAAAAGGGGTCCATGCCTTGAACTTGGAACTGCTCTGCAGGTTGGACATCTATCCCTATCTTATGACACCATTTCTGTGCCATCAAGGCAAAAAAAGAAGATCCATCACATGATTCACATCCCCACATAAGAGGATTTCTCATCTCTCTAGTGTTTCAAAGGGAAGTTTGGTGAATAATTCTCAAAGCTGAGGATTTGGCCTCATCTGATCCGACTAGGACATTGTTCAGAAATGCTCTCACTTCAGTAGTTTTGAATGACATTAAGTTTTCTAACTATTGTAAGAAACTACCAAGTTTAGAAGGCAAAATTCAGCTTCAAAGTTTCTATTTGGATGGTTCAAAAGCTATGATATGATATTACCAGACAGTAGTACTAAATAGATGCTTAATTATTTTGGTTTACATAGATATTATTAATCTGTTGGTTAATCCCAAAAGAAAGTTTGTTGGTATTTTGGTTCATTCATGACAAAAAAAAGTGAGTTTTTTTGAATTAGTGGAATCTAGATTGTCTTTTTCTTTTCCAAAAGAGACATCCACCAAAATTTTTGAGAAAAAAAAATCTACCCTTTTTCTTTCTTCCGCGTTGTCCTTTTCAAGAACCTCCTTACTTTTAGAGGGTAAGAAAGCTGGAGATATCTTTATTTAATTTTGTCAAAGAAAGATTAGAACTATTTCTATAAGTGTTTTCCAAATTGTGAGTGGGGTCTCAAGACATGTTTAGTGCTATTTCCAACTTCAGCTTCTTTTAAACTTCCACAGATTTTTTAACTCGTATAAATCAAAAGTTTCCAAAATTTAAAAAAGGACAAAAAATATGAGAAAAAAAAAGATCAATCGCAAGTTTTGGGGATCAACTTCAACCACCAAATTTTCTCATACCGACTATTCTTTGTTTTGAAATGGACTTCCACATTTAATGTTTCAGCAGAACCCAACAGAGGAATATACAGACTTAGTTCTTGTTTAGCTAGGGTTTGAACTCTCACTGTGAGTGTGATATATTTATCATAGTTTGTCATGACGGATCAAATCTATTCGATTCAATCGAATAAGGAGAAATTTGATTCACCCGATTCTCATAAAACTAGATCGATTTCCATGAAAATTGACTTGATTCGGACAAATCATAGCAGATCAAGAAAATTCGATTCGCCCTGATGTAACAAACCTTGATTTTTACCGACGCATTGACATGAACGGGATGAACCACATTAGGTCAAACCTCAGTTGTTACTCCATGCATCCTTCATCAAGTAGAACATTATTTTGATGCAGATATAAGTGTGTGGTAAATTTTAATAGATCTATTCGATTAACCTATATAAGTTTAAGTAAAATACTTGAAAAAAGCAACGTGTCAAGAGGGATCCTCTTCTCTTATGAGAGTCTTAATTTTGTGAGAGCTTTTTAAGAGTAATCTAAACTATAAGTTACTGTTCACAATAATATTTAATATTCCTCTAAACTTATTCTTGCGAGAAATGTTTGTTGGGGGAAGCGCCCACTCATCCATCTTTAGATATAAATGGATAGATCTTAGACATAAATGGGTAGACTCCGTTGTCATGTCTTTTTAGATATAAGTAGATAAATTTTATTACTAACATGACAGTGAAATCCACCACCTTAAAGTTTGTTCTCCCGACGTGGGTCCCACTTCAGCGGCATTATCAGAAAACTAAACCAGATTAACTCGAATAATCCAAATTAACTGTTAGCAAGTACAGAGACTAATTACATCCTCCTCGCTGTGAATCCAACGGCCTCAAAGCACCCAAGATGGTCACCAGACCTTCCTCTCCCCGACGAGCCCCAGGACGTCCTCCCACATGGCCCCCCCGCCGGCGGCAACGCCCGCCGCCGCCGCCGCCACCACGCTTGCGCTGCAGGCCACCACCGTCCAATACCCCGCCCTGATCTCCTCCATCAGCTGCCCCCTCTCCCACCCGCAGTAGCCGTCGAAGAACCGGAAGTCCCCCACCCCCACCACACCCCTCTTCACCATCTCCGCCGCGCACCCCACGCTCTCCTTCGTCCCGTAGTACACCCCCTCCATCACCTCCTCGAACACCCCGCCCATCCCCTCCTCCGCCGCCTTCGCCCCCTCCCCAGGGCTGACCAGGAACACCCCCTCCTCCAGCGGACCCCCGAAGAACAGCGGTTCCTCCGAGAAGGTGCCCTCCACGTCCAGCGCCACCGACCTCGTCTCCTTGATCGACATTAGCGACGGCCGGTTCAGGATCACACCCGTCGTCCCCGCGGGCCCGGCGGAGAGCAGGAGGATCACGGTCCGCTCGAAGATGTGGACGCCGTCGAGCCTCTCGGTGGCGATCAGGAGGCATCCCTTCTCCGGCTCGTGCAGGGTGTGGGCCCACTTGTCCCCGAGTGGAGCCAGCACCGCGGGGGTTTCTTCGATCTCATCCGCGACCTCCGCCCTCGCCGCGGCGCGTTCGGCGGCGACCAGCCTCGCACGGAAGGAGCGCCAGTCGGACACCACCGCCGGCTCCCGGTTGTCATCCGGAGAAGTAGACGACGACGACGAAGACGATCCCCGACTGCAACCTGCCCACACGGATTGGGGAAACATTAAACTTCTCTGGCGGCTCCTACGAAGAGAGATCAGATTGCGGGCAGGAGAACTCACAGAGGATCGTGGAGGAGGGGGAGGCACCGCCACGGCGGAGGGAGCAGTGGCGCCTCCTGCCGCGGAGGGCGACCGCCGTCGCCCGCGTCCGCGACGGGGGGACCAGGTCGGGGGTCTTGCCGAAGGGCTTGGAGGTGACGAAGCAGGCGGCCTCCATTGATCTGGTTAACGGATCACGACGGCAGCGGCGGCGGTAAAGAGGAGTAGACACCGCTGTGCGCACAGATCGAATATAAACGGCGGAGGGATCAAAGCTTGGCCACAAAAAAAAAAAATCCTTTTTTTTTCCTTTTTTCCAGGTGCGTAATCCGAAACGGAGAGTTCGGATATAGCCGCGCTGACGTGGTGCCCCGCACGCTAGGGCTCCGTACGCCAGCCAATCGCAAATCGCCACGGTGGAAGAGAACAATTCGTCTACCGTCCATCGTCTCTGGCGCATCGTGCCGCTGCGTAGAGGTTGTCGAGAACCGTGGGGTCAAGCGTGGGAGTGGCCAACGGGGGCCACGTGTTGGGGAAGGCGCGTGTGTGGCTGAGGTCGCCCCGCGGACCGGGGGCAAAAAGGGGTCGTGTGCTGCGATTTGTCGGAGCTCGGAGGGCTTCGCTTTTCGCGGACGTATGGTGTGTTGTGCTTTTGGTGGCCGCACACTGGTTAGCGCACTGCACCAAATAGATAGAGCCTGTACCCCAATGCTACACATTTTACTATCTCATTTATCATACTGGTTTGCATTTTTTTAAAAAAAAAAATACATTACGGGGATTTAAATTAACCTCGTTCACATTATTAGCATAGATCCATTCCACTCTTGTGGTACTCAAATCCAATAAACCTATTGCTAGTTCAGGGTTGATTTGAAGATAGTGGAGAATCATCTAATCCAATCAACCGCATACTTCCACTTGGCTCTGCAAAGAGAATTATATACTTTTCAGAAAAGCTTAAAAACCAGTTTGATAATGTGATTAAGGGATTTATCTCCCCTTTGTCATCAGTTTTATGTCCACAAGTAATTTAATAACGTTTAGTTTTGTGGAGGTATTTTCTTGCTTGAGCCGAAACCGAATGGGGCTACACTCAAAGAAAGGGGAAGACGATCGCCGATAGCGGGCGCAGACCTGCAAAATCAGAATAGGATCAGGGGGCCCGATTGAAGAACCGGGGAGAACCCTCCGATGCTTAAGTCAGTATCAGACTTGAGAGGAAGGGAGTTCTCGTGTGTGACGTGGTTGGTGTGAGTAAGATTGTGTGATTACGCACATACCTCTGCATGATGCTGTACCTGAGCCTTTTATAGGCATGTGCTACGGGGAGAAGGGATGAAACGCTGCGAGATCGTGCCTGAAAGGTCGCGCCGGTTGGCGCTTTGTCCGGGGAGTTACGCACCGGAGCGCCCGTTGGGACGTTCGGTAGTTATTGCTCCTCATGATCGTGGGGCGCGTGGCCTGCAGCCGTTATAACCGTCGTAGGACATGAAACAACCTGCTCGGACACCTTTGGCGTTAGATCCTGAGCGGGTTGTGTGACGGAATGCCTCGTTCAAGCCCGTTAAACTAATAACAAGCCTGACACGAGACCGCCTCCCGCAAACGGGCCGTAGCCTCGCAAGGGATATCAAACACATGTCCGTGGAAACACAAAGGAACGCATCACAATTTATATATATAACGCAAGTTTACATAGCCAAACTTCCATAAACTGAAGAAAGTACAAGAGCCTAGGGCATACCCCAAGATACAACTAAAAGAAGTAAACAACTAGCTATGCTGCTACTGCTATACTGCTGGAGGTATTGACCCTGCACTGCTACGACGCGGCCCTGAACTGGACGACGGTCGTGAAACGTCGTCCTCACCCTCACCTGTGGGAGTAGGTGTGAGCCTCGCTAGTCACTGGCTCAGTAGGGAACTCCCCCAACACCGAGCAAAACCAAAACACAGGTACGAAAGCAGTAAATAGTACCAACAATTTATAGAACAGCTAAGCAAGATATTAAAGCTGTAAAAATACTCACCGTCTGCCGACTACAAAAAACAACTGTAATAATTAAACGGCAAACCAGTACAAAGATACGAGCTAAAGTAGAGACCGTCAAACACGAGCCACGTGAACTGGTTCGTGACACCAGAGACTGACTCGGACAAGCTAACACAAGTCAACCTCTTAGTCTCGCAGCCACGGACGAAAGGTCCAGCTGCCGCTCCACGTGAAAAGGTCAAGCAACTGTGGAGACTAACTAAACACCACTACCTGCGGACCACACGGTCGCAGGCCCATGCCTGACACCTCTGGAGACCCTGGCCTGGGCCCTCTAGAGTGAGGCACTGAAAAAGGACTAGCTGGGGACCAGTGTCGACTACTGGTGTCCGTACCCCCAACTACGAGCGCGCTACAAGTGACCAAAAGACAAGTACGCCAGTCACTGTCCTACTGTCGTCTTTCCCTCAGCCGGACGTACAACTCAATAAAAAAAAGTGAGGGTGTCCAGGTCAGACGACACAGACCTCGACGGTACAACACAAGTACCGGGACAAAGCCCCGAGCTAACAGCCTGGCTCACAGAGAACCTGGGGCACCCAACTGGAGAGGTAACCACGGTAGGCGTCGTACTACTCGCCACGTACACAAAACAACGTGCACGTCACACACAAACCACGTGAAACATCACGTAAATCTCTCGTAACAATGGTTCACTACACGTGAACCTAACAGTGCTCGCGTGAACACCACGCAGCCACGAATACGACTAACTAACTACGTACTCTGTATGCTAGTCTCAGAAACCACGTGCACTCAGTGCAATACAAGTGCCAATGCACCGCTCTATATCAATAAATACATCATACCACGATAATCGGATAATCACATCACATAAACCATGCACACACACAGCCCTCGACTGTGGTCGCGACATGGGCTCGGATCGCCTTCAGAACGCGACAGCCGATGGGTCGCCTTAAAGACATTAACACGACGGGTCGACACGTCACCTTCCTGATTGCGACAATACCACAGTCGCCTTCGCAGGGGGAGAAACCCTAATCGGGTTCTCTCCTTCCAAACACCCCAAAACTCATGCAAACCACCCTTTATTTGTCATTTACATGCTTTAATGAAAACCTAGGCATGGCATCTAGCATGTTTAAAGCATTAAACTGATCAATCCTACGTTTTCCCCCGATTATCACCCCGAAACGGGGAGAATTCACCTACCTTTGCATAGAACACGCGGTATGATGCTTCCCCGGCGATCCTCACGCTCCACAGGAGCTCCTTACAGCGAAACCTCACCGAAAATCGAGCTCTCCACCCGAAATCGCCCGAGAAACCCTCAACAGCTCCTCCCCCGGCCGAGCAGAACGTGTGAGAGTTCTGCCGGCTGGGATTCTTTAAAAACCTGCAGCGGTTCGGAACGCGACACATCGTCGTGTCGCCACCTGATCGCGACACAAAAGGGTGTCGCCTTCCCAAACTTAACGCCTCTAATGCTCGCCACGTGGCGCACATGCACACGTCCAGCGCCAGAAGCGGTCACATGGACGCGACACTGCGCTCTGTCGCGATCCAGAAAGCGACAGCCATTCCTGTCGTGATGACAGGATGCAAACCGAGGGGTGCTACAACCTGCACTAACGGCCCGATAAGGCCCAAACACACGCGCGCACACCATTCACGAGCCACATTGGTCAACGTATGACCTCCACAACACTAAACGAAGGATCTGAAGAATGCATGACGCTTCATTACTATCATCTAAAAAGAAATTTCGACCTCGAAATTCAAAATACAACCCAAACACCAACAACTTTAAT
This sequence comes from Colocasia esculenta, assembly GCA_014218235.1. Taxonomy (NCBI): domain Eukaryota; kingdom Viridiplantae; phylum Streptophyta; class Magnoliopsida; order Alismatales; family Araceae; genus Colocasia; species Colocasia esculenta. Next base: position 665,172 of record JACBKR010001264.1, read on the forward strand.
ACATACATCTTTACAAGTACTATCATCTAAAAAGAAACATTAAATCTTACTCAAACAGATAGGGATACCCTTTAGCCATCTCATCGGCTAATTCCCAGGTATCTTCACCTCCCAATCTATTTTCCCATTTCACTCTACCTAGCTCAATTTCTTTATTCCGCAGCTTCTTTGTCTTCCGATTAGTGATATGTACTGGATACTCTGGCATAGTCATATTTGGCTTCAAGTCACCACCTTGGTGACTAATTATTTGAGCTGGATCTTCAATGCACTTTCTTAACATAGAGACGTGGAATATATCATGGACATCCGCAAAATCAGCTGGCAAATCCAGCCTATAAACAGTTTCCCCAATTCTCTCAATCACCTGGAAAGGTCCCACATATCTTGGGCTCAACTTCTCAGTTTTACCGAATCTCATGATGCCTTTACTTGGGGAAACTCTCAAGAAAACAAATTCTCCCACTTCAAACTGAAGTGGTCTCCTCCGATTATCCGCATAGCTCTTTTGCCTGCTTTGAGCTGCCTGCAATTTTTCTTTAATAAGCTTTACTACCTTTGTGGTTTGCTGAATCAATTCAGGACCCACTAACTGCCTTTCACCCACTTCATGCCAGTTCAATGGGGTTCTACATGGTCGGCCGTATAAAGCTTCATACGGTGCCATCCCAAGACTGGTATGATAACTATTATTGTAGACAAACTCAATCATTCCCAAATGATGCTCCCAGCTATCTCCCCATACTAAACAATAAGCCCTTAACATATCTTCAATAGTCTCGATAGTCCTCTCTGTCTGGCCATCCGTCTGGGGATGATAAGCGGAGCTATATCTCAATTCTGTACCGATTACCTTCTGCAGACTTCTCCAGAAACTAGAAGTAAACCTTGGGTCTCTATCAGACACAATACTCTTCGGAATTCAATGCAGTGGAACAATTCTATCAACATAAACCTTTACTAATCTGTCCACTGTCCAAGACATACTTACTGCTACTAATCTGCACACTTTGGTCAACCTGTCAACAAATACCCATATTCCATTATGCCCTGGAATAGACCTTGGTAAGCCTGCTACAAAGTCCATCGCAATATCATCCCACTTCCACTGTGGAATAGGCAACGGTTGCAATAGACCTCCAGACTTCTGATGCTCTGCTTTGATTTGCTGACAAACAGCACATCTTGCAACAAACTCTGCTATTTCCTTTTTCATATGAGGCCACCAAAAATGCTTTCTCAAATTCTGGTACATTTTAGTACTACCCGGATGGATAGTGTATCTAGATTTATGAGCTTCCTCTAATACTCGCTGCTTAACCTCTCTCTCAGCTGGCACAAATAACCTGCCTCTGAGCCTAACCACACAATTATCATCAATAGTGACTCCTTCCATTTTCACAATCTCAGCTTAACTTGCATCTGCTCTAAGAGCTTCCACAATTTGCCAATATAATGACGGCTCTACAGCACTAGCAGCTAGTACTGCCCGTCGCTGACTACTGGGCACATACAAGGAGTTCTCCACTATTTCTTTATACAACTTCCACTCTTTAATCATCATCAGACTTACATACGCCTTTCTGCTCAAGGCATCTGCTACAACATTGGCCTTACCCGGATGGTAAGCCAAACTGAAATCATAATCTTTCAAATATTCGATCCATCTGCGCTGACGGAGATTTAAGTCCTTCTGCGAGAAGATATACTTCAAGCTTTTATGATTTGTAAAGATCTCAAATCTCTCGCATACAGATAATGCCTCCACATCTTTAAGGCAAACACAACTGCTGCCAACTCTAAATCATGGGTAGGGTAATTTTCTTCTGCCGGTTTTAATTGCCTGGACGCATAAGCTATTACCTTGCCATGTTGCATAAGCACTGCGCCAAGTCCTCTCCTTGAAGCATCTGCATATACCACAAAACCACCACTCCCTGCCGGTAATGCCAATATGGGTGCTGATGTAAGTCTTTTCTTCAATTCTATAAAATTTTTCTGACATTCGCCGGACCACACAAATGGCACCCTTTCCTGGTCAACTTGGTCATAAGTGCCGCAATCTTAGAAAAATCTTGAATAAAGCGTCGATAATAACCTGCCAACCCTAAGAAGCTTCTGATCTCGGTTATTGTTCTAGGCACTTCCCATTTCATTACTGCTTCCACTTTACTCGGGTCTACTGCTACTCCTTCTGCTGAAATGACATGACCTAAGAACTGGATTTCTTTCAGCCAAAATTCACACTTACTGAACTTGGCAAACAACTAGTTATCCCTTAACAACTGTAGGGTAAACCTCAAATGAACTGCATGCTCTTCTTCAGATGCTGAATAAATCAGAATATCATCAATAAAGACCACAATGAATTGGTCTAAATACGGATGAAAAAATTCTATTCATCAGATCCATAAAACTTGCAGGAGCATTGGTCAACCCAAATGGCATAACCACAAATTCATAGTGACCATATCTGGTTCTGAAAGCTGTTTTATCTATATCCTCCTCCTTGATTCTCAACTGGTGATATCCAGACCTCAAATCAATTTTAGAAAATACTTTTGCCGATTGCAACTGATCAAACAGATCATCTATCCTCGGTAATGGGTATTTATTCTTATGGTCACATCATTCAACTTCCTATAATCAATACACATCCTAAAACTTCCATCCTTCTTTTTCACAAACAACACCGGTGCTCCCCACGGGGAATGACTCCGTCTAATGAACCCTTTCTGCAACAGCTCTTCTAATTGCTTTTTCAATTCCTTAAGTTCTGCTGGTGCCATCCGATATGGAGCTTTAGAAATCGGCATGTTACCTGGCAGCAACTCAATGGTGAAGTCCACATCTCTATGTGGATCTAAACCAGGCAAATTCTCAGGAAAAACATCAGCAAATTCCCTAACCATGGAACTGCTTCCACTGACTGACTAGCTTCTACCAGACTCACCGAGGCTAAATAAGTCACACATCCAGCATTTATCAACTTTCTAGCTTTAATACAAAAATTAGAAACTTAGAGGTAAAAAGGATACCTTGATATTCAAATACTGCAACATTAGGATGACAAAACATGATCTTCTTCTTTCTGCAATCTAGCATGCTCCATAAGTCTCAAGCCAATCCAAACCCAAATAATATCATAATCTGCCAACTGCAGGGCATACAATCGACCCGGCATTTGGTTCCCTTCGATCACAATAGGAGCTTCATCTACATAGCTCGAAGTGAGCAGGAACTCACCCGAGGGAACCTCCACTACTAACTCACAAGACTTTTCCTCTAAAGGATGAATCATGCAATCCAGAAACTCTTCGGAAATAAAAGAATGAGAGGCACCCGAATCAAATAAAACTCTTACTGAATAGTCATAAAGAGGTAAAGTACCTTCTATCATATTCGATGCCTCCACCTGGGCTCGGTGATAGCCATAACCCGACCTCTTCCCTACTGCTACGGTGCTCCTCTGCCACGACCTGCCTGTGGCTGCTGAAACTGCTGAGGCTGCTGCTGCTGCTGCACACCTTTTCCATACCCAAACTCTCTTGGATAGGGGCAATTGCGGATCAAATGCCCCGGCTGATTGCAATTATAACATCTATACCCTGGTGGAATAATGAGTTGTCTGGCAGTGCTCTGTTGCGACTCTTCCACCTCTGGTTTACCACGACCTTGCTGAAATTGTTGTCGACCTTCCCATCCTCTTCCTTTATCTTTAAATGCTTGCTTCAATTTCTGGCCCCATTTGCCAAAACCTGATGAAGAAGGTCCTGCTGGCGCTTTACCTTTACTAACTCCTGCCGACTGTTGAGGTAGCCGGAAACTACCCAAACCTGACTCGCTCACTGGACGAGTCCGAACTGCCCTTTCCAGAGTAGCTGCTCACTGGGCTACTTCCTCAATTGTTCCGCACAATAGCGGTATCACTGCAATCTGCAACTCTGGTCTCAAACTTCGAATGAAATATTCAATCATCATAGAATTGTTTGATACTACATAAGGTGCATAACGATTGAGAGCCATAAACCTCATCTGATACTCTAAAACAGAAGACTCACCTTGCTGGAGTGTCCTAAACTGCTCCCTTTTTGCTTGCTGAACTTGCATAGGGAAAAAGGTATCGTTGAACACCTCAAGGAACTCCGGCCAGTTGATAACACTCTCCACTTTACCTGCAAAGGTGGTCTGCATCTTCAGACGCCACCATTCTTGAGCAAAACCCCTCAACTGATAAGTGGCCAACACCACTCTGTCCGCTGCCGGACACCTCATAGTCGTAAAGACTCTTTCAATCTCATGGACCCAGTGCTCTGCCGTATCTGGATTCGGCCCTCCTGAATAAGTAGGCGGCTGAAATCTCAGAAACTTCTCAACTTGCATCATTGGTTCTTCTGCTACTAACACTGGCGGTGGTGGTGGCAAGGGTGCTACAAAGGTACCTCCACTCCTGGCGGTGATGGAACTGGAGCTAAAGGTATAGCCCCTCCAACCCCAGGTGGTGCGGCAACCGGCAGGACCGGCGCCTGCTGATCCATCCTCATCCGTATATCGGTAAGGCTCTCCCAGATCCTTTCTATCATACGCTGAGTACTCTCCTCCGGATCATCTCCTCCACCACCCCAATCTCTTCTATCAGCCATTTCAAAAATTTCTGCACAAGCAAAACACCAAACAGAACCACAACAACGAATTATCAGAAACCAGGGTCCCTACCAGCAGTATACTAAGACCGGAAATAAGGCTATGTAACCTTCTAGTTCCTTTATATTAACACGGACCTTGCTCTGATACCAACTGTGGCGGAATGCCTCGTTCAAGCCCGTTAAACTAATAACAAGCCTGACACAAGACCGCCTCCCGTGAACGGGCCGTAGCCTCGCAAGGGATATCAAACACACGTCCGTGGAAACACAAAGGAACACATCACAATTTATATATATAACACAAGTTTACATAGCCAAACTTCCATAAACTGAAGAAAGTACAAGATCCTGGGGCATACCCCAAGGTACAACTAAAAGAAGTAAACAACTAGCTATACTGCTAGAGGTACTGACCCTGCACCGCTACGACGCGGCCCTGAACTGGACGACGGTCGTGAAACGTCCTCCTTGCCCTCACCTGTGGGAGTAGGTGTGAGCCTCTCTAGTCACTGGCTCAGTAGGGAACTCCCCCAACACCGAGCAAAACCAAAACACAGGTACGAAAGTAATAAATAGTACCAACAATTTATAGAACAACTAAGCAAGATATTAAAGCTGTAAAAGTACTCACCGTCTACCGACTACGAAAAACAACTGTAATAATTAAACGACAAACCAGTACAAGGGTACGAGCTAAAGTAGAGACCGCCAAACACGAGCCACGTGAACTGGTTCGCGACACCAGAGACTGACTCGGACAAGCTAACACAGGTCTACCTCTCAGTCTCGCAGCCACGGACGAAAGGTCCAGCTGCCGCTCCAAGTGAAAAGGTCAAGCAACTGTGGAGACCAACTAAACACCACTACTTGCGGACCACACGGTCGCAGGACCATGCCTAACACCACTGGAGACCCTGGCCTGGGCCCTCTAGAGTGAGGCACTGGAAAAGAACTAGCTGGGGACCAGTGTCGACTACTGGTATCCGTACCCCCAACTACGAGCGCGCTACAAGTGACCAAAAGACAAGTACGACAGTCACTATCCTACTGTCGTCTTTCCCTCAGCCGGACGTACAACTCAAGCAAAAGAGTGAGGGTGTCCAGGTCAGATGACACAGACCTCGACGGTACAACACAAGTACCGGGACAAAGCCCCGAGCTAATAGCCTGGCTCACAGAGAACCTGGGGCACCCAACTGGAGAGGTAACCACGGTAGGCGTCGTACTACTCGCCACGTACACAAAACCACGTGCACGTCACACACAAACCACGTGAAACTATTGCCCAACTAGGTAGCCCAAAGGGGGGGGGTGAATGGGACTTTAAGAAAAAAATCTTCGGTCAATGAAACCCTATTCACAAAAACGATTGCACAAACACACTTCGTAGATTGTTAGAGTTAGTACATGAAGGATAGAAGAAGCAAGGCAATCACACAAAGGACACATCGATATATCCTGGTTCGGACCTCCTTTCCACAGGAGTCCTACGTCCAGTCCCCAAGCAATCTCTTGGGATTTCACTATCTAGGGTACAGTCCCCCTATGGACACTACAACACCCTGGATGCCCCACCAGATCTTCTTCTCTTTCCCGGGCAAGAAGGCAGCCCACTTCTTTTACAGGCTTAGAAGCTAACCTACTGGTACCCACCCCAGTGCGGTGCAACACCCAGCCGCAGCTGGTCTTCCTTCTCTCAAAGGGAATAACACTCTGGTACCTACCAGGTCTTCCTTCACACACGAAGGGAAACAACACAGACAATGTGTTCAAGAGAGGATGCCCCTAGATCAAGCTTACAGAGCATGATCTGAAGCAAGGACTGAGAGGATAAAAAGATCTACAAATTAAGAGAAATACACTCTCAGTACAAAGGCTCTCACTAAGATCTACACTGAGCACAGAGAGCTAAGAGCTTGAACAGAAAGGAGTTTTTGCTTGGCTCTAGGAAAGCTCGCAGATGGTTGTAAGCGTTGCAGCACCAGTGGTTTTCTAACTTGTGTATCTGCCTTTTTTATACTTCTGGAGCTTTTGTCTTGTATATATATCTTCCACTAGTTCTATGCCCGTGCGATGCACGGAAATAGTTTAGGTAGAAATATATTTAATATAACATCACAATATTAATACTATCAAATGTAAAAAAAAGTTCAACACATAATAAATCCACATCACATATTGGTCTATGTCATGAGATATTTATTTTCAAATAATATTTTTAGTCAATATTCATAGATCTCAACTTTAATCATCTTCTTTTTCAATTTTAATTTTCTTCTTCTTATTGGATATGAATGTTGTACAGTAGTAGCATCTACAGATATAATATATATAATAATAATAATTAATAGATCTCTACTGGTGCAATGTACGTAAATATTTTAGATATAAATAAAATTTTAGATTTATATACATTTATGTTCTAACATAATTATAAATGGCAAGCCCCTTAATAGTTGCGACATATGGCTTATTAGCATTTAGAAAATTCAATATAATCATAGACTCTTTTTCCCAAGGTTGATACAATAGTATGAGAAAATAAGAATATACAATAAAGACTTTCTATTTGTGTAAAAATAATAACTCATAGATAGGGTAGGAATATTATTTGAAAAAATATGCAACTATATTATGTACTTTTATTCGTGACACTGGGAATAGGTATATACATCTAAATCTTGAAATCTTTTATTCGTGACACTGGGAATAGGTGGCATAAAACTGCAAGTTTTTTTAAAAACGGAGCTGTAAGTTTTAGCAAGATTTAAATGTGAGAGTCTAAATATTGGAATCTTATATTCGTGTCACTCTGGGATATTTTTAACAAATATATTTCTATTTAATACCGATGGCATATACATCTAAAACTTGCAATTTTTTATATATGTTCTTTAGGATGGCATATTCTTGTGATTTAGTAGCGCTACAGTGAGTAGCGCTACAGTAATTTTGCAAATGCTACAGTAACATGCATAAAAAATAACAATAGTTCTTGTTATTTTTTTATATTAAAAAATATAAAATAAAAAATCTAATATTATGCAATCAATTTTTTAAAAACAAATTTAAAAACATAAAAATGAAAAGAAATTGAATATACTATTACTCACTGTAGCATAATACAGTGAACAACGTTTTTTCATATTTTAACAACTGTGTTTGTAAAATTTTGGCAAGCTAAAAATCGGTGTTCGGCAAGATAATTTTTTGGCAAGATTTAGTATGTCGATTTAATAAGATTTTTTGACGGTTTTAGGTAGGAGACTTACCTTCTTAATAGCTATGTTAAAGGAGGAGATGTATTTGTGAGTTTTTTAAAAAATATGAATATTCTGGTGCTGCCACGTGGCAGCACCAAAACTCCATATCTCAGTTTGAGCGGGAAACAAAATAATTCTGGTGCTGCCACGTGTACGTCTAAGACTGAGTTTTATAATAATAGTATAGATTAGAAATATGGACGTTGAAGTATCCGTTGTCACCAAGTCTAGGTATACGTTAGACTTCAAAGAGCTTGGAACTTGTGTTCAACAGTCTTCTTGGTCTCTCATGCACGTAGGAGAAGATCTTCTGAGATTACTTGTGTGACGGAACGCCTCGGCCAAGCCCGTTAAACCAATAACGCACTTGATCCGAGTCCGCCTCCCGCGAACGGCCCGTAGCCTCGCAAGGGAAACCAAACCACAGCCCGTGTAAACATAAAGGAACACACCACATTTCATATATAATTTTTCACAATTTACATAGCCATATTCCACTAAAACTGCAAAGGTGTACAAAAGTCTGGGGCATACCCTGAGGTACAACAAAAGAAAGTAAACAGCTACAAAACTACAAGGCTACACTGCTGAGTACTACTCCGCTGGAGGTACTGACCCTGCTCCGCTACGACGCGGCCCAGAACTGGACGTCGGACGGGAAACGTCCTCCTCGCCCTGAAATGGCTAAAGGGTACCCCTATCTATTTGTGTAAGTTTTGTATTTTTTTTTTTTTTAGATGATAGTGCTTGTAAAGTTGTGTATGTTTAAATCGTTTGACTTTTGTGTTGTGTTAAGAATTTCGAGGTCGAAATTTTCTTTTTAGATGATAGTAATGTAACGTCGCGTGCTTTTCGGATCCATGCGGATCATGTGCATTGTGGTTGTGGCGGCCGTTGTGAGGCCAGTGTGAGTTGGGTGTGTGGAATGCATGGTGTGATTGTGTGGCTTGAGCAGGTGAAGAGCAGGGTAGGTCCTGAATTGGAATGGGACCTGCTGTTGTTCTGTCTGAGTTGGCGGCCAAGGGGTGGTCGTTGACTATTGGCGTCCAAGTTTATGGACGTTGACTTCTTGAACTTGGCGGCAGCTTTTGTGGACGTTTAGTCTGGCGGTGCATGTGGGCGACAAGGGGGTTGACGCCAACCTGTCAGTTCAGCAGGTTATATGTTCACCCGAGGCAGCTCTTTCAGCTCACCCTCTCTCCCTCTTGCCCCAGCTTGCTGCCCCCGAGTCTTTGAAGGTTCTAACAGGTATCGAGGAGTGGCTGGTTGATCGTGGGACGCGCGGCGTCGCCGAATTGCGCGAGGAAACGTCGCGGCGTGGTGCAATTCGCGTGGGAGCTCGCGGAGGGCTCAGCGTAAACGGGGGGTTGCGGGAGATTCTAACGCGTTCTGAGGTAGGGGACGAACCCTGGTAGCTCCGTAGAAACATTAAAACACATCATAACTACTTGAACCAGCATGATAATCCATGTTTGGATAGAGTTGCACCATGCGGGATAATGGGTGGTTTGTGTAGTTTAATGTGTAAAGTATATATAATTGGGTTGTATTGGGTTCTATCATGCTAAAGGAATAGCATTTACATGTTTTTCTGTAATATGAATGAGTGGAAAACTCGCAGGACCGGATTAGGGTTTCTGCAGGGTTTAAGGCCGGGGAACTTGGCGTCAACATCGTTTGCCGCCAAGATCTTCAGCCAGGAGGTTGACGGCCAGAGACCTTGCCGTCTACTTCCTGTAAGCGGCAATCGATGTGGCCGCCTACTCCTACATGAACAGAAATGGCTAATTATGGTGTTTTATCGATAATGCTTGCGTGGAATTATACGAGGTGCACTAAGTGCACATGGTTCTCGTGTTTAGCATACAAGGTATGCTGTTAGTTGTTTACTTCGGTGACTGCGCGTTGTGTACGCGAGTCAGTTGGGTTCACATGTAGTGGACCAGTGGTTACTTGTGGTTTACGTGAGGTTTCACGTGGTTTGTGTGTGACGTGCACGTGGTTTTGTGTACGTGACAAGTAGTACGACGCCTACCGTGGTTACCTCTCTAGTTGGGTGCCCCAGGTTCTTTGTGAGCCAGGCTGTTAGCTCGGGGCCTTGTCCCGGTACTTGTGTTGTACCGTCGAGGTCTGTGTCGTCTGACCTGGACACCCTCACTCTTGTGTTAGAGTTGTACGTCCGACTGAGAGAAAGACGACAGTGGGACAGTGACAGTTATGGTTGTTTTTAGTCACTTGTAGCGCGCTCGTAGTTGGGGGTACGGACACCAGTAGACGTACTGGACCCCAGCTAGTCCTTTTCCAGTGCCTCACTCTAGCGAGCCCAGGCCAGGGTCTCTGGAGGTGCCAGGCATGGGCCTGTGACCGTGTGGTTTGCAGGTTGTGGTGTTTTAGTTGGTCTCCACAGTTGTTTGGCCTTTTTACGTGGAGCGGCAGCTGGACCTTTCGTCCGTGGCTGCGAGACTGAGAGGTGGACCTGTGTTAGTTGTCCGAGTCAGTTTCTGGTGTCGCGAACCAGTTCACGTGGCTCGTGTTGGCTGTCTCTACTTTGGCTTGTACACCTGTTTGGGTTTGCCGTTTAGTTATTACTGTTGTTTCTTGTAGTCGGCAGACGGTGAGTAGTTTTACAGCTTTACTTACCTGCTTAGCTGTTTTATATGTTGTTGGTACTGTTTACTGTTTTGTACCTGTGGTTTGTGGTTTGTTCGGCTTTGGGGGAGTTCCCTACTGAGCCAGTGACTAGAGAGGCTCACCCCTACCCCCACAGGTGAGGGCGAGGAGGACGTTTCCCGTCCGACGTCCAGTTCTGGGCCGCGTCGTAGCGGAGCAGGGTCAGTACCTCCAGCGGAGTAGTACTCAGCAGTGTAGCCTTGTAGTTTTGTAGCTGTTTACTTTCTTTTGTTGTACCTCGGGGTATGCCCCAGACTTTTGTACACCTTTGCAGTTTTAGTGGAATATGGCTATGTAAATTGTGAAAATTATATATGAATGTGGTGTGTTCCTTTATGTTTACACGGGCTGTGGTTTGGTTTCCCTTGCGGGCTACGGCCCATTCGCGGGAGGCGGACTCGGATCAAGTGCGTTATTGGTTTAACGGGCTTGGCCGAGGCGTTCCGTCACAACTTGCGTTTCCAACGTAGTAGTGGATTGCTGTCAGATGCCTGCACACATTACAAGCTTAAACAGTGGACAGCTGGACTGTCTTTTGTTGTTAGTCAACGTTAGAAAGAATGTTTCATCAGAATAGTAATGCCATTTTGTTGTATCTAAAAGATGCATACAGAGTAAGCACGATAATGGACAATATTGTCTGCATACATGCAGAGATACGTTCAGTCTTCATTAAATGCACAGATGTCAGAAAGATATGTGCGAAGACTTTGACTATTCAACGATGTTAAATATCAAGTCGTTATAAACATAGAATCGATGCATTCATGACTTATGAAATCGTTATGCACTAACCTCCAAATCGTTGTGATCAAGACGATATAATCAAATCGTTATGAGTTACAAGAAAATCGTTGTAATCGATAAAGAAATCGTTGTAGAAGGCAAATCGATGTGAGGGCAAATCGTTGCTCTCACTTATCAAATCGTTATGAGCCTTAACAAATCGTTATGAAAGGTAAATCGTTACGAGAGCAAGACGATGTGATCATTAAAGAAATCGTTGTGACCAAATCGTTGTTCTTACAAAGAAATCCATGCGAATGAAGAAATCGATGTGAACAAATCGTTTTGGTCTCTTCACAAATCGTTATGAGAGACTTAAGAATCGTTCTGAGAGCGAATCGTTATGGCTGTAAAAAGAATCGTTCTGAGATCGATTTCTTAACAGATCGTTATGGCCACTTAAGAAATCGTTGTGAGATCGATTTCTTAACAAATCCTTAATAAATTGATATGGCCACAAAGCGAATCGTTCTGGCACATATAAATCTGGTACTTGAAGTGAAATCGATGTATATGAAATTAGACATTGACTTTATCATTTTAGTGCGCCATAAAATAATCATAAATATTCATGAAATAATCTAATCATAAATTTTGTTAGCACCAAAATATGAGGTTAATAAAAGAGTGGTTCAACAATCTCCCCCTTTTTGGTGATGACAAAATTTATGCGATTTTCTGACAAAGATATCTAAGACAAGAAAATACACAGAAAATCACAGTGCATACTTACTCTCCCCCTTTTTGTCACTAACCAAAAAGGAAGGGTCTTACCATGCATATTCTCCCCTTTTGAGAGAATTCTTACCAGAGAGGGGTTCAACAATAATTGTCGAAGATGAATAACTCCCTCTTAGTGAATGCTCCCCCTGAGTGTGAGACTCCCCTAAGCATAAGGCTCCCCCTGACAGGGAGGGTCCTCTTGAGGATTCTTTACTTGTTTGTCGACAGGTGTTTCTTGGTGTGTCGACCTGTTGATCTCTTGACTGATTGTTTGTCAAGTCTTCAGAATTATTGCCTGCATTGATCTAAGAACAACTTGCAAACTTTGTCAGTAGCATTGTAGTTTACAGAAACAGAAATGTAAAACAGAAATTTAAACAAAAACTAAAACTAAAAGAACGGGATGTTTTTGAGCATCCTCTAACCATACCCACTTGAATGCTGTTTTGGTATTTTACTCATTAGGAGTAAATTGGCATTCTATTCATCTTCTTCTGTGCCTGAACTATCTGAGGAGTTATCCTTAGTAACCGTAAAGGGTTTCCTTTTGCGTTTCTTGTGTTTCTCCTCCTTTCTTTTCTTAGTTTTCTTCTTACTCTTGGCTAATATTTTTCGGATGATTTCTTCTTCTTCACTATTACTATCACTATCACTGCTCTTATAGTCATTAGCAGTGTCTTCATCCGTAGTGCTTTCCCCAGCCTTGAGTGCAATAGTTGGCCTTCTCTGAAAGAGCTTCTCCTAATCTCTTCATGTTGATTCATGAGCGATGAGAGATCCCATAAGCTTTTCTAATGACATTGTGGAGAGGTCATTTGCTTCTTCTATAGTTGTGACCTTAGGAGTCCACTCCTTTGGAAGAGATCTTAGAATCTTTCGGATCATATCTCCCTGGCTATATTTCTTTCCCAATCCCGCGAGTCATTATAATCTCAGTAAAGTCAGTGTACATTTGAGATATGGACTCACCTTGCTCCATTTGGAACTTCTCGTATTTTGTCACCAAGATATCAATCCTGGTTTCTTTTACTTTGTCAGTTCCTTCATATGTAAGCTTCAGTGTTCCCACATCCTTTGTCGTTTTGCACGCAGAAACTCTGTTGAACTCTTTCTTGCTAAGAGCACAACACAGGATACTCTTAGCTTTGTAGTTGAGGGAAATCTTCGTTCTATCATCGTCTGCCCAGTTCTGCCTTGAGTTAGGATGACAAGATCTCCTTCTTCTATGATTGACCAAATCTGAAAGTAAAATCCTTGCAAAAAGTACTCCATTTGGTCTTCCAGTAGGTGTAGTCTTCGCCGTCGAAGAGAGGGGGTCGGCTGATGGATTGACCTTCGGAATAGCTTTGGGTTGTCATTAGATCTTTGCTCTTCAGATCGTTGGATCTTCTTTCTTTGAAGAGACTGGCTCTGATACCACGTATTGCCCAGCTAGGTAGCTCAAAGGGGGGGGGGGTGAATAGGACTTTAAGAAAAAAATCTTCGGTCAATGAAACCCTGTTCACAAAAACGATTGCACAAACACACTTCGCAGATTGTTAGAGTTAGTACATGAAGGATAGAAGAAGCAAGGCAATCACACAAAGGACACAGCGATATATCCTGGTTTGGACCTCCTTTCCACAGGAGCCCTACGTCCAGTCCCCAAGCAATCTCTTGGGATTTCACTATCTAGGGTATAGTCCCCCTATGGACACTACAACACCTTGGATGCCCCACCAGGTCTTCTTCTCTTTCCTGGGCAAGAAGGCAGCCCACTTCTTTTACAGGCTTAGAAGCTAACCTACTGGTACCCACCCCAGTGCAGTGCAACACCCAGCCGCAGCTGATCTTCCTCCTCTCAAAGGGAATAACACCCTGGTACCCACTAGGTCTTCCTTCACACACGAAGGGAAACAACACTGACAATGTGTTCAAGAGAGGATGCCCCTAGATCAAGCTTACAGAGCATGATCTGAAGCAAGGACTGAGAGGATAAAAAGATCTACAAATTAAGAGAAATACACTCTCAGTACAAAGGCTCTCACTAAGATCTACACTGAGCACAGAGAGCTAAGAGCTTGAACAGAAAGGAGTTTTTGCTTGGCTCTAGGAAAGCTCGCAGATGGTTGTAAGCATTGCAGCACCAGTGGTTTTCTAACTTGTGTATCTGCCTTTTTTATACTTCTGGAGCTTTTTGTCTTGTATATATATCCTCTATTCGAAATATGGACGTTGAAGTATCCGTTGTCACCAGGTCTTGGTATACGTTAGACTTCAAAGAGCTTGGAACTTGTGTTCAACAGTCTTCTTCGTCTCTCATGCACGTAGGAGAAGATCTTCTGAGATTACTTGCGTTTCCAACGTAGTAGTGGATTGCTGTCAGATGCCTGCACACATTACAAGCTTAAACAGTGGACAGCTGGACTGTCTTTTGTTGTTAGTCAATGTTAGAAAGAATGTTTCATCAGAATTAATGCCATTTGGTTGTATCTAAAAGATGCATACAGAGTAAGCACGATAATGGACGATATTGTCTGCATGCATGTAGAGATACGTTCAGTCTTCATTAAATGCACATATGTCAGAAAGATATGTGCGAAGACTTTGACTATTCAACGCTGTTAAATATCAAGTTGTTATAAACATAGAATCGATGCATTCATGACTTATGAAATCGTTATGCACTAACCTCCAAATCATTGTGATCAAGACGATATAATCAAATCGTTATGAGCCTTAACGAATCGTTATGAAAGGTAAATCGTTACGAGAGCAAGACGATGTGATCATTAAAGAAATCGTTGTGACCAAATCGTTGTTCTTACAAAGAAATCGATGCGAATGAAGAAATTGATGTGAACAAATCATTTTGGTCTCTTCACAAATCGTTATGAGAGACTTAAGAATCGTTCTGAGAGCGAATCGTTATGGCTGTAAAAGGAATCGTTCTGAGATCGATTTCTTAACAGATCATTATGGTCACTTAAGAAATCGTTGTGAGATCGATTTCTTAACAAATCCTTAATAAATTGATATGGCCACAAAGTGAATCATTCTTGCACATATAAATCTGGTACTTGAAGTGAAATCGATGTATATGAAATTAGACATTGACTTTATCATTTTAGTGCACCATAAAATAATCATAAATATTCATGAAATAATCTAAGCATAAATTTTGTTAGCACCAAAATATGAGGGTAATAAAAGAGTGGTTCAACAGAAACGTCACGTAAACCTCTCGTAACAATGGTTCACTACACGTGAACCTAACAGTACTCGCGTGAACACCACGCAGCCACGAATACGACTAACTAACTACCTAGTCTCAGAAACCACGTGCACTCAGTGCACTACAAGTGCCAATGCACCGCTCGATATCAATAAATACATCATACCATGATAATCGGATAATCACATCACATAAACCATGCACACACACAGCCCTCAACTGTGGTCGCGACATGAGCTCGGGTCGCCTTCAGAACGCGACAGCCCGATGGGTCGCCTTAAAGACATTAACGTGACGGGTAGACACGTCGCCTTCCTGATTGCGACAATACCACTATCGCCTTCGCAGGGGGAGAAACCCTAATCGGGTTCTCTCCTTCCAAACACCCCAAAACTCATGCAAACCACCCTTTATTCGTCATTTACATGCTTTAATGAAAACCTAGGCATGGTATCTAGCATGTTTAAAGCATTAAACTGATCAATCATACGTTTTCCCTCGATTATCACCCTGGAACGGGGAGAATTCACCTACCTTTGCGTAGAACACGCGGTATGACACTTCCCCGACGATCCTCACACTCCACGCGAGCTCCTTACAGCGAAACCTCACCGAAAACCGAGCTCTCCACCCGAAATCGCCCGAGAAACCCTCAACAGCTCCTCCCCCAGCCGAGCAGAACGTGTGAGAGTTCTACCAGCTGGGGTTCTTTAAAAACCTGCAGCGGTTCAGAACGCGACACATTGTCGTGTCGCCACCTGATCGCGACACAAAAGGGTGTCGCCTTCCCAAACTTAACGCCTCCAATGCCTGCCACGTGGCGCACATGCACACGTCCAGCGCCAGAAGCGGTCACATGGACGCGACACTGCACTCTGTCGCGATCCAGAAAGCGACAACCATTCCTGTCGCGATGACAAGATGCAAACCGAGGGGTGCTACAACCTGCACTAACGGCCCGATAAGGCCCAAACACACGCGCGCACACCATTCACGAGCCACATTGGTCAACGTATGACCTCCACAACACTAAACGAAGGATCTGAAGAATGCACGACGTTACATTACTATCATCTAAAAAGAAATTTCGACCTCGAAATTCATAATACAACTCAAACACCAACAACTTTAATACATACATCTTTACAAGTACTATCATCTAAAAAGAAACACTAAATCTTACTCAAACAGATAGGGATACCCTTTAGCCATCTCATCGGCTAATTCCCAAGTATCTTCACCTCCCAATCTATTTTCCTATTTCACTCTAACTAGCTCAATTTCTTTATTCCGCAGCTTCTTTGTCTTCCGATCAGTGATCTGTACCGGATACTCTGGCATAGTCATATCTGGCTTCAAGTCACCACTTGGTAACTAATTATTTGAGCTGGATCTTCAATGCACTTTCTTAACATAGAGACGTGGAATATATCATGGACATCCGCAAAATCAGCTGGCAAATCTAGCCTATAAGCAGTTTCCCCAATTCTCTCAATCACCTGGAAAGGTCCCACATATCTTGGGCTCAACTTCTCAGTTTTACCGAATCTCATAATGCTTTACTTGGGGAAACTCTCAAGAAAACAAATTCTCCCACTTCAAACTGAAGTGGTCTCCTCCGATTATCCGCATAGCTCTTTTGCCTGCTTTGAGCTGCCTGTATTTTTCTTTAATAAGCTTTACTACCTTTGTGGTTTGCTGAATCAATTCAGGACCCACTAACGCCTTTCACCCACTTCATGCCAGTTCAATGGGGTTCTACATGGTCGACCGTATAAAGCTTCATACGGTGCCATCCCAAGACTGGTATGAAACTATTATTGTAGAAAAACTCAATCATCCCAAATGATGCTCCCAGCTCTCCCCATACTAAACAATAAGCCCTTAACATATCTTCAATAGTCTGGATAGTCCTCTCTGTCTGACCATCCGTCTGGGGATGATAAGCGGAGCTATATCTTAATTCTGTACCGATTACCTTCTGCAGACTTCTCCAGAAACCAGAAGTAAACCTTGGGTCTCTATCAGACACAATAGTCTTCGGAATTCCATGCAGTGGAACAATTCTATCAACATAAACCTTTGCTAATCTGTCCACTGTCCAAGACATACTTACTGCTACTAATCTGCACACTTTGGTCAACCTGTCAACAAATACCCATATTCCATTATGCCCTGGAATAGACCTTGGTAAGCCTGCTATAAAGTCCATCGCAATATCATCCCACTTCCACTGTGGAATAGGCAACGGTTGCAATAGACCTCCAGGCTTCTGATGCTCTGCTTTGATTTGCTGACAAACATCACATCTTGCAACAAACTTTGCTATTTCCTTTTTTATATGAGGCCACCAAAAATACCTTCTCAAATCCTAGTACATTTTAGTACTACCCGGATGGATAGTGTACGGCAGCGGATGGTGTCCTAGGGAAAGGAGGAGCCCTTCCCTACTGCCATGGGCTATACGGGCCCAACAAAGGGGCCCAGGTGGCAAGATTTGACCACCACACTTGCCCCCCACGCCATTGAGCTGGCTCGGGAACCGGGGCGCTCAAATGGTGGTAGGCCAGTTCGAACGTTCTTCCAGCATTAAATGCAATGGCGACCTCGGACGCACAAACGTCGGTCGGCGCTGACGCTTCGTACTGCCTTCTTGAAAAATGGCGGAGGATTCATGATGAAGGGGGGTACCTTGGCGAATTAGGAGCCTCTTGATTCGTCCAAGCGGTCACCTGAAAAGAGAGCACTTGTAGCTTCTAGAGTTTCCCACCCTCTCTTCCTTATAAGGAAGGGGAGAGGCGAAGGCGGGGAACTACGCCTTCAAAAATCCACCGTGAAGAGTTTTTCTGTCGCCCAAACTCTTTCATTCCTCTGCTTCGTTCTTCGCCTTCGGCCATGTCGCAGAAGGGTAAAGCAAAGTTGTGGTTGGTGCCAGTGGCAGCGGCGGGGCACCGGAAGCGCCTTAGCGGGCGAAGTACCACTTTTTCAACGGCCTTCGCGAGAGATACCGCATCGGGCCAGAGTACGGCGTCGTGCTTGCGAGGGAGGAGGAGTCTTACTGGCAGGAAAAGGTCGGTTGTGCAGCGATGTCGTACGACATCCTGGAAGCAAGGTTCCGGCTGCCACTACCGGCGGTGGCGAGGGACCTGCTGAATGCCTGGGGGATAGCCTCGATCCAACTGGCGCCCAATAGTTGGAGGACGATTTGCGTTTTTTGCATATCGTGTAAGGTGCGGGGGATCGAGCCTACCATCAACCTCTTTCGGAGCCAGTTCACTCTGACTGCCTCACCGGGGACAAGCCAGAACGTATACTACCAAAGCACCGGCCGGATCGAATGAGGATCGAGTTTTCTCCGCGGTTTTCCAGCCACAAGGGGTGGACGAACTGAATCCTCTTCCTTGCGCGCGGCGCGAGGGCACCGGAATGGGGGTTCCCTACGAGGGTGAAGGACCCACGTAAGGATGTCTACCCCTTCATGAGCAAGGAGGAGGTGGCGCTTTCAGAGCGTCTCAACAACGTCTTCGTCGAGAAGGCGGAGGAGTACCTCACCGAGGCCCAACTGGTCAAGTGCGGGCTCAGCCGAGCATGGAGTAAGTCCCTTTGCTTCTTCTTTCTCTCCTCTAATCTTCAAGAGTCACCTTTAGTAACTTTTCTCTCCTTGTGCAGCTGCTGAGGAGTTGAAGGCGGGCATGGACACGGAGGACATGGCCCTATACACCGAGCAAACCATCGTCACGGCCTATGTGGCGGTTGTGGGTGAAGAGCGCCCTCCTGATGCCACACATGATCGTCCTGCCAGAACGTGGGGCGGAGCAAGTTCGCGGGTCCCTGAAAGGGGGCCCGAGAAGATTCGGCTGAAGAAGAAGGCCACGACGAAAGTGGTCTCAAGGGTGACAACCCGCCCCCTTTCCGAGCAGGAACCTGTCGTTGACGAGGCCGAAGATGCCAAACCGCTGCTCAAGCAGAAGAAGCGGAAGGCGGCGGGGACGTCCGAGGAAGGGACGCTCCGGGCTCCTTCCGTATCACGCCCCGAGGTTGCTAAAAAGATGGCGCTCGACCTCGGGCTCGTCGAGGTGAGCTCCGCGTCGGGGGGCTCTACCACTGAAGGCGTGGAGCAGGAAGCAGGTGACAGTTCTGCTGGCGAGGGGAACGCCGAAGATCTGGACAGAGGAGCAGAAGGGACTTCTGCGCCTTTTGGGGCCGCCACACCTGCCGATGCCACGCCTGGGACAGCCACGGCGCCTGGAGCCGGCGAGGTAGCTCTTCCGTCGGAGGATGCCTCGCGGGGAGATGAGCAAGTCCTGCCCCCCATGACCCCCACCGAAGTGATTGCTGAAGGTGTGGCCGAAGCAATTACTGAGGTAAATTTAGTCGGTGAGAGTGCAGCTTACTCTGGGAAGGTAGGTTTCAGGGCCTAGCTGGTGCCGAGGCGGGTCACGCGATGACCACTGATGCTGATGCTACCCAAACCAGTAGGGGAGCACGGCCTTTTGTGGGGCAGGTAGCCGTTGATGCCGAGGAGGGGAGCTCTGGAGAGGACCGAAGACCTCTAACTGAGGTGCTGAGGAGGGTCGTCCCCGAGTTGCCCTCACAGGAAGTACTGGCGGCCGCACTGGGGCACTTGGAGGGTCAAGTGCGTAGGGAGCTTCCTCCTTGCCCCAACGCATTGCAGCTTGAAGTGCTAGCGAGTGTCGGCAAGTGAGTCCCGACCAGACTCCGGAGATCTCCAGCGGGGGATATCGTCCGGAGTGCCAAGCTCAAGACGATGGTGCCGACGAAGTCGACCTCAGGGCGCTGATGGACGAAGTTGGTAAGTCGCTGGAGGTGCTGGGAAAGCTTGCCACTCAGGCCCAGAACCACAAGCCCCAGTGGGAGGCCTAAAATGCCTTCTATAGAGACTTGGTGGCGCAGCACGAGGCCCGTGAGGCAGAGCTGCAAGGTGAGGTTAAGAACCTTAAAGCTGCCCTCCAGACTGCCGAGCTGAACCTTACCGTGGCCCGAGCCGAGAAGGAAGCCGTCGTCAAGGTGCTATCGGACGCCAAGGCTCAAGGGGTAGCAGAATATAAGGCGGGGGCCGAATTCAAGGCTGACCTGGAGCAGTTTGGAGCTCAATGCTACCAGGTGGGCCTCAAAGCTGGTCGGGGGTACGGGGAGAGACTGTCTTGGCATGAGCGCGCTCGGGAGGCCTTTGAGGCAGCTGTGCAGGAGTGTCGACGCCGAACAGGCGACGTCCGTATGGACGGTGTTCGGTTCGCCCAGTTTCAGTCTGGGCGAATGCCTCCTGCTGATGGCGCTGATGTTCCCGAGGAGGGGCCTTAGTGACTTCTCTCCTTTTGCCACTTTTTATAATCCTGGCCCAAGGGGCCCTTTTTGTAAAAGGAAACTTGTGAATGAATCCTCTTTCAGAGTTGGTATATGGCCTCGCTTTTTCTATCTTCTTCCCTTAGCATTGTTCCTGTTCGAATCGGAATTCGATGGTTTATAAGCGTTGCATGTACCGCACAGGTCAACGAGATCCGAATAGGGTCTTGACCAGGGGTGAATGCTGAACACTTTGTGCGACCTGGAGGGTCAACATATCCATTTCAAGTTGAAAAACTTTGAAGTGTGGATAATTTCAGACACTACTCCAGGCGTACCATAGGAACGGGGAGAAGAGAAGTAGGATGCCGAGTGGAGGCTTTTATAGATAATAAGCCTTGAGATTAGATACATGCCAAGCCCTGGGTATGGCTCCGCCGCTAGGAGTAGCAAGCTTATAAGAACCTTTCCCGAGGACCTGAATGACCTGATAAGGTCCTTCCCATTTGGGTGCGAGCTTGCCGACGGCCCTTCGGGGGTCCGAAGCCGAGCAACGTCGTAAAACCAAGCCACCCACGTAGAAGTGCCTTTCCCGAACTCGGGCATTGTAGTACTGCGCGAGTCGCTGCTGATAGGAAACAAGATGAATGCTGACGTCGTTCTGACGTTCGCCGAGCATATCAAGGTTTTCCCGAAGAGCGCGGTTGTTGGCAGCTTCGTCGAAGTGGGTTGTGCGGAGAGTGGGGAGAGCCACCTCCAAAGGCACCACAGCTTCCGAGCCATATGCCAAGTGAAAGGGTGTTTCTCCCGTTGCCACTCGTGCTGTTGTTCGGTGGCACCAGAGTACATTGGGGAGCTCATCAATCCACGAACCTCCTGCGGCCTCAACTCTTGTGCGGATCCCGTGCAGCAGTGTCCAGTTGGTGTTTTCGACCAAACCATTTGCCTGGGGATGCGCAACGGAGGTGAAGTGGTTGTAGATGCCGAGCTCGGCACACCTTTGCTTGAAAAAGGTGCTATCGATCTATTTTCCGTTGTCGGAGTTGATGACCCTTGGAATTCCAAACCGGCAGAGGATGTTTTTCCGGACGAACCTCCACGCAGCCTGCTCGGTAATCGTGGCAACGGGCTCTGCTTCGATCCACTTGGTGAAGTAGTCGATAGCCACGAACATGAACTTTTTCCAACCTTGGGCCTCCGGAAAGGGGCCTAGGATGTCGATACCCCATCTGGCGAAAGGACGAGGTTTGAACAGGCTGTGAAGCTATTCGGCAGGCTGATTAATAAGCTGCCCAAACTTCTGACATTCCGGGCACCTTCGAACAAAGGTCAACGAAGGCCACCAGAATCCTGCCCGAATGATGCTGCGCGCTAGCGTTCTTCCCCCCAAATGACTTCCGCACAATCCTTCGTGAACCTCTTCGGTGGCCGCCAGAGCCTCTTCGGGATTGAGGCACCGTAGGAGAGGTCTTGAAAGGGACCGTCGGTACATCTTGCCTTCTACGAGGGTAAAACACTGGGAGTGCATCCTGATCCTCCGAGCTTCGCCCTGCTCGGGTGGAAGCTCGCCTCGAAGTAGATAGGCCAGGAGAGGATCCATCCAGCTCAGAGCTGGTGGACCTGCCTCGATGGCCGTGATGTCTACTTCGGTGCTCGACGAGGCGAGCTCTTCAATGAACACGGAGCGAGAAGGGGCGATGTTGCCTGAAGATGCAAGCTTGGCTAGTGCATCGGCACGCACGTTCTGTTCCCACGGAACATGTATAACCTCAAAATAGAGGAGGCCCTCTGCTTGGCTCTTAACCTGCTGGAGGTATTGAGCCATGCGGGGCTCCCTCTCTTCGAACTGCCCGCTCACCTAACTGGCCACCAACTGAGAGTCGCTGAAGACCCTAAGCCGAAGGGCTTCGAGGTGTCTAGCCGTGCGGATACCTGACAGCAAAGCTTCGTACTCAGCAACATTGTTAGAGGCAGGGAAGCAAAACAGGAGGGCGTATTGGAACTCTAGCCCCTCCGGAGAGGTGAGGACCAAGCCCGCACCGCTCCCCGTGACACAAGAGGACCCATCAATGTAGAGCTCCCATGGGGGTTCGTCGGCCAGCGGAGGATCCTGCTCGGTAGGGAGAGTACACTCTGCAACAAAGTCCGTCAATGCTTGCACTTGATTGCTGTCTTCGGGCGGAAACTGATGTCGAACTCACCAAGCTCTATGGCCCACTTAATTAGCCTACCGGAAGTCTCTGGACGCTGAAGAATAGATTTCAGCGGTTGGTTGGTAAGGACCGTAATAGAGTGGGCCTGAAAATAAGGCCTGAGCTTCCGAGCAGCCGTGACCAGGGCAAGGGCAAGCTTCTCTGCTCGGGGGTACCTCCTCTCGGATTCTTGGAGGACCCTGCTGATGTAGTATACTAGGTGCTACGCCGCACCCTCTTCTCTGATCAGAACCGCGCTAATGGAGTGTTCGGTGACCGAAAGGTATACAAACAGTAGTTCCCCGAGCACGGGCTTCGAGAGAATAGGTGGGGCTGCCAAGTATGCCTTCACCTCGGTGAAGGCGGCTTCACACTCTTCAGTCCACCGTACATGCCCCCCTTACTGGGAGGTGCCTTTAGGGCCTCACAGCAACTTGAAGAAGTTGAAACTTCTCTCAGCTGCTCGGGACATGAACCGGTTCAGCGCGGCGAGGCGTCTAGTGAGACGTTGGACGTCACGCACTGTCTTCGGACTGCCCATTTCAAGTACGGCTTGGATTTTCTCCAGGTTTGCCTCTATCCCTCTATTTGAAACGAGGAAGCCAAGGAACTTACCCGAGCGCACCCCGAACGCACACTTGGCTGGGTTGAGCTTCATGTTAAATTTCCGCAAGGTTGCGAATGTTTCTTCAAGATCGGGGATGTGGTCGATGCTCGGGAGCGTTTTGACCAGCACGTCGTCGACGTAGACTTCCATGTTGCGCCCAATCTGCTGCTCGAACATCTATTGACCAGCCGCTGATAGTGGCACCAGCGTTCTTCAGACAAAGGGCATCCTGGTATAACAGTATAACCAAAGTCTGTGACGAAGGTGGTGGCATCTTGATCCGGAGGATGCATACTGATCTGGTGATAGCTAGAGTAGGCGTCCAAAAAGCTGAGAAGCTCGTGTCCGGACGTGGCGTCCACTAACTAGTCGATACGCGGCAGGGGAAAATTATCCTTGGTGTTGCCTTGTTGAGATCCTTGTAGTCTACGCACACCCGCCATTTGCCATTGGCTTTGCGCACGAGGACCACATTGGAGATCCACCTCGGATACTGGGCTTCTCGGAGGAGCCCTATGGACCGACTTCTGACGACGTGATCTTGGATCACGGTCTGCCGTTCTCGGTTGACCGGTCGCCTCATTTGCTGAACTGGCAGGACCCGTGGGTCCAGACGGAGGCGATGAACCATCACTTCTGGAGGAATGTCTGGAAGCTCGTCATCGGACCATGCGAACACATCCAAGATGGCGAGCAGGAAGGCTCTGTAGCGTTGCTGTTCGGCCTCTACAAGTAAGGTGCCAATATAGAGGACATGCTCGGGGTTATCATCCACCTGTACTGGAAGGAGATCTTCAGCAGGTGTTCCGCGGCTAGTGGAAGGCTGGTCGATTGGGGATGGGACGGGTACTGGGGCAGCGAGTGGCTGCTTGTCTCTTAAGGAGAGGACATAGCACTGTCAAGACTCGCGTTGGCACCCGAGCACCTCCCCAATCCCGCTCGGAGTCAGAAACTTCATCTTTTGGTGAAGCGATGAAGGTACCGTCTTAATCCGCCCGATCAGACCTCTACCGAGGATGGTGTTGTAGCCCGGTATATTCTTGATGACCAAGAAGTCTACTATCTTGGTCACATTTCTTGGTGGCGTCCCAAGAGTTATTGGGAGGCGGATTCTCCCCATGGGCTGAACCGAAACTCCCGAGAAGCCGTATAGCGGAGACTCTACAGGAGCGAGCTGATCGGTCTTAAGGCCCATAAGAAGGCAACAATCATAGGCCAAGACGTCCGGAGCACTTCCATTATCCACCAAAATCCGGCGCACATTACAGTGGTTGATGGTGGCCGAAACGACCAGCGCATCACTGTGTGGGGTAGCGACCCCTACAAGATCTTCGTCTGAGAAGATTATAGCCTCCTCGGACTGTGCGTGTGCGGAATTGGCGGGATACGGAGCTGGCCGGGGAGCCGGAGGCCTGTCAACTACGTGCACTCGCCTTGCGTAATCGCGTTGGCTTTGAGTGCTTTCTCCGCCTGCGCCGAACCCTCCTGCGATCACATTGATTTCCTTCCCATTGGGTTTGTTGTTGATCGGCTGCTCAGGAGTCCGCTCTCGGCGTCTGGGGCGGTTTTCATTCCGGCGCACGAACTGTCCGAGATAACCACGCTTAATGAGGGACTCGATTTCGTCCTTAAGCTGGTGGCATTCGGAGGTGTCGTGGCCGTGGTCTCGATGGAAGCGACAATACTTCTCCTGGTTGCGTCGCCGGGGGTCGGAGCGCATCCTTGGGGGCCATCGAACATAGGGTTCATTCCTGATCTCCGCCAGGATCTGTTCGGGTGCCACCGTCAGCTGTGTATAGTCGGTGAAGGGGTGTGGTCGGCGCGGTGAGTCGCCATTGCGCCGTCCTTTCTTCTGATCACGGTCCGGACCGTTATCGGAAGGCCTCTTCTTGTCCAGCTGATCGCCCTGCCCTGCTCGGCCGGCAGCCAGACTTTCCTCACATGCCGCGTGGCGTTGGGCAATGGAAAGTAGCTCAGCCAAAGTGGCAGGCTGCTGTACGCCGAGGGTCCTCTGCAGGAAGCCATCGCGAGTGCCCTGGATGAGGGCACTGGTGGCTAGAGGAACGTCCAGGCGTGTAATGCGAAGCGCCTCAGTCCGGAACCTCTTAACGAAGTCCTAGAGCGCCTCACCCTTCTTCTGGCGGACGGCCAGGAGGGAGGCCGTTGTACGCGGCTGCGACCTTCCACCAAGGAAATCGTCCCGGAAGGACTTTTTCAGTTGGCGGAAGGAAGAGATAGAGCCTGCAGACAACGCTTCGAACCAAGCTCTGGCAATCTCTTTGAGAGTGGCCAGGAAGGCCCGACATTTGGCCGTGTCTGATGCTCCATGGAACACCATGTGCGACTCGAACCCGTGGATGTGATCCGCCGGGTTGGTAGTGCCGTCGTAAGGCGCGATAGTGGGCAGAGGGAGCTTAGGGGAGACCAGGGCTTCCAGGATCTCTACACTAAAGGGGGAGCGGAAGTCCAGGTCCTCCTTTGCCGGTGCTTTACCCTCTGCGCGCTGGACCATCACGTCTATGCGACGCTCGAAGTCAGCCACGCGGCGCAAGCGCTTGGCCAACTCCTGCTCGGAATGAGCAAGGCTTTCTCGACCGGTCTTGTGGGAGTTGGCTCCCACAACCGAACGCGCCAGACGAGTGGAGTGGCGAGGCGAGAGGCCACGGCGCTCCTGCGCCCGTTCCTCGGAGGGGGCGCGGTGCGATCGTCGCGGCGAGTCCGCCTGCTGCTCCTGGGGCGCAGGAGGGGCGCGAGATCGCCGGTGAGATGATTCCGCCTGACGCTCCTGCGGAAGAGAGGCCGCCGGAGCCTGTGATCTCGCCAACTGGGTTTGTAAGCCCAGGCAAATGCCCGTCAGATGTTGCATCTGACCCCGGAGCTCTGCCATTTCCTGGGCAGTTGCGGGCATGACGGTTGTTGGTGCAAGGACGTCGCCAATCCGATTGGCAGAGGCAATGGCGACGTCAACGGGGGGGTCCCGACGGCGGGATTCCGCCCTTGTCTGACGGGACCTCGTCGCCCTGCTCCCAACGTTCTGGTAAGAGGATCGCCCGCGAGCCATGGCTGTTGTCGTTTCCCACAGACGGCGCCAAAAGTGTGGGGGCCTTTTCTTGCTTGGGTCGAAACCGAATGGGCCTACACTCAGAGGAAGGGGAAGATGATCGCCGGTAGCAGGCGCAGACCTGCAAAATCAGAATAGGATCAGGGGGCCTGGTTGAAGAATCGGGGAGAACCCTCCGATACCTAAGTCAGTATCAGACTTGAGAGGAAGGGAGTTCTTGTGTGTGATGTCGTGGTTGGTGTGAGTAAGATTGCGTGATTACGCGCATACCTCTGCATGGTGCTGTACCTAAGCCTTTTATAGGCATGTGCTACGGGGAGAAGGGATGAAACGCTGCGAGATCGTGCCTGAAAGGTCGCGCCGGTTGGCGCATTGTCCGGGGAGTTACACACCGGAGCGCCCGTTGGGACGTTCGGTAGTTATTGCTCCTCGAACCCGTTGAGTGGGTTGCCTGTATGGTGAGTCGAACCAGTCGTTTAGTAACCGCAGTGCGTGCTCGGTGCGACTGGTCCTGCGATCCAGAACCCATGTAGGCCGCTGTGGGGCTAAAGCCTGCTCCTCAAGGGGGTCTGCTCGGAATGAGACTCGAACAGACCAGGGGGCATCCGGGGACGGCCCTGCGCTAAAGTAGTCATCCCCAAGGACGTTGGAATCGGTCGTCCGAGGGCGGATGGTGTCCTAGGGAAAGGAGGAGCCCTTCCCTACTGCCATGGGCTATAGGGGCCCAACAAAGGGGTCCAGGTGGCAAGATTTGACCACCACAAGTTTATTACTGGGTGATAAAAATTATCTAATATAAAAAGGTGATAACTCTCTCTCCCATGTGAGTGTCATAAAAATTATCTCTAAGAATAACTTATTAAATATTGTTATTGTACTGTTGAAAATCGTGTGTGTATTTATACATAGACAAATAATGTCAAATTAGAGATAAAAGAGTGATAACTATACACATTATGTCAAATCATATTGAAAATTATCATCTATATAATTATCTCTCATTTAAATCATCTCAAATAAAAAAAACCCCTAAAGACGAATAATTTATACCCGATTTATTTATACGAGATTTGAGAGGGAGGGACCTCGGTTCGAATCCGAGACAGGATGTTCAGTTTCAAGTGACTTAGATCACTAGACTATACAATAAAAAAAAACAAAGAAAGAAACTTTTGTGGGGAGGTAGTAAGTG
The DNA here is from genome assembly GCA_014218235.1 of Colocasia esculenta. Lineage (NCBI taxonomy): Eukaryota > Viridiplantae > Streptophyta > Magnoliopsida > Alismatales > Araceae > Colocasia > Colocasia esculenta. The sequence continues at coordinate 692,830 of JACBKR010001264.1, forward strand.
TTTTTTGATCTGTCACCCAGAACAGAAGATCTCAAGTCAAAACACTCTTTGAGGCATTCTTACGAGGGAGTGATCAGATCCTTTCCAGCGAAAGAAGATGTTTAGATGGGTGTTTGTGCCTTGCAAGGATTGCCTCCAGGCTCTGCTGAGACATGGGGTGGGGAGCCAGTCTACCTCTGGTGGTCAAATCTGTGGTAAGAAAACTCGCCATGGGAGTTTTAAAGAGCCAGAGAGGAGAGAGGATATCGTCAGGACTCCCCCAAACATGAGGCTCAAGTGCTGCCATGGGAGTTTGCCCACATGGGTGGATAAGACGTTGGAGGCTTTACATGTGGCCGAGAAGCTTGTCGATAAATTTCGGTCGAAAAGTATCGGTTTCAGATCTAGCTGATGCCGAAATCATGGTCCGAAATTGGACGAACTCTCTTCCCAAGGGGAGTTAAAGTCCGCCTGATATGTTTGATGAGAGATGCTTTGTGCACGTCGGACGTGCAAATGATTTGCACGTCCGACGCTCCCGGGCGTGCCCACATGGGGCGCCCTGGCGCTTCGGGACGTGTAAATGATACGTGCATCTGGCATTTCCCATGTTTGATACACCCGAAATCAAAACAGATTCGTTTTGATTTTGGACCTGGCTGATACCAAAACCGATACCGACACTGCCATCCTTGCATCCGGGGCAATAGTATCTGTGAACTATGAATTTGAGTAGTCAGTAAAATAATAGGCACTAACATGTTCAAGTTTACACTGCAGTAAACTGGTATTACTTACAGTCTTACTGTCATAAAAACATGGGAGAACCTGCGGAATCCAGAAGTTAACAATTCCAAATAAGAGAGTCTATTTGAGCATCTTGTCCAATTCCCTTGGGGAGATGGGATATCATCATACAAGTAAGAAGGCTAAAACCCCTGTTTAGAACCAAAGCACATGGAAGTACCACAAGAGCACACTCAGTCCAAGTTGGGCATTCAGCATTTTGGCCAGTTTTTTAGATATCTGAAACATGTAAAAGAACTTAGCAAGCATCTAAAGATTTATTAGGGTAAATTACATAAACAAGAAGCATTATACACAGAATTAAAACATAGGAAGTTGATTACTGGGTAATACCAGAGGATGACTTCTAGAAATAATAGTAAAATTTGAGCGTGAATTTTTCAAGTCACATGTATCAATTTCTGTACAGTATGTGAATTTAGGGGAAAAAATGATTTCTTGTCCTCAGAAACAAGTCATGATAGAATAAGGACGTGATTTCTTCTCAGATCATATACATCAATTTTGGTGCAGAGTTGGATGCAAATCTAGGGAAAAAAATGATTTCTTGACGTACCAAATCCTCAGAAACACAAATCATGAAAGGATAAGGACTACTTTTACAAGGATTATAAACATAAAGTGAATGTATCTGGATATTTCAAAAATCACACATGCTAATGTTTATAAAAGCCTGTATCCATATTTACAATATTGGATGAGAAAGGATGAAGTTTTGATGTATACGAACGCTCAATGACAAAGTTTCATGGCAAGAAGAGCAAGACTACTGTTTTATGTGGATTGTAATCATAAAAAAAATCTACATGATCGAGTTTATGTACATCCTGTCAAATTCTATACTATTGATGGCTGTTTTCAAGATAGAATGCTCATATCTACACAATAAATGACACAACAATATGCATTCATACTGGCCTAAAATAGGTACCAATCAAGGATACGAATTTGATAGAAGTTGGTCATGCTTAAATGTTGATTCTGCAGCTTATTAACCCAGTTATCTTTCTTTCTTTTTTCCAATTAGAACATACATCTAGCAATAAAGTGTACAGTTCGGGATTTTCAAAGCTTACAGTTTGGCCATTTGGTAGTTTTCAATTTCGGGCTCTTAGCTGCTGAACTCATTAGCTTCTTGTCTGGCATCTCCATATTAACTTTTGCAATTTCCTGTTCTTCAGTACAAGGTGCCCTCTCTGACCCCTGTGCACACCAGATCTTCCTAGCTTTAATCACAGGACCAGCACTTCCAGAAGCCTCAATGGCCTTCTTACCCAGATGAGCAAGATGTTTCTGGCCCATGCGATGCTGGTTCCATGAAAACTCATTAACACACTTGACATTGCATTCAAGGCACCATATCTCCTCATCCCTATTGTTATTTCTGGCTCTCCACACACCTTCAAGGTTGGCCTTGTGCTTCTTCCCCTGACGGTGCAGCTCAAGATGAAGTGTAGTCATGCATTTCACATTGCAAAGGCTGCACCAGTGAACTGGCTCTAACTTCACAGGTGCTCTCTGAGTGAGAAGCCCTCCTAGCAAAGTTCTTGCGTTTTGTACCTACTTAGAAGAGGGTTGTTGATGCCATAACCATTGAGGTGAATGCAACATAAGCTCCACCATAGATAAAAGATAAGTCACAGTATAAATAGGACGCCAAACCTGTGGGTGGCATGGTAAAGACTGATGGTAGTTTGATCGTTTCAATGGGAGTTGATGGCTACTTGACTGTTGTGGTGGGCGTTTCTTGTTCAGGAACGGTGGAGATCCCAGTAACCCGTCCTGTCGTCTCTGAGATGGAGCCTTTTGAACATACATCTTCTGAGATGGGTTTAGTTGACCTTTGATTGGTTGTGTTGGCACCACCGGGCACTCAAGTACCTTCTTAGCTTGGTGTGGAAAGGTCTCAGATGTGTCTTTTCTCTTCAGTAATCCGGTGGCATTTCCCTCTTGCATCTGTTCCTGGGACTGAGGACAAGGTCATAAGATTAACAGAAAACAAGAGCTTAATTTTGGAACGATAATGATCGATTCAGTGTGGAGCCAATGAACAGTAAGAATCAGTGTGACTAAATAAAAAGTCCTATAAAACTTACTGGAAAGGGTGGGTAAGTTACTACTACCACTCTTACTAGGGTTATTCAAGAATGACAAAAATCAGGCAGCAGAATCCTCCCTTTTCAAATCTTAAGAGAAGTGCATTTTTGTGATCATTTGAAGAATATAGCCAATTGACTGTCAAAGGAAAGACCTCTCACATGTTCAGTGAATGGATTAAACAGCAGTGTTGAGAAAGTTTGTGGGAACAAAAGAAGAAAACGACAACAAATACCACTTTAACACAACATTTTTCAGGAGAAATATTGAAGGGTGACAAAACAAGGCTATCATCTAGTGGGTGAAACATTAACACATGAAACTATCTTAAATTGCCTATGCAGTAAACTACAACAATGACAAAATATTGACAAGTATTCACGAACCCTTTCCTTTTCTTAATTCATGTGTGGATGAAACAATCAGGTCAAATTGGAAAATGCCAACGCCCGGCACTGGGCACAGAATTCATGTCTCTTGCAGTATATATCAACGATTCAAAAAGGTCAAATACATTATTACCTGAGACCCAGATGGGAGAACCACAGAATCGACGGGATGCTGTGGCATTGGTGACTTGTTCTTCATTCTTTTCCGGTATTCCATCTCTCCTTCAAGCGCTTCCTCCCAGCTGATTGCCCATTCCTTCATGTCCGTGCCTGTTTGTTCTGCCATACTTGGACCTTGTTTTCCAATCCAAAGTACATATGTCATGAATCAACCAGCAAGAAAGCCAAATTCTCTTATCTAGAATATCACAGAGAGCACAGCGTGATCACACTACAAGGGAAGTGAGATTTGTCAACAATTTTTTGTCAGCGGCTAAAAATTTTCGTTGACATATAATATATATGTCAGCGGCTATCGTGGTCGTTGACATAAGATTAACATATGTCAGCGATCATATGTAGCCGTTGACATATGTTGACCATTTATGCACGGCGACTCAGATTGCAAGAATATTTGTCAACGGCTATGAAAATCCGTTGACATATATTACTTATGTCAACGGCTTTCAATAAAGCCGTTGACATGTATTTATCAAAAAATGTTGGGTCAGAATATTTGTCAACGGCTATAAAGAGCCGTTGACATATGTTAAAACTTTTCGTTAAAAAAAAACCCACCCGTCCCGCCCCCTCCCTGCTCTCTCCCCATCCCGACCGACTCTCTACTTCTGCGTGCGCTCTCTCTCTCTCTCTCTCTCTCTTTTGTAGGTCGCGAAGAAGAAGGCCTTCCCCTTGCAGGTCACGAAGGCCTATAAATGGGAATCCGAAGCTCTACATTGGAATCCTCCAGAAACTGCATCAGAATTCACGGAGTGCAGAGGAGGCCCGCGAAGGCGCCTGCGCTGCTGCCATCATCGCCAGCGATCGCGAAGGGGTCCAGTGCGCGGGAGGATTGCCGGCAGGAGGAGCGCGTTGTCCTCGTCGCCAGCGTGGACACTGGTGCTGGCGATGCTGTCGGTCATCCTGCTCTTGCTGCTCGCCGCTCGGCATCTTCTCACTCTCTGTGTCCACCGTCTTCCCCGAGGAGAAGCCTGTGGCCGCGAAGGCTGTGGAGTGGAGCGGCGCCTGGAGGAGGAAGGATGATGCGGCCACAAGGTACCGAGGTGTTCGTTGTGTTTGAGTTGGATCTGAGGTGGAAGAGGGTGTTAATGGATCTGGAATCGTTGCTGCTTCTTTTCCTTTGTAGTGATGGATTAGGGAAGAGAGGTGAACAGTGGACGGAGATCCTCTCGCAGGAGTCGAGGGCGTGAGAAAGAGGGGTCCAGTTTCTAGTCCTAGTTGTGATCATGGAAACATATACCTCCGTTCTCCGTTCTCTGCACCCTTCTGCTGCCGGAGGCTCGGGCCTCCGCCACCCCGCCGGGGCGCACGACCTCCGATGAGCAGGTGAGGGGCAGTACTAGTGGCTCGCCGACAAGGGGATCAACGGATGGTGATTTGGGGGAGGAGGAGGAGGAGCATCATTTTTTACCATCATGAAAGCTGCTGGGCCGCAGAGGTGTTGTGGAGGTGCTTGCGAGGTCACCCCTGGTCCTCCTCCCTCCGTCATTTGAGGTTGGTGGGCATTCCCGACATGGAATTAATAAGCTCTGGAGGTGCCCCCCATTCTGATCATCATCACCAGTTAATTCCTCCCCTGCCCTCGCTCGAGGAATTAGTGTTCTTGAATTGCAAGGAGATGAGGAGGCTTCCGGCGAAGATACTGCTGTCCCACTTGCCGGCACTGAAGGTACTAACATTTTTTAACTATCTGCAGCTGACATGGTCATCAGTTGATAAGTGAGTCTAGAGGAGGCAAGAGATCCTTTTATGTACATATTTATGGGTTTGACATGTTCTATTTTTAAAGTCTCGGTATGTTTGGTTGGACACACTTGTATTGATGTCTCATCACTTATCATAGTATTAACTGTTCGATTGATGGTCATTCTTTTGTCTTATTATACCCCAAGAATGTGGCAACTAATGATATGCATTAATTCAGGCTCTCATGTGTGTTCTGATAGTTAGAGATTTCATGTAGTGATGTGCCCATCGAAAACAGCCTTTTGCATGGAACACAATTTAGATGAAGCTAATTTGAAGTTTATTTAGAATCTGAGATGAGTAATTTTGGCAAAGAAGGGCTGGAACCCCTTAATATTAATTTTTACCAGGGAAATCCTTGGACAACAATTGGTTCTATCTTTTATTTCTTGGCCTCTAAGTAATTCTAGCCTCTCTAGTGTCATCTCTATTTAGCTCCATGTCAGTTTGGTGCATCCTAATTGGTAGTGTGTTGTTGTCAAGTAGTTTCTTAATTCTTTTGTCTCTTGTGTCATCTAACATGTAGCCTTTTGGTTCACTCATTCTAGTGTCAGAGAATAAGATTTGCCTCTGCTCCAGGAGTAAGCCGTCATTCCAACTTAATTTCTTGTTGCTCTTGTAGGTTTACAGAAGGTACAAGCTATATTTCCAACAGATCCAAGTTGTTATCACATCATTCGAAGCCGTTGCGGGCCTTAATATGGCTGCTCTGTTGAAGAGTGATCCGAAATGTAGGAGTTCAGATTTAACATGATGAATTGCAAGGTTGTGACTACTCCTTTGAATGTCAATGAAAAGTTGTATATGCAGGTTGACACAGAAGAAGTAAATGCTTCAGCTTACAGAATACTAGTTGGAGGCCTCATTTACTTAACACACACAAGACCTGACATTGCATTTGCTGTAAGCCTTGTTTCAAAGCAACATTTTGGAGCAGCTAAGAGGATATTGCGTTATGTGGCAGGAACAATTGATTTGGGAATCTGGTATACATGTGTATCCAATCCTAAATTAGTTGACTTTACTGATAGTGATTGGGCAGGTTCTCTGGAGGATAGGAAGAGCACTTCTGGGCATGTTTTCAGCATTGGATCAGGAGCTATTTGCTGGTCGTCAAAGAAACAAGTAACTATAGCACTGTCATCATCTGAAGCTGAGTACTATGCAGCAACATCAGCAACCTGTCAAGCAATTTGGTTGAGGCGACTTCTTGGAGATCTACATCAGCATCAAGGAAAGGCAACTGAAATCTTTTGTGACAACAAGTCAACTATTGTAATGACAAAGAATCCAATATTCCATGGGAGAACAAAGCATATCGAGATCAAACACCACTTCATTCGGGACATGGTAACACAAGGACAGGTTCAGCTAAAGTTTATTCCTACAGATGATCAAACTGCAGATATTATGACTGAAGGACTCCCACCTGCAAAGCACCTTTACTTCAGGAAGCTACTTGGGATGTCCAATTTCGAATCAAGGGGTGGTGTTGAAGAGTGATCCAAAATTGTAGGAGTTCAGTTTATGTTCCAGTCAAAGTTGTTTTTTATCTTGTAGAGATAGTGTCCCACGTTTTTATGTTTATGTGCCACGTTCTTAGCCATGCTTTCAGTGGAAGTAGTTGGGAACCCTTAGCCTTGTAAGACCCTTTAAATAGGTCTGTTATTTCAGTAAAAATTGGTATGTTATTAATTCTCATTCTCTTGTTCCTCTGTTCCATCGAGAAAACCCCTTGTTCTCTGTTCTTTTGCTGCAGCAAGTTGACAGGGAAGCAGGCAGCACAAAGGAGATCTCCAACATGCTCCCTATGCCCCATTGGCTCTCAAATCCTTAGCAAAGCATTTCAAGCGCCTAAAGCACACAATATGATCAAACCAGCTTCGGTTCACCAATGAAGCTTTTGACAAGGGAAGCCGAGGAAAACATGAGATCTCTGGGTGTAGGTTTAATATGAATGGTGGTTTTTGCTTCCAAAGAGCTGGCCTTAGCTCTGGTCCAGTCAATCAATAGCCTGTTTGGCGCCCTCAAAGAGGACTACCTGAACGTGCAGTGGCTGTTCTTCGGGCATGGTTGTTTGAGCACTTCCTGCATCCGTGAGTATCGTGCATATTCTTTAATCTAGTTAGTGCATTTTAATTATGTTGTTGCATATAGAATATGTTTCTATTAATTTTCAAATTGCATTTTTTGCTTCTAGAATTGTAGAATAGCACTACAGGGAATTGAGTTACTAGTTCATGAAGTATACTTGATACCCATGTGTAATAACTCTGGGGTGTGTGTTTATGCATTTATATACTACTTGACACGACCATGATTTAATGTGTTCTGTAAGTCTTCGAGTCTTGTATTTTTAACTTCGGTGTTAATCAGAGAAGCTTACAGATGTTGATTAGTTTATGTGATTTCATGACCATTTCAGGTATCCTTCTGACATGGACAAACAAATGCTGGCCAAACAAACAGGTCTTTCAAGAAACCAGGTAAATGATGTGCTGTTTATTTTATTTCCCTTGGTACTTAATGACAGGTTGCTCGTTAGTATCCTGGGCGGGTAGGTGGTTCTAAATCTTTTAGATGAACCATCAGTTCTAAATCTTAATCAGAGAACGTTGCTTCCCTCTGACACGATAGCTGGGGCTCATTGGCGTACTCCCGCGGGCGCGTCTTCTGTTTGCCTCTTCCACTTGTTTGCAAAGGTCTCTACTCCATGGCGGCCCGTGCCGCTGCTTTGGCGGCCGCCCGTGTTTTCTTATCACTGCTTGCAGGGCTGTGTTTTTTTTTTAATGGCGATGGTGGTGCAGCGCCGTGATCGGGAGAGGGGGGTTGCAGGCTGTGTTTTTTTTTTTTCATAAAAAAAAATTGTTTGTCAGCGGCTAAAGGAGCCGCTGACATATTCCTCATATGTCAACAAGCACCAGCCGCTGACATATGACGTACTTATCAACGTTATTTACAGCCGCTGACATATTCCTAATATGTCGACAAGCACCCGCCGCTGACATATGATGTATTTGTCAACGATTATTTACAGCCGCTGACAAATATTAGTCGACGACTCATTTGTCAACGACTTTGTCAACGACTAGGAGACCGCTGACATAAACTTATGTCAACGATTTTTAATCTTTTGTCAACGGCTCTAAGCCGCTGACATATGTCCTATTTCTTGTAGTGTCACATTTGAGCTTAAGCACTCCAGTGCCTGCCGCACTTACTAGAAACCAAGGTGAAATGGCAAGAGAGACTAGTTTCCTATTCAGTATCTTGTCTAACACTTGGTTGCTCGTGTGTACGCATGTGCAGACATTATTCAGAAATTCCAAGGACGATTCATGAAGCATGTTATAGGAAAATTAGAAGTAGCCATTGATGAATGAAAACTTGTCCATCGGAATGTTACAAAAAAAAAGAAAAATTTCACACAGGAGGGATTCCAATTACCAAAATCAAAGCTAAGGAATCAAGGATTGTGGCATACTTTTTGTCATGTAACTATGTAAGCTTGCTGGCTTTCATTTAAATGTACGATACAAGGACTTCTAAAGATGTTATGTGGCCAAAATGTTGTGGTGATAAAAAGATGATCCGCACAACCCACCAATCTAACTAGCTCTGGTTCTACTAGTTAATCTATCCTCAACAGCCTCACTTTTCTCCACCAATCTAAGAAGCTCCAGTTTGGAGCTTCCAGATGGAAGAGAACAGAAACCACATGGATGACTTCTAAGGCCTAATGACCTCTAGATCCCCTCCAAATAACTGGACCAAGAAGTAGGGAAGCCTAATGGTGCTTCCAACTGGAAGCTGCTCCAAGAGCACACTAAGCACCACAACGCACACGGCAGTAACTGGTCCCCAAATGAACTTGATCAGACTTCCATATGAAGGCAAATTAAATTTCATGAACACAGCTTCCCAACTCCTACAGAAAAAACAAGGGCTTTAATCTCATCGATGTAATACCCCTCCTCCACCCTCCTCCCTTCCGCTAACACAGCCCCCATGCTCTTAGACCGACAGAAAAGACCTCGAAACCTCCTCAAATCCGCAACAAAGAACGAGCAGGAAGAAAACAAAACAGCTAGAGAACGATCGAAGAACGATCAGGGGGGACCTGCACCTGATCAGCGCTACCACCACTCCAGAAGAAGAAAGGATCAACCCACCTTGCAGATGCCAAGATAAAGCCGGGACTAGCTCCGTCCCCCACTCCTGATGACCACCCAGCTGCTTAGGGACGAGGCAAAAGGCCTGCATGCGGATGGGAGAGAAGCGAAGTGGAGAAGGGAATGAGACGCGGCGGAGGCGGGAGGGGAACGGGTGAAGGGGAAGAACGCGACCTGCAGGGGTATCTGCAGGCTCGTTCTGACGGGTCTCGCGGTCGCGGGGAAGCTCGCTGCAGCAGCCAGGCGGGTATCCCCCAGCCCAGAGTGGGGAGTGCTGGGCGAAGCTGGCGGGGGAAGTACGTCCGTTTTAAAGCTGGACGGAACCGTGTCTGAACCGGAGGCAAAACCGGCCTGACACCGGCCTAGACCCGGTCCACGCCTTGGAGTTTATTCAGAGATGGGTTTAATCCATATACATCACTGTCAAAATAAAATTGCACGACAATTTATCTTAGATTTAATTTACATGTACAACCTCTTTGGTAAGTTTAATTGTTGTATACACCTTTTTGATAAGCTTCTGTTGAAATATCTATGTAACATTTAGTCCGAAGGTAGAAAAGCAATACCCAAACTTCAGGCAAAGCAATTCCTAAAATTTTAAATTCTCAATTTTTCCTGACTTGTACTATTTCTAACACTTGAAAGCATAAAAATTAAACACTTCAACTGTGTAAATATAAGTGCAAAGATGTCCCTCTATTGGTTCGGGATGTTACTTACTTCTAAACAAATAGTTATTTTACGACTTATATCTATTACGTAGGTAGATATATATATTTGCTACGTTCTCATTCATTTGATTAAGATCGTCCGTGAATGGTACGGATCAAGGGATTTGATTATGTACATATAGTATATCAACTCATTCAAACTATAATAAAAATGTATGAATTTAAACATATTTGGAGAGAATCTTAGATCCGCATGCAGCTGATCCTTGGATGGTTTGGAGAGATTGAAAAATTGGACGATGGTTTGTGGCTGTAAGAGGGGGACTTGCAAGGAAGAGCTGACAATCAAGGGTCTTGAAATTGAGGTCTTAGGAAAAAAAATTTAATATCTAAATCAGATTCTGACAAGAGTTAGAGCAAGATATGGTAAATGATTTGGCATCCCTCCCCATTGTTTGGAGGGTCTAGAATACTATGTTCACATACATTTAGTTGAAGAATTTTCTTTAATTTTATGTGGATCAAGTCCACATGTGGACCATCTTCTATTGGCTAGACATGGGGGCGCCCTTAAGTCGTCTCTTTGTTTGTGCACCATCCCCCATCATTGAGGTTGGGAGTGCGAGAGTGACATGGGCCATGCCCCCTCTTAGCGCATGCGCGGAATGATACTCAATGTACGTAGCGAACACCATCAAACTCTAACATAGATCCTTTCTTGGTATGAGGACCAGATAATTAGGTCAAGAGTGTTGACCATTTTACTTTCACCAAATTAAGACTTTGTCGGCTTAAGGTTGGTTGGGTGGAAAAACTCTCTAGGTTATAGGTCGACAAGTTGTTTGCCAAGTTAGGACTTGCCGAGATAGGCATATAGTGTGCGGCAAACTAGCTTTCTATCATTACGGGTCTTGAGAGGTTATCTCGAGAGCTTCCTCTGTCACTTAAATTGTCTTTCTGGCATCGACTTCAAGATAAGGGACCTCCCTTGTGACCGGAGGATCATGTGTTCATTGGCACTTCATAAACCCTATTTGATAACTGAGCTTCAATAGACAAACTCCTATCTAATAATTGGACTTTCACTTTTTTGACCGAGTTTAATAACTGAACGTTACGATATTTAAGCCAGAGAATCGAGATCCCCCCTCTCCAATACCTTTTAAATAGCTTCATTTTTTTCTTATCTATCAACTCCTTAAGATTAGGTATATAAGGAGTGGCTCAATAATTAAGACACTCCACATACATTGCAGTCACCTATATTTAAATTATTCTCACCCACGGTTGGGTGTATTCAACCCTACTAGTTTAGTGCACTCGTTCGTACCGTAGTTGAGATTTATTATAGTCCTAAGCATAGTCGTCCCAATAACATGTTTTTTCTTCTTTTTTTAATTTTTGTTATTAAATTTAAATACAAAATCAACCGAACGGATCATGCAGTACGCCCCACTTTGTATAGTATTTGGAGCACTCCGGTTCGCCCCACCTTGTTCTCACCTCACCTCCACGTTTATCTACCAAAAGAAAGACTCTTCGACATTAGATATAGGTTGGCAATTTATGATCATTATACCTCCTTGCATCCTATTCATATAGTCTACATTGGACAAGCATTTATCGCCTTGTGTTCTAGTTGAATGAGGACTTTTGGGCGGTGTGTGGCGTTGGCTCTTGAATCTTATTTATTTGCTCCATTTAGGGTTCCTTAGGTTGCTTGTAAACTAAATTTATATGAATTTTTTTAAAGAATAATTTTTATAAAAAAAATCAAAAACACAATTATCTATAAATATTTTTTCTGAAAAGATTTTTAATGTTTGTTTATTAGTAAAATATTTATTAAAAATATTTTTTTTAAAATAAAAGTCTAAAAATTAAAAAGTATGTTTCATATGTCGACCATTCGATCACTCGACGCCGGTCACCTGATGTCTGACGTCGGGTGCACCGGGCGTGCGACACCGACTGCCGGGTGCCAGACGTTCGATGTCGGGCGCTGGTCTCCGGACATCGGACGCTGGACGCATAGGCATCGAACGTTGGGCAGCGGACGCCAGATGTCGGGCGCCAGCCACTGGGCTCCAGACGTCCGGCCGTCGGATGTCGGCGCGGCCGTCGGGCGCTAGACGCCTATCGCCGGGCCGGACGCCTGTCGCCTGCCACTGAACGCTGCCAACTGTCGGGCGTCGGGTTGCCGCCGCCGGACGCCGACACTGGGCGTCGGACGCCGATGCCAGGTGTCAGACGTCGGACATCGGGCCGCCAGACGTCAATGCCGGGCGCAGGACGTCGGGTCGCCGGGTGTCGAACGCCGACGCCGAGTTCCGACCGTCGGGCGCCGAGCATCGGACTTTGACTGTCGGACGCCGGGCGCCGGACATCGGACCGCCGGGCGCCCGATGCCCGACGCCGGGGGCCGGGCACCGAATGTCGGGTTGCCGGACGATCGGACACCGGACGCCGGGTCGCCAACCATCGACCGTCGACTTTCAAATATCGGATACTGAGAATTATAGTGGACATTGTAGTCACACTCATGAAAATTCTATATGAAAGAAAAATCTTAGAAAATAATTTACGGAATCTTATCAAGGATATCAAAATCTATAATTTTAGGTAAATTTTTTTCATAAATTAACTTATCAATGGTACCAAATAGATATGACGTTTTTTTCGAATATCTTTTCTTACATAAATTTTTACGTTGAAACAAAGAGACCCGTGTTTGTTTCCTAAATAGGTTGTGGGTACAGCGAAATACTCTACAATGGTAGTAATATGATAGCTAGGCAATTTGCTAGAGCTATTTAATACTCCAACCAACACCCGGCAAGCTTGCTAGTATACTCCAAAAGATCAAAATGTCTTATATAAGAGGCCAATTGCGTGTGGTGGAATAAGGTTTAATTATGTGTACATCTTTCCCAAGTTTGGTTAGACACATTGAGAAAGATGGGATCTCAAGGTACCATTATTGCAATAATATGATAACCCACAAGGCACTCTATCTAGCTAGGTGGGTGTCATGCTCGTGGCAATTTTATGGGTGCATCAATTGGCATAGAAATCAAAGTATATATGTTGGTGCCCAAAGTCAGTGGGGTTGTTTACATTGTAATGATGTGAACAAGGTATCTTAAATGGAAAAGTCATGTCCAAATTAATAATGCTTATGGTCATGACACAACAACAAGTCTAAAACTTAGCGTGTTTGAAGAGAATATATGCCTGGCCCGGCTTCATAGTTCATGCTAGATGTCTCTAGAAGATGAGAGTACTGATCAGGTTTCTTTTTTCTGTCAAGATTTTTTGAATAATCTTGAATATTTCTTTTTGAATAAAGAAACTTCTCACAAAAATGACAACAAATTAAAGTAATTATTATTGTAGGTCTACAGATTCTAGCTTAAGGAGACAAAGTTTTTTATGAGTCTTGCCACAAATGGACAAGATTTGGACATGGACTCTCCGAACCCAATTTAGGATTTAAATACCGTAAAAGCTAAAGTATTTATCCATGATTTCTCTTTATGTAAATAGGTTATTTTGCATGTAAACTATTGCTACATCAAAAGGTTATGAGAAATGCTATGCTCCCGGCACTGCCGGAAGCATAGCCGACGTGGAGCGGCCGCACCCCTCCACCCGCGCGCCGCGTGGAGGCGGGCGGCCCCACGTCAATAAATATTCAATTTTTTTTTTACAATTTATGCGTATTAATATGTTATTTGTGTACACTAATACATCATTTGTGTGCATTGTTAGTGCACACAAATTATATATAAAAAAGAATATTTAATACTGGAGGGATCCGCCCCTCAACCCCTTCACGCCGACTGCGCTCTCGGTACTACCGGGAGCGTAATATTACTCAAAGGTTATACGTTATCATTCTTCTATTTATATTTGCTCACATATTATTAAAAATTGTGGTGGAAGCCAGAAGGCCACATCATGGTGTCCTTTCTTCTAAAATAAAAGACCAAGCGAACGTGGGAAAAATGCTATCCAATGATCTCTTGGCACACTTTTGACATTTTCAATAATATAAGTGCCAACAAATATAATAATAATGATTCTGTAATTTCTATATTAAAATTAGTTCATACATAAAAAAGTACAAGGATGAGTCACATGTTTTTAAGCAGTATTTGGGGGCGGTTTTCATAATAAGTCGTTTATAGCCTCGTCCCCCATGCCTTTTTACGGGCGACAAGACCTATAAAAATTGAAAAAATGAAAAAAATTCTAAGTAATGCTCTCCCGTGTCTATCTCTCTCTTGCGGTTTTAATTTTTTTTCAAAGCGGCTCTACAGTTCATTTAGTCGTATGTAAAATAGTTTAATAGAGAAATAATTTTTCACGAAATAATTTTTACGTAAAAATAAAAATATAATTATCTATTTAGTTGTCAAATAAATATAAAATTGTATGGAAGAGTATGAGATCTTATGATCCACACAAATAAAGGAGAGTCATATACTTCTTATGTACTAACACTATTCATCATTTTTTTATTTTATTTTTTATTTTTAATATTTTTTAAAAATTAAAAATTAGATAACTAATGAAAAATATGTAACTTTGACAAAGTCAATTTAAAATAGGAGAAATAAAATAAAAACACAATTTAAATGAATAGTATTCTATAGACATTTTAATAAAAAAATAAAAATTAAATTAACTAATAAAAAATAATTAAACTTGACAAAAACTACTTAAATGAGTGGAAAAAAATAAAAATATAACTTACATGAACAGTGCTAAACTTGTTCATGTAGAAACACTTGTAAAAACTGGAGGGGTGGCGGGTAGGAAAATAGCATCCGTGCCAAAATCTAAAGTTTTTGTGATTTAATTTTCTAAATTTTAATTTTCAATGGTACCAAATGATATAAAAAATTATTTTTTTCTAAAAACTATTTTCTCATCCAAATTTTCCGTGCAAACAAACAGATCTTTACTTTCTCACATACATCATCTTTTTTTTTATCTCTCTCTTTCCCTCGACTCTGTAGAGCTCCAAAGTCGAGAAGAAGACGTTGTCATTTGAGAACACGATGGGTCTTATAAAAAAAAATTAATTTCAAAACTTTTTATAACCCGTTATCTAACGCTGCTAGTTAAAAAAGTGCTCCCCTTTAAACACATCAACAGATATGTGCCACAACCTCTTTACTATTTTCTCGCAATTACATGTTGATGTCACATTTTTATTTACTAAAATATTTATTATAAAAATAATTATATAATAATAATGACGGGGATTGCAAGAAATTAATTCTATTGATTGAAAAAGAGAACGAAACACCTACTTTTAACTAATAGCATTATTTTTTTAATAATCTAATTTATTATTATCGTAATATTACGCACAATAAGTATTTATCTGTCTTTTTTTTGTGGTTTAATAGCTGAAGTCAAGGTTTAGTTTTCGTTATCCGGAAGTAACACGTTTCCGACAGCCGACTGCGAGCAAATGCCCGATCCCACGTTTCGCAATCTTCCACGTCCGCATGGGATCTTTGCTGCACATTCCAAACTGGCTCTTATCACGTGGTCAACGGTCAAAGAAACAGGTCAACGTCTAAAAGAGCCCGCCATGGTGGGACATGCGATGCCATTTCCCTGGATGACGTAGACAAATCAAACTAGGCTTGGGAGCCAAATAATGCACAGCCCATGGGAAAATGGTGCGTCAACAAAAGACCAATAGCAATCTGTCAATATTTCTTAAATTTTGGAAAATAAAAAATTTCATCACCCTCCCCCCTTTAGTAGCATCTTCTGAAACTTTAGATATGTTAATTTTGATCAGCAAGTAAGTGGAGTAATATAATTTGGTTTAAGATAGATTCAGGTTTGGATCTATTTGAAGCAATCTTAACGAGATTTAAATAAATTATTAAGAATCTCTTTATATATATATATGGTAAATTAATTAACAATCTTTGACTGTAACCGGCATGGTTAATTAAACCGCCGCGGTACGGCCAAACCATACCGTGTCTGGGCTTGGGTCACCCCACTGGGGTGACCCGGGTGTGTGCCACGGCACGCCGAGGACCGGACTGGTCCGGTCCGATCCGGTTCGGCTTGCTAATTTTTTTTTTTTTTTTTTCATATCTCTCTCATATCCGGTGCATTAAAGTGATGTAAATGATATTTAATTGAGATGAAAATTTAAACATAAACTAATTAAGAGATGATACAAATTATAGTAATTTTAGTTTAATTTTTTAAATTAATTTTTCATCAAGTAAATATTGTCCCAAAAATTATTAGATCGACTTAATCTCTACATTTAAGAGATCTAAATGGTGTCTAATTGAGATAAAATTTCAAACATAAGCTAATTAAGAGATGATACAAATTATAGTAATTTTAGTTTAATTTTTTAAATTAATTTTTTGTCAAGTAAAAATTATCTCAAAAATCATTAGGTCGACTTAATCTCAACATCTATGCATCAATAATTTTTGATATTTATATTTATAAAATCAATATATTTTTCTGGTAATTATGATGACTTTAGATTTGACTTTATTTTCGAAACTGAATCTCGTCCCGTCGAACTACGCACAATCAAAGATAGTACGTACCCATGATTCGTCGTAGTCGATGACGAGGCAGGGACAACAGACGATGACGAGGCAGGGACGGCAGACGATGACGAGGACGAGGATCCACCTCCGCCAGCAGACGATGACGAGGCAGGGACAGCAGGCGATCCAGCTCATCTATCTTGACTTTTTTTTATTTATTATTCTGTATGATGTTATATTTATTGTATTTTATGATTTATGTTTGATGTGATTATTTTTGAATTTTATGAATATTGTAGCATGTTTAAAAATACATTTTCATTTGTTATTTATATAAAAAAAAAAAAACTGCAAATTTCGACGGATTTTCCGACGGATTAATATCCGTCAGAAAATAAAGATTACTGACTGATATATCGGTCTGTATATCCGTCTATATTGCTGACGAAAATTTTTCAACAGATTGTGTGTCAGTATTTACCGACAGATATTCCGACAGATTTACCGACAGAATTGTGGTCGATAAATACTGACCGTAGTTCCGACGGATCTATTCGTCGGCCTTACCGACAGATTTCCGACGAAATTATTATTCGTCGGTAATTTCTGACCAATTATTTCCGACGGACAGTTTCCGACGAACTTTCGATGGAAAGCGGTCGGAAGGTACTATTTCCGACGGATGACCGTCGGATTTCCGACGGATTAGTTCCGTCGGAAAAAGCACATTTTCTTGTGGT
The DNA here is from genome assembly GCA_014218235.1 of Colocasia esculenta. Lineage (NCBI taxonomy): Eukaryota > Viridiplantae > Streptophyta > Magnoliopsida > Alismatales > Araceae > Colocasia > Colocasia esculenta. The sequence continues at coordinate 710,165 of JACBKR010001264.1, forward strand.
GATACCCATGATTCGTCGTATCGCGGAAAACCACCACGGTACGTGCGAACCGTACCGTGCCTGGGCTCTCGCGAGCCTAGGCACGATCGGGTCACACCAATGGGGTGACCGACCCAAGCGTGCCATGACACGTTGATGATCGGTACGGTCCGGTCCGCTAAATCTGTTTATTTTTTTTCCCATTCCTCTCTCACATCCGGTGCATTTAAAGGGTCTAAATGGTGTCTAATTGAGATGAAATTTTAAATAAAAATTAATTAAGATATGATACAAATTATAGTAATTTTATTTTAATTATTTTTTCGTCAAGTAAAAATTGTCCAAAAAATTATTAGGTCCACTTAATCTCAACATCTATGCATCAATAACTTATGATATTTATATTTTTAGAATCAGTACATTTTTCTAGTAATTATGGTGACTTCAGATTTGACTTTATTTTTGGAACCAAATGTCATCCCGTTGAAGTGCACAGAGGGTTCACCGTACCGCGACAAACCCTGTATACACTTAAGTGGTCTAAATGATGTCTAATTGAGATAAAATTTTAAACATAAGCTAATTAAGAGATGATACAAATTATAATAACGATACAAATTATAATAACTATAGTTTAAATTTTTAATTAATTTTTTGTCAAGTAAAAATTGTCCCAAAAATTAGTAGGTCGACTTAATCTCAACATCTATGCATCAATAATTCTTGATATTATATATTTTTAAAATTATTATAATTTTTTAGTAATTATGATGACATCATGTTTGACTTTATTTTTAGAATTGAATATCGTCCTGTTGAAGTGTACACAATCAAAGATTGTATTATAATTATATTAATACTATAAAAATCTAAAATTAAGGATATTATGTTTTATATAAGTGTTCATATCTTACGTATAATTTACCATCTCTTTTAATTTCTTAGTCTCATATTAATATTTTATTATAAATTTTAAGACGTTACAGTTTTGTTTCTGTTTTCGGATTCTTGATGTTGATCTAATGGAACAATTGGTCATATCATGAACAACTTTCATGAAGATCCCAAAGATTGGATTACCCTCATTCATGTTGTAGAGAGGCCGCACTCACTGCTAGTTTGGATAGTGATATGAGAGAGAAGATCAAGAATAATTTACTGTATCTTTAAGCACAGACCTTCATTTGATGTGATTCTAGTTGGAGCTCGTAGAGGAAGTCGTAGAGAACAACTTTCATGAAGAAGTCTTGAAGAGATATGCCCTCGTTTAAGATGTGGAATGCATGATAATCTTGTATATGTAGATCATGATATGAGAGAGAATGTGAAGAATAATTTGCTATAACTTTGGGCACAGATCACCAATTGAGGTGATTCTACTTCGAGGACGAAGCTGAAGAAGAGTAGAACAACTTTAATGAAAACCTCGTAAGCATATCAACCCTTTTTCAAGCTGTAGTAGACGCGATATCCTTGATAGTTCTGGAGGATATGAGAGAGAAAGGGCGGAGAGAAAGGGTGCATATAATATCAGCGTATGTACGAAATTACATGCCTTATGCTAATTATTTGTCTTTTTGGAGAGCGCTTATAATGTGAGGTTGTTCAGAGATGAAAATTATACCTCCTACTACAAGGGTTTTGTGGACATACATCAGCATGATGAGGGAGATTATGTAAGAACTTGTTAAATATTCTTAGTTACATGTTAAATGTTCTTAGTTACATTTTTTTTAATGTTTTACTCATTTTCTTTTGAAGTTTGCTCATTTTAAATATTCACCAAGTCACAAAATTAAAAAAATAAATCAAACAACTCATTTTTCCATCGTATCTCAACGATACAGTACGGTACCATACCTACCCACGAAGAATGCGGTATGGTCGATTCAAGCGGTACATCAAACCTTGGTAACAATTTTTTTTTGTTATAACAGAATTTAACATATACTATAATAAAAGATAACATTTATTATAATAAATTATAAATCTGTCATGAATTAAAAAATAAGTCAAATATTTTATAGAGACTTCTAATTAATTTATCCATAGATATATGATTATAATATTAATTGGTGGCAGGGACACATTGCGTTTGAGGTGAGGATTGTTTGAGCAATGTTACAACCCGACTAAATGCGAAATTGATCGTCCGTGTGAAACCCATGTTTTAAAAACTTAACAGACCATTCTCGTGTTTAGCCATGTAAATGATTTACACGATCAACGGAATATTGTAGTATTTTTCTTATTTTTATAGTGGAAAAAATGAGATTATTTCAAATCTCTCTAATTAGTCTCTCTTAATATATATGTGTCTAATTATTATCTTATCATCGTCCCAATTCTTACAAAAAAGAGGAGCAAATGAAGAGGTACGTAGATTTGATGAACAAATTTGTGAACTTCTATAATTAAGTAAATGGGTTAAATTTGAAAAAAGAAAAAAAAAGGATCAGCTACTACAGGAGACGGTCAGCTTGAACATGGAATTATTTGAATCCAGAAGTTAGAAAATATATGAAGATTAAAATCAAGACCTTCGTTATGGAAGAGAGGAGAGCAGTCCATGAATGGAGATCAAAACTTCCCCAAAAAATTGCGAAAAAAAAATGGTGGAGATGGAATCCAATCAAATTGGCACTGTGATTTTTTGCTGAAGAAAAAAGAAGAGTAAGAACTGTACATGCTACAGGAATCTTGGAGCTCCGACGACGAAGAAGAAGTGCGCAGGCAGTCACTGCTGCACTGCACTGCATACTACCTGCCGGGTGGTGGGCCGCAAACTAACTCGCCGGAGAACTCCACGACGCCGGTGCGGATGCGCAGCAGCATCCCCACCACCTCCTTCATGTTGGGCCGCGCCTGCGGCGTCTCCGCCGTGCACCGCATCCCCACGCGCAGTAGCTCGCACATGGCCCACGTCCCCTCCCCCGCCGGCGCGTCCGGCTCCCCCGGAGTGCCCACCATCTCCGGCAACGGCACCACTACTGCACCCCCTCTCCTCCCCTCCCCACTGACCCTCCTCGCCCACTCCACTAGGCACTCCTCTCCGCCGTCCACCGCCCGCCGGCCCGTCGCCAGCTCCATCGCCAGTACGCCGAAGCTGTACACGTCGCCCTTCGTCGTCGCCTGCCATGTGTGCCCGTACTCCGGCGCGACGTACCCCACCGTCCCGGCTACCACCGTCGTCACGTGGGTGTCGCCGGGGCGTACCATCCTGGCCAGCCCGAAGTCCGTCACCCGGGCGCGGCCCTCGCCGTCCAGCAGCACGTTGCTGGCCTTCACGTCCCGGTGCACCACCGCCGGGAGGCACTCGTGGTGGAGGAACGCCAGGGCCTGCGCCACCCCCACCACCACCTCCACCCGCAGCGCCCACCCCAGCCGGTCCCAATCCGATATCACGTCCTCCAGGCTGCCGCCTTCCATGTAATCGTACACCAGCAGCTTCTCCGCCCCGAGGAGGCACCACCCGAAGAGCGCCACGAGGTTGGGGTGGGGCCATCCGGCCGTGGCGGAGCCGCCGCCGCTCCCGCATAGCACTTCCATCTCCGCCCGGAACTCCCGCTCTCCCTCCGGCCCCTGCCGCTGCAGCCGCTTGACAGCCACCTGCCGTCCGTCGGGCAGCAACCCTCGGTACACGACCCCGAAGCCGCCCTTCCCCAACACCATGTCCTCCGAGAAGTCTCGGGTCGCCGCCGCTATGTCGGGGTACGTGAAAGCCACGTTCTTGTCGAGGCGGATCACCTTCACCCCGTCGAGCCATGCGGACGCCTCGGAGATCGGCATGGACGAGGAAGACGCCGTCTCGTCCTTTTCGTGCTTGGAGCACTGCCCCCGCAACCGGAACAGGTCATCTGGTGCTGTCGCCACGCCCTCCTTACGTCTGGAGCAGAAGACCAGAGTGAGGAACCCCGCAGTGAAGAAGGCAGCGGATATGCCCACGAAGAACCAGAACGCTATGATCCTCGACGAGTTGGCCCCTCTTGGAGGACTCGAGCCGGCGGGAGGAGGCAGCGGCGACCTGTTCTTCCATGGCAGCGTGATGTGGGGGTCGCCGAGGAAGGAATCCTCGCCGAACGTGGACAGCTGCCCCGTGAGTGGGATCATCCCATGGAGGAGGGGGTTGAAGGAGACGTTAAACTTGCTGAGCTCCGAGAGGTGGTTCAGAATGAGAGGGATCTCGCCGGAGAAGTTGTTGTGTGATAGGTCCAGGTTCTGCAGGCACTTGATGCCGCCGATCTGCGGCGGGATCGGCCCGGAGAGGAGGTTGCTCGACACGTTCAGCACGACAAGCGGGAGGCGCCCTATCTCGAGGGGTAGGCGGCCGGAGAACTTATTGCGGTTGAGGTGAACTAGGCTGAGCCAAGACATCTTCCCGATCTCCGGCGGGATTTCGCCGATGAGCTGGTTCCCGGTGAGCTGGAGGTAGCCAGAGATTGTCCGGGTGGACGGGTGGCTGCGGCAGACGGGAAAGATGCCGTGCCCGTCAAGGATATGGTCCCAGGTGCTCCGGCAGCTCTTCCGCGTCAAGATAGTGTACACGAAGCTGAAGGGGGGGTAGTCGGCGGGTATCCACCGCTTCATGGCGAGGCACTCTCCGGAGCCGGCGATGACCCGCCCCTCCCTCCGATTAAGCTCGAACGTCGCGTTGGGCGCGCTGCCCATATCCGTGATCGACGGAGGGATCTTGCCGGAGAGCTGGTTGTTGGCGAGGTTGAGCCATAGAAGGCTCCTGCAATTGCCGATCTCCGGCGGAATTTCGCCGGATAACGAGTTGTTGGCGAGCATCAGCCAGAGCAGGGATGTCAGGTTCCCGATGGACGATGGGATTACGCCTGAGAGGTTGTTGTAGGAGAGGTCCAGCGCCTGGAGGGTGGATATCATCCCCAACTCCCGCCGTATGTCGCCGGAAAAGTTGTTGTACGCCAGTATTAGGAACTTCAGCTTCGGCATTCGGGCGATCTCCAGTACCGGCAGCGGGCCAGAGAACTTGTTGTAGCTGAGATCCAGCCTCTGGATCTCCGGCAGCCCCAGGATGCCGGAGGTTTCGATCCCTCCCGTGTAATTATTGCCGTGGAGGACGAGGAACTTGACCTGGGTGAAGCTCCCGAAGACTTTCTGGACACTCCCACCGAAGTTGTTCTTGCTGAGGTCGAGGAAGGCCAGCTTGGAGCAGTTGCGGAGCTGCTCGGGGATATGCCTGTCGAAACCGTTGTTCCCCAGGAAGAGGTTCTCCAGCTCCCCCAGGAACCCGATGCCGGAGGGGACGCGGCCCCTGAACCTGTTCCCCCATATGTTCATAGTGGTCAGGTTGCTGCAGTTGGCGATGCTGTCGGGAAACTCTCCCCGGAGGCCGTTCTGCGACATGTCCAGGACCCTGAGGCGGCAACTCGAAGGGAAAAACTCCGGCATGATGGTTCCGGTGATGTTGTTCTCCGACACCGAGAACTCCTCCAGACTCGAAAACCCTGGCCAGACATCGCCGGTGAAGTTGTTGGCGCTGAGGTCGAGGTACCTTAAGTTGGGGCATCGGTCGAACAGGTTCCTGATACCGCCGGAGAATTTGTTGAGGGAGATGTTGAAGGTGACCAGATTACCGCAGATGCTGGCAAAGTCCGGTTGGATTTCGCCGGTGAAGCGGTTGAGGGTGACGTCGACCACCTGCAGCTGGGGCAACCCGGACAGGTTGAGCTCCCCACTGATGATGTTGTGGGAGAGGTTGAGGTATCTGAGCTTGGCGCACTGCTGGTTCAAGCCGGCGGACACGTTGCCGCAGATGGTGTTCCTGGAGAGGTCGAGGTGGGTGAGCTCGGTGAGGTTGGAGAAGCCCGGGAAGATCGCACTGGAGATGTTGGAATCCCTGAGGTCTATCCGCGTGACCCGGCCGTTCTCACAGGTGATCCCCGTCCAGTTGCAGGGGAAGGGATCGGAGTCGTTCCACTGGGCGTAGGCGCCTCTGCGGACCCTGTTTGTCTCAAGGAGGTACTTCTTCAGCTGGACGAGAACTTCTTGATCCTTCTGCAGGGAAGTGCCCCCCACGAAGTCCTGCCCTGAGAAGGAGGATGGCAAAGTTGATCAGGTAGGCGCAACACACACACACACCCAGATATGATCATGCAAGACATAGATTGAGATAGATTGATAGAGAGAGAGAGAGAGAGAGAGAGAGAGACGTCAGATCAAGTGGGCACCTGGGAATTCGACGCAGCAGATGATTAGGAAGAGCAGAAACCAGTTGCAGAGGCGGAAGCAAGTGAGGCGGCTTCCATGGCGGTGGTGGTGGTCGGTTCCTCCTTCCGACATGTCCCTGCTTTCATGGCCCAGAACCTCCCTCTCTGCTCTCTTTCTCCCTTCCGATCCCTGACAGCTTCTGACGCCGCCTCTGCCTTGTGTTCCCACCCGCAGAGAGGTAGACAGATCACAGGACAGGTCGATTCTACTAACGCAGTAGGTATCATCCGAACAGCATGATTCGTGTCATAGAACAGATAAATATCCTCCCTTTAGAGAGAGAGAGAGAGAGAGGAAACGGTGTTCTTTTTCCGATTAAATAACACACCCAGGCAGACATACCCACGTACAAGTTCTCCTCTGAAACTCTTATGACGAACCAACATTAGAAGACATGAAAAAGTTGCAGACTAACGACCAGGGAATCCCACTCCATGGCGTATACCGCTAACGTGGATCTATTCAGAAGATTTGTGCGACCACCACGGTCCGTGGCGTGGGTGTCTTCTCCCTGATTGCCAACCCCCGTGTCTGCCGTGGCGGCGTTGTCGTTAAACACCGAGAAGCCGATGCCCGCCCCACCATTGTTGACTGCGACGCCGTTGTGATCTCTGTTTCCTTGCTGCGTGTGGGGAAGGGGAGGCGGGCAGCGGATGGCGGCTCCCCGGTCAGCGTTCTAGAAGGGGAAGCCGGGCCTACAGTTTTTTAGTCTTTTTTTTTTTCTTTTTTAAAGTATTGGGTAATTAATAAATGTATGAGGGAAGACGGGGGTTGGCCGGCTCGTTTGAATGGGATCACGGGGGGCTGCTTTTTTCTACTCCACCAGTACTGTTGGTGAGAATGGAGAAAGTAGCCTATTAGAGCCCAATATCTCATGCCACGTCTATGAATGCCCAAGATGGATGGGCTCTTAGATCAATTGGAACGTTTAGCTGGGCCCACCGGCTCTTCAGGCAGTCAACCAACTGCTAAAGGATGAGTTCTAAGAATCATTCAACCACATCGGTGAGGCACGACCCATGTTGGGACTCATGAATGCCCTAATTAACTTGGTTAAAGGGAGTGATAGCGCCATGAACATAGACTATATGTCACTTGCAAGAAGACCTCAAACTACATGTAGAGCCATGTCACTCAAGGAGTAGAGGGGATCGTAGAGATAATTGGAAATGCTTATAATTAAGTAGACCCATTGAGACCAAGGAGTTATGCACATTCAAGCACTCAAAAGCCACTAGCTTCTTTGTTACTCTCATTCTCCTAACCAATTTTTGACTTAAGGCATTAGAGGATTTTTTTCCCTCGAGACCAAATCCGGTTCCCCCTTGATCAGTCACTTGCCCCCTTGTGCAGGTTCTCCTTGTTGTTCCTGCTCTCCAACAACCTTCAGATGTGTATTGATCAAGCGGTTCCGCTTCCGTGCTACATCTAAACCTCAACACTTCTTGGTGTCGTCTATTAATGGAATCGAGTGAAAAGCTATTGCACCCCGTGGAACTACAAGAATGTGGGTAGTCACGAGTGGAGTTGCAATGTCCCAGTCTTTCAGATCCTAGTAGTAGGATTAGAGTATGGTTTGGGTTTCGATGGGCGTTGAGCAAGGTTGATGTAGACACTATTTTCCGCTCCCTTTTTAGGGGGGGACGAAGAATAGTCTCCACAAAGAGGGTGGAATGAATAAATACGTGAGTGTGTGGTATGGAGTGAGAAAGCGGGAAATGACGGAAAATAAAAAGATCGTGATCGCCAGGCACACGAGGGTGCCGAATGGAGACGCACGGCGAAGGGGTGCGAGTGGAAGGAAGTGATCGCGTATATACTTGTCGAAGCGGGGAGATTGCGCCGGAGATGGTGTGGGTCCTCTCTTCCTCTACAAGCACGGCTGGCCGTGGCAGAGGGTGTTCCTCGTTGATTACCCTGAAAATAAGACAGACAAAAGAAACGGGATTAGCCCGGGATGTGTAGTATACAAATCCTAAAAAATGAAATAATGGGGATAAGCGGAAAAGAACACACCTTTTGGTGGTCTTTTAAACCCCTAAAATATATAGGTGTGTGGGTGTGCATGCATAGATGAAAGAAAAAGAAACTTAAAGGACCACGTGGGGTCCGGAAAAAGGAAAAGGGGGGGGGGTGCTGCTGCCCCGAGGTGGCCGGACGGCGTAACGGCGTAGCCGGAGAGGACAACGAGAGGAGGAGGACGTGGAAGGCGTGGCTCCCGTTGGATGTGCGCGATGGCAAGGAAGACGGTGACGTCAGGCCGGAGACGAGGACGGGGATGGCGAGGAAGCGTACGGCGAGGCAGGCGCCGCCGTGTGGAGTTTCCACCTCTCTCTCTCTCTCTCTCTAAAACCCTCTCCTCCGAAGCAAAAAATGGCCGGATCCCCTTTTCTGGAAGCGCTGGGCGAGTTTTAAGTTCTGGATGAAAATCGCGGTAGGGACAGCCGTCGTAATTAAAGCAGTAAATCGCGTCAGGTCTGCATGCCGCGATTAAGAAGGTCGGTCTGATGGCGCGGGAATCGCTGCACCGCCTTTCTGAATCGCGTCGGGTAATGCCGCCGCGATTTGAATCGCGGCGGGTCGCCCGGACGTGATTAAGACTTGCATGGTTCGAGGCAACCGACTCTGAATGCGCTGTCTGCTGACGGGACGTCCGGAATTGACCTCTCTGAATCGCGTCGTCTGACAAGGACACGATTCAGGATTTAATCATGATTACGGGCCTGCGCGCGAAGACTTTCTGGGCCGCTGTCAGACTCTGAATCGCGGCGGGGTTGACGGACGCGATTTGACAGGCAGTTATGAATCGTGGCGGGAATGCTGGATGCGAATTTAAACGGCGGTTCGAAGAAAATCGTCCACTATAGCGGACACGAATTGAATTTTGTTTCCAGGGGCGCTGCCCCCGGACCCCCGCAACCTGACCGTGCAGGTCGATCCGCGACCGGACCCCCTGGGAAGCACCAAGAAAGAAGTGGGCGAGATCCAGAAATATTGGAAAAACACTCTTTTAAGGCAAAATAAGGGCCATTTGTGGTGTTACAGCGCAACTTGAAAATTTGCCCGCGGTGGAAAAATTCACTTGTTTACAGTTGAGACTTAGTTTTGAACTTAGAGTTAATAGAAATTTAGGCTATTCATTAGGGCAATTGAACGTGACAATGCGATATGTTACATTCTGCACGTGCCATCTTACGATGTCACATTCTAGTCGTTTGTCCATGAGGTGTCAGGCGAACTAGTCTAGGTGCTAGAGACTTTGTGAGGTGAATGTGTCGGATCAACATGTTGCATTTAGGTAATGCGCTAGTCAGTTGGTAGGTGTCTGACTAAGAGTGTTAGGTGGCGGCCCACATGGCCATGGATGTGACTAGTTAGCATGTAGTACTCTGGTAGTGCATCGATCTGCCTTTTAGGATCTAGCATGCATGACATAGGAGGCAGACAGATCAGAATGAGAAGGCACATGGCAGAGTGATGTGTTCTTAATGCAATTTTCAACCTTTTCACATTCTCATGTGATCTGAACTTCCTCCTATGTCGTGTTCTTAAGGTCGGGCCTATATATCGGAGCGCCCCTCTTGACTTATTCTTCCCTTTCTCCCTCACTCACTCCCCATCTGAGCCCCCTCTCTTATCCTCCTACTCTACCTCCGATGGCCAATAGCGGGTGGTGGACAAGGGCAAAGGGGGGTGCTGCTCGACTTCAAGTTGGTGGTGGCAGCGAACGTGATGGTGACGGCTAGAAGAAGGCGACCAACATATGAGAAAGCCCCAATGAGTTTGGTTTGTCATTTTGGAGCCAGGGTGATGTAGCAATCTTGGATCCAAGATCCGAGAATGATTGAGTCACCTATGAGCCGACAGATTCGACATAGTTTATTATAGTCTATATAGATAAACAAGAAACTAAAATAACCATTACATACATTTATTTACAGAAATTAATATGTATAATATCCCCAACAAAGGTAATAAAGAATGACAATAATATAATATATATATATATATATGCATGCTTAATTAAGGAAAGCTAAATTACTAGGAAAGAAACTCACATTATGCCACCTTTGTCATGCACATGCTTGCATACACACAGACACTTGAGTTGGAAAGCACGACACTATGCACTTGGACCCAATAGGTTTGCCTATGACAACTAGTTTAGGACTGGACACACGACCTCTAGTTGTAGTGACAAACTTATCACTGGTCTCACAATTATGATGTGCAGTGATGTCTCACTACTTCACTGTGGAGTGAGGCATATATGGAATCAACACCACACTAGCAAAAAAAATGGTTGACCTACCCATGGCCTTATGCCTGTCCACCCCTACGCAACTCTGAAACCTAGTAGAGTGAGACTTGTGAGAGACAAAATGAGACTAGATGGGGTGTCCTCTCCCCCAAACATGAGTGCACTCAAGTGACATCACAACACTCGGCCCACAATTTTCTTTGGCCAACCTGAATGTAGGATCAACAATAGAGGGCAGGCTAGTAAATGGCTATAAACCTTTTCCATGTACTAGCCACGGGGACCAAACCTTGACATTGCGCTTGAATACACCAAGGTAATCCAGTGGAGGAGTGTCATGCTAGAAATGTAGTATTGACAACCATCAAACTTGGAGTGCTCATAACCCAACAAAAACCAACTCGTCACACACTACCAAAGATGCGATAAGAGCAATTGTAGTCTAAAAAATGTGGCTTAACTCAACACCGGTACACACCAATGTTAAACACAAAAGACACCTCCGCCTAAAGTACTCAAGGAATCAAAAGGCTTAGCCCATTGGTCGAACCTCCTTAAAGTGCCCAAAACTTGATGGCACGACATAGCTTGTCACAAGACACACCATAGTGTTAGTGGCCAGAACGCGATCTGTAATCATGTCTTATTAATAACGTGACATGTAGTATAATGCCGCCTTTAGTCTCAGCTACATTGCCTAATGAAAAACATTTGGTTAATTGCGAGTGAGTGAGAACATGACATGTCGCCTTCATAGTGTGACCTCACAGTATATTGTGTACTTAGTGCTACTGTGGACAGAGCCTTACTCTTCTAGGAAGTGGTTTTCTTGAGCCTAAATCCTCAAGAAATGGTAGAAATCATGTCAGAAAAAGGAAGAAGAACAAAACCATGACATGCACACATAAAAATCAACCCATTTCAAGCGAAATCTTGGAGAAAACCGAGCTCCCTCTTTGTTTCCCTTAACATGCAAGGTCCTTCCCGAACAGGAAATGCACCCACACTCTTTCTATATGTGCTTGATAATAGAGTGAATCTTTTAGGAAGCTAACTGGTGGAGTGGAGGAAAACATCACCCCACCTCCAAAGTGATGAGTCAAACTCGTTGAGGTTTTCTTATAGGTTGGTTGCCTCTTCTCGGCATCACCACTGCATTTTCCATCACCACCAACTCGAGGCCAAACCCTAGTTGTTGTTGCCCTCGTCCTACCCACCGTCAATTATCGGAGGTAGAAGAGGAAGAAGAGGTCTCAGTCAAAGAAGAGGTAAGTGAAGGAGAAATGTGGCAAGTGGTAGAGGGGGCACCTATATAGACCAAACTCTGATAATGCAACATGGGTCAACATCACCTCAATTCAAAACACGACACCTTGACAAGTCGGGGTTCATATTCTGATAGTTCTACCACTTGGCACACATGCTGGGTCTATCAAAATTGATCGGCACACTCCCATAACACGAGATGGTAACCAATCACATTAATAGGCATCCATGTAGGTTGCCACCTCAGAGTCGAGGCCGAACAACTGTCATTGACCAACACACTATATGAACATCACATGCTAACTGGTGGTATTCACTCGATAGATTTTCTGACACCTTGACAGGTCCACCTTAACATTGTGGGTCGCTCTAACACCACATTCCACTATAGACAAATTTCATGAATGCATAGACTACTCAGATCCACCCAATACTCTCAATGGGCTTCCAACATTGTCCTAGTGCCGAAGAACAACGAGAAGTGGTCGATGTGCATCAACTACAAGGACCTTAACAAGCTCATGCCCAAGAATTGTTTTCCTATGTTGCGGATCAACTAGTTGGTTGACTCGACATCTAGACATGTACATAAGCTTGATGAAGACAAGACTATGTTCATAATCGACCTTGAACTCTACTACTATACACAGATGCCAATGATCTGTAGAACACAGGCGCAACATATTAAACATTGGTCAACCACATGTTCGAGCCTCAAATCGATCAGAATACAACATTATTATAAGTGACATGTTGTCAAGAGCATCCAAGCATTTGAGCAATTATCCAATTTTATAGAGACTTTTGCCACTCTCAGGAGGTACAACCTAAAGTTAAATCTACCAAGTGCTTTTTTAGAATTCATTTTAAAAAATTCCTCAAATTACTCCTCACGACTCACAAGAGAGTAGGTGCCAATCTCAAACAAATAAAAGCAGCATTAGAAATGAAGTGACCTAAAAAGGTACACGGCATGCAGTGTCTCATGGGACATGTCAATGGAGTCAACCACTTCCTGTTAAGGGCTACAAAACACTATCTACCATTTTTCACGTTGCTATGCAAAGTTCATTAGTTGTGGAACAAGAGTGGATGTGTAACGACCCGAGAACCCGACCCTCGGCCCATGCCGAGGACCCGATTTTCGCGATCGCCGCCCACGGATCCGGGGGACCCGGAAGGGCTATAACACGCGTCTGACAGGATATGTAACGGAAGTAAACGTCAACTGCTGAGCTAGAAGCGTACAAGCGGAAACAGGAAAGTAGAGCGAGACCGCTGCGTACCGCTCTAAGTACAGTCCCAACGCACGCACATAGTACAAGTAAGGAAAAGGGGAGAGACAAGTCCCTTAGGGGAAACCCCGAGGGGACGTACACTGAGAGGGGGAACCACTGCTAGCTACGGAGACCAAGGACTACCGCCTGTCTCCTCGCCCGACGCGCGCCCTGCCGCTGTTGAGAAGACTCACCTGGAAAACAAAGGGATGAGCTTCACAACAGAAGCTCAGTAGGGACTACCAATCTCTACTGGCTCTAAACAGGCAGAGGAACATATACAACCAAATAAAGGAAAGACTGTAGTTTATATCTTCTACCTACAAAAGGAAGTGCAAAGCGAAGCTAAAGCTACATGGTACGGAAGTACTCTCGGTCGGAAACTCCGTACGACTGCTCGTCGTGACCACCACACGGCTAGTAAACACAGACGGAGGGGACTCCGCCTGGACAAGGAAACACTAGCTACGGAAAGCAACACCACTAGTCAAACGGTCAGGTGCGTCCACCAGTCTTATCCTCAAACCTAGGTCCTGGCCCCCACGTCTCGTCAGAGCGAGGTAGGACACAAGTAACACAACAGTAACTGCCGTAGTCTGGCCGGACTACGGTCCCCGCCTGACCTCTCCAAACGGTTCCGGCGGGCCGTGAGGAGCGAGGCAGTGAGAAGAAGGACTGGCTGGCCTGCGCGGGTAGAACTCCAAACTGTCCTCGGCGTCCCAGACCAACCACGAGAGCTCTGCAAGCGACTCACACGCCACTGTCCTAACCACCGTTTCCCCTCAGCTCCAGAGTTGCCCAGGTGGTGCCAACTCGAGCACACTCGTAGCCCGGAGTACTCCCTCAACAGGGTCCCGAGGACGGGGGTCCCAGTAAACGGTACAACCTCTCGCACGGGACAAGCCCTCAAGTTCCGCACACTGGGCGAACGACTAGTGTGAGACCGTACTAGGGAACTAGCACAGGTGCCACGGGTACAGTAAAGCAAAACGGAAGCGGCGGAAGCACAACCTGCCTCTGGACTGAGAAGGCGACATAGGCCCTGTCGCCTTCAAGAAGGCGACATATGCCCTGTCGCTTTACCAGTCAGAAGGCGACACAGGGTGCGTCGCCTTACCAGACAGGTGGCGACACGGGTGTGTCGCCTTCAAGCCAGTCGGGGTTCCGGGCATTCTTCTTCCGGGAACCTCCCCGAAACGGGGGGGAAAAACACTACACACGGGGAGGGAGCATGCTTATCATGCTAGAAAGCCATTAAACATACAAAACCACCCTCGAATACCCCAAGAACATGGATTCTACGCTCGGAGGAAACCTCACTCACACGAGCATGGAGTTCTCACACTCCCAACCCCAAACCACAAGAAAACTACGTCACGAAGGGGAAGGGGAGCATGCTTATGGCGAGGAAGATCGGGAGTCCCTACCTCCACACGAAGAACGCACCCGTTGGGCCTTCTCGTAGGTTGGAAACGTCTCCTCCTCGCACCGCACGGCACGAACGCGACCCCTGCACGGACGGAGCGACACCCTCCTCAGCACGGCCGCCTCAACGCGGGGGAGGCACCCAAAACCGCCGGAAGCTCCGAGAGGGCGAGAGAAAGAGAGGGGGAAAGGAGAGGCGCGAGAGAGGGGAAGGGCTCGGGCGCCCGGCTTTAAGCCCGGATCCGTGAAGTCGACATACACCCTGTCGCCACAGGAACGAGAAGGCGACAGTGGGTGTGTCGCCTTCAAGAAGGCGACATACCCCCCTGTCGCAAATCCACTGACAACGGTTAAATCTCTTGGAATTCGAAAAAGTGAAGGCGACAGCCATCCTGTCGCGTTCACCGACACCGCCAGAGCCGATTGACACAAAGGACGCTGTCACATCTGTCAGACTGCGTCTGGGGCAACGCGATGGAAGGCGACATAGGGTATGTCGCCTTCAAGAAGGCGACACACCCCCTGTCTCAATCCATCAAACCAGAAGGCGACATAGGGTATGTCGCATTCAAGAAGGCGACATACCCCCTGTCGCAATATGAAGCAGGAACAGACACCGACGCGATCGGAACACGTCGCGACAGTCGCCCTGCCGCGACCCAGAGGACGGGGCCAAGAGCCCAAGGGGGGCGGGGTGTTACAACCCTCCCTCCTTAAGACATTCGTCCTCGAAATGAAAACAACTCGGTCTCAACCCGGAAGACGACAAAAGGGGAGATCACAACATACGATCAAGAAAACAAATAAGGAAACTGCTCAACATCTCATCCTCGCGCTCCCAGCTGGCCTCGCCACCGACGCGGTTCTGCCAAACGACCTTAACCAGCGGAATCTGCTTCCTGCGCAACTGCTGAACTCTGCGGGCGATCACTCAACTGGGTACTCTGGCACTGACAAGTCTCGCGCTACTCTAGCTGGGAGTAGTCCAACATGTGCGAAGGATTTGCGACGTACCTCCTGAGCTGCGAAACGTGGAAACGCTGTGCACACCTGCTAGCTCTGCCGGAAGACTCAGTCTGTAAGCTACCTCGCCGACCCTCTCAGAAATGGGGAATGGGCCAATATATCTGGGACTAAGCTTTCCCTTTCTGCCAAACCTCATGAGCCCTTGGTCGGAGAGACCCGCAAGAAAAAAAGGTCACCAACGCTGAACTGCAACGGTTCCTGCGGACATCTGCATAACTCTTCTGCGGCTCTGCGCTGCCCGAAGCCTCTGCCTGACCAAACTGACTGTCTCTGCACACTGCTGCACTAACTCTGGCCCCAAAAGCTGCCTCTCACCAACCTCAAACCAGTGAAGCGGAGTCCTGCACGGCGACCATACAAAGCCTCATATGGCGCCATTCCGATGCTCGAGTGATAACTGTTGTTATATGCGAACTCTACCATCGGAAGGTGAGACTCCCAAGTGCCGCTCCAATCTAAACAGCACGCTCTCAGCATGTCCTCCAGTGTCCGAATGGTCCGCTCTGACTGGCCGTCTGTCTGAGGGTGGTATGCTGTGCTGAACCTCAACTCTGTACCCAGTGCTCTCTGAAGACGCGCCAAAACCCTGACGTGAACCCGGATCTCTGTTTGAAACGACTGAAACTGGGATCCCGGCAACGAAACAACTCTGTCCACGTACAGCCTGGCTAACATGTCCACTGACCAAGACACTGATCGGAAGGAAATGCGCTGCCTTGGTCAACGATCCACAATCACCCAAAACCATCATGCCTC
This sequence comes from Colocasia esculenta, assembly GCA_014218235.1. Lineage (NCBI taxonomy): Eukaryota > Viridiplantae > Streptophyta > Magnoliopsida > Alismatales > Araceae > Colocasia > Colocasia esculenta. The sequence continues at coordinate 726,389 of JACBKR010001264.1, forward strand.
TGCGGGGTACGGGGTAAACCAACCACAAAGTCCATGGTGATGTCGTCCCACTTCACACAGGAATGGGCAACGGCTGCAACTCACCACCAGGACGCTGGTGCTCAGCCTTCACCTGTTGACAGGTAAGCACCGAGCAACAAACTCTGCCACGCCCCTCTTCATCCCTGGCCACCAGAATGACCTCCTCAAACAATGGTACATCTTGGTGGATCCGGGATGAACGACATACCTCGACCTGGAGCCTCTGACAACACTGCCTCACGAACCTCCTCTGGAACGTACAAGCGGCCTCTGAATCGACCTCGCTGTCTTCGCTGAGCTCAACGTCCGGCATCCGCAAAATGTCTGCTAACTGCATCTGCTCGCTGCGCCTGCAACACCTGCCTGAACAGTGATGGCCGAACTGACAAACTGGAAGCCACTGCACGGTCTCTGGTCCTCGACGGAAAAACACTCCCTGGGACAGCTCCTCGAACAACCTCCACTCTCTAACCATCAGCGAACTCAAGCGCACGCGCCTACTCAAAGCATCGGCTACAACATTAGCCTTTCCTGGATGATAGGAAAGGGTAGGTCATAGTCCTTCAAATACTCCATCCAGCGGCGCTTCCTCAAGTTCAAATCCTCTGGGTGAAGATGTACTGCAAACTCTGGTGATCGGTGAAGATCTGAAAAGCCTCGCCATACAGGTAGTGCCTCCACAACTTGAGAGCGTGCACCATGCTGCCAGCTCCAAGTCGTGGGTGGATAGTTCTCCTCATGCTTCTTGAGCTGCCGAGAAGCATAGGCAACGACCCACCATGCTGCATCAGCACGGCACCCAAACCTGTCCTCGACGCATCGGTGTAACCCTACCCACCGGTGCCCGACGGCAAGACCACACTGGCGCCGAGTCAACCTCGTCTTCAGCTCCAGGAAACTCTGCTCACAGTCCTCTGACCAAACAAACCTGGTGTCCTGCCTCGTCAACCGAGTCAACGGTGCTGTAATCTTGGCGAAATCCTGAATGAACCTCCGGTAGTAACCTGCCAGACCCAGAAAACTACGGACCTCTGCAACTGATGTGGGCTGCTCCCACGACAACACTGCCTCAACCTTGGCCGGATCCACTGCCACACCAGAACCCGAGATCACGTGCCCGAGGAAGTGCACCTCGCTCAGCCAAAATTCGCACCTGTCGAACTTGGCGTAAAGACGGTGACTCCGCAGGGTCTCCAGCACGATCCTCAGGTGTTCTCGTGCTCCTCTTCAGAAGACGAGTAGACCAAATATCATCAACAAAAAACAACACCAAGCGGTCTAGGTACTCACTGAACACCCTATGCATCAGATCCATGAATGCTGCAGGTGCGTTCATCAGCCCAAACGGCATCACGACGAACTCAAAGTGACCGTACCTGGAACGGAAAGCCGTCAACCCAACATCTGACTCTCTGATCCACAGCTGATAGTAGCCGGATCTCAAGTCGATCTTCGAGAAAACTCGGGCCGATTGCACTGATCAAACAAATCATCATTCTTGGCAACGGGTACCTGTTCTTCACAGTGACCTGGTTCAACTGCCAATATCGATACACAACGAAGACTACCATCCTTCTTCCTTACGAACAAAACAAGCGCACCCCACGGCGAACGGCTCGGACGAATGAAGCCCAACTCAAGCAACTCTTGCAGCTGGCGCTTCAACTCACGCAGCTCTGCCGGGCCATCCGTAAGTGCCTTAGACAAGGGCATCGTACCAGGCAAAAGCTCGATGGAGAACTCTACCTCTCTCTCAGGCGGCACCCAGGTAGATCCTCCGAAACACATCATAAAACTCAGAAACAACTGACACATCAAAAACTGAAGGCCCGCTAGCTCCAAGGAACAAACCGAAGCAAGGTAAGCAACGCAGCCATCACGGATCAAACGACGAGCCTTACAGAAAGAATGAACTGCCGACGGGTAGACCGGATACCTCGAAAGCAGAGAACAGGCGCTCCAGGTATCTCGAACCGAACGGTCTTCTTCCTCTGACAATCAACCACGGCTGAGTGAGCCTCCAACCAGTCCATGCCCAGGATGACGTCGAAGTCGCTAAGCTGCAACGCGTACAACCTGGCCGGCAACTGGTGACCCTCAACCTCGACTGTCACACCCTCCAGGTAACCAAGGAACGCATGTAGTCACCAGGACGGGAGATCGCCAATACGTCACACTGCCTCTCGGTGTGTGACAACAAGGGACTCGTAAAACTCCTCGGAAGCAAAACACAAGGAAGCACCGGGATCAACCAAAACACAGCAGCTCTGCCAAGGATAGTAGAGTACCTATCACCAGGTTCGATGCCTCTGCCTGCTCCCGGGTGAGCGCCATCACGCGACCACGACCACGTCCACGCTGCGGCGACTGCTGCTGAGGAAACTGCTGCTGCTGCTGGTACACTGGTACTGCTGCTGCGGCTGCGGGAACTGCTGGACCTGCTGTTGGTACTGCCCCTCTCTGCTGCTGACGCGGTGCCTGCTGCTGGGGAGGGTACTGGTACTTGAGGTGGCTACTGCGTGTACTGTACTAGCTGCTGCTGCTGCGGAGCTTGCCCCCTAGGGCAATCCCTCCTAAAGTGGCCTGGCAAGCCACAAGTGTAGCACACTGGCTCCTGACTGCCCTGCTCACACCACCCTGCTGTACTGACTTGCTCTGCAAACCTGGACTGACGCCTCTGCTGACGGCTCCGTCCACCCCCGCGAGTAGACAACTTCCTGAACTGCGAGCGAATTCCAGAGCTACTAGAACTGCCCGAGCCTGAGAAGAGGAAGTCGCACTACCGCGGCTGCCTACTGGACGCTGGTATGGCGAGGACCTGGAAGAGGCTCCTCCCTGCTGCTGCTGCTGCTGCTGCTGAGGCTGCCAAGCCTCCCTATCCAAGGCGGTGGCCTTCGCCACGGCCTCTCCCAGGTGGTACACATGTGTGCCGTCACACCCCACCTCAGGTCTGGTCTCAGCCCTGCTATAAACCTCTCTCTGCACAAGCCTGGTCACATGCCTGCTACATGAGGCACATGCCTCAACAACCGACAAACCTCTGATGGTACTGAGAAACTGTGAGGTCGCCCTGCACCAACTCGTGGAACGGTCCCGCCTCTCAAGTCGAGCGTAGTCGGGGAAGTACTTGCCGTGGAAGACCTCCAAAAACCGCTTCCAAGAGATCTGGTCCAACCGCTGCCCCTGGAAGTGAGTCTGCCTCTGAACTCTCCACCACTCATGGGCTGCTCCCTTGAGCTGGTATACTACCAAACAAACCTGATCCTCCTCAGCGCAATCCATAGTCTCGAAGATGCGCTCCAACTCATGGGTCCAGCTCTCTGCCTTATCTGGATCATACTCACCGTGGAACATCAGTGGGCGAAGACGCAGGAACCTCTCAAGGAGAGCGGTCCTCGCCTCCGACACTGCTGCCCTCCGCTGATCGGACCGGGTACTCCCAGTACCCGACCGCTACTGGTGGACTGGCTGTTCCACCTCTGGCTCCACCTCCTGCTGCTTTGGTACGGCCGGGGGAGGTACTGGAAACTGACCACCTACTGCTGCCTGCCCGGCTGCCACGCTCCTGGTACATAGCTCTGAAGAACTGCTCGGCCATGGGAAACCAGTCTGCATACTGCTGAGCTGAGGGTGGTACTCCTGCTGCTGCTGCCCACACCTCTACCGCTGCCTCTGCTGCTGCTGCCTATGCACCCTGAGGCTGTGCCACTGACTCCTCCACGGACACCTCCTCTGGAACCTGCCCTGAGCGGGCATGTCGGACTCATCCTGCTGCTCAACCAGCTGCCTAGCCTGACTGCGCCTACGCGGAGCCATAACCTACACGGCAACACAGCTGACAAAGGTTACAAATACCTCTCGGGCGGCTAGCAGTGTACTTGTACTATTGTTGGGACTTACTGTTGCAGTTTAGATCCACTACAAGTCCTGTCAGACCAAGCTGTGATACCAACTGTAACGACCCAGAACCCGACCCTCGGCCATGCCGAGGACCCGATTTTCGCGATCGCCCGCCCACGGATCCGGGGGACCCGGAAGGGCTATAACACGCGTCTGACAGGATATGTAACGAAGTAAACGTCACTGCTGAGCTAGAAGCGTACAAGCGGAAACAGGAAAGTAGAGCGAGACCGCTGCGTACCGCTCTAAGTACAGTCCCAACGCACGCACACTATACAAGTAAGGAAAATGGAGAGACAAGTCCCTTAGGGGCATACCCCGAGGGTGACGTACACTGAGAGGGGGAACCACTGCTAGCTACGGGGACCAAGACTACCCGCCCCGTCTCCTCCGCCCGAGCGCGCCCTGCCGCTGTTGAGAAGACTCACCTGGAAAACAGAGGGATGAGCTTCACAACAGAAGCTCAGTAGGGACTACCAATCTCCTACTGGCTCTAAACAGGCAGAGGAACATATACAACCATTAATAAAGAAAGACTGCAGTTTATATCTTTCTACTACAAAAGGAAGTGCGGAAGCGAAGCTAAAGCTAACACGGTACGGAAAGTACTCTCGGTCGGAAACTCCGTACGACTGCTCGTCGTGACCACCACACGGCTAGTAAACACAGACGGAGGGGACTCCGCCTGGACAAGGAACACTAGCTACGGAAAGCAACACCACTAGTCAAACGGTCAGGTGCGTCCACCGACGTCTTATCCTCGACCTAGGTCCTGGCCCCCACGTCTCGTCAGAGCGAGGTAGGACACAAGTAACACAACAGTAACCGCCGTAGTCTGGCCGGACTACGGTCCCACGCCTGACCTCTCCAAACGGTTCCGGGGCCGTGAGGAGCGAGGCAGTGAGAAGGACTGGCTGGCCTGCGCCGGGTAGAACTCCAAACTGTCCTCGGCGTCCCAGACCAACCACGAGAGCTCTGCAAGCGACTCACACGCCACTGTCCTAACCACCGTTTTCCCCTCACTCGCTCCAGAGTCTGCCCAGGTGGCTGCCAACTCGAGCACACTCAGTCCAGCCCGAGTACACCCTCAACAGGCTCACGAGGACGGGGGTCCCAGGTAACCGTAACAACCTCTCGCACGGGACAAGCCCTCAAGTGCCGCGCACTGGGCGAACGACTAGTGTGAGACCGTACTAGGGAACTAGCACAGGTGCCACGGGTACAGTAAAGCCAAAACGGAAGCGGCTGAAGCACAACCTGCCTCTGGACTGAGAAGGCGACATAGGCCCTGTCGCCTTCAAGAAGGCGACATATGCCCTGTCGCTTTACCAGTCAGAAGGCGACACAGGGTGCGTCGCCTTACCAGACAGGTGGCGACACAGGGTGTGTCGCCTTCAAGCCAGTCGGGGTTCCGGGCATTCTTCTTCCGGGAACCTCCCCGAAACGGGGAAAAACTACACATGGGGGAGGGGAGCATGCTTATCATGCTAGAAAGCCATTAAACATACAAACCACCCTTGAATACCCCAAGAATATGGATTCTACGCTCGGAGGAAACCTCACTCACACGAGCATGGAGTTCTCACACTCCCAACCCCAAACCACAAGAAAACTACGTCACGAAGGGGAAGGGGAGCATGCTTAGGGTGAGAAGATCGGGCATCCCTACCTCCACACGAAGAACGCACCCGTTGGGGCCTTCTCGTAGGTTGAAACGTCTCCTCCTCGCACCGCACGGCACGAACGCGACCCCTGCACGGACGGAGCGACACCCTCCTCAGCACGGCCGCCTCAACGCGGGGGAGGCACCCCAAAACCGCCGGAAGCTCCGAGAGGGCGAGAGAAAGAGAGGGGGAAAGGAGAGGCGCGAGAGAGGGGGAAGGGCTCGGGCGCCCAGGCTTTAAGCCCGGATCCTGTGAAGGCGACATACCACCCTATCGCCACAGGAACGAGAAGGCGACAGTGGGTGTGTCGCCTTCAAGAAGGCGACATACCCCCCTGTCGCAAATCCACTGACAACGGTCAAATCTCGGAATTCAAAAAAGTGAAGGCGACAGCCATCCTGTCGCATTCACCCGACACCGCCAGAGCCGTACTGACATAAAGGACACTTGTCACATCTGTCAGACTGCGTCTGGGGCGACGCGATGGGAAGGCAACATAGGGTATGTCGCCTTCAAGAAGGCGACACACCCCCTGTCTCAATCCATCAAACCAGAAGGCGACATAGGGTATGTCGCATTCAAGAAGGCGACATACCCCCTGTTGCAATATGAAGCAGGACCAGACACCGACGCGATCGGAACCACGTCGCGACAGTCGCCCTGCCGCGACCCAGAGGACGGGGCCAAGAGCCCAAGGGGGCCGGGGTGTTACAGGATGAATTGATTAGGTTGAGGAGCATGAGAATGCCTTCAAAGAGTTTTAAATGTACCTTTACTCACCACCCATCTTGTCTAAACCCCTAGCAGGCAACAACTATTTTTCTACCTCCCTATGACGCCAAATAGGGGTCTTCAAAATATGGTCCAAATTGAAAAATCGGTTCGGTTCGATTTTGTTAACCGATGGCATATGCCATCGGTTGGTTGCCCACATGGGCACCAAAGGTTGCCAACCTTTGGAAAGAGACCAACCGCAGTGCGGTTGTCTCCTTGAAGAGGAGGACTCTTCCTCCCTCCCATGCGCATGAGAGATTAGGATTCTCTCTCAGGAAAAAGACCTGCGCAAGTCTCTCTCTCTCTCACACACACTCCAGTGCAAGACTTCTCACACAGGACATCACCACCGAATCCCGAAGACGTTTGGAGCGAGGAAACTATGAAGAAGACTCTTGTAGTCTTCTTCCCGATCCTACGAGATTTCGCAACGCACGAGGTAAACACCCCGTACAAGATCGAACATTGGTATCAGAGCTTTCAACGTTCATCTCTCCTCGATGTCGTCCGGACGATGTTTCTTTGCCTCGCTCTCGCATGCAGGCAATCCGTAGTCATTCAGACGACGCTGCCCGCGGGACTGCATAGTAGGCGGTTCACGGGCATGGCAGAGGCGCTGCACACGGACAATGAGATGGAGGCACGGTTCGCGCGTCTACAGGCGATGCAGATGACCGCCATGCAGAGCACGCAGCCAGCCACGCGGACCCCGACCTCGCGGGAGGCCACACTGATCGTGGCCGCGACCATACAGGCTGGGCAACTCACGTCCACGCGCTTGTAGGCGCCGCAAGCGACAGCCATGCAGGCCGCACGGCCCACGTCCACGCGGGCGTGCACGCCACGCGCAGCCATGCAGGTCGAGCAACCCGCGGCGAGGCGGGCCAGCACGGAGGCGAAGGCGCGGGCAGGCACCGCGTTGCTCGCCGCCACGTGGGCGCGGGCAGGCGCCGCATCGCCCGTGGCCACGCAAGCGGGCACCGCGACCGCGGCCCAGGCGAGCGCGTGGCACAGGGCCTCGCGGATGGGCGCCGCCACTGCGGGGGGGGGGGGGGGGGGGGACCGTGAGCCCATGCCGGGCGCATCGCCCGCGACAACGCGGGCTGGAGCCGGTGGCATAGACGTGCAGCCGGCGGCCACGCGGGCTGGCGTGGACATGCGGTCAACGGTCTTCGCGGCCATACAGACAGCGATGGCGCACCCACAGGCGACGTGGATGGCTGCATTGCAGGTGGGCGTGCTGACCGCGGCCCAGGTGCGCCCGGAGGTGTGCACGGGGGTCCTCGTGGCCATGCATATCGTGTTTGGGAGCGCATGGGTGGTCCCACGCATGCAGGCGTGGCGGTTCGCGAGGGTGCAGGCGTGGCGCTTCGTGGACATTGGCTTGGCTGAGCGCATGGATACTGGTCCACGCATGCCCAGACGCACATTTCTGGTGGAACAAGCCCACATGAGAGTGTCAACCCGTCGGCGATGTGATCTTGACCGCCTTGCAAGACGTCGCACTAATGTGGTGTTGCCGAGCGGACCTCGTGGTCGAGTCCGACTCAGCTGCATTATTGGACGTGGACCGGTAGGGAATGGTGACCTAGTCTCTCGTCGCCACCATAATGAATAGTTGGCGGTACGACGAGTACGACGTCACATACGACATGTTCCCCGCCGCCGTGCCATGACTCCGACCCGCCTCCAGACGATAGCTTTAGCTATTATGATGTTATCACAATTTTAACATGATTATGAGTTTCATAATTATAAGATTGTCTTATTTAAGTCCATGCAATAAATTGTATTAGTTAGTTTGATCTTATAATAAGTTTATTCATGCACTTTATATTCAAGCAATGTATTCATGATCCGATCATTTAAAATCATGTGTTGAATCCTTTATTAAAAGGGAGTTTTGAACATGCATGATTAATTGTTGTTGAGCATGCATGATTAATTGTTGTTCAAAATTATTAGAATATTTTTTGAACATGATTAGTTGTTAATTCTTTATTTTAATATTCATGTTGAGTATATACATGCTTATTAATTGAGAGATGTTAGTTCCTCTCCCTCTAAATTATTTGATCGAAATTACTCTAATAATATTAGATATTCTTATATAAATGAGAGATGACTGTAGTACTGTCATGCCCCGCCAATTTAGCAGCGGAATAAATCGGGGAGGCATGAACAACGTGTATAGTAACGTAAATTGAGTATACATTCGCAAATATCAGAGCATCTAAAGAACAATAATTGCAATAAACTTTTCATTTTATTGATAATTCATCTAAACTATTACAATCACTAATACAGAGCCAAAACATAGGGCTCAATGACTTCATTACATTGGAAAGGATAACTAAGCAAATATCTAACTAAACTCTATGGTACTAAGGACATTCCATCGCTATGACTCTAGGTCGCTCATCACTTCAGTCCATTCCCATTGATGTATGTAAGGTCATCATCCAACTTACCTGAAAACACAATAACAAATAACGAAGGGTGAGCGATAACGCTTAGTAAGACTTAATATTTCGTGTAAACAAGCATGCTTTAAGTGATTAATGTCTTGTAAAGCAGGTTAACTAGAGAGAACGATCAAGTATAGTCAAGAGAGTAATAGTACAAGATAACAAGTGAACGATAATACATTCCACAAGATTATTGCAAAACTAAGATGATAGAGAATTGACCATATAACGAGATAGCGTGTAACAAGATAGCGTGTAACGAGATAGCGTGTATGGTTGCACAACGGCGCACTAGTAGAATACGGCAGTAGTCACTTCTAGGACAGTAGCTGTTTAGTAACAGTTAGTGCTAGCACAGTAATAGCACAGTACGTCTAAACTCTTCAGACTAACAGTAATAGTATAACAGTCAGATGTCTAGCCAATTCAGTATAGTCAGTCAGAATCGATGCAATGTAAAACACCGTCAATAGCCCCTGCAGGTATTTTCGAGTGGCTCTCTGACCCAGGACTAGATTGGAGCCCCTCGGACACTCTCCGTGCCCTGCATAGTATGCATTTGAGTCAGTAGAGTCACAAGACCCATTTTATAGCGCTAGACAGTCAAGTATAGTACAAGCAATAGGAGCCACAACAACTCAAGAGTCTCAAGAGAGTACTAGAAGAATAGACGAGATAGTAGAGTGAACGTGAATATATGAGAGTACAAGGATAGTAGATGAGATAGAGGTATAAACGTAAAACAACGTTAAACCACGATAGTAACAGTTGCACGGTACTAGGTCGGGTACCGACAGTCTGGTAGAAGTCACATTCGCCGATTAGCCGTGCTAGGAACACTGGCTTGATGGCCCAGCGTGATCACAAGATAAGAGAGAACTCACTAAGACCGTTTGGATTGTACTGATCCCTAAGAGTGTAACGGGATTTAAAGGGTACAACCAGCTCGTCGGCTAAGGACGTGCGCCAAAGCCAAGAAGTCTTACGGAGGCCTTGACAAGGATTCCCTGGTCCAGTCAGGAGTCTTCCCGGTGGAGAGGTGGTCCATACCAAGAGAGTGTGTAGAAACGAGGGTCCGTCGTGTCTCGAGTGCTCGAAGGCCGAGGGAAACGGTAACGGTGTATAAAACGCGCGAGTGAAACGAAGACAAGTGGAATTAATTAAATAGAGAATTTAGTAATTCATTTCACTAAATTACCAGATATATTATTGAGTAATTTAATATGGGCTCATGGCAAACACGAATGTTTAGTGTGTGCATGTGAAAGAAATCAAGAGGACAAGAAAGATTGTGCACATAACTTTTAAATTGATTAAATTTATAATATTATTGCCCATTAATAATTATTCAGATCAGATTATTCATAACAGTGTTTTATTGAGGCTAAACAATGGCTAAATAGCAATTAGAACATGGTATATAAGCAAAAACCAGGTTCTGGCCACGACAGTCAGGTCGCGACGCAGGTTACTGTCGCGATCAGGTCGCGATGCCAGAGGCTGGCGCGATCAGAGTGTTCAAGTCACGTCCCACAGGGGTGTCGCGTTAAGCCTATCTCGACGCCCTTGCAAGGCGCGATCTGTTGAACTGGCGCTGGGGTGAACCGGGGCATGTCGCAACATGTCGGCCCGTCGTGATCAGATTGCGACGGTCCTCCTTGTCGCGACCCCCTCCTGAGGTCACAACGCATCGGGCTGTCGCTATCTCAGGGGGTGGCTCGAACCCAGAAAAGGAGACTTTTCCCTTTTTGGGTGGGTTCCTTCCCTCCAATGCATGATACATAGCACTTCTAAAATCCGCATAAAATCACACAGTGGTTCATAAATCATGAAACTAATTTTAATCAAAACTAGACATGGAGATCTATCACAGGGCACGATTAATTAGAAAATAGTTATGTATAGATCATGCTTTGACTAGGTTTACTTTCGTTAACCTAAACATGCACAATCAAGAACAACAATTTAATTTACCATGGACACAAGATGAAAATTAGGGCAAATAGGGGCGTTTGCAAGGTAATAGCAAGTAGTATTTATGAGATTTAATTCAGGACATGGAATCGAGTACATGCAAGGTTTCAAAGCAAACAAGGGGGTTCGGGTGCATGAATATGATAGGGCTTGCAATATTTAATTCACTCTCATGGATGAACGAAAAGAGCAAAACAAGAGGACTTTCAAAGGGGATCATGAAGACTACCTAGGGTAATTTTTACACGGTTTAAGCTTGAGAGATTGCCTACCTTTTCTTACTGTTAAGAAAATCCTAGGGTTGAAGACGAGGTAGAAGATGATATCTTCTTGCTCCAAGCTCCTTCCTTCTTGCTCCTCTCGTCTTCAGCTCCTTTCTTCGTCCTCCTTAGTCCCAACAACGAAATGAGACTTGGTTGGGATGAATTAGAGGTGTATAGGGTTGATTAAGAGTCCTAATTAGTTAAAACTCTTCACCTCCATTCAAACTCTGAATTTCTTAATTTATCTCATTATTTCCTAGCTTTTATCCACCTAATAGGGTAAGGAAGATGCCTAATTTCATGGCATAAAGACTCTTATTTAGGATAATTACCATTCATTTAGACATTATCTATCCCTTTTTAATTTATTAATATTTAACTCCAAATTTAGGCTAAATTACCTCCCATCCCATGATGGACTCTTCACATTTGGGCCCAACCATTCTTGTTAGGACCATTTGTAAAACTCATTATTAATTTAGCTTAATAGGTATTGATTTAATTCTATTTATTCACCTTTTATTCTAATTTAAATCTATTTATCACATTTATTCAATTAATTTCTTATTTTAATTTATTTTAATATTATTTTTATGCCAATATTTCTAACATTCATCATTTGTGCTCTTACTCTTGGCCCAATAACTCGCGTGAGCTTAATTGTACAACCTATGTACTTACTTTACTTAATGGATTTTTAATTATCTTTTTATTAGAGAATATATTCATGGGCCAAGATTATGCATTGGTCCAATTATCATAATGTGCTATCAACCCATATTATTTAAAGTCTACCCACATGTTTATTTTAATTTATAATCCACTTTGGCTCATAAATATGGGTTCTCCGACTTATTCCTTAATTACGCTAATAAGTCGCATAAATTCTTAAACTTGGTCTAAATGATTTTTCTATGTCTAAATTTCATGATAGGTCATTAGAGAATATTATTTAAAGCATAACTACTATTTTTACGTCATTTTTATATGGGTTTTTACGCATGAAATAATGACGAGTATATTTTTAACTAGTTTGATTTATTAATTGATAAATTTTAATTTATCTATATTTTTAATTAATGAATTTTCTGGGATACTACAAATACTCTAAGTCTACTTTCGATCTTATTATATGGAGAATATTTAATGTTATAGTGTACATTTTTGGATCAAATAGACTGATGTGTAGAATTGTCAACTTAGCCTTCTCATTATTATCTTAATGTAGTGATTCATCGATGGCCTCCAAGAATGTCATTGCTGACTTAATGAAAGGGGATAAATTAGATGGCACTATGACATTTGGCATCGAAAAATTCAATATCTCTTGAATAAGTAAGAGTTACTGGATCATATTACTACCTCCACCCCGCCCGAAGAAGGCAACACTGCTCAGCACCGCAGAGATCAAGAGGCTTACAAGTCATGGTTCAACAAAGATCGCAACACGCGCTTTACACTATTAAGCAGCAAGCATGATGATTTGATTGGCGAGTTTGATAAGTGTAAGACTGCGAAGGAGATGTGGGATAAGTTGAAGATTACTTTTGGAGGAACCTCTACCACGAGGTTAAGGGCTCTTGTTTTGAAATTTGAGACCCTCCGAAAGGATCCCCGTCAGAACATGACTGAACATCTAAGGATGATGTCAAGCATGATCCACGACTAGAAGTCTGCAGGACATGATCTCACCAATAAGCAGCAGGTGCAGGCTGTAATAAGATCTTTGCCAGACTCTTGGACTCACATGAAACAAATCCTCACTCACAATGAGAGTATTAATAATTATTCTGACATCTCTCGCCATGTGGTGTTATAGGCTGAGCGCGAGGAAGCTATGAGCGCTACTGCCCTTGTCGCCTAGGGAGGCAGACAACAGGGCAAGAAGGGTCCAAAGAAGAACTTCAAGAGGAAGAGGCAAAATGTTGCATCCACTTCAAAAGCGGGGCAGACACCGAAGCGCCTAAGAGGCAAGCGCGATGGAAAGAGAGACAAGTTGAAGGCCACATGCTATAATTGTGGACAATTGAAACATTTCGCTCGTGAATGCACTGAGCCGAAAAAGGTATTCCAATTTCTTTGCTCACCAAATGTGCATGTTTGTTCGCATATCCTAGTTGCTCGAACAAATCCTGAATGGATAGTGGATTCAGGAGCGACCAAGCACATAACAAGGGATCGAGCAAGATTCATGGATTATCGCCGAATCTCAGCAGGATCGCAAAAAGTATACATGAGAAATGGTTCCAGCGAGGAAGTCCTTGGAGTTGGTGTGTATCAACTCAAGTTAAAGACTGTATGAGTCTTAACTCTCCATGAAGTGCTCTATGTGCCTAGAGTTCAGCATAATCTACTATCAGTCTCGTCATTATTAGCATTAGGCTTCTCTTTTTCTTTTGCTAGCAACCAAGTTGACATTTGTTTGAACAATGTTATGTATGGTCATGCTTTATTCATGGATGGTTTGTTTAAATTAGATTTGGATTATCATAATTTTTCTGTGTCTTATGTGGTAAATACTGATAATAACCTTGATTCGAAAATCTGGCATGCTCGGCTGGGACACATAGAACAAGATAGAATGACAAGGTTAGCTCGAGAAGGCTTACTAGGCTCACTCTCTAAAGTCAATCTTCCTATGTGTGAATCATGTTTGGCCGATAAGGCATGTCGCAAGCCTTTCGGAAAGGCTAAGAGAGCCACTGAACTCTTACAACTGACCCACTCCGACATTTGCGGACCCATAAGTGTGAAGACCTGTCAATGGGCTTCATATTTCCTCACATTTATAGATGATTATTCACGATATGGATATGTCTATCTGATCGCTCACCGCTATGAAGCGTTAGATTGTTTCAAACACTTCTTGGCAGAGGTTGAGAATCAATTAGGCAAAACCAAAAAAGTTCTTCGGACGGATCGAGGACGTGAATATCTTTCGGATGAGTTCTGAACTTTATGTGAAGAAAAAGGAATACACAGATAATTAACTATTCTATATACACTGCAACAAAATTGTGTTGCCGAGAGACGGAATAGAACATTGTTAGATATGGTTAGGTCGATGATGGCACATGCCAACCTTCCAATATCTTTTTGGGGGGGATGCTATAATGACTGCGGCCTACATCCTTAACTGCGTATCTTCACAGTCAGTTCCTTCCACCCCTTATGAGTTATGGTGTGGTGAAAAACCAAATTTAGATAATCTACGCTCATGGGGTTCAGCAGGATATGTCCATGACACTTCTCACAAGTTTGGAAAACTTGGCCCTACAGCTAGAAAGTTTATCTTTATAAGATATCCTGAAGGCTCTAAGGGTTATGTCATGTACGGACAACATCTGAATGGAGGAATGACAGAAAAAGACGTCCAAGATGTTGTTTTCTTAGAAACAAAATTTCCTAGTATCAGCGACACTGGAAAGAGTCTTGATTTCCATGAGTTGGATGACCCAAATGATGTTCTACCATCTTCCAGCGAAGGGAGGAAATTAGTTCCTAACCAGGAAGCCGCCGGAGATAGTAGAGAAGATCATCATGATAGTGGGAGCTTTGTGCCTAGTGGGAGCACACCTATAGAAGAACAAGACGATCAGATACGCCATAGCAAAAGTGGACACATGCCTCGTCGTCGATTTGAGATTGAAGAGGAAGCTCTTATGTGCCAGCTTGCTGATGATGATGAGCCTACTTCTGTTAAAGAAATATTAACTTCATCTGCTATTAAAGAGTGGAAGGATGCAATGCAAGATGAGATGGACTCTATGAGTAAGAATCAGGTTTGGGAACTTGTCGACCTCCCTCCAGGGCGTAAGGCTATTGGAAATAAATGGATTTTTAGAGTCAAACACAAGGCGGATGGATCAATCGACAAATATAAAGCACAACTTGTGGCGAAAGGATATACTCAAAAGGAGGGTATAGATTTCGATGAGACATTCTCCCCTGTGGTGAGATTCACATCGGTTCGCCTTATTCTAGCCATTGTTGCACATTTAGACTTAGAACTTTTTCAGATAGATGTTAAAACAACATTTCTCAATGGAGAACTAGATGAAGAAATTTATATGGTGCAACTAGAAGGTTTTGAGGCAAAGGGACAAGAGCGCAAAGTTTGTCGTCTCAAACGTTCCATTTATGGCCTCAAACAATCGTCTACACAGTGGTATTTTAGATTGCATAAATCTATTTTCTCATTTGGTTTTGAGATGATTAAAAAAGACCACTGTGTGTATGTTAAACATACGGTGGAAAAGATTCTTATTTTGTCATTATATGTTGATGACATTTTATCGGCTGGAAATGACATGGAATCTATCGAAGCCACTCGAAAATAGCTGTCTTCTATCTTTGAGATAAAAGACATGGGTGAAGCAAATTATGTGCTAGGAATAAAAATCACAAGAGATCGCTCAAATAAACTTCTGTGTTTGTCACATGAGACTTATATAAATAAGATTCTTGAGCGATTCCGGATGCATTATTCCAAACCCATTGATACTTCAATTCATAAGAGTTATGTTTTAAGTATCAGTCAATGTCCACAAATTGATAAGGAAAAGAATGAAATGTCTAAAGTGCCATATGCTGCTACAATTGGGAGCCTAATGTATGCCATGTTATGTACACTGCCAGACATTAGTTTTGCGGTGGGTCTTGTTAGTCGTTATCAAAGTAAACCCCGTCTCGTTCATTGGAAAGCAGTTAAGAGAATTTTTCGATATCTTCGTGGTACTTCAAACCTTGTCTTATGTTACAAAGGAGGTGACTTAAGATTGAGAGGTTTCAGCGATGCTGATTGGGCCGGTGATAAAGATGAGCGCAAATCCACCTCAGGCTATGTGTTTATGTTAGGTGGAGGGGCCATTTCTTGGTGTAGCAAGAAACAAACGTGCATCGCTTTATCCACCATGGAATCAGAATATTTTGCTTGTTCTACTGCATGTCAAGAGGCTGTTTGGTTGCAGAGTTTCCTAAAGCGATTGGCCATGACATATTTATCAAAGGAGGCGGTGGTGCTGTATGTTGATAGCACATCAGCCTTGGCCTATGCTAAGGACCCTAAATACCATGGGCGGACCAAACACATTGACATTCGTTATCACTACATTCGGGATTTAGTTGCAAAAGAGTTGGTGGTTCTCCGACACATTTCAACAGGTCATATGTTGGCCGATCCACTAACCAAACAAATCCCGAGGGAGGCATTTGTAACCCATATTAGAAATATGGGATTGTGTAAATTGTAATGTGCACAATATTCATTGACAATTAAGTTATTATGTTTTCCTTTCTTATGTGTGTCTATGATTGGAATACTTTACACATCAAGAAAAGTGTCACTAGGCTCTGAATGGACCCTCTCACACGGGTCATTCGCCTTGGCGCTAAGAAAGCGAGCAAGATGAGACAATTTTTTATCTATGGCGAGCAAGATAAATTTACATCTATGGCGCTATGAAAGCGAGCAAGATAAATTTATATCTATGGTTCTATGAGAGCGAGCAAGATATTTTCTTTTTATTATCGCCTTAAACTGAATTAAGATGAGGTCCCTCTGGATCGATCACAGGATATGAGAATCAAATCCGTGAAGCCTTCTTTAAGCCGGTTGCGAGTTTTATGATAAGACGTCGCGAGACTCGGGTTAGCCGCAGTGGGAGTGGCTAGACTAAGAACCATATGGTGTTTTTATTATGTTGTATGTGATACGCCCATAATGATGGAAGAACACTGTAGCATGTGTCCATACCACATGTGCGTAAAACGACCGTTGAAGAGAATGATGAATGAGATCTCTATTTCATCATTGTGTGAGCTCTTGAATCATAAATTGTTGATCCATATGTACCCTTAGGACTTGAGATCTATGTCATGAAAAGAAGCTTGATGTCGCTACTTTAGCATGCTCCTTAGGGCTATGGTTGATACAGTCCCCGGGACATGACTAGGAAAGCGGTCGAGACTAATTGAATTGACATGAGAACGCAAGAAAGACATCTAAATATTGCACCATGTTTTGTGGCTCATACCTCGAGGGACTATGTCGACTTAGTGGCGATAAAGTCGTGAGCACAAAATGTTCGAGTTTTGGCGTCGCTAGTTTTTAAGAGATCAAGGATGTCAAAGCTAGTGAATATTGAAGATATGTAGGGTACTACGAGATTCCTTTAGAGTATTGTGATCTGTTAGTTTTTGGTGATAACTTAATAGATCACTACTCATTTGTTGTGCCGACTCTCGTAAGATCGCTGACTCCATTCGCCATATGTAAGATTGAGAAGCAAGTGCCGAGAGATGAATTGCTCTTAGTGAGCAACTGACATTTTACTGTGCCCTCTGTGGTCAAGTGAGAGATGTTAACCGATGACATATGCCATTGGTTGCTTGCCCACGTGGGCACCAAAGGTTGCCAAAGCAACCTTTGGAAAGAGACCAACCGCAGTGCGGTTGTCTCGTGGAAGAGGAGGACTCTTCCTCCCTCCCATGCGCATGAGAGATTAGGATTCTCTCTCGGGAAAAAGACCTGTGCAAGTCTCTCTCTCTCTCACATACTCCAGTGCAAGACTTCTCACACGGGACATCACTACCGAATCCCGAAGACGTTTGGAGCGAGGAAACTACGAAGAAGACTCTTGTAGACTTCTTCCCGATCCTACGATTTAGCAACGTACGAGGTAAAGACACCTTGTACAAGATCGAACAGGTTTCATAGATCTCATAGTTCAATTCAATTTCAGGTTAAGAAATTGAAATGAATCAAATATATATAAAAAAAATTAATTAATAATATATTTATACAGAAAAAATGCTTGTAGCGTAGTGGTCATCAGCGGAGGTCGCGAGATCAAATCTCGTTTAAAATGTTTACTTTTTTTTTTACATATTGTGAACTGAATATTTATATATAATTAATTAATAATATAAATATACATAAAAATACATGTAGCGCAATGGTTGGGAACTTTGTGTCTCCTCCATGTGGAGGTTGTTCATCCCTAAAATGCTCTTAGTGTGAGGATGCCAACTCACAAATAAACGCATGGTATCGTTGTATGTTAACCAATAGACACAGATATTTGCATGACCTGCCTATAAAAAATATTTTTCAAAAAAAAAATTGACGGTGTTATCCACATGATCATGTGTAATTCAATGCTACTCTCCTTGTAAACCGAACCATTATTATTTCATATAAAATGATCAAATTTGAAACATAAGGGAAAAAAAACATGGGTCCAAAATTTTATGTTTTTTGGACTTCCAAGTTCACCTCTTCCATTGCACATAGATTACAAGTATTGTCCCTTAAAAAAAACCCGATGGCTTTGTGAATCCCGCAGTTTCATTGGAGCCGCAGGCTCCGACCAAGAACCAACGACAGGGACGTCATTTGCCCTGCCGTGGGACCCACTTTAAACAGTGTCCGCTTGACGTTGTGATTTCATGTCTGATTTGAGGACAACTCTGAGTCAACGGTGAACGGTTCGTGATTTTGACGTGTTTGACGAACTCAATGACGTTAGCTCATGTGGGCCCCACCAGGCACCCGAAGTCGGAGATATTAATTTGTTCCACTTAAATCACCTATACAAATGGGTGTCCTTTTCTTTCGCTGGATGAGTTGTGATAACATATAAATTAAATTGTATAATACTTTGAATGTGATTTTGATATCAAATTAATGAGTTCCAAGCAACCAGTCAATTTGAAGCTGGGGCTCCACCATGTAGGAGAAAGAAAAGGAAAATAATTTTCTAGCATCTGTTGTTGACATCAAATTTGACACCCCAATTAACATTGAACCACAATCTCTTTCTTCATGAAGTATATATATATTTTTCACTTTTTTACTATTAGATGATGATGTGGTAAGTTTTAAATTGTTGGTGTCAACATATATAGTGTCAAAAATCAAAGCTCATAAACTAGTTCCCATAGGAGAAGGCAACTCTACTATATATATGGAGCATGCATGATCATAGTGCACATTTACCATATAGAAATATTAGAATGTCACATTTTTTTATTGACTAAGATTTTTCCCATCCATCTCTATAAACTGGAGTGACCTTTGTGTATATGGCTTAAAACATGTGCCAAGAGGTTGGGTAGTTCAATCGTATTGTCTTCTACATGCTTGGAGAGAGAAATGTCATTGTCCATGCACAACAAAAACACGAGAGTTGCTCCCATATGTATCTATTTGCTTATATATATATGTTCGATAATATCATATCGACGTGCAACAATTAATGAGTTTAATCATCTAGCCGTACGTTTTGCATGCTTTATCAAAAGAATTTGTTGGAAAAGTTTTAGACGCCTAGCTTAATTAGGCATAGATTACCCGAAGATTGTTTTATTGCAATCTCTCAATATTTTTATTGCAAGAACTTTTTATTTTCAAATTTATAAGCATTTCTTTTATATATCTATTGGTGCTTGCACTTATGTTAAAAGATATTTAAAGATGACTTAGGCGTTCAACCTTCCTACACTGAACAGGCCATAAGGAAAACAAATATATATGTATTGGAAGATTAATATGTAAAAAAATGATATGGATTGTAAATAATAATAATTATATAATTATTGACTGGAAAAAAAGATTTGGCCATTAAAATTAATTTTTTTACCTTCATTGTTATTACTAAATTAATCTTCAAATAAATATTTTTTTCCTTATCCTGTTCAGTGTAGAAAAGTCGCAGCATGCACTCTCGCGCATGCAGTTCCTCGGGGATGCTACGGTCGAAGCTGTTGCTCCCCGGGGAGAGAAAGTCCAACTCCGGCGGCATGAGGCTGCGAGGCCACCGAACCTGTTATCCTGTAGGTCCAGAGTGGTCGGATTGCTACAGTTTGCAATGCTGTCGGGGAACTAGATCTCCCCGGAGATTGTTCAGCGACTGGCCCAGGGCCCTGAGACGGCCGGCATGCATCCCGATGGGAAAGCCCCCGGCCGGCTTCATGGCTCCGGCAAAGTTGTTGTCTAACACCGAGAAATTAATCTTCCAGCCGCGAAAATCCCGGCCGCCACTGATCGCCGATGACGTTGTTGCCGACTTGCCGCTGAGGTCGAAGTGCTTCAGCCCCAGGGACATCGGTCGAACAGGTTCCTGATCATCTCGCCGGAGAAGCCGTTGAGGGAGACGGCCGGAAGTGCCAGAATAAGAACACTTGCTGTAAACCCTGCTGGTTTGCGGCATTATAGTTACTTACAGATGGGCCAGTACGTACTTTCTCCGTTCTTCTCCCCGTTGCTGGTCCCTTACTGCTGCTTATGCTTCTTCCATCTGCTGGTTTTCTTCGCAGAGAGTCCACTTTGATGCAACAGTCCATACATATGGTGACTGTTAAGGGCTGGAAACGGATCTCCGTTTTATTTAGTTGGCTAATTTTCACATTTTTTATAAGATGCCAAATTTTGAAAAAATAATTCAATAGTTTAGTAGAAGTAGAAATAGATATCCAAATTCTTAGGAAGTAAAAATATTTAATTTCGTATCCGCTTTTTCGTTTTTATTTTTGATAATTTTTTAATAAATATTATATAATATTTTTATAATATAAGCTTTTCAATCTCGAAACTTTTTAAATTTTTAACTCATTATCCCCCATCTCCAATCTATATACAAATGTCATTATCTTTATCCCAATTAATAATTAAGGGTCACTCTTTCATTCTATCACGTATGATAGTTTTTTCTCTGATAATTTTTATATCTACATCTGTGACTATCTATTACGCAACCATTATATATAATTATATGATGTTACTATACTAATTTGATCTTATCATATTTCATTTAATAAGGGTCATTATAATATTATACGTGTTGTAGAAGATATATTTTTATTTATTGTTGTTAGCTATCTATACTAGTAAATTATTAAATTTATATTTAAAATTATTCATAAGTTGAATAGCCAATATACTTATAAATTTATAAATATTAGTGCATCTAAAGTTTTACATTTTATTTTCATTTTTTTTGACTTAAAGCGAAAATAGATGCGGAAGCATAAATATCTTTTTTTGTTTCCGTTTTCGACTATAAAATTTCTTATAAGAAGTAGAAGTGAAAACATCTATTTCTGATTCCAAATCTAACTCGTTGGCAACCTAACTGACTGGATTAATTTGTCGCATCTCTCTTCTCTATTTTTCTTCTTCCCTCTTTCCATGAACAGGGGAGAGATTGGAGACACCCACACACCCACATAGAAAGAAAGTGAGAGAGGCAATTAAATTTTCTATAATATATGCCTTGCAATTTCTTAGCTTTATTTGAAATAGTAATGCATGTTAGCTGTTGCTATCTCTTGCAGGAAAGTTGAACGAGTTGACATTTGGAAAATACTGGCAAGAATATTAGCTTATAAGAAAGTTATCATATCTCATCTACGTTGACTTCTAATTCTGCGAATTGAGTTAGGTCCAAATTTAATTTTGCCAGCTACTCGTTTCGTGACTTTAAATTGAGCTGCAAATTTTTTTCTTGAATGAAAGTTCCATTTTCTTAGAATATATTTTAATTTTTGACCTAATTCCTCTTCGAAATGTGTCTCTCATAAGACGGAAAGACTTGCCGCTACGACGTTGTCATTGGTGATTGCCGCCTCGATCGACTAGTCTTCCTCTCTCACGTGATCTCTTCTTCCATCTTCTAATCTTCCTTTTTTCTCAAAACTAACTAACGTTGCCATCTCATGTCATAGAGGTGAAATGGTGTAAGTGAAAGGGAGCACAAAGGCTTTGAGAATTGCTTTCTAGCGGGTCGTTCAGATAAAATATAGATATGATTTGCTTGAATGCGACTTGAACATGTATGGGGCTCGAATATTAATCAATTAAGTCGACGTTTTAAACATGTCATTATTCAACTTTTCTATTCGGTGGATAAAAGTTATTTCTCTCGGGCCTTTCAAGCAATGTGGACGGAGGACCAGGTTGATTCCTTGCGCAACAAGAAATTGAGAAGTTTGAAACTACAGTACTAACTATTAAGATGTCAACAGCTAATGTTAAACAAATGGACTTGACGCTGGCCGTTGCACGAGAACGTTGGACGGAGTCGCTAGAAAAGTTTTTTTTTCCTCCCCAAAATAAAAAAGTATTAAATATTAACTTTTACAAATAACAGTCGTTGAAAATTTAATTGTTAACTAACAGAGTTTTGACTCTTCAAACTTCAGGTGATATAAAATAATGGAAAATAATTTAATAACATTATTTGATAACACATTAAAATAACATATCAATCAAAATACATCGCAACATCATTATTTATGAGATATTTTTAATTTTTTTATTTTAATTACTGATGTAACATATTTTTAATGATGATGTTACTAAATGATGTTACCAAATTATTTCTCTAAAATTATCACCGCAAAAGCGCCACGCTGGCGTCTCACCCCCTCCATCTCTCTTCTTCCCGTCCCAACCCACCCTCTCTCTGTCAGTCTCTCTCTCTCTCTCTCTGCGACGGAGGCAAAAACTCCTAACCCGCCAGCATCGACTGTCCCATCTCTCTCTCTCTCTCGTACGGCGCCGGCGCTTCCTGCCCCGCCATGCTCTTCCCCGCCTCTCTGTGTCGCGTAGGGCGCTGGGGCGGGGAGGGAGGGTGGCTACCGGAGGCGGGGTTTCAGGGGGTTGGCGGAGAGATGCAGAGAGAGAGAGATGTGGGAGGGCGCGGAGCCTGAGGCTGGAGGCACCGGTTGCTGGAGGTGGAAACAACCTCCCGTGCTGGAGAGAGAGAGAGGACAGAAGAGGGTGAGGTCAGGGCCGTTCATGGTTCCGTCTGAATTTAAAAATCGAATTGGACCGACTAATTTGAGTCGGTTTGATTCGATTTAGACAGGATCATTTCTAAAAACTCTGATTTTATAAGAATCGATTTTTTTTGTTACTTTTTTGACATGTCAAAGATTTTAATTGATGGATGAGAAGTTCTCATCCATCGTTTGGGAGTCTGGAGTAAAAAAAGAGTCAATATAAGTGAAATATTAGGTTGCCCCTTTATCTTCTTTTTTTTTTTTTATGGGTAAATTGGTTGGTTGGGGATGGAGAGAAATGAGGAGACGGCGCGGGATCGAACCTGGGCCCTCCCGTCTCCCCCCCTCCATTGGCAGGGGGGCGACCACCGCACCACTGGCGTTCTCCCTTTTATCTTTGTAAGATGTTGATTGAGGTGTGTACCTAGTGCGTTGCGGAATCTCGTAGGATCGAGAAGAATGCTACAAGAGTCTTCTTCGTTGTTCCTCGCTCCAAACGTACTCGGGATCCAACGGTGATGTCCTGTGAGAGAAGACTTGCACTGTGTGTGAGAGAGAGAGAGAGGGGAGAGTTGCGCAGGTTTCTATTCTAAAGAGAGAATCATTCTTCTCTCATGCGCCCTTGGAGAGAGGAAAAGAGTCCTTTTCTGGGAGACAACCGCACTGGTGGTTTGTCTTCTTCCCAAAGGTTGCCAACGCAACCTTTGGTGCCCACGCTGGCAACCACCAACTGATGGCATCTGCCATCGTTAACATCTCCACTTGCCCACAGAGGGCACAGTAAAATGTCAGCTGCTCACAAAGAGCAATTCATCTCTCGACACTTGCTTCTCGATCTTACATACCACTAATGGAGTGAGCGACCTTACGAGAGTCAGCACAACAGATGAGTAGTGATCTATTAAGTTATCACCAAAACTAACAGATCACAATACTCTAAAGGAATCCCGTAGTACCCTAGATATCTTTAATATTCACCAGCTTTGACATCATGGATCTCTTAAAACTAGCGACGTCAAAACTCGAACGTTTTGTATTCACGACTTTATCGCCACTAAGTCGACATAGTCCCTCGAGGTGTGAACCACAAAACATGGTGCAATATTCAGATATCTTTCTTGAGTTCTCATGTCAATTCAATTAGTCTTGACCGTTTTCCTAGTCATGTCTCGTTGGACTGTATCAACCATAGCCCTAAGGAGCATGCTAAAGTAGCGACATCAAGCTTCAATTTCATGACATAGATCTCAAGTCCTAAGGGTACAGGTGGATCAATGAATTATGATCCAAGAGCTCACACAATGATGAAACAGAGATCTCATTCATCATTCTCTTCAAGGGTCGTTTTACGCACATATGGTATGTACACATGCTACGGTGTTCTTCCATCATTATGGGCGTGTCACATACAACATAATAAAAAACACCATACGGTTCTTAGTCTAGCCACTCCCACTGCGGCTAACCCGAGTCTCACGACCTCTTATCATAAAACTCGCAACCGGCTTAATGAAGGCTTCACGGATTTGATTCTCATATCCTGTGATCGATCCAGAGGGACCTCATCTTAACTCATTTTGAGGCGACAATAAAAAGAAAATATCTTGCTCGCTCTCATAGCGCCATAGATATAAATTTATCTTACTCGCTCTCATAGCGCCATAGATAAAAATTGTCTCATCTTGCTCGCTTTCTTAGCGCCAAGGCGAATGACCCGTGTGAGGGGGTCCATTCAGAGCCTAGTGACACTTTTCTTGATGTGTAAAGTATTCCAACCATACAGCACTACCACCTCCTTTGACAAATGTGTCATGGCCAATCGTTGTAGGAAACTCTGCAACCAAACAGCCTCTTGACATGCAGCAGAACAAGCCACATATTTTGATTCCATGGTGGATAAAGTGATGCACGTTTGTTTCTTGCTACACCAAGAAATGGCCCCTCCACCTAACATAAACACATAGCCTGAGGTGGATTTGCGCTCATCTTTATCACCGGCCCAATCAGCATCGCTGTAACCTCTCAATCTTAAGTCACCTCCTTTGTAACATAAGACAAGGTCCGAAGTACCATGGAGATATCGAAGAATCCTCTTAACTGCTTTCCAGTGAATGAGACTGGGATTACTTTGATAACGACTAACAAGGCCCACCGCAAAGCTAATGTCTGGCCGTGTACATAACATGGCATACATTAGGCTTCCAATTGCAGCAGCATATGGCACTTTAGACATTTCATTATTTTCCTTATCAGTTTGTGGACATTGACCGATACTTAAAACACAACTCTTATCAATTGGAGTATCGATGGGTTTGGAATAATACATCCGAAATCGCTCAAGAATCTTATTTATATAAGTCTCCTGTGACAAACACAAAAGTTTATTCGAGCGATCTTTTGTGATTTTTATTCCTAGCACATAATTTGCTTCACCCATGTCTTTTATCTCAAAGACAGAAGACAACCATTTTCGAGTGGCTTCAATAGATTCCATGTCATTTCTAGCCAATAAAATGTCATCAACATATAATGACAAGATAAGAATCTTTTCCGCCATACGTTTAACATATACACAGTGGTCTTCTTCAATCATCTCAAAACCAAATGAGATAATAGATTTATGAAATCTAAAATACCACTGTCTAGACGATTGTTTGAGGCCATAAATGGAACGTTTGAGACGGCAAACTTTGCGCTCTTGTCCCTTTGCCTCAAAACCTTCTGGTTGCACCATATAAATTTCTTCGTCTAGTTCTCCGTTGAGAAATACTGTTTTAACGTCCATCTGAAAAAGTTCTAAGTCTAAATGTGCAACAATGGCTAGAATAAGGCGAACCGATGTGAATCTCACCACTGGGGAGAATGTCTCATCGAAATCTATACCCTCCTTTTGAGTATATCCTTTCGCCACAAGTCGTGCTTTAAATTTGTCGATAGATCCATCCACCTTGCGTTTGACTTTGAAAATCCATTTATCTCCAATAGCCTTACGCCCTGGAGGGAGGTCGACAAGTTCCCAAACTTGATTCTTACTCATAGAGTCCATCTCATCTTGCATTGCTTCCTTCCACTCTTTACTAGCAGATGAAGTTAATACTTCTTTAAAGAAGTAGGCTCATCATCATCAGCAAGCTGGCACACAAGGGCTTCCTCTTCAATCTCAAATCGACGACGAGGCATGTGTCCACGTTTGCTACGGCGTATCTGATCGTCTTGTTCTTCTATAGGTGTGCTCCCACTGGGCACAAAGCTCCCACTATCATGATTATCTCTACTATCTCCGGCGGCTTCCTGGTTAGGAACTAATTCCCTCCCTTCACTGGAAGATGGTAGAATATCATTGGGGTCATCCAACTCATGGAGATCAAGATTCTTTCCAGTGTCGCCGATACTAGGAAATTCTGTTTCTAAGAAAACAACATCTCGAACGTCTTTTTCAGTCATTCCTCCATTGGATGTTGTCCGTACATGACATAACCCTTAGAGCCTTCAGGATATCTTATAAAGATAAACTTTCTAGCTTTAGGGCCAAGTTTTCCAAACTTGTGAGAGGTGTCATGGACATATCCCGCTGAACCCCATGGCCGTAGATTATCTAAATTTGTTTTTCACCACGCCATATCTCATAAGGGGTGGAAGGAACTGACTGTGAAGGTACGCGGTTAAGGATGTAGGCCGCAGTCATTATAGCATCCCCCCAAAAAGATATTGGAAGGTTGGCATGCGCCATCATCGACCTAACCATATCTAGCAGTGTTCTATTTCGTCTCTCAGCACAACCATTTTGTTGCGTGTATATGGAATAGTTAACTGTCTGCGTATTCCTTTTTCTTCACATAAAGTTCGGAACTCATCCGAAAGATATTCACGTCCTCGATCCGTCCGAAGAACTTTTATGGTTTTGCCTAATTGATTCTCAACCTCTGCCAAGAAGTGTTTGAAGCAATCTAACGCTTCATAGCGGTGAGCGATCAAATAGACATATCCATATCGTGAATAATCATCTATAAGTGAGGAAATAGGAGCCCCTTGACGGGTCTTCACACTCATGGGTCCGCAAATGTCGGAGTGGATCAATTGTAAGAGTTCAGTGGCTCTCTTAGCCTTTCCGAAAGGCTTGCGACATGCCTTACCGGCTAAACACGATTCACACACAGGAAGATTGACTTTAGCGAGTGAGCCTAGCAAGCCTTCTCGAGCTAACCTTGTCATTCTATCTTGTCCTATGTGTCCTAGCCGAGCATGCCAATTTTCGAATCAAGTTATTATCAGTATTCACCACATAAGACACAGGAAAATTATGATAATCCAAATCTAATTTAAACAAACCATCCATGAATAAAGCATGACCATATATAACATTGTTCAAACAAATGTCAACTTGGTTGCTAGCAAAGAAAAAGAGAAGTCTAATGCTAATAATGATGAGACTGATAGTAGATTATGCTGAACTCTAGGCGCATAGAGTACTTCATGGAGAGTTAAGACTCGTCCAGTCTTTAACTTGAGTTGATAACACCAACTCCAAGGACTTCCTCGCTGGAACCATTTCCCATGTATACTCTTTGCGATCCCGCTGAGATTCGGCGATAATCCACGAACCCTGCTCGATCCCTTGTTATGTGCTTGGTCGCTCCTGAATCCACTATCCATTCAGGATTTGTTCGAGCAACTAGGATATGCGAACAAACATGCACAGTTGGAGAGCAAAGAAATTGGAATACCTTTTTCGGCTCAGTGCATTCACGAGCGAAATGTCCCAATTGTCCACAATTATAGCATTTGGCCTTCAACTTGTCTCTCTTTCCACCGCGCTTGCCTCTTTGGCGCTTCGGTGTCTGCCCCGCCTTAGAAGTGGATGCAACATTTTGCCTCTTCCTCTTGAAGTTCTTCTTTGGACCCTTCTTGCCTGTTGTCTGCCTCCCTGGGCGACAAGGGCAGTAGCGCGCATAGCTTCCTCGCGCTCAGCCTCTAACTCCACATGGCGAGAGATGTCAGAAAAATTCTTAATGCTCTCATTGTGAGTGAGGATTTGTTTCATATGAGTCCAAGAGTCTGGCAAAGATCTTATTACAGCCTGCACCTGCTGCTCATCAGTGAGATCGTGACTTGCAGACTTCAAGTCGCGGATCATGCTTGACATCATCCTTAGATGCTCAGTCATGTTCTGACGGGGATCTTTTCGGAGGGTCTCAAATTTCAAAACAAGAGCCCTTAACCTCGTGGTAGAGGTTCCTCCAAAAGCAATTTTCAAGTTATCCCACATATCCTTGGCAGTTTTACACTTTTCAAACTCGCCAATCAGATCATCTTGCATGCTGCTTAACAGTGTAAAGCGCGTGCTACGATCTTTGTTGAACCATAACTTATAAGCCTCTTGATCTCTTCGGTGTTGAGCAGTGTTGCCTTCTGCGGGCGGGGTCATGGATGTTGTAATGTGATCAAGCAACTCTTGCTCGTTCAAAAGATATTGGATTTTTCGATGCCATATGTCATAGTTAGTGCCATCTAATTTATCCCCTTTCGTTAAGTCAGCAATAACATTCTTCGAGGCCATCGATGAATCACTACATTTAAGATAATAATGAGAAGGCTAAGTTGACAATTTTACACATCAGTCTATTTGATCCAAAAATCTACACTATAATATTAAATATTCTCCATATAATAAGATCGAAAGTAGACTTAGAGAACTACAATCATCTCCCATTTATATAAGAATATTCAATATTATTAGGGTAATTTCGATCAAATAATGTAAAGGGAGAGGAACTAACATCTCTCAATTTTTAAGCATGTATGTACTAAACATGAATAGTCAAAAGAATTAACAACAACTAATCATGCTCAAAACATTCTAATAATTTTGAACAATAATTAATCATGCATGTTCAAATAACAATTAATCATGCATGTTTCATCAAACTCTCAACACATGATTTTAAATCATTGGATCATAAATAGATCAAGATCAAACTAACTAATATAATTTATTGCATGGACTTAAATAAGACAATCTCATAGTCATGAAGCTAGATGATCCGAAGTTCTAATAAATCATGTCTAAAAATGCGATAACATCAGAATAGCTAAACCAATCGTATGGAGGCGGGTAGGAGTCAAAGCACGGCGCCGGGGAACATGCCGTATGTGACGCCGGACTCGTCGTACGACCAAATTTTCATTGTAGTGGCGATGAGGAACCGGGTCAGCATTCCCTGCCGGTCCACGTCCAATAATGCGGCTAAGTCGAGCTCGACCACGAGGTCCGCTCGGCAAAATCACATTAGTGCGACGTCTGGCAAGACGGTCAAGTTCACGTCGCCGATGGGCCGACACTCTCATGCGGGCCTGCTCCACCAGAAAAGTGCGCCTGGGCATAGGTGGACCAGTACCCATGCGCTCAGCCAAGCCAACGTGTCTACGCAGCACCACGTCTGCACCCTCGCGAACGTCATGCCTGCATGCATGGGACCACCCATGCGCACTCCAAACTAGCCTGCATGGCCGCGAGGACCTCCGTGCACACCTCGGCGCGCGCCAGGGTCGTTGTCACCATGCCCGCCTGCATGACGGCCAGTGTTGCTGACTGCACGTCTGCGCCAGCCCGTGTGGCCACGCGTCGCGCGTCTGCGCCATCGGCGCCAGCCCGCCTGGTCGGGTCGCCGTGCCCACCCGCATGGCCAGGCCCGAAGCGGTTCCCGCTCGCGCCTGTGAGGTTGGCGTCAGCGCGGCCCCCGCGTTGACCCACCTGGCCGCGGGCACCGCCTCCCCGCGGAGCGCGCCTGCCGCGGCGCTGGTTCTCCCAGCCCGCGTGGGCCGCCTGGCCCCCTGTCACGGGGGTTGGGGCGCCCAGCCCGGGTTGCGCGCCTGGCCCCCCTGGCCGTGGGGCCCCACCTGGCCGCCCGCGAGGCGCCTGGTCGCGCCTGGGTGGCCAAGCTGGCCCGTCTGGTCACGGCCTCCCGCGCCAGCCGCGAGGTGTGCATGGTCGCCAGAGCGGCCTGCATGGACTTGGACGGCGCTCCAGTCTACATGGACGTGGGCCGCGTCCCTCGCAGGCTCGCGAGCAGCGTCTGCAGTGCGCTCACGAACTGTGCCTCCGTCCAATTCGCGTGAAGCGTCTCTGCCATGCCATAGATCGTCAACTGAGCGCGACGAGGGAGAAACGCCCAAGGCTGCACGTAATCCCGTGCAGTCATGAGTCGCCGAAATCTAATTGGCACCACGGACTCCTGTGTGGGCGTCAGACCACTACTAATTGCGCTATCCCCATCGCTGTCCGAGGAGATTTCCGTCGGTTCGAAATCTTCTTCTTCCATCGCAGCAAGCTCTTGCGCATGGATATCGTCGGACGACATAGTGGAGGGAGGAACGTGAAAGCTCTGATACCAATGTAAGATGTTGATTGAGGTGTGTACCTCCACTACAAGAAAAAGTGGATTACCGACGGACATTTCCAACGGATTATTTGCCGTCGGTAATTCCGACGGATATTCCGACGGCAATATGTCAGTCGGAATATCCGTCGGCCGTTCCGACGACAATATTTCCGTCAGACATATCTGTCGGTAATGAAAGCATACCGACGGATATTCCGACAGACAATTGCCGTCGGAATATCCGTCGGTAAAGCTCCTATACCTTGTCCTGCGAAACCCCTCTCTCTCTCTCCTCTCTCTCTCTCTCTTCCTCTCTCTCTCCTCTCTCTCTCTCGCTCTCTCTCTCCTCTCTCTCTCCTCTCTCTCTCTCTCTCTCTCTCTCTCTCCTCTCTCTCTTCTCTCTCTCGCCGCCGGTCACCGACGCCGGTCACCTCCGCTCGCCGCTGCGCCTTCGTCGCCGCCCCTGCGCCGCTCTCCGCTCTCGCCGCCGGTGCCCTCTCCCTCCCGGTGAGTTCCACCTCCCCCTCTCTCCCCAGCCCCGCCACCTCCTCCGGCCACCTCACCTTCCCCCCCCCCCCCACCCCGGCCTGCACACACCCCCCTCCCCTTCCCACCCGCCCCCCTCCCCCCTGCGCGATGCCCCCTCCCCCCTGCACCCGCCCCCCCTCCTCCTGCACCGGCCCCCTCCCCTCCCACCTGGCCCCCTCCCCCCTGCGGATGCCCCCCCCCCCCCACCGCCCTGCCTGCACACACCCCCCTCCCCTTCCACCCGGCCCCCTCCCCCCTGCGCGATGCCCCCCTCCCCTTCCCACCTGGCCCCCTCCCCCCTGCGGGATGCCCCCCCCCACCCGGCCCCCTCCCCCCCCACCACCCAGCCCCCCTCCCCAGCACACACCCCCCTCCCCTTCCCACCCGGCCCCCTCCCCCCTGCGCGATGCCCCCCTCCCCCCTGCGCATGCCCCCCTCCCCCCTGCACCCGGCCCCCCCTCCCCTTCCCACCTGGCCCCCTCCCCCCTGCGGGATGCCCCCCTCCTCCCCTCCCCCCCCCCCACCACCCCCCCCCCCCCTCCCCTTCCCCCCTCCCCCCCCCCCCACCCCGTCCCCCCCACCCGGCCCCCCTCCTTCCCACCTCCCCTCCCCCCCTCCCCCTAAACCCTAAACCCTAAATTTTCTGAATAGATTGTATTTAATAATTTTGTGAGATTTGTGCGTATTTATAGGTTTTGACGGTTCTGTCATAGTGTGTGAGCACTATGAGAGGATCATGGAGCCTCGAATATTTTCCTGATAATTATAAAGTTATATATTTTTGCTTATATGAGAATTAACCATATGCATGTTAAATTTAATTTTTGTAAAGTAGTTATACCATGAAATATGTTTAGAATATTTTGATCTAGGATTTTGAGTATCATAAGCTTGTTATAGACTATTTAACCCATTTTATCCCTTTTGTAGAATTTTTAAGCGTTTACATAATATCCTCTTGAAATTGATTTAAATTCAAAAGATAGTTATAATGCTTCAAAATTCTACAAAATTATAAATGTGTTATTTCACATGTAAGTAGCCTAAGATAAAAATCTGAGCATGTTCTAACTTCTATTTTTAATAGTTATGAATTTATGAAGTTTTTATAATCATGATAAGCATGTTTAGTTAAATCTCATTTAATCAATGTTTAGTTACTGTTAGATAGTAACATAAACTTCTTAAAAGTTTCTAGCATGTGTCCATGTCATAAGCATGTGTGCATGAGTAAGAAATAAAAAACATGTGGTATATATGTAAGATTAAAAGAAATAGTGTGCTAATGTCCGTCGAACAATAAGTCGGAAGTTCCGACGGAAATAATTCCGTCGGCAATATCTGTCGTAAGGATAATACCGACGGATCTTCCGACGGACATATTACCGTCGGATATCCGTCGGTAGTAATTCCGACGGATATTCCGATCCGTCGGAATATCCGTCGGAAGTTCCGACGGATATTTGTAGTCGGAAATGCCGTCGGTAAAATACCTTTACTTCCTCCGCCGAAACCCCCACCCCCTTTTCCTCTCTCTCTCTCTCTCTCTCTCTCTCGCATTATTTGGTGAAATTAAGTGAAGGACAAGGTAATGCATCAAGTTCTAGTAGTTCTAGAATTCCATTGCAAGGATCTTCTTCCACTAATGAAGTGCAACAACAAATGTAGCACAATTAGAGGAACATTTGGACTTGACTTCTTTAGAATTAGATCCAGATTAAGGAAAAGATATCAGATTATCATCCAAATTTGCAAGATGAAGTGAGAAGTGCACTGCAGGAAGTTCTAGTGTAGTTTAAACTCCACTCCCAATCATCAAGAATCTACTTCTGTTGATGACTTGATTTGACTACTGAGAAATATTTTTTGAGAATGTAAGCAATGAATCTATTATTGAAGTGTTTTAAATATGAAAATTCGTCGAGTACAATTCATCGAGTACAAATGCCCCCCCCTCCCCCTCCCCCCCAGTACCCCCTTCCATCCTCTCCTGGCGCCCCCCTTCCCCTACAAGTTCCTTCTCCTAATTGCTTATATTCAAAGCTTTTGGTAAATTAAGTTATTTTTTATTTATCTTGCTCGCTGTTATTTTTTTTTTACGCTTGACATGAAAATAAACAATGCAATGACTTTCTTTGTTAAACATATTGTTTACTTTCACAAATTCACACTGCAAGTTAATCATTCAACATTCGTATGTTTATTTGTAGCCATTTGAGAGATTTTTTCATATTTACCATATTATGATTTAATTTCATATTTTAAATTACTCATGAATAAAATGTTATAATTTTTTTTTTTGTATTAGTGATGAGAGTTCGCGATTGGAAATTAGATTCAAAGAAGAACAAATGTCCAACGTATCAAAGTACTTGTTTGTTTGAACGTAAAATATTTCCGCTCGATATTCGAAGATTGCATGATGGTTTACTTTTGGTGAAAGAGAAGATGAAGAAAATCATAAAGATTATTCGGAAAGAAGAAAGACAAAGTTTAGAAAATAAAAGTGGATTATCTGTTATTGTTCAAGATGAAAAAGGAGTGCTATATTCTGTAATCTTACGACGCAGTTGGTGTGGTAGTATGTACATGTTTATTGGAAAAACTGGTGTAAATTTGTGAAAAATAATTGTGTCAAAGAACTTGACATTCTCAAAGTTATGTCTTCCCATTATGTACGAAGAGATGTATTTGGCAAACTATATTTAGGGATATCAGTGGTTAGTTCACTCCCTAGGAATCTACTGAGAAGCTGGTGAATAAAGAGCCGATCAAGTGTGGTGGCCTAATATGAACAATCACGGTTTGTGTTGTTTTTAATGTTCAATACCATTAAGTATTTATATAGTGCTCAATTTATTTGATATTCATGTATGTTTACACTCTTCATTTATCTTTACGTCAACGCATTATTTCACTCATTAGCTCTGGGACTCTCCATATAACGTATGTATCAATGTATGGTACTTGAATGATGTGAGGGTGTTTGGATTTTAACTCGGGACATGACATTTAATCTGTAGGAAAAATGTCTTATGAGAATCGGTCATGGATGTACCGTGGAATAGTGAATGGAGTTGTGACCGAGGAGTTTAAAGACGGAGTTTACAGTTTTATTAGTTTGCATTGAGTAATTCATCAGTAGCAGTTGATCCGATGGTAACATCCGATGTCCGTGTTCGGCTTGTAAGAACAGAAGTGGATATCGACATGGGATGCAGCATCATCTGTATACGAGAGGATTTGTTGGCCATTATGAGTTTATGGTCGTGTCATGGTGAGTTGAATATTCAGTCGTCTGCACCAGCTAATTACTTTGCCTCCACAAGTACGTACGTAGACATGGTTGTCGATGCTGCTGGTCCGGAGTTCAATATTCATGAAGATCAAACAAATGAACAAGTGCTGAATGATACAGCTCAGAGATTTTATCAGTTACTTTGAGATGCTGATGAGCCATTATGGGATGGTTGTGAGAAGCATACACGGTTGTCTGCAGTGTCGCAGCTATTGAATTTGAAATCTGAATTTCATATGAGCGAGAGTTGTTTTGACCAGCTTCTCTTATTGGTCAAGAGCATGCTCCTCAATCAGAGAGGTTACATGCTGACTTTTACCGTGCAAAGAAGATGGTGAATGATTTGGGGCTTGGTTTTATGAAAATTGATGCATGTCCGAATCACTGTATGGTGTACTACAAAGAGGATGCAGATAAGACATCATGATGTATTTGTAAGCATGATAGGTTCAAGCCCAAGAGAGGGGACAAGTCAAAGCAGAAGGATGTTCCGTATAAGTCATTGCGGTACTTTCCTATCACACCCCATTGCAGCGATTGTTCATGTCCTCGAGGACAGCTGGACATATGACTTGGCATGCGGAAAGAGTCTGTCGCGACGAAGGTGAAATGAGTCATCCTGCCGATGGTGAAGCTTGGGCTCATTTTAGCCGTACTCATCCTTACTTCTCAAGGGATCCACGCAACGTACGGCTTGGTTTATGCACAGATGTTTTCAATCCTTTCGGAGGCTCGGTGGCATCTTACTCATGTTGGCCAGTATTCCTAACACCGTATAACCTTCCGCCAGGCATGTGCATGAAGCGTGAGAATCTGTTCCTTTCATTGCTGATTCCGGTCCAAAAAGTCCAGGAAGAATATAGACATATATCTCAGACCGTTGATTGATGAGCTGAAATGTTATGGTCAGATGGTGTGCAGTCTTATGATGCATCCAGAAAACAGAATTTCAATCTGAAGGCTGCATTAATGTGGACAATAAGTGACTTTCCAGCCTACGGCATGTTCTGCTGGAGCACACATGGGAGGTTGGCATGTCCTTATTGCATGGAGGATTCTAAATCATTTGTGTTGAAATCTGGGGGAAAATCTTGTTGGTTCGATTGTCATCGGCGGTTTCTACCCAGTGACCATCCTTTCCGAAAGCAAAAGGATTCTTTTATGAAAATACAACTGTGATGGAGAAGGTAGATATGGAACGGTGTCTGGTGGAAACATGGCGAGGCGGTCCAGAACTTACCGACTGTAACACAACTGGCTGGTAGTACCCGACAAATCCCTGGCTTTGGGAGGATCACAATTGGGTGAAGCAAAGCATTTTTTGGGAATTGCCTTATTGGTCAAACACTTGATACGTCATAACCTAGACGTCATGCATATAGAGAAGAATGTTTTGATAATGTGTTCAACACAGTTATGGACGTCAAAGGTAAAACGAAGGATAACGTCAAGGCACGTTTCGATTTGAAAGTACTTTGCAAACGTCCAGAACTAGAGCTACAGCATGTTCAAGGAAAAGTGGTGCAACCTAAAGCTGCATATGTGCTTGGGGCCAGACAGATTAAGGAAGTGTTGCAATGGTTAAAGCAATTGAGATTTCCGTATGGATATGTCTCGAATATTGCGCGTTGTGTAAATGTGACGAGGAAAAATATACGGAATGAGAGTCATGACTGCATGTTTTCATGCAAAGACTGATGCTGGCCTCTTCTTTTCGTGAGTTGTTGCCGAAACAAATATGGGGCAATGACTGAGCTGAGTCAATTCTTCAGGATTTTATCTGCATCAGAACTCAAATTCATGACTTGCAAAATATAGAGCAAAATATAATTCAGACAGTCTGCAAATTAGAGAAGATATTTCCTCCAGCATTCTTTGATTCAATGGAGCACCTGATCATCCATTTACCATATGAGGCAAGGGTCGGAGGACCAGTACAATTTCGATGGATGTATCCATTTGAGAGGTATATTTCTACATCTCAATTTATTGCCATTACGACGATCTTTTATATTACTTATGTATGCATTTGAATTATTGTCGTAGGTGCATGCACGATCTTAAGATGAAAGTCCGTAACAAAGCACAAGTTGAGGGCTCCATTACTCAGGCGTACCTCATTGAGGAGATATCGAACTTCTGTTCGATGTACTTTGACACGGAAATACGAACCCGACGCACTCAACCTCCACGTAATGATGATGGTGGAGATTCCGAGGTGCCAGACCGACTCTCAGTATTCAAGTGTCCCGGACGGGCATTCGGATCTTCATCTACTCGCGCACTCCAAGATAGAGAGTTGGTAGCTGCGGAGATCTACGTGTTCATGAATTGTGAAGAACTAGACCCTTACATTCAGTAAGCTCTCCACGCTTATTCGTCATCATTTGCGTGCATTGCTGCAGAACCTAACGTTGTGTGACATTTACATTGCAGAGAGTTTGACTCGTCATATTGCGATGGAATCCACGTCTAACTGACGTGCATTTGAAAAGGAACGGAGAAGTCTTTTCCTACTGGTTAAGATCTCGAGTATGTGTCTAATTATTTTGAAACATAAGTGTTATGTTTTTATGCAGACTGAGTTGAAGTCATTTATTCAATGTTTGTCTATTTATCTCATAATAGGTTGAACAAGGCTTCATTCCCGATTCAAGAGTACAACAGATTAGTTTTGGCCCCTCGAAGATTGTACGTGTCTATCCAGGCTACATTGTGAATGGATACAGATTTCACACGAGAGATTATGGACGAATAAGTCTACGATGAACAGCGGCGTATGTGTGAAGGGAAGTGCCTACAATGAAAATGAAATTGACTATTATGGCATTCTCGAAGAAGTCATTAAACTGCAATTTTTGGGACAAGACAACAATGTATTTTGTTCAAGTGTCATTGGTTTGACCCGACATCTATTCGTCATGACACACATATGGATTAATCGATGTGAAGCATAAGTCCAAATTGAGTACATATGAGCCATTCATCCTGGCGGCACAAGCCCAACAAGTTTTATTCAAATTATACATCCCTCAAATTAAGAGATTGGTGGGCTGCATGTAGAGTGAAATCAAGACTATTCCCTGAGTATGAGCTTCTCCCGACTGATGATGAGCTCGAAGGTGTTAATGACAACTTTTTCCAATCAGATCGGAGTGACGCACGAGAGTTGCAGCTTCTACGCAGTACAATGTTCATGATATAAATGAAACAATTTGCTTACATAAGGATAACGAACAAGAAAAGTTGACCCAAATGTCGCTGAGCGGAGGTGGAGTCTGATGTGGAGGAAGACTCCCAAGAGATGAGGATGATTCCAGGATATGATGAAGATGATGCTGAATTAAACATGTCTTCAGCATCTGATGAAATTAGATATATACTGCATATTTTGTAAGAAATTGGTGTTGTTGTTAATTACATGTTCATAATAAATGCTACTTCAAATTGAGTGCTGATGACTTGCTATATCTTTATTTGTATCAATAGAGATATGGTACGTGGAGGACGCAGTCGGACGGTTGCCACGTCCGTGGCAGAGGACTGCCTCCCCGTCCACGTCTGCCTCAGTCCCCGACAGGTATATGCATATGTACACAAAACCCATATGGGTATTATTGTTTATATTGATTTCACGAGAACTAACGTACATACAATTTTACAGGGACTACCTCCCCGTCCACGCCCGTCTTCCCAGCGACAGGTAAATTTCTATATTATTGTTTTTTTGAAATTCATAATTTTAATGTGTATGAAAATTTGCAGGGACTGCCTCCCCGTCCACGCCCGTCGTCCCAGCGATAGGTAATTTTCTATTGTTGTTATTTGAAATTCATAATTTCTAATGTGTATGAAATTTTGCAGGGACTGCCTCTCCGTCCACGCCCGTCGTCCAGCGACAGGTAAATTTCTATATTCTTGTTTATTTGAAATTCATAATTTCTAATGTGTATGAAATTTTGCAGGGACTGCCTCCCCGTCCACGCCCATCGTCCCAGCGACAGGTAATTTCTATATTGTTGTTTATTGAAATTCATATTTTCTAATGTGTATGAAATTTTGCTCCCTGTCGACCATCCGAGCAGTGCCACCTTCGTCTTCTTCCTCACCACAAGGTAAACTATGTTCAATAGATTAGTATGTTTGGTCTCTTGCAATTTATACAATAAAAGTGTACTAATTGTTTTCAACAGAGGTGGAGAGCCAGCATCCAGCAGCTGAGAGGGGCCTCAGCTACCAGGACGACAACCATGCTGGATCTCAGGTAAAGTTCATCATCTCAGTGTTACTGTATTTGTTATTTAGGATATACATTTCATGTAGAAAATTAATGTGGAATTGCAGGGGGAGATAGATCCCAGTCCTGCTTCCCGCTATATTACGACGCTGGTCCACGCACATATTCCAGGACCAGTGGATGCATGGAGAGACTTCCCGGTGCCAGTCCGGATTTATTATTTGACATGTTTACGGTATTTTATTTTTTAGAAGAGTTGAAGTCATTTATTCAATTATTATTAATTTGGGTTTATTGCAGAACGTTGATTAATTTTATTTCTTTACAGCGGAGGTTCGCGTTCACGAGACCTGAGGATCTCCCTCGAGCTCGAGCCGTCTGGGAGATTACGGCCCAGACTAATTTAAGAAAGTCGATGTGGGAGGTACGGGACAAGGCAATGAAGACCACAGGCAACCGGGATCCTATGGCTTGGGTGGATTACGGCCCTGTTTGGCTGCAGAGGGACTATTGGGAGTCCCTTTGTGAGCGTTGGGCTGCTGGACCATGGCAGCAGCGGTCACAGGCGGCAATACGCAATAGAGCAACTCAACCGGAGAAGAATGTGCATACTAGTGGATCCGTATCTTATGCGACCCACAGTCAAAATTGGTAAGTATTTTTTTGTTCGATTCATATATACCATGGGATTATTATTGTGAAACTAACTAATTTTGTTGAATTTTAAGCATCACGACCTGGAGCGTGCCCCTACTTTCCGCGAGTTATTTGACCGGACTCATAAGCGGAAGGGGACGGATGACTATGTTACCGAGAGTGCCCACACGATTGCTGTAAGTCAAGCTTTATTATGAATTCAATTATGATATTAAAGTAATTTGTTTTTATAATTTAATTTTAAATTATTTTACAGGAGACGTACGACAGACGATGGAGCGCTACACAGAGGGCACTCCCCAGCCAGATTTGGATGCGGACGCTTGGGTCGAGGCAGCGGGAGTGCGAGGAAGGGTCGAGTGTACGGCTTTGGGACAGCCTGGATACTCATCGAGTGTTGTCCTCATATGCCAGTTCGATCGCTCCCCCGGCACACGCGAGTTCATCTTCTGCGCCGCCCATCAGTGGTGTAGAGGACATTAGAGGCATCATTCCGGAGGAGCTACGTAAGCTACAGACGCAGCAGGTAGAGCTACAGACGCAGCGGGTAGAGCTACAGGCGCAGCGGGTAGAGATAGAGACGCATCGGTACAGCTACAGACGCAGTTCAGCGATATGTTCAGCAGTTCATCTCAATAATGCAGGAGTACGCCCCACACAGCCAGCAGCTCAGGTCAGTATTAGTATTAATTTCATATACTTAGGATTGGGACGGGCGTTCAATTGACGGATCTAAAAAACAACAAATTATATATAAAGGGTTAAACACACAACCTGGGGGTCCAAAATCCCAAATAGGGATCGGATCGGCGTGCCGTTTTCTCCCACACGAACGGTTGGTTAAAGTGACGTGTGGGAACTGACGAATCCAATTTGGATCTCCGGATTGGGTTGGGCGTTCAATGACGGATCTAAAAAACACCCAAGTTTATATAAAGGGCAAAACACACAACCCGGGGGTCCAAAATCCCAAATAGGGATCGGATCGGCGTGCCGTTTTCTTCCGACACGACGGGTGGGCTAAAGTGACGTGTGGGAACTGCCGGAATCCAATTTGGATCTCCGGATTGGGTTGCGTTCAATTGACGGATCTAAAAAACACCAAGTATATATAAATGGTCAAAACACACAACCCGGGGTCCAAAATCCCAAATAGGATCGGATCGGCGTGCCGTTTTCTCCGCACGACCGGGTGGGTTAAAGTGACGTGTGGGAACTGACGAATCCAATTTGGATCTCCGGATTGGGTTGGGCATTCAATGACGGATCTAAAAACACCCAAGTATATATAAATGGTCAAAACACACAACCCGGGGGTCCAAAATCCCAAATAGGATCGGATCGGCGTGCCGTTTTCTCAACACGACCGGGTGGGTTAAAGTGACGTGTGGGAACTGACGGAATCCAATTTGGATCTCCGGATTGGGTCGGGCGTTCAATTGACGGATCTAAAAACACCCAAGTTATATAAAGGTTCAAAACACACAACCCGGGGGTCCAAAATCCCAATAGGGATCGATCGGCGTGCCGTTTTCTCCGACACGACCGGGTGGGTTAAAGTGACGTGTGGGAACTGACGAAATCCAATTTGGATCTCCGGATTGGGTTGGGAGTTCAATTGACGGATCTAAAACAACCATATATAAATGGTCAAACACACAACCCGGAGGTCCAAAATCCCAAATAGGGATCGGATCGGCGTGCCGTTTTCCTCCGACACGACTAGGTGGGTTAAAGTGACGTGTGGGAACTGACGGAATCCAATTGGATCTCCGGATTGGTCGGGCGTTCAATTGACGGATCTAAAAAACACCCAAGTATATATAAAGTTCAAAACACACCCCCCGGGGGTCCAAAATCCCAAATAGGGATCGGATCGGCGTGCCGTTTTCTCCGACACGACCGGGTGGGTTAAAGTGACGTGTGGGAACTGACGGAATCCAATTTGGATCTCCAGATTGGGTCGGGCGTTCAATTGACGGATCTAAAAAACATCCAAGTATATATAAAGGGTCAAAACCACAACCCGGGGTCCAAAATCCCAAATAGGGATCCGATCGACGTGCCGTTTTCTCCGACACGACCGGTGGGTTAAAGTGACGTGT
Source organism: Colocasia esculenta (assembly GCA_014218235.1). Lineage (NCBI taxonomy): Eukaryota > Viridiplantae > Streptophyta > Magnoliopsida > Alismatales > Araceae > Colocasia > Colocasia esculenta. The sequence continues at coordinate 767,441 of JACBKR010001264.1, forward strand.
AGAAACTGACAGAATCTAATTTGGATCCCCGGATTGGGTTGGGCATTCAAAGGACGGATCTAAAAACACGGTCAAGCATATATAAAAGGTTAAAACACACAACCCTGGGGTCCAAAATCCCAAATAGGGATCCGATCGACGTGCTGTTTTCTCTGACACGACCGGGTGGGTTAAAGTGACGTGTAGAAACTGACGGAATCCAATTTGGATCCCTGGATTGGGTTGGGCATTCAAAGAACGGATCTAAAAACAGGCAAGTATATATAAAAGGTTAAAACACACAATCCGGGGGTCCAAAATCCCAAATAGAGATCCGATCGATGTGTCATTTTCTCCGACACGACCGGGTGGGTTAAAGTGATGTGTAGAAACTGACGGAATCCAATTTGGATCCCCAGATTGGGTTGGGCATTCAAAGGACGGATCTAAAAACACGGTCAACCATATATAAATAGTTAAAACACGCAACCCGGGGGTCCAAAATCCCAAATAGGGATCCAATCGACGTGCCGTTTTCTCCGACACAACCGGGTGGGTTAAAGTGACGTGTAGAAACTGACAGAATCTAATTTGGATCTCCGGATTGGGTTGGGCATTCAAAGGACGGATGTAAAAATGGGCAAGTATATATAAAAGGTTAAAACACACAACCCGGAGGTCCAAAATCCCAAATAGGGATCCGATCGACGTGCCGTTTTCCTCCGACACGACCGGGTGGGTTAAAGTGATGTGTAGAAACTGACGGAATCCAATTTGGATCCCCGGATTGGGTTGGGCATTCAAAGGACGGATCTAAAAACACGGCCAAGCATATATAAATGGTTAAAACACGCAACCCGGTGGTCTAAAATCCCAAATAGGGATCCGATCGATGTGCCGTTTTCTCCGACACAACCGGTGGGTTAAAGTGACGTGTGGGAACTGACGGAATCCAATTTGGATCTCCAGATTGGGTTGGGCATTCAAAGGACGGATCTAAAAACACCCAAGAAAATGATGGATCTAAAAATAGTATTGTATTAAGCTTGAGAAATAATCACATGTTTTAAATTTTATTTTTGAAAATACTGTATGTCTTTTATTATTATTAATGTTTCTCATTTTAATTTGTTTTAATATAGGATCCAGCTCCAGACGATGATGAGGCAGGGAGCAGACGATCCAGCAAATCTATGTTGATTTTTGTATTCATTATTCTATATGATTTTATATTTATTGTATTTTATGATTTTATGTTGATTGTTAGTATTTGTTAAATTTATGAATATTGTAGCAGGTTTGACATTGTAGCAATGTTGACAAATCATTTTTATTTGCCTATTTAAAAAAAAATATGTGTATTTTCCGACGGATATTCCGACGGATAAGTATATGTCGGAACTTATAAATTACCGACGGAAACATACCGTCGGTAATGCCGTCGGAAAATACTGACGGATTGGCCGACGGATAAGTGTCCGTCGGAACTGATAAATTACCGACGGCAAAACACCGTCGGCAATTCCGTCGAAAAATACTGACGGCTTGCCCGACGGATTATATCTGTCGGCGGTTTCGACCGAATTCCGACGAAATTGTCATCCGTCGGAAATTTCTGACCAAGTATTTCCGACGGACAGTTTTCGACGAGCTTTGGACGGAAAGCGGTCGGAAGGCGCCTTTTCCGACGGAATATCGACGGATTTCCGACGGATTCAGTCCGTCGGAAAATAGCGCATTTTCTTGTAGTGCTCGTGCGTTGCGGAATCTCGTAGGATTAGGAAGAAGGCTACAAGAGTCTTCTTCGTTGTTCCTCGCTCCAAACATGCTCGGGATCCAACGGTGATGTCCTGTGAGAGAAGACTTGCACTGTGTGTGTGTGTGTGGTGTGTGTGTGTGTGAGAGAGAGAGAGAGAGAGAGAGAGAGAGAGAGAGAGAGAGTTGCGCAGGTTTCTATTCCAGAGAGAGAATCATTCTTCTCTCATGCGCCCTTGGAGAGAGGAAAAGAGTCCTCCTTTTCTGGGAGACAACCGCACTGGCGGTTTGTCTTCTTCCCAAAGGTTGCCAACGCAACCTTTGGTGCCCACGCTGGGCAACCACCAACCGATGGTAGATACCATCGGTTAACAATCTTCTTTTACCCACCCAGGAAAGATATAAATGGCCCAAGGATATAAAATGTATTTCTTTTGAAAATCGCTCAGGAAATCTCAGAAAGCGGCTTGTAATCCGCTTTTAGATGTAGAGAGAGAAATATGTCTCTTACATCTATCTCTCTCTTCTTCACAAAAATCACTTGACGCAAACTCTCATACATCTCAAGAATATTTGAAAATGCTTTCTACTTTGTTATGCATTATTTGGAAACAATGTTAATAAGATATGCTTTTGCAAAATCGATTGGAGTTGGGTGCTCTGACCCAAAACATGTCAGGCGGTGTTGGCTATTTGGAAGGGCATCCTGCAGCAGAGAAAAGTTGGTTAACCTTTTACATTTTTAACCTCAGAAAAGAAAATCATCTGCTGTTTGTAGTTTAAAGGTTGTGGCTATTTGGGGTTTTCACAACAAAAACACCAAGTCCCTGTGGGAAAGCGACCTCGGGGTTGCTTTCACAAAATTGGTGAGAGAATTTTTATTCTCTCTATCTCTCTCTTCTACCCAAAATTCATCGACATGGGAGCCCATATGCACCCAAAAATATTTGGAACTGCTTTTACTGTGTCAGAACTTTTGCAGAGCTAAAATCGGTCACAACTTTATTACCAAACACTGCCTCAGACTATTTTGGAGGGAAATCGGTTGTAACTGCATTTTCAAATAGTGACTTAGAGGATTCTTTTTGCTCAATTAATTTTATATTATTAAATTAATTAAATTTAATATATAATAAAAATAATATATTATATATTATTTCACAATAGAAATATGTCATATTTAGTTGTGGGCCTCGTTTACACCGTAAGATCTTGAGTTCGAAACTCAAAATCATTTATAAAATAAGTGTTTTTTTTCGATTCAAATCGAATCAATTCAATTTGACCATCTTTTCAAATCGGTTTCGATTCGTTCAAAAAATAAATTGATACACACCCCTGATCAAGGGCCGAGCGAGGAGGAAAGACAGTAGGAAGTTTTTGTGGTAATTTTTTGTCGAAAAAATAATTTAGTAACATATTTATTTTACAATTATATTTGACAACATTCATATGATATAAATTATATTTTAAAATTTGTGTCATATTAATAGTTTTAAATAAATGTGTTATAAAATAGTTTCACTAAATCGTTTTCCTTTCTGACATCGTGGAGGTGGAAAACTCAAAAGTATGATGTTTTTACAATTAAGCTTTTAAGTCTACTATTTATAGCAATTAATTTCTAATGTATGTTATGCGAAGAAAAAACGCTAGAAACAGGCACAGCGAGTCCAACGCTCACAAATATGGTTAAGTGCAACTGATTTAAGTATAATTTAACTTAAGTTTTAATCCAAATTATTTTGAAATAAAAAAAAGAGCATCTTTATTCCTGAAGGGTAGCACTACCATTGATGTCGGATAAAGTTTTCTCATTATATTCTTTTTGGTGGGGTCCTCATCTGTTGAGGTCGGATAAAGTTATATCATCGTATTCTTTGTGGCAGGAGGAAAGGAGAATGTCAGAAAATAAGGGGAAAATATTGTAGATTTTTTTTCAAAAAATTTAAATTATAAGTAACACTATAAAATTTTGAAAAAAAATAATAATCAAGAAATATATATGATATATGATTACTATATTTAATTTTATGTCTATTTGATCTACTATAAAAATTATTTTCTTATTACCACAATTAATAGAAAAGTATAGAAAAATGTGAATAGACTTATATTTGATTTTTTTTTTTAGAGAAGACATATGATCAAGTATTGAGAGAATTGATTTGGTGAATGTTAAAAAAGAAGGAAGTCTATCAAAGATATATTGACTTGATACAAGATATATATGAAAGTGTTATTGCTAGTGTGAAAATTATTACTCGAGGGATATGAATTTTTTGTCATTATAGATTTACGTCAAAGTTCTACACTAAATTCGTATCTCTTTATTTTGGTTATGGATGAAGTGACACAATTTTTGTATGTTGATATCCTTTTGTGTATGTTATTTACAGATGCTATTATCTTAATTAATAAAATTATTGATGGTTTAAATGTTAATTTAGCAAGTCTGAGGTTGTTTTAGAGTTTAAAGATTTTAAAATTAGTAGAAGTAAGTAATAATTTATGCATTATAATTATAGTAATGATAATGTGTTATAGGAAGATGTAGTTCTAATCGATGGACTAAACATTCTTAAGAGTAGTAACTTCTAGTACTTAGTGTTTATCATTCAAAAGAATAGAAAAATTTATGACGATGTTGAACATAAGATTAATGTATGTTGATTAAACTGGAGAAATATATTAGGAGTCTTCTATGATCGTCGTATGTCTGTAAAATTTAAAAGAGAAGTTTTATTGAATAGTTGTAAGAGCTATTTTGCCATAAGATATCAGAGTGTTGAAAAAAAACGAAAAGAACACATTAAAGAAATATGTGTAGAAGAAATTAGGATGTTGAGATGGATGTAGTCAAATTAAGAAAGATAAGATTAAAAATAAGTATTTTCATAAAGACTTCAGAATAACTCTAATTGATAATAAAATAAGAAAAAAAATAGTAGATATTAGTAAAAGAACTAAAAATCTATAGATCTAAAAGGAGATGATACGGTAACATTAGAAATGACATTGTCTTCTTGATTTAAATATAAATATAATATTTGATAAAATCTTTGGTGAAACAATATTATGTTGTTGATCTCAAATAATGGGATAAGACTCCGATGATATGACTACTCTTTGATGGGGCCTGCCTAATTAGAAGCATAGATACCACACATCTTGTGTGTTGGCACATGGATATAAAGGTTTTTCAATACTTGGGCCTGTTTGGAAAAGGATTAGGGTTAATCCAATTCAACCCCAAGCATAACTTTAGACCGAGTTAAAGTACAGTTTATTTTGGTAATGCAAGAGTTAATCCTATGAATTAAAGTAGGTTAACCTACTTTTTGTCTTAGTGGTTTGAAAGGTCAAAGTGACTAACTCATTTACTTTTGTATTATCTTTCCTAAAATATCATTATCCTATACCCTTTATTACTTTTTTTATTACTTTTTTTGTACTATATGCTACTATCTTTCTCATGCTATTTAGATGCACATTAAAATTATATAAAATACATTATAAGTAAATTGTAGCAATATGTGAAATTATCATATATAATATTCAACATTAATTTTTTTATATCTTGTGCTTTCATCATATAAATGTGTAAGGAGGAAGAAAATGTGGGTGGACGGTAAGGTGAAGGAAGAAGAAAAGGTGTAAATAGGGTATGAAAAGTGGGGACAAAAGGGTAATAAAAAAGAGTTAAAATGGGTTAACTCTACTCCTCCTCTAGAGGTGGGTTAGGGTAAGCCGAGTTAACCCAGTTTAGATCCAATCTAATCCATTTTGACCCAGGTTAAAATTTATGTGTAGCGGATCTTGTCGATCAAACCCGTTATCCTAATAACGAGCCCGATCCGACTCCGCCTCCCGCGACCGGGCCAAAGCCTCGCAAGGGATACAATTCACAAGTCCGTAGAAATATAAAGGAAACTGCTCAAATATATATAAGATTTTCATCTCACAAATATTTACATAAAATATATATAGCCATTTCTCAACAGTAACCATACACTAGTACTGAAAAGACATGGGGCATACCCCGAGGTGTACAAAGAAAGAAAATTATACTGCTGGTGGAGCAGACCCAACTCCGCTACGACGCTGCTCAGAACTAGACGAAGGGCGAGAAGCCTCCTGCTCTCCCTCACCTGAAAGGAATAGGGGTGAGCCTCACAAGTCACTGGCTCAGTAGGGAAATTCCCCAGAAACCGAGCAAAACCAAACTCACGAGTAGCAAAGTAGGAAGCTACGCTAGCAATTTATGTAACTAACTAAGCAGGATATTAAAGCTGTAAATGCTGCTTATCACATGCTATTAACTGAATAAACTTTAATAAATAAACGGCAAACCACAACCAGGTGTACGTGGTAAAGTAGGAAAACGCCACACTCGGGCCACGAAGACTGGTTCACGACACCAGCTACTGACCCGGACAAACCACACAGGACTACCTCTTAGTCTCGCAGCCATGAACTAAAGGTCCAGCTGCTGCTCCTCTAGAACAAGCCAAGAAACTGTGAAGACCAACTAACACCACTCTTGCGGACCACACTGCCGCAGGCCCATGCCTGGCACCTTTAGGGACTTCGGCCCGAGCTCCCTAAAGTGAGGCACTGGAAAAACATGACTAGTCGGGGCCCAGTACGTCTACTGGTGTCCGTAACCCCCAACCACGAGCGCGCTACAAGCGAAAAATACAAACTCTCACAAGTCGTTGTCCCACTGTCGTCTTTCCCTCAGCCGGACGTACAACTCTACATAAGAGTGAGGGTGTCCAGGAAGACGACACAGACCTCAACGGTACACAAGTACCGAGACAAGCCCTGAGCACTTACGTGCATGGTTCACACAAATCTGGGGCTCCCAACTGAAGTGGTAACCACGGTAGGCATCATACTACTCACCATGCATACACAAACCACGTGAACACCTCGACAACCGTGTGAACAACATGCACCTCGAGCTCTATAGGTGCCAATGCACCGCTTACCATGCATTGCCATACAAAACACATATCGATAATCCGATTACGACATAACCATGCACAAGCATACAGCTCTCGGGACCCTTAACACAACATGGCCCTCCGTCGCCTTCTGAATGCGGCATCTCGATATGTCGCGTTCAGAAGCAGAACGCGACGAGTCGGGCTGTGGCGATCAGAACGCGACACCCGGGTCCGTCGCCTTCATAGGCGAAACCCTAATCCGGGAACCCATCTCTGGATTTCCCACACAAACCACGTAAAACACTGATATAACCATTCAAACATGCTCTATACATCTCCCTAACATGGTATCTATTGTTTATAATGCAAATAACAATTTATATATGCATCACATGCAATCCACAACGCAAAACAGGGCGGAATCTCCCTACCTTTGCGAAGAGCGTGAAGAACGGCGATGCCCTAGCGTTTCCCCCGCTCTGTGCGACGTCCAGGCGGCGAGACCATGCCGAAAATGACCCCAAAATGTCGGATCGCCCCAAACTCCACCGTAAAACCTCCTTTCTGGCCGAGCAGAGCTTTTCTGAGCTCTGTTCGGCCAACCTCAACTAAAAACACCTCACAGTTAAGAATGCGACGCAGCTGCCGTCGCGACATGAACGCGACGCAAGAGGCCGTCGCCTTCCCACTGTCGACGTCAACAAGGCCGCTCAACGTGCGACACGTGGCGGACATGCAGACGAAGACCACAATCGGCAGTATCAAGAACGCGACACCTAGGGCTGTCGCGACGCTCAGCCCTGTCGCGTTCACAAACAGTGAACCAGCGAGTGCTTTGGGCCCAAACTGCCGGCCCACAAAGCTTCGAAAACTTGAGTAAACACCTGTAACACACACTAATGGGCCACACATTGGCCCAACAACCACTAAGCAGCGATCCGAACAGTCGATACGTTACATTACTATCACCTAAAAGAAATTTCGTCCTCGAAATTTAAGAAGAAAACTCGATACCAAAAATTTTCAATCAAACAAGCATGGTACTATCACCTAAAAGAATTAAAAGCTTACTCAAACAAGTATGGATATGCTTTCATCATTTCCTCTGCTAATTCCCACGTATCCTCTCCACCTTGCATGTTTTTCCATCTGACTTTTACTAATTCAATTTCCTTATTTCTGAGCTTTTAGGCCTGTAATCTATCCTAGATATTCTGGCATTGTCATGTCTGGCTTCAAATCATCTCTTTGATAACTGACAACTTGATAAGGATCTTGAATATATCTTCTAAGCATGGAGACATGGAACACGTCATGTGCGTCTGTGAAATCTACTGGGAGATCCAATCTGTAAGCTGTTTCACCAATCCTTTCTATTATCTGGAATGAGCCAACATATCTTGGACTCAGTTTGCCTTTCTTACTGAACCTAAGCACACCCTTGGTAGGAGAAACCTTCAAAAAGACATAATCTCCAATTTCAAACTGCAAAGGCCTGCGTCTGGTGTCTGCATAACTCTTCTGGTGACTCTGCGCTGTCTTAAGCTTTTCCTTAATAAATTTAACCATTTCTGCACATTGCTGAATTAATTCAGGACCCATAACCTATCTCTCACCTACCTCATGCCAATTTAGTGGTGTCCTGCATGGTCTACCATACAATGCTTCATAGGGTGTCATTCCAATACTTGCATGATGACTGTTATTATAGGCAAATTCTACCATACCCAGGTGATGCTCCCATGTACCTCCCCACACTAGACAACAAGCTCTCAACATATCTTCTATAGTTTGAATAATTCTTTCTGTTTTCCCATATGTTTGTGGATGATAAGCTGAATTGTACCTCAATTCTGTGCCAACCACTCTCTGCAAACTCCTCCAGAAACCTAAAGTGAATCTGGGATCTCGATCTGAAACAATAGTGATTGGAATCTCATGCAATGGTACTATTGTTTCCATATATAACTTAGCTAATCTATCAGCTGACCATGACATACTTGTAGACACGCAAAATTGGCTCCACCGCGGGTAAATTTTCAAGTTGCGCCATAACGCCCAAAAAATGACCTTCTTTTGCTTGCAAGAGTGTTTTCCCAATATTTCTGGATATCGTCCATTCTTCCTCGGTGCTTCCCTAGGGAGTCTGGTCATGGATCGACCTGCGCGGTCAGTCGCGGGGGTCCGGGGGCAGCGCCCCCGGAAGCAAAATTCAATTCGCGTCCACTATGGTGGACGCTTTTCATCAAACCGCCTTTAAAATAACGTCCGGTATCCCTACCGCGATTCAGAGTCTAACAGCGGCCCGGAAAGTCTTCGCGCGCAGGCCCGTACTCATGATAAAATCCCTGAATCGCATCCTTGTCAGACGACGCGATTCAGAGAGGTCAAATCCGGATGTCACGTCAGCAGACAGCGCATTCGTGGGTCGGTTGCCTCGAAACCATGTGAGTCTTAATCACGTCCGGGCGACCCGCCGCGATTCAAGTCGCGACGGCATTCCCCGATGCGATTCAGAGAGGCGGTGCAGCGATTCCCCATGTGTGGCCGACCTTCTAAATCGCAGCCTGCCGCTCCGCCGCAATTCAGGCCTAATAGGCGTCGGCTGTCCTGGATGCGATTTTGATCCAGAGCCTATAAATAGACCCCCGCGGGTAGCCATTTGAACCAACCCCCCCTCTACCCTAGCGGAGCCCTGTCAGATTCTTCCCGCGACTTCCCCACGGCGGAGCCCTGTCGGATCGGCGACCCAACTCCTCCACCGGTGTTCAGAGCACCGTCTACCATTCCACGTACCGGAGCGAGGTGGGAGGAGCACGGTCTTCCTCCACTTCCTCCGTCAACCCCGGCAACGCCGCCGCGCCATCCACTTTTGGGGAAGCACCCCTCCCCCTTTCCTTTTGTCGTTCTCATTTACTCCCTCCGGGCCCCACGTGCCCCCCTTTTACCCTTTTTAACACACACACATGCATGCATACATACACACACCTATCTTAGGGGTTTAAAGGCCACCATCCGGTAAGTCGCCCCCATGTCATTCATTTATTTTATTTATTTTTAGAATTGCATACTACACATTTTTGGGCTAATCCCCTTCTTTTATTTGTCTTATTTTTCAGGGTAATCAAATAAGGAAACGCCCTCTACCACGGCCGGCCGTGCTTGTAGAGGAAGAAAGAACCTACATCATCCCCCGCGCAATCTCCCCGTCAAAAAGGTACGCTCGCGATCACTTTCTTCCACTCGCACCCCTCGCCGTGCATCTCTATTCGGCACCCTCGAGTGCCTGGCGATCACGATCTTTTTATTTTTATCGTCTTTTCCGCTTTTCCACACACCACCCATCACACATGTCCACTATCCACTACCCGCCATTCCCTTTTTCTTTGTGGTGACCGCGTAAAAAACGGTGTCTACAAATTGGCGATCACGGTGGGACCTCTTTTGCGCTTTTCCTTTTGATTACCCCTCCTCCGTGCCCCACGTGGCACTCTTCTTTTATTTGTTTTTACATTGTATAAGCATGTGTGTGTGTTAATTCATTTATTTCCTTACATCTTTCCTGTCATTTCCTGCTTTTTGTTGTCCCGGGTTGCCGTTTGAATCACGTCCAATACAGCGGACGCGATTCGGCTATCTGGACGCGTCCCTCCTTCGTGTCGCGGCGGCTCAGGCCGACGCGCCACTATTTTCTACCGCGGCGGCAGAGGCCGATGCGTTTCTTCCAGTAGTCCACAGGGACCAGGCGCGGCAGTGACAGCCTTCTGGGGCTCTCAGTTCCGCGTCCAGGTGACTGGACGCGATTTGTGATTCGCGGCCGCTGTGTCCGACGTGATTTACAGTGCTGACAGAAACACGCCTTTTGCCATTTTTGCTATAAACTGCTGCATACAGGGCATTTTGCATCGGTCGGGGGACCTCCTTCCCTCATATCCTAGGCTCCACACACCTCTCTTGGTGAAGGCAAACTCTCCATTGGGCGTTCTATCCTTTTGGACTAGTGAACCTTTGCCAAGATTTTCGTAAGACTCCGTACCCCATGGATTCCCTCATGGTGGACCGAGCTGGCGGTACCCTTCCGTTGATCCGGGTTTAGACATCCCATTGCATGGTGAGAGGTGATTCTAGTTGTATCCTGAAGTACTCATCTTCTACCCAACTAGGAGCTCACTTGGAGTGACACAATATCTTTCAATCCATTTAATTAATTGTGAAACTCCTAAAACAGGCGTTAAGCATTACAACTTGTTTGGACCATATTGATTGGTTAATCTTTGTTCAAACCTTGTTTGCTTATTGCTTTGTTAAAAATGGACCCGTATTATCATGATGATTTTTATTATGAGGACTATGAGGATAATGTTAGATCTCCATCTTTCCAATCCCATGTCTGTCCATCTCACCACCGTGAGGAACAAACATCCACTTCCTATGGCTATGTGCGCACACCGCGCACTAACCAATTTGATGTTCCTTCACATTTACCACCGATCAGAACCCGGCGAGAGCCTGTCCCCCACCATGATTCCACAGTGCAAAATGTCCTGCATGCACTGGATCAACTCACTCCTCAACAATTAAATATGATCCAATCTTTAGTTGAGGGTGTGACTCCTTCCGCGACTCCTTCTCCTTCTCCTTCCCCTAGGCACCCACACTTGTACATTCCGGCGACTTCGCCGCATACCCCTGTACATTCTTCATCACCTCGGCCCCCTGGCCATTTGCACTCCCGTGCCCCGGTCCATACAGACCGTCCTTTGGGAAGGGCCACTCATTCACGGCCACCTCCATGTACTCCCTCACATGCCCAGCGGCAATCCACTCCTCTCCAAAATGCTCTTCTCCACAAATTGAATAATCTGGAGAGTCAAATCAACAAGCTTTCAAATTCCAAGGGTGACCCCGTTGCCGCCATGCCGGCTCTCCCTCAAATTTACATCCATCCTTCGGAGATGCCATCGTACCGACTGTATAATGGCACGGGCAATCCCTACATTCATATCAAAGAATTCCTTTATGAGTCTTCACATTGGCAACGTGATCCCATCACGTTGGCATATTTTTTTAGAAAATCTCTTGACGGCCCTGCGCTCGAATGGTTCTACTCCTAGAGCCAAGTGAGGCAGGAGACTTCCGCTCCCTACACAAGAAATTCCTTCAAAGGTACAAAGACCGCGCCAGCTCTTATCTCTCTATCACGGATCTGACATCCGAGAAGATGGGGGCCAACGAGGTCTTTGTACAATTTGCTGACCGTTGGAGGTCAATGGCCGCTCAATTGCAGTGTGAGCTCTCAGAGTCAAAGCAAATCAAAATAATCATTTCAAACTCTACTCCGAGGTTCAGGCACATCCTGGCCATGAATCAAATCACCTCCATGGAGGAGCTCTACGAGCGGGGACGTTACATTCAAGCCCATTTAATGGACTCCCCGATCGCAGAGCTTTTTGATCAAATTAAACCGAGAGAGAACGAATCAGTGGACGCCATCCACCATCCACCTCACCAACATACAACATCCACATCATATGCGCCTCCGCATACCCCCATTTACCATGGCATGCCGCCACCCAGGAGTCCACTGATTCGTCCTCCTCGGACCCATCAACCTCCAACTGGGCCCTACGACGCTCCTATTTTTTATGAAGAAGCTCCTGCGCCCTACGTTGCGCCTGCTCCGGCACCCATGCCAGCTCCCATGCCAGCTCCATGCCTTCACCACAACAACCCTGATAACCTCCAACTCCACCAAGGCTTGTTGCTCGGGCCGAAGTTGCCAATGCCGAACCCATCCAGGAAACCACTTGGTGCTACAACGGTGAACCTTCCGAGGTCATGTTCGTACGCCATTTACCCACCCCCTGCGTTGCCATCCATTACCATCAAACCTCCACCATAAACCTACACCTACCATTACGCCAACACCATTGGCAACTGAACCCGAGCAACCCCTCGCTATAACACCCATTACACCGCCACCAGCCATATAGCCTTCCATTACCCTCCACTGGCCATACAACCTTCCACTCCATCCACCTCCACTCCAGTCCAACGGAGCAGGCGCAAGTTTTTAAGGAGCAATCAGTCGAGTCAGCAAAAGAAGGAAGTCCTGGGACCGGGCATGCTTTTAAAACTTCATGATTACATTCCCTGCATGCCGGTCATTGTTTCCATACCGGGCACATTTTCCGAGCAGAAGTCTTCCCCTCCAATCATGGCTGTCAAGAGGCCTTCTAAATTAATGCCAATCATTCCAGTTGCCAGCCGGCGTCGTTTCCGAATACTCATAGGGAATCTCTCCCTCCAAGCTCTCATGACCCCTTACACAATCATTGTAAACCTTCCCACTCCAGTGAAGGGTCAGCTTCTCAGATTGTGCTCTCGCACTCCAAGGCCAAATCATTGGCACAATCGATTACGTAATGGGTCGTGCCCCCTTCCATATCACACATTATACAATCTTTGGGCACGGTCCCTCCTTTGTTGCTTCCAACTCCACCAGTGGCACTCCCCACCTTTTCATTAAACTACATTCCAAGGGAGTTACCACTGTTATTTGAAATTCTGACGGAAGTCAACAATTTTTTTATCCTTGAGTGCTGTTCAATCCCGAGGAGAAGAGCAAGACCATCCGCCCGCTGGGCCAGATATGTGAGAAAGTACCTAAGGGTCAGAACGCGGCACCCCAAGTCAAAATCAAAATGCCGGACAAGGCAAAGGGCCAGGAGGCCTCCTCCATCATTTACACTTTCTTTTCAATCGTCTTTTGTGCTACTTAGCACCTTCCCGTGGGTTCTCCATATTCCCTCCCCACGGGAGGCATTTTATTTTCATCTTTTGTATAATCCATTCCTTACATGGGCATAGCGCCCCATTTTGTAGCTCTTTTCATGCCCCTCGTGGCACTTTTCCTTTTCGTGCCCCACATAGCACATCCTTTTCTAGTGCCCCACGTGGCACATCTCCTTTTTGCGCCCCACGCTGCGCACCCTCCCGGTTGGCCCTTCGCGGCCCTTTTGTTCCTTTCACCCCTCCGGCCCCGTCGGAGTCTCCAAAGTTTTTTCCCCGTTTTCTCTTCTTCGCTTTTAAGCGGGTCCTTCGACCCTTCTCGCATTATTTTCGGGGTTTTAGCCCCCATGTGTCTTTTTAATTTCGAATAAAAATGTACATCCTTTTAGACCTTAGAGTCTCGCCCCCAGTGCAGGGCATTCGTCCTTTCCGCATTTCTCTCCTCTCCATTTTTAAGCGGGTCCTTCGACCCTTCTCGCATTGTTTTCGGAGCTTTAGCCCCCATATATCTTTTTAATTCCGAATAAAAAATGTACATTCTCATAGACCCCCGAGTCTCGCCCCAACGCGGGCATTCATCCCTCCGACTCCAATCAGGTCCTTCGACCATTCTCGCACTACTTTCGGGGTTTTAGCCACCACTCGTCCTTTTAATTTTCAAAAAAAAAAAAAGAAGAAGAAGAAAATGTGTAAATCCTTTGTAGACCTCTGGTCTCGCCCCAACGCAGGGCATCCGTCCTCCTCTACCCTTTAAACTCTTACTATATTTTAGCAGTGTCAAAAATCTATAAAAAGATAAATATTTCAGCATTGTCATGCTATCACAGCATTTTTTGTTATAAAAATTTCGAGCAAGGAGTCCAAAATTTTCTCCTGGATCATTAAGGATTGCCCTTAGTATGGGCACTTCACACACTTCACGGCGCCCTAAGCCGATTGCTCCCGGTAGACACCGTCACCGTCACAGCCACGCCTGAATGACACAAAGTCTATTTCTCTTCTCGCTCGGCCAAAGTATGGGTAGAAGAGGCAGTTTCGACAAGGCAACCAACCCAAGGCACTCCGTCATAAGAGGATGTCTCCAAATGGGCAAATCAAAATGACCAATCAAAATCAAGTCCAATGCATGTCAAGAGTGGCAAAGTCTTCGCGGAGATCCAAATGGACCCGGTCGTATGCATGCAAAAATCAAAATCAGATCAATCATAATAGGGCATGGCAAAGAGTGGCAAAGTCCCCGCGGAGATCCAAATGGACCCGGTCATACGCATGTCCCTACAATCAAGTGGTCATCACTCAAGATTCAAAATAATTGGAAAAGCCCCAGTGCTTAAATGAGACAGAACTTTCTGACGGTTGTGCTAAGGAAGGAAGTCAAACCCAACTCCTCGAATACCCATACCAAGCTTATCTTCAAATGTTCTTCCCTTCTCCCTATTTAAGACTTAGTCACCTTTTCAGGCGTGGCTTTGGCAGTGGCATTGTTAGCCCAGTGCAATTAGCCCGTGGGCGCCACTTTAAAACGCACACCCTACTCTGGGCTTTCTTTTAATGAAATAGGAGCTAACAAGGACCCCTTCGGCGGTCAATTTTCATAATTTTAATGCCGCCATGGCATGACAATGTGTTTCAACAAAAAAAGGGGATAAATATTCTAAAAATCGACAAAAAAGATGAATATTTCAAAAATTCCACAAAAATCAAATATTTCAAAATTTTCACAAAAATTAAATATTTCAAAATCCTACAAAAATCAAATATTTCAAAATCCATAAAAACATCAAAAATCACAAACAAATTCAAATATTTCTAAAACAAACAATTTTTTTTGAATATCTTCCAAAAATATATATATATATTCATGATGATATTGCACAAGGCAATCGCCTTCTTCCTGCGTCAGATCGAAGCAATCCTTCCAATCTCGGGTTCCTCCCATCTTGCACTTTATCTTTGGCCAAGTCCACTTATCCTCATGGTTAAAACAAACCAATTGAATGAGCCATGCTTGTTGTTTAAACGCTTTATCCATGCTGCATGCTCCATGTTAAAAGCTGTTTTCTGTGATGTTTGTTATCTTGGCTAATAAGTTTTTGAGTGCAGGATTCGAGTTACGTCATCCAACGCAATCAGGCGGCTGCTGCCTTCACCATCACTTATCTGCATCTACTATAATTATACCCTTAGAGCACACCAAGGACCTTGTGGCTTTGAGGAATTTGAGATTTGAGTTCCCCTTTAACAAAAACAGTTATTATCCCAGAGGATCCTTAGCCACACGGAGAGGCCGTTACGCTTGGCATATGAGGACGACGGACCCATGCATACACCCTGGTCCCGACTCACCGACGTAACAATATTATCCTTGGTTATTTTCTACTCCCTTTTACATTATTTTTTCTTTTAGCCCAGCATACATGCATCTTGAATTCACTGTGGAAATCTACTCTTCCGAGCCAATCTGAGGGCCATTTGCGCTCAATTCCAAAGCAATTTGAAATATTCCAATCCGGGTCGAATACCCAACACCCTTTGTTGTCGCCTCCAGACTGATTTCCTCCAGAATCCTTTGCTTGGACTTATCTTTTTTTCTTTTGTTCCTAGAGATTCACCTGAGGCAGTGGCAGACGCCTCCGATGGTGCAACCTAACGGATTGTGTCCTTAGGTACTTCCCCGATGCTGGAAGTTGATCTCTCCTTCTCTCCCCAAGATCCACCTGAGGCAGTAGAAGACGCCCCCAATGGTGAAACCTAATGGATTGTGTCCTTAGGTACTTCCCCGACGCTGGAAGGTGGTCTTTTCATTTCCTTTTCCTTTTCTTTTACTTTCCTCTGTCCAAGCATTTGTTTCCTTAGGCCTTCTCCCTAGTGGTGATTTCCTTGGGTGTTGGTAAAAGACTCTTATCAGGTGACAGTCACCCATTGATTTGCACGTGTCTATTTTTCATCTTGACATCTACTTTTCAATCCACTCTGCTTCACTCCACTGCGCTACGCTACATTTCTTTTCATTACGCTCCATTTTCTTTTCACTCCATTACACTCCACTTCGTGTCCTTCCGCTTCGCTCCCCTGCTAGCAGACGTCAAGGCGTGGCATCTGTAGACACGCAAATTTGGCTCCACCGCGGGCAAATTTTCAAGTTGCGCCATAACGCTCAAAAATGGCCTTCTTTTGCCTTGCAAGAGTGTTTTTCCAATATTTCTGGATATCGTCCATTCTTCCTCGGTGCTTCCCTAGGGGGTCTGGTCACGGATCAACCTGCGCGGTCAGGTCACGAGCGTCCGGGGGCATGCAACGCCCGGCGGGAGTCTCCGGGGGCAGCGCCCCCGGAAGCAAAATTCAATTCGCGTCCACTATGGTGGACGTTTTTCATCGAACCGCCTTTAAAATCGCGTCCGGTATCCCTGCTGTGATTCAGAGTCTGACAGCGGCCCAGAAAGTCTTCGCGCGTAGGCCCGTAATCATGATAAAATCCCTGAATCGCGTCCTTGTCAGACGACGCAATTTAGAGAGGTCAAATTCGGATGTCACGTCAGAAGACAGCGCATTCGTGGGTCGGTTGCCTCGAAACCATGCGAGTCTTAATCGCGTCTGGGCGACCCGCCGCGATTCAAGTCGCGACGGCATTCCCCGACGCGATTCAGAGAGGCGGTGCAGCGATTCCCCATATGCGGCCGACCTTCTAAATCGCGGCCTGCCGCTCCGCCGTAATTAAGGCCTAATAGGCGTCGACTGTCCTGGACACGATTTTGATCCAGAGCCTATAAATAGACCCCCGCGGGTAGCCATTTGAACCAACCCCCCTCTACCCTGGCGGAGCGCTGCCGGATTCTTCCCGCGACTTCTCCACGGCGGAGCCCTATTGGATCGGCGACCCAACTCCTCCACCGGTGTTCGGAGCACCGTCTACCATTTCCACGTACCGGAGCGAGGTGGGAGGAGCACGGTCTTCCTCCACTTCCTCCGTCCATCCCGGCAACGCCGCCGTGCCGTCCACTTTTGGGGAAGCACCCCTCCCCCTTTCCTTTTGTCGTTCTCATTTACTCCCTCCGGGCCCCACGTGGCTTTTCCATACTCTTTCTTATACGCACACATGCATGCATACACACACACACCTATATTTTAGGGGTTTGAAAAGCCACCACAAAAGGTGTGTTCTTCCCCTTTCATTTATGTCATTTTATCTATTTTTAGGAGTTGTATACTGCGCATCCGCCTAATCCGCTCCTTATTATTTGTTGTCTTTCTTTATCAAGGTAACTGAGCTGAATCTCCTTTGCCGGCTGGCCGGTGGAAGGAGGAGGGGGACCCATGCACACATCCCGCGCTTTCTACGGGTGAAAGGTACCCCTTTTCCGCCCGTTACATTTGGTGCCCTCGAGCACCTGGCGATCACGGTTCTTCTTTTTTATTTATTTACCGTTGTCTTTTTTTATGTAGTATTTTAATCCGCCCTTTCTAATCATCCCGTGTATCCGCTCATCTCTTCCGTGTGGGCGCTCTGTTCTTCGTCCCCCCAAAAAGGGAGCGGAAAACACCGTCTACAATACTTACTGCCAATAATCGGCAAACCTTAGTCAATCTGTCTACAAAAACCCTAATACCATTATGTCCTACTGAAGTCCTGGGCAAACCAACTACAAAATCCATTGCAATATCATCCAATTTTCACTATGGAATGGGTAACGGCTGCAACAGTCCTCCTGGCCTCTGGTGCTCTGCCTTTACTTGCTGACACACTGTACATCTTGCTATGAATTCTGCAATCTCTTTCTTCATATTAGGCCACCAGAAGTGCTTCTTCATATCCTGATACATTTTTGTGTTGCCTGGATGGATGCTGTATCTGGACTTGTGAGCTTCCTCTAATACCTTTTGCCTGACCTCGACATCTGCTGGAACATAAAATCGACCCTTGAGTCTGACCACACTGTCATCATCAAGTGTCACCTCTTCCATTTTCACAATATCAGCTAAACTGTCATCTGTTCTTTGCACTTTCACTATCTGCCAATATAGAGAAGGTTCCACTGTACTGCTTGCTAATATTGCTCGCCTCTGACTATTGGGCACATATAATGAAGTCTCTGTTACATCTTCATATAATTTCCATTCTCTGATCATAAGTTGATTCATAACTGCCTTTCTGCTCAGTGCATCTGCCACCACATTAGCTTTACCTGGATGATATGCCAAACTAAAGTCATAATCTTTCAAATACTCCATCCATCTACGCTGCCTTAAATTCAAATCTTTCTGGGAGAAGATGTACTTTAAACTCTTATGATCAGTGAATATATCGAATCTTTCTCCATACAAATAATGTCACCAGATCTTCAATGCAAAAACCTGCTACCAGCTCTAAATCATATGTCGGATAATTCTCTTTATGCTTCTTTAACTGCCTGGATGCATAGGCTACCATTTTTCCATGTTGCATTAACACTGCTCCCAAACCTCTCCTCGATGCATCTGTGTACAAAATAAATTCGCCACTGCCTGACGGAATCTCCAATATAGGTGTGTGGTAAGCCTCTTCTTCATTCTGCAAAACTATGTCTGCAATCTGAAGACCATACAAATGGTGCCCCTTTCCTTGTCAACCTTGTCATTGGAGCTGCTATCTTCGAGAAATCATGAATGAACCGTCTATAATATCCTGCCAAACCTAGGAAACTCATGTTCTCTGTCACTGTCTTCAGTTCTGCCCATTTCATCACCGCCTCTACCTTGGCCGGATCAACTGCAACACCTGCACCTGATATTACATGACCCAAAAACTGAATCTCTTTCAGCCAAAACTCACATTTGCTAAACTTGGCATACAATTGATGATCTCTCAAAGTCTGCAATGTGATCCTTAAGTGTGTTGCATGCTCCTCTTCTGACGCTGAATATACCAGTATATCATCAATAAATACTACAATAAATTGATCCAGATACAAGTGAAATATCATGTTCATTAGATTCATAAATGCTACTGGCACATTTGTCAACCTAAATGCATGACAACAAACTCATAATGTCCATATATGGTCCTGAAAGCTGTCTTATCTATATCTTCTTCCTTGATCCTCAACTGATGATACTCTGACCTCAAATCAATCTTGGAAAATACCTTGGCCGACTGGAGTTGATCAAACAAATCATCTATCTTGGGGAGTGGATACTTATTCTTAATTGTAACCTTGTTCAGTTGCATGTAATCAATACACATTCTCATACTGCCATCCTTCTTTCTAACAAACAATACTGGTGCTCCCCACGGCGAATGACTGGGTCTGATGAAACCCTTCTCCAATAATTCCTGCAACTGCTTCTTTAATTCCTTCAACTTTGTCGGTGCCATTCTGTAAGGTGCATTTGAAATCGGCATACTGCCTAGCTACAACTCAACTATAAAGTCCACCTCCCTGTGTGGAGCTAACCCCGACAAATCTTCTGGAAACACGTCTGTAAATTCTCTAACTACCGGTACTGAATCTACAGACTTATTGGACTCAACTAAACTAACTGAAGCAAGGTACGCTACACATCCCACATTAATCAACCTTCTAGCCCTAAGTGCAGAAATAATAAACTTAGCCATTTCTCAACAGTAACCAAACACTAGTACAGAAAAGACCTAGGGCATACCCCAAGGTGTACAAAGAAAGAAATTACACTGCTGGTGGAGCAGACCCAACTCCGCTACGACGCTGCTCAGAACTAGATGAAGGGTGAGAAGCCTCCTGTTCTCCCTCACCTGAAAGGAGTAAGGGTGAGCCTCACAAGTCACTGGCTCAGTAGGGAAACTCTCCCAGAAACCGAGCAAAACCAAACTCACGAGTAGCAAAAAAGGAAGCTACGCTAGCAATTTATATAACTAACTAAGCAAGATGTTAAAACTATAAATGCCACTTATCACATGCTATTAACTGAATCAACTTTAATAAATAAATGGAAAACCACAACCAGGTGTATGTGGTAAAGTAGGAAAATACCACACTCGGGCCACGAAGACTGGTTCGCGACACCAATTACTGACCCGGATAAACCACATAGGACTACCTCTCAGTCTCGCAGCCACGGACTAAAGGTCCAGCTGCCGCTCCACTAGAACAAGCCAAGAAACTGTGGAGACCAACTAACACCACTCCTGTGGACCACACTGCCGCATGCCCATGCCTGGCACCTTTAGGGACTCCGGCCAGAGCTCCCTAAAGTGAGGAACTGGAAAAACAGGACTAACCGGGGCCCAGTATGTCTACTAGTGTCTGTAACCCCCAACCACGAGCGCGCTACAAGCGACAAACACAAACTCTCACAAGTCGTTGTCCCACTATCGTTGTAATCACAGGGATTGGCTTCCCCTCGACACGGACATGGATATCAAATATAATGGCATGAAAATAGGAAAGTGATCGCCACCTAGATAAGTTGCCTAATGATGTGGAAAGACGATGGCTAACTTAAACTAGGAAAAAGGAAGAGAATAGGAAAATGACCTGGTGTCGCGGTCGTCATGGCCGCCGCGTCTCTATATCACGTCAGTAAAAATCGACGCGTTTATGTCGCGTCACCCCAGGCCGTCGCGTTCTCTGAATGCGGGAGAATTGATGTTGTGACCTTCTTCTAGTCCTCCATCCGGCCAGAGCACCAGAGCTCCTCGTAGACTTTGCTTGCTTGCCTGCCAATCAAAAGAAAACACAAAGAAAAGACTATTAGAACATGTAAAGTGTAGTATCCATTCTAAAAGACAAAATGGGATGGGAGATCATGGTGGGAACGCACCTGGGGTGGTTTTAAACCCATGTGGGTGTGGGAAAACGTGGGTGGATGGTGGATGTGCTCTATTTAAAAAGACATAAAAATGCTTGTAGAAATAGAAAAGAGGAAGAGGAAAGGGAATGAGCCCCATTAGGGCGACTTCCTGGCGTGGATGCAGCTCCAATGATGTGCAAAGAGGTCCAGGAGATTGCTGAAGTCGCTCCCTTCACGTTCCTTGCTCCATTGATGGTGCAATGAGTGAGTCGTGAGGAGTGGAATGTGAAGGGAATGAGGGCTGCGTGGCTAAGTCTTGTCAGAGAGAATTTTGGCAGCCCTTCGGGGTGATCATGAGGCTCCCCTCGTCTATGAGGAGGGGCCTTCCTTATATAGAGCTTGGAGTGAGAAAATTATGTATTATCTCCTCAAAAAGGTTCAGAAATTAAAAAGCGGGGATAAAGCTCTATCAAAATCGGGTGTAGAGTCCTTAGGGGAGCTTAGGAGAGTCCCTAGGGCCAAGGATCCGCTCAAGGGGTCGGGATAACCCTCATAGACTAAGTCAAAGTTCATGGGAGGATAAATAGGGTGTGGTTACGGAGTCCAGAGATCTTGGTCCTTGTCGCGTCAGATCGTAGGGTCGCAACTAGAGACGCGACGGTGCGGGGGGACGCGACAGCATTGCCCACGTGCATGGATAATGCATGGTCTGTCGCGGCGGCCCAACCCGTCGTGACTATAGTCGCGGCGCCACGATGCGTCGCGACAAGGAATCCGAATTATCTTCAATCATTCTCTCTAACCACATGATAAAATAGGAGTCATATTCCTCTAAGGACTCTTTCAAATGATAGATTTCGGGATTTCAAGGCATTTTAATGGATTAATGGGCTCAAATCAAGGCAAATGACGGGCTCAAGGTGAGTGACCAATTAGGGGCCCACTAAGGCGGCAAGAAATGTGGTTCAACCCATTAGTCATAATCGGGTGTCTACAGATTGCCCCTCCTTGGCTTCTACTTTGCAGGGGAGCGAAGCGGAAGTGGTGTGGAGATGTCATGAAGTGACGGTGGAACGGAGATGACGCGGAGTGGACTGAAAAGTGGAGGCCAAGGTTAAGAGACCCCCGATGTTAACTAACAGGCAATTGGAATCCTTGTGAAAGCCCCGAGTCGGTTGTTCGAGTAGAATGCAAAGAAGAGCACAAGTCTGGACGAGAAGAAGAAAGAAGAGGACGATCAACCCCTCGATTGAGAGGTACCCTAGCCGATTGGCCTGCAGGTTTCGTTTTGGAGGGACATGTGCGTGCCAGGCAGGTAACTCGTGACTCTGTCCTGGGAGCGGTTCGCAACCAAAACGGATCAAAGGAAAAGAATGAGTAATTGGATAAGGAATCTAGGCAGGGAAATTCTTGTCAAACTGACGGGAACAACTTGCTCGGAGGCAAACCTTCCGATTCGGAGTGAAATTGGATTTCTTGCATTGAAACATGAAGGATGATTGGGCACTCAACAAGAGCTCATCAATGGTCCAGAATGAGTCAGGAAAACTCAAAGTCCTATATGATGCATGCTGGGCTAAAGTAAAAGAAATCATCAAAACGAATGCAAAGAAAAAGGAAAAAATAGAAAATATATCAAGGATAATATTACTAAGCCAAATAAGAACGGGTCAAGAGACTTCCCACAACCGCAGTGCAGGCCTGAATCTATCGTCCCCAAACTTAAGCAACTCAGCGGCCTATCCAACGGTTAACAACGTGCACCTAGATTATCATAGTTTTTGGTAAAGGGGAACTCAAATCCCAGAGCACATTGAGAACCAGCTGGTCCTTGAAAAGATATAATAAGTAGAATATCATATAGTAATGTAGGAGTAGGGGTAGAGATACAATGCCTGGCTTACCTGTGACGCATCTCCCGACTTTTTTTTTTTGAATCATCCATGAGAAAATAAGCATAATGATCACAAGATGGCAGATGAATTTAATGAACATAGTCAAAGAAACACATATACAAAGCACAAGCAGAGAAATAAACATTGGGAATAAACGCGACGCACCCATCGACCGCGACCTTATCGCGTCGCAGCGCCCTGTCGCGACATAGTCGCGTCTGATCGCGGCGTCGCGACTCGGACAGAGTCCTAAAAACGCAGAAAAACGAGACTTAGATTTATCCTTAGACATCTAGACTAGCACTAGGACTCCTAAACCTTTCCTAGACTTATCCTAACTCCTAGTTGCGGGATTAGAGTGGGTTTCTAACTCTCTAAGGCTTATAAATAAAGGGTTTGGACTGTTAATCCCGCAGCTAAACTCATATGCTACAAATTCTTCAAGCTCTTCATCTTCTTCATCTCTGCAGTCATGAAGAGGAAGCTTTCGGCGTTTGCAGAGGCCATCCCTCCTTATTCCGGCCCAAAGGCTGCTAAGGAGTCTCACGCCGACCTCCAGCACCTTTCAGACATCCCGAAGCACATCTACTCTCGCCCGATCTTCAAGTAAGTGGCTCCATTTCTGCACTTTTTGCTCTGTTTTGCTCTGTTGTTTTTTTTTTCTTCTCCTTCTCGTCTTAGATCTCCTCCTTCTTCTTTCTTTCAGATCCTCCCTGGCCATAGGCGGTTCTCCAGATTACCATGGCTGCTCCCGATGCTTGACATGCTGCCGCCTGCCTCAATCTCCCTCCTAAAAGAGTGGGGGTTGTCCACAGTGCTTGTACTTGCCAAGAAACATGACAAGATCGTCCATGTATGGGATAGCATCACCGCACTCACCGAGCTATGGCATACTCAGACACACTCCTTCGTCTTCCCTGGTTTCGAAGCCACCATGCTCTTGGAAGAGTTAGAAATCATGCTCGGTCTGCCACGTTACCATCGGGGTAAGGAGAAGGTGATATCATATACTGTGGAGCAGATCAACTCCTGGAGTATTCTGGCCCAGCTTACCTCTATGAAGAACGACCTACGCTCCATGACCAGCAGCATGCACGTCCATCTACTTCCCATCGCACAGTGGGTCGTCTCACAATGTAAGCGGAAGACCGGGAGATATGGCGCCATTGCCAAGGCGGCTGCCATCTGCATCTGCGGGATCATACTTTTCCCAGCTAAAGACGGGACCATCTCCTTCGCCAATTTGAGCATCATCGACTCGATCTCAGAAGGTTTGACTATTGGTCAAGCAGTTTTGAGCTATCTATATGCCGGTCTGCCTTCTGCAGCACTTGGAGGACCCTTCTACGGATCGGTGATTGCCCTCGAGCTATGGATGGGGATGCACATCCAATTTCGGGCGGTGGAGGACTTGACCGTGGAGTGCAAGACGATGCGGAACCACCCATTGGCGCATGTGGGTGGGCCACTCCACATGAGCACCCGAGCTTGGTGCAAGACGGCCTAAGTGAAGGGCATTCAAGCATGGCGCGAGTATCTCCGAGGTATGACTACGGCGGACTTCGACATGCGCCCCCGGTTCATGCATGGCAAGATAATGCATCTCCCTCAACGTACCGGGCTTGCCTTGAGGTTGTTGGGCAATGAGGCACTTGTTTCTTATAACCCGGATCGTTGCTACCTCCAGTGTGGTGCGGCCCGGACAGTGGTTCCAATCCTCTCACACTTCCCGCCTATCCAAGAGAGGAAGAGGGGCAACGCACAGGACGAGCGTGACATGCGCAGCGCCATCGTCCATTGGGAGGGATGTGCTATGAGCGTAATCCTAGCAGAGGTGGAGGAAGATGATGAAACAGTTAAAGAGTACTTGAAGCTTTGAAGACGCTCCAACCTGCGGGAGGAGATGCTTGATTTATTTGATTTGATTTGTAGGCCAGATGGTAATTAGGAAAGCATTTAAAAGCATTGCTAGGTTGTTTTAGAATGGATTAGGGAGTGTAAATACTTTGAATATGAATGAATAAGAATGAATTTTCTGTGCAATGCCAGCGCTCTGTTGATGACGCGACGGTCAGGAGTGTCACCTTCATGTCGCGGCCCGGAGGTGCGTCGCGACTAGGTCACGACGTCCCTTCTTGACGCGACATGAACGCGACGGCGCGCGGCGTCGCATCACGAACCGATCAATTCAAAACCAACAGCCCCCCCTTTTCCTCCCTCCTTTCCAGTTTTCAAAAGAACCAAATCCCCAAATCTTCGAATCCTTCCCCTAATTTCCCTACATTCCAACCTCCTTGCTAGCCCGAAATGCAACCCAAACAACCTACATCGTGATGGACGGCGAAAAAGAGACCGGCGAGGGCTCATCGCGGGGGAAGCGTCACGTGGAGCGCCGGTACTCACGACGACGGGTGGAAAGGCCTCCGGTCGAGGAGGAGCTGCCCGAGGTCGCCATGGGAGAGGAGGAGGAGGAAACGGCCCCAGCCATGAGCGTGGAGGAGGAGAGGAAGAAACGAGCCAAAGCGATGAAGTCGGTAAGTAACATCAACCCTAAACCTTGTATGAGGATGTGAACGTGATAAACGGACCCCCCAGAGGGCCGAATGTAGGGTGAAAAGCCCGGAGAAAAAGGGTCAAACAATAAAGGCTCCGGCCGGGTTTGATCCTGATAACGCGTCAGGACGACCCGCCGCGACATGCTATCGCGGTGGGGCGGGGCGTCGCGACAGTGTCGCGGCGTCCAGGACTGACGCGACCTTATCGCGACCTAGAAAGGTGACGCGATAGGGTCACGGAGCCCCGCGCCGTCGCGATACGATCGCGGCGGCTAGCGCTGTCGCGACGAGAACCGAGACACAGGAACTGAGAAACTTAAACTAAACTTGACTGTGTCTTGCAGGGTGAGATGAGGGCTCGAGTGTCGTGGACACTAGTGTTTGCTGCCTTCCTGGCCCTTCCCCCTTTCCAAAGAGATCGGGTAGAGGAGATGGGATTCGAGGAGATTTTTAGGATAGAGAGGATGAGGGTGGATTTGGCCCTCACTCAGGCTTTGCGGAGCAGATGGGATACGGAGGCGAATGCCTTCGTATTCCCTTGGGGGCATATGATCCCCAGCCTAGAGGATGTGAGCCGGATCACCGGGCTCAGGGTGTATGGGAGAGCGGTGAGCGGCTATACCTACCCTTGCTACCATGACTTAGCCGAGCGACTCTTAGACCTCCCCATGGAGCGTAGGTCTTCCCTAGTGCCCAGAGTAGCCTTGCAGGAGAGTCTAGGTCTATTTGAGGCGGGGAAGAACGCAGGGGAGAGTGAGGATGAGTACTTGGAGAGGCTGGCTAGAGTCAGTAGGAGGGAGTTAGCGAGTGAGCCTAGGCCGCAGGCGGACTTGGACTTGCGCCGCTTCCTCGTCCTCTTTCTTGGTAGACTTTGTTTGCCACGAGGGGCGACGCAGTCCACTGTCGCTTCCTGCCCTTGCTGGCGGATTTAGGTGGGTAGGGGGGTATGCTTGGGGCAGCCTTCCTAGCGCACCAGTTTGACTGCCTGAGCGCCTCGGACCTGCAGACATCCACGAGCGGTTTCTACCCCTTTCTCTAGGTACGCCCTCTCCTCTACTCCTTTTAACATTACACTGCATTTTCTTTAAATTGTTCTCTGACTTGTCTTCCATCTTGCAGATTTGGGCCTATCTACACCCTTCCTGCCCTAGGGAGAGGGGAGCTTACGCGGCCGGGCTTAGTGCCCTTTGCACGCCGCTGGGGGCCCGCCGAGACACTCGCCACCTTGCCGACCAGCTGGAGCGCCTCTAGGAGCGATTGACAGCTACCCCTACCTGGATGTAAGTACTAAAAGCTTCCCTTCTGATACCTGTTTGATTTGATTGCTGACTGGCTAACTCTGTTTTGCAGGTGGTTTTGACCATACCTGGGGGGAGGGTGATGAGGACAGCCTTGGTTGGTGCAGCCCCGCCCCTACTTCGGTAGGTCGGTGTGGTTGCATGCACTCAACCTCGTGCTACCTCTGAACCTATTCCTGACCCAGCGCTCCCTGGGCTTCAGGCAGAGTGTTGTGGAGTTCCCTGTCCGGGACCGGTTTCGCCGACCGGGTCGGAGTTTCCGGGGACTCCATGACACTACTGACTGGCATGAGCGGGTGCGGGAGCAGGTAGAAAACTGGGAGCGGAAGGGCAAGTCAGTGAAGTCTACGGCGACTACAGACGATGCATACCTCCGGGCATATGCCTTGAAGTACGGGGGTAAGGTGTACAAGAGTGCTCGCCATCAGGTAAAGTGTCCTAAACTAGCACTTGTGAATTTTGAAATGGTGAACTGTGCTGATCAAATGACTGCAGGTGGACGTGGCTGGTGAGGTGGCGTCGCTTCGAGCTCTCCTTCTCTCGGCGACACATGATCGGGAGGCGGCTCTGAGGGAGACTGAGGAGTTGGTGAGTACTTACTCAGACTTCAGTACTAAATCCACATTTTTA
Source organism: Colocasia esculenta (assembly GCA_014218235.1). Classification (NCBI taxonomy): domain Eukaryota; kingdom Viridiplantae; phylum Streptophyta; class Magnoliopsida; order Alismatales; family Araceae; genus Colocasia; species Colocasia esculenta. The sequence continues at coordinate 795,043 of JACBKR010001264.1, forward strand.
ATTTGAAAACTAATGTGTGCCTCTGTGTGCAGCGGAGAGAGTTGGAGAGTGTGAGGAGAGGAGCAGGCGGTGCTTCCTCCTCGAGAGGCGGAGATGGTGACCGGGCATCGTTGCAGGCTCAGTTGACTGTAGCGATCTCGAGGGCAGAGGAGGCTGAGAGGCATCTGGAGGACCGGGTAAGTATGATCTGAAAACTTGATTAGGTTGACATTGATTTGATTGATGCTGATTGATTGCTTGTTGTGCAGGAGAGAGATCTGCGGCTCACCACTGAGCACGCCATGGATCTGCAGGCTCAGCGTGACCAGCACCAGAGGGAGCTCCAGACTACCCGGGGCGACAGAGATCAGCTGCGCATCCGAGCGGAGGCAGCTGAGACCCGGGTGACGGAGGTGACCGAGGAGCGCGACCAGCTGCGCACCCAGATGGAGGCGGCCGAGGCTCGAGTGGCAGCGATGACCACAGAGCTGGCGGCACTGCGAGTGGGGAGGTCACCAGCTGATCGAGAGGAGCTGGAGCGACTGCGAGCAGAGCTACGGCTGCAGGAGAGCTTAGCGCAGAGGCTTCAGCAGATCGTGACGGACATAGGCCGTTCACGGAGCAGGAGCAGGAGTGCAGCGAGCGCTAGCAGGGCGACAGGAGGCACAGTTGGACAGTACTTAGCGAGTTCCTCCAGTCGCCGGAGGAACAAGGCGGAGGAGAGACGTCGCCAGGACGAGGGGGGTGCCCAGGGCGAGGGAGGTGGTGGTGCGATGGTGCCGCCACCTGACAGACAGGAGGGATCCGGGGAGTGTGGCGGTGGAGAGTGAGGAGACTTGTGAGCCACCTCCCCTCATCTATGTACATTTTATTCATATCTTAGTGCAATTTTATTTTGTGCCAATATTTATGATAAATGAATGGTTTGCGATTGACACGAGCGAATGCCGAATTTCAAACAAGTGAGAGGGATCGAGAGTTCTGAATGTGACGTCGCATTTGTCTTTTGAGTCACCTGTTCCTGCACACACTTAGAAGAACAAGTTAGATCTGTTCTTAGGCTCAGCCCCTTGCACAAGAATGATAAAAGCTAACTCCGTAATTTGTCAAGGGGCCGAGCCTTATTAAATAGGCGAAAAGACGATGAAAATAATGCATGCTAAAGAAAAAGCAATATGTACACACCTTTTATTTTTCTAAAAACTATATATATATTTTTTGTGATTTTGAGAATCTTTTGATTTTTTTTTTTTTGAGGATCTTTTGATTTTTTTTTTTTTGGATTCGGGGATCTTTTGATTTTTTTTTTTTGGGGGATCTTTTGATTTTTTTTTTTTTGGATCTTTTGAATTTTTTTGGATTTGGGGATCTTTTGATTATTTTTTTTTTTTTTGATTTGAGGATCTTTTGATTTTTTTGGTTTTGAGGATCTTTTAATTTTTTTGGATTTTCGAAAAAATTTTGACAACAACGCTTCTTAATGTTGAGCGATTAACCGTGAGCCTTACTTTTATCTCACTTTGGCGAGTAAGATTTATGTGCAACGCATATTCATATTAGGTCTGCTAAGCTTTCTTGCCCCTGTGACAACAATGTTCCAACACAGACCAAACGCATGGATTCTCTGGTTGTTTTAGGGAGGATAGGAAGAATATAAACGAGATAAGACTTAGTCTTGGAGTTGGGGTTGCCGACTTGTAAGACTTGCAACAAATAAGCTACATGTGCTATTCATCTGTTGTCCAGGGACTTTAGGGCCACAATATTTTCTCTTTTGTCTGGGGCATGCGTGCGACCGGGCTCAAGGGCGTCCCGCGGGGAACTGTACTGCCACTCTTTAACATGCCCCTTCACTTTGTCATTTCGTCACTTTATTTTTGTGCTATATGATTTTCTTAGAACTGTCCGTCCCTCCTTGAGACTTCAAACACATGGTTTATACCGCTGCAGGTTTACAGGTTAGCCTTCCCCTTGCCCCTAGACCTTGTCCGAGATAGGGAGAGAATTGACCTCTTATTTCCCTGAGCAAGGGCTAAGTGAGAACACTGTATATGAAGGGACAATGACCTTAGGCTGCCATGTTGAGTACGTGATTGCACATAAATATTATTTCGTCAATATGAGAGGGAGCGAGACATTTGGCAAATGGCTACTTATTAATTGGTGTTGTTATCCAAAGACTTTTGATCAGGGGTAGAATCTTTTAAGATATAATCCATTCCATGGATGAGAGAGTTCATCACCATCGGCATTAATTAACCTATATGCGTTTCCCGGGTACACTTCTTTAATGACGTACGGCCCTTCCCAGTTTGTAGACAATTTTGACCTGGGACCTCCAGGTTTTATGAAAATTCGCTTCAAAACCATGTCTCCTTCTTGAAATTTACGCTCAATCACTTTCTTTTGAAAAGACCTTGAGAGTCTGTTTTGATATGAAAGCACGTGATCGGCCGCAGCTAGACGTCGTTCGTCCAAGAGTTCTAGTTGTGTAAGCAACGCCTCCCGATGTTCATCGAGATTAAGTTCTTTGTCCAATTGAATTCTTAGCGAAGGGATGAGGATTTCGTGTGGACATACCGCTTCCATTCCGTATGTAAGTGAAAAAGGAGTTTGCCCTGTGGGCGTTCGTACGGAGGTGCGATAGGTCCACAGAGCCTCAATTAGCTTTTCCGGCCAGTCAGTGAATTTATTAGACTCACAAGTTTTCTTTAAAATTTTCAAGAGCGTTTTATTTGTGGCTTCGGCCTGGCCGTTGCCCTGCGGATAATAAGGAGACGAATGATGCAAAGAAATATTGAACTTCTTACAGAGGTCTTGAAGGTCTTGTGATATGAACTGAGGTCCATTGTCGGTGACGAGGCTGCCAGGTACTCCAAACCGTGCAATGATGTTCTTCATGATGAATCTGCACACGGTCGAACCTTTGATTTCTGCAAATGCTTCTGCTTCAGCCCATTTGGTGAAATACTCAGTAGCAGTGAGGATGAAGGATTTTTGTTTTATCTGAGCATTAGGGTCACCAAGGGGCCCGATGATATCAAAGGCCCACATGGAGAAAGGCCAAGGAGAAGATAGAGGGTGCAAAGAGGAAGAGGGAGCATGGATTTTATCGGCATGGATTTGGCATCTGACACACCTACGAACGTAGGTGGCACAGTCCTCTTCTAAGGTTGGCCAGTAGTAGCCCTGCCTAAGGATCTTTTTGGCTAACATCTGACCGTTCACATGTCCTCCGCATTCACCGGAGCGAGATCCTTCCACTATCTTCCAAGCCTCTTCATCGGTCACGCATCTGAGGAGCATTCCATTTAGAGCGCATCTGTAGAGAACTTCACCCACGAGGGTATACTTTAATGCCGCTCTACGGATAGCACGCCTATCTTTAGCTTCAGCTTCTTCTGGGAAGGTACCGTCTCTGCAAAACTGCTCAATCTCATGGTACCACGACCTCTCTTCTTCCATCAATTCCCCTAATTCAACAGGCAACAACTCCTTCGCTTCTTTCTTCTCTGCCTTCAACACTAGGGAGCTCCTAAGGTTTGAGAACCAAGGATCCTGAGTTGAGGGAGCTTCTAATCTCTGAACAGTGATAGTCTCAGCACTACGGCTGAGAGGGAAGGAGAGAGACGAAGCTAACGATGCCAGTGCATCGGCCAGAATGTTCTGGGAGCGAGGAGTATGAATGTAGATGAGTTGACAGAATTGCTTGGCTAGGAGCGTGACCAGATCTTGATATGGCTTGAGCTTGGGGTCACGAGTGCGATAGGTAGAGAGGACTTGCCGAAGAACGAGCTGAGAGTCTCCTATGATCTTAAGGTGACGGGCACCTAAAAGGTAGGCAAGCTTAAGACCGGCTAGGAGAGCCTCATACTCGGAGATGTTGTTGGTGGCGTAGAACTGGAGTTGATAAGCCAAAGGAATGGTGATCCCTTCTGGGGTGAGCAAGACAGCACCTATGCCCCGTCCCCTAGAATTGAGAGCTCCATCGAAATGGAGTGACCAGAAGGGATCATGAGAGACAAGCGATAGGTTTTCATCGAGAAATTCCTCCTGAACCGTATCACTATGAGGAAGAGCGAGGTGAGCAAGGTGCTCAGCAATGGCATACCCTTTTATGGCTTTCTGAACAATAAAGGAGATATCAAACTGAGAGAGGAAACTTTGCCAACGTGCCAATCTGTCGGCGAGGACTGGCTTTTCCAGGAGATACCTAATAGGGTCCATTCTAGAAATCAAACTCACTTTATGAGCTAGGAAGTAGTGCTTCAATTTCTGCACTACCCAAACTAGCGCTGCACAAGTTTTCTCCATTGTGGTGAGTTTGAGCTCGGAAGGATTGAATAGCCTAGATAGGTAGTAGACTGTCCTTTCTTTGCCGGATTCATCATGCTGAGCAAGGACAGCTCCTAGGGAGTCCTCAACAGTCGACAGATATAGGATTAGGGGTTTCTCAGGGATAGGCGCCTGAAGCACGGGCGGATTCATAAGGTAACTTTTGAGCTCATCGAAGGCCTCTTGGCATTTAGCATTCCATTCAAAATTAACTCCTCCTCTCAACAGTTCGTAGAAGGGACGACACCTTTGAGAGTGCTGAGATATGAATCTAATTATGAACTGCAGCCGACCAATTAAACCTCGAAGCTCAGATATGTTCTTAGGAGGAGGCATTTCATTGATTGCCTTGGCCTTGTGCGGGTCTATCTGAATCCCCCGTTTACTAACTATGAAGCCTAGCAACTTCCCCGAGGAGACCCCAAACACGCACTTCTTTGGATTCATCTTCAATTGATACTCTTGTGCGCGACGGAAGACTTTGGCCAGCACGGAGGAATGCTCTCTTCGAGTTCTCGACTTCACCACGATATCATCCACGTAAACCTCAACATCAATATGTATCATGTCGTGGAAGATAGCTAACATTGCTCTTTGATAAGTGGCGCCGACATTCTTTAATCCAAATGGCATGACCACGTAGCAGTATGTTCCCCATGGGGTGGTGAAGGAGGTCTTTTCTTGATCCTCCGGGGCTAGACGAATCTGATTATAGCCGGAGTACCCATCCATGAATGATAGAGTTTCGAACCCTGCTATATTATCGATCAGAACATCCAAGTGAGGTAAAGGGAAATCATCTTAGGACATGCCTTATTCAAATCCCGGAAATCTATGCAGATGCGCACTCTTCCATCTTTCTTCATCACCGGGACGATGTTTGCCACCCACAAAGGATAGAGGACTACACGGATAAACTTGGCTTTGTGTAGCTTATCAATCTCCTCTTTCATCTTTAAAGCGATGTGGGGGAGGAACCTTCTTAGTTTCTATTTGACGGCAACTGCCCCTGGCTTCAAAATTAATCTATGCTCCACCAAATCGGGGTCAATGCCGGGCATGTCATCATAGGACCAGGCGAAAAAATCCTTGAACTCCCTCAACATCTCTATGAGCACTTCTTCTTCTTCGGGAGGGAGACCAGATGCTATGGTCAAGAGCCTGGGGTCCTCTTGCGTTCCCACATTTACCTCTTTAGTAGGTTCATCGACTGCTGAGGTAGGTTCATCGAATCTCCTCATACCACTAGCATACGCCTCAGCAGCATCCTCTATCTCAACACCATTTTCATCTAATGGGTCTTCTTCGGCTACGATTTCATATATCCCAAAGCCGTCGTCTAGCCCTTCCTCTATCGGCATCTCCTCCAAGTTCAGAACTACCGCTTCTTTGACGAACTCTTCGACAGCTAGAAGAGCGCCGCACCTACGGACTAAGTCTAAGAGGTATCTACGGGGCACACCACTACCCTTCTTCTTCCTAGACGGGGACGGGGACTCACTAGAAACTATCCCTGAACTTGAGCTAGATTTGATATTTACAGGAGGCTCTGGAGAAGCATCTAGAGATTTATCGGAAGAAAAAACGACAGGTGCGGCAGGGCCGCGAAGATCCTCTGATGGAGCTAGAGGAGGGAGCAGGCCACCCGAGCTCAGGGTGCCGGCAACAGCATCAGGGTGTAGGGGAGCAGAAGGCCCCTCACCCGAATTGCCTGGAATGGCCATGGCTGACCACCGGGCGAAAACACAGATGGAGTGAAAGAAAGACGATGATGGCCTGCCGGGGAGCAGGTGCGACAGGGATCGCCGTCGAGAGCTGGAGCAGGCGAGGGGTGACGGGGATCGCCGTCGGAGACAGGAGCAGGAGAGAGGTGACGGGGATCGCCGTCAAGGGTAGGAGCAGGAGAGGGGTGACGGGGATCGCCGTCGGAAGCAGGAGTAGGAGGGAGTGACGGGGATCGCCGTCGGAGACAGGAGCAGGAGAGAGGTGACGGGGATCGCCGTCGGAAGCAGGAGTAGGAGGGAGTGACGGGGATCGCCGTCGGAAGCGGGAGCAGGAGGGAGTGACGGGGATCGCCGTCGGGAGCAGGAGTAGGAGGGAGTGGCGGGGATCGCCGTTGGAAGCGGGAGTAGGAGAGAGGTGACGGGGATCACCGTCGGAAGCGGGAGTAGGAGGGAGTGACGGGGATCGCCGTCGGAAGCAGGGGGGACACACACACATTTTTTTGTCATTTTTTTTTTTGATGAAAAAGGAACTACATTAAATTAAATGGCTTCGAAAAAAAGACAAGACCGAACCGTTGAAGGAAATGACGAGGCGGGGTGAGGGGCGAATGAATGCCTCAATGGCGGCGGGCGAGATTTGGACAATGAAGGGGAGAGGCAAAGGAATGAAACTAATATTAACATCGAGTATGGATGAGACAAAGTGAGTGGGAGGCCGGGAGGACCCTGGCCAGAACTCCTGTACAAGTAGAGGTAAATGATTTGACTGGTTCTCCTCACCAATTCCAGGCAACTGTCGCCTGGCGGTGGTTGTTGATGCTGATAATGCTGCTACTTGTGACACCTCTTCTCCACTGAACAGTTGATTGACTGCAGAAATAGGGTCTTCTGATTCCAACTTTTCTTCCTCAGCTTCTGACTCTTCAAACAACAGACTAACTGATGAGACAACATCATCTCGATCTGGATCCTCAGTATCTTTCTCAGCTCTCTTCTTCTTGTTGGGCCGCTGCTCTTCTAAAACTTGATAAGCTGATCTTGGTGTTTCTATGGTGGTGTTATATCCGGGCTGAATAGGCCCTCTGAAAAAATGCTCGTATAAGGACCAAGTGAGCGGTCCATGGTCTGATTGTGGAGGAGATGAGAAAGCGGCCCATTCTGAATATCCAAGGCCACGCTTTGTGAACTTCTTAGCGGTGGCGACAGTCTTGGTTTGCCCCTGAAGGTGAGCACCCAGGCCTTTTCTTGACTGATAACCCAGCATGAACATGATGTCCCACCCCTTTGTATTCTTGCTCACATCCTTTCTGACTGCCATTACAGGAGGAAACCCAATTGGGCGGTTAGAAGAGAAAGTATAGGCCCAAGTGTAGTTAACATCAAGCACTGAGATTATGGGCTTATTGGACGGCCATACTGACGGCAGCACTCTCTCAACGGCTTCGACTGTATGCGTTGTCGTCATACTCTTTACCTTGACTATGATGTGCTGTAGAGGGTACTGCCCCTAATGATTCGATATATGGGCGCCCTAAAATGGCTTTGTAGGTGTGATCGATGTTCAACACATAGAACTCCACAGACATGACGAGGGGGCCTAATTCTGCTTGCAGAGTGATGACCCCGTGACAGGCACGTCGCAAATTGTCATATGCAGCAATAGTGGTAGGCGTGGGCTGCAATTGACGTTCCGATATGTTGCAAGCTCTAAGAGTGCTTAGTGGACATACATTAATGGAGGCTCCTGTGTCCACCAGAGCCGCATCGACTGCCACTTTATTTATGGTAAGTGTCACACAGAGGGGCATTTTCCTGGCTTCGGGGGCGGCCAACTCACCATCGGAAAAGGTAATGGTGGGTCCTCTGTTCACTATTGAGAGCACCGAGGGTAGGTTGTCCGGATTCATGTCCTCGCTGACCATGACTTTTTGCAAAAAAGTTCTAAGAGCATCTTGGTGAGTCTGTGATCTCTTAATGAGCTCCAATATGGAGATCTTGGCGGGGGTCTGATCAAGGTGCTTTAGGATGTCATATTGAGTTCCCGGCGCCGGATCAATCTCTTATGTATCTTGTTGCTGTTGATTGTTAGTTTGCTGACCTAGCATAGGCATGGATGCGTTGGGATACATCCGATGAAACATTCGCTCGCTCCGAAGGGCAAGGTTATGGTGGAGTGGAGGGGTTGTGGTGTCAAGGATAGAGGGGTTGGCTAGTAGAGGTGCTGGCATAGGGGAGAAAGAGGTGTTGCTTGGTGGAGGAATGATGGGTGAGGTGACGGGGGAATATGATGGTGAGGTGATGGTGGCAATGTGGGGTGTAAGGGAAGGAGGCGTGGTGGATATAGGTGTAGGAGCAGTGGGCGTGACGTGAGAAATAGCCAGGAGTTGGCCTACCTCATGATCGTCATCGAAAACCCACAGGGCTTCTGGTGGTGGATGGTGGACAACGGGGTTAACATGCGCAGGCGGAGGAGGTGGCGGAGCTGGTTGAGGGTTCGGAGCAGGTTGATGTTGTGGCATGGGGTTACGGATTATGCCTAGATCGTTCGCCGGCTGCTGCGGCTGCTGCTTTTATTGCTGTTGCTGGTGTTGCTGGTGTTGCTGGTATTGCTGTTGGAAAGGCTGGTATTGATGTTGCTGTTGTTGTTGCTGTTGTTGCTGCGGCTGCTGTCGCCTCTGTTGTTGCTGCTGTTGCCTCTGGCCTTGCTGGTCCCTCAGAGTTTGGATCAACCTCTTCATTTCTGCCCAATCAATCTGATTCTGCTCATAGAGATCGTATATCATGTCCCGGAATTGGAAACAATCGGACACATTGTGGCCCGGATGACGATGATAGACGCAGTACTTTGTTTGATCGGCCGCCATATTCCAATTCGCCTTCTCAGGAGGGAGTCTTAAGGCATTTAGAGACATGAGGGCTGCAAAGACATCAGCTAGAGATTCGGGTAAAGGAGGATATTGGGCTCTCTTGGGCCCATTGGGTTTTCTGGGGGCATAACCATTTTGAGGTGGAGGGACCTGGGAGTATTGGCGCTGATCTTGAGGAGGATTTTGTCCTTGGGGAGGTGGCTGCCTATTGTTGTTGTTGTTCCAAGACTGTTGGGCTTGCTGGGTATAGGAGGACCTACCTACTGGGCCTTGAGGATTGCTAACGGCACCTACTTGTTCATTGGTCTGGATCCCCTCGGTGACTGGGCCTTGCGGCTTCTTGGCATAACGGGCTTTGGGGGTCTCAAACATGGAATGTATAGGCGAGTCCTTGAGTTGGGTTTGGATGAAACGGGCTCGACTATATAATTGGTGCATGGTAGAGATGTCGTTCATGGCCAAAATGGCTCGGTAGGTGGGTGTGGCATTGGAGATCAACAGCTTTACTTTCTCCTCCTCAGGAATTGGGCAACGGACCTTGGCGGCCAATGAGCGCCACCGGTCAGCATAGGTGGAGAAATCCTCTTCTGGTTTCATCTTCTCAGCTACCAAATCCACAAAAGAATATTCGGGTCCCACCCGATCCTGAAACTGCTACAGAAACCTTTCTTGGACGATTTGGAAGTCCTCGGCTTCCTCGGGAGGTAAAGAATAGAACCACTCCAAGGCTGGACCATCTAATGATTTTCTGAACAGATATGCCATGAGATGGCGGTCATACTTGTGCGGCGCCGATTCATAGACGAAGTCCTTCAGATGAACATAGGGGTCCCCTACCCCAGAGTATCGACGATATACAGGGAGTTCGGACTGGGGAGGCACCCAGAGGTATTGGAAGGATGGGAGGGCAATGTCAGCTACCTTCCGAGGATCAATTTTACTCCGGAGGTCATGAAGCTCCTTCTTCATACTTGTCCATTCCGCCAAGAAATCGGAAGGAGATTGGATCTGATGCGTAGGGACAAGGGAGCGTGGCTGAGATCTCTCACGAGGAAGCGGAGCTGGTTCGGCCGTATAATATGTAGTGGGAGGAGACCGAGGCCGAACATCTCGTGGGGGGAGATAGCTTGGTTCTGAAAAATGAATGACCCGAGGATGGAGAGGCGTAGGGTCTGCCCCAGACGAAGGAAGGTGAGGGGCTGAAGCGACGCGGACGGAGGACTCCGCCGGTCGGGCTGGATTTTGACCCCGGGGAGATAAAGGTTGCTTCCCCTTGGCAGCAGCTATGAACTCTTGGACTTGGTCCGGAGTGAGGTGAGGTAGGAGCTGGCTGAACTGAGAATGAGGGTCATCATCCCCGGGAGGAGAAGGAGGACGAGATTGGATCCCAGTAATGGAGGGAGGCTGGATGTGCCCCGGGAGAGTGGCCATGGGAGGTTGGGCCACTTCCTCGAGCAACCCAAGGGGGAGGGCATCGTCGGCAAGGACTCGAAATTGGTCCATGTCGAAGAGGGGATTATGATAAAGCACGAGGATCGGAGGGGACTGACTCGATCTCCCTAAACAATGACGCATACATCCTCCAACCAATTTGGGGGGCACACCTAAACTCTATCACGACAAGAAAGACAGAGAGGAGAAGGGGGATCAAAGCACTCAAGTTATCATGCTTACAACGCAAGTTTCTTAAGATTCGAACTTGACCTTTTAAGTGAATTGATTAAAGAGATGTCACTCGGTCATGCGGTCCCTGATAGGAATGGACTCAAGTGCTCCGGTATGACTATGGGTGGTACACACTCACGCGGGGGTGGTTCAAACTAAGGGTACAATAGGTACAACCAGCCCGGCGAACCGCAATGTGCGTACGGCCACGGGGACTTACGGAGGTCCTCGGAAGGCGGGCCCGAGTCAGCCTACGAGTGCTCGTAGGTGAGAGGACTCACTCAACCAAGGGGGAACCTAATCAAATGGGATGAACAGCGTATGCAAGGGACTAAATGTATGCAAGAATGAAGATAAGGAGCAAACAGGGTGACAAAAGAAGTCCTCGAGCAGAGTCGCGACGGCCAGATACGCCGCGACCCTATCGCGACAGGGCGGGCTGCCGCGATAATGACAGAGGCCCGAAAACACACTGAGTCACCAACCCAATTCAAACAGACTATCCTACAAAACTAAGAAACACTAAGAGAGACTATAATGGTACAATATGAATTCAGGTAGCAGACAGAAACCGATTCATGGTTGAAAGCAAGAACATACAAGACAAACCTGCTAACGCGTCGCCTGTCCAAACCGCGACCAGGTCGCGTCCACTCGTCCGACCGCGATAGGAACTGGAATCTTACAGATGAAACTGAACGGGAAATCCGAACCCTAACAGGATGTTATCAGACAGAAACGCGAGCAAACATTATCTAAGAAATGTAACAACGACGCATGCTCTCATGGGCATTGAACAAAGAAGGCAAAGGGAGTAGCAGGCACTAATCTGCTGACGCGTCCCCCTCGTGCGACGCGACCTGGTCGTGACACCGCGATCGGTCGCGACAAGGACAGAGCGAAAAAGTGCAGGGAATAAAGAACAGAACCCTAACAAGGCACTATGATGACAAACAACAAGGAAACATGGCAAGCAGACAATCAAAAATCTACGAGGGTGGCAGTGAAGGTCCCACCGTGATCGCCAAAAGGTGTAATCACAGGGATTGGCTTCCCCTCGACACGGACATGGATATCAAATATAATGGCATGAAAATAGGAAAGTGATCGCCACCTAGATAAGTTGCCTAATGATGTGGAAAGATGATGGCTAACTTAAACTAGGAAAAAGGAAGAGAACAGGAAAATGACCTGGTGTCGCGGTCGTCATGGCCGCCGCGTCTCTATATCGCGTCAGTGAAAATTGACGCGTCTATGTCGCGTCACCCCAGGCCGTCGCGTTCTCTGAATGCGGGAGAATTGATGTTGTGACCTTCTTCTAGTCCTCCAGCCGGCCAGAGCACCAGAGCTCCTCGTAGACTTTGCTTGCTTGCCTGCCAATCAAAAGAAAACACAAAGAAAAGACCCTATTAGAACATGTAAAGTGTAGTATCCATTCTAAAAGACAAAATGGGATGGGAGATCATGGTGGGAACACACCTGGGGTGGTTTTAAACCCCTGTGGGTGTGGGAAAACGTGGGTGGGTGGTGGATGTGCTCTATTTAAAAAGAACGTAAAAATGCATGTAGAAATAGAAAAGAGGAAGAGGAAAGGGAATGAGCCCCATTAGGGCGACTTCTTGGCGTGGATGCAGCTCCAATGATGTGCAAAGAGGTCCAGGAGATTGTTGAAGTCGCTCCCTTCACGTTCCTTGCTCCATTGATGGTGCAATGAGTGAGTCGTGAGGAGTGGAATGTGAAGGGAATGAAGGGAATGAGTGGCTGCGTGGCTAAGTCTTGTTCAGAGAGAATTTTGGCAGCCCTTCGGGGTGATCATGAGGCTCCCCTCGTCCATGAGGAGGGGCCTTCCTTATATAGAGCTTGGAGTGAGAAAATTATGTATTATCTCCTCAAAAAGGTTCAGAAATTAAAAAGCGGGGATAAAGCTCTATCAAAATCGGGTGTAGAGTCCTTAGGGGAGCTTAGGAGAGTCCCTAGGGCCAAGGATCCGCTCAAGGGGTCGGGATAACCCTCATAGACTAAGTCAAAGTTCATGGGAGGATAAATAGGGTGTGGTTACGGAGTCCAGAGATCTCTGTCCTTGTCGCGTCAGATCGTAGGGTCGCGACTAGAGACGCGACGGTGCGGGGGGACGCGACAACATTGCCCACGTGCATGGATAATGCATGGTCTATCGCGGCGGCCCAACCCGTCGCGACTATAGTCGCGGCGCCACGATGCGTCGCGACAAGGAATCCGAATTATCTTCAATCATTCTCTCTAACCACATGATAAAATAGGAGTCATATTCCTCTAAGGACTCTTTCAAATGATAGATTTCGGGATTTCAAGGCATTTTAATGGATTAATGGGCTCAAATCAAGGCAAATGACGGGCTCAAGGTGAGTGACCAATTAGGGGCCCACTAAGGCGGCAAGAAATGTGGTTCAACCCATTTGTCATAATCGGGTGTCTACAATCGTCTTTCCCTCAACCGGACGTACAACTCTACACAAGAGTGAAGGTGTCCAGGAAGACGACGTAGACCTCAACGGTACACAAGTACCGAGACAAGCCCCGAGCACTCACGTGTCTGACTCACACAAAACCTGGGGCTCCCAACTGAAGAGGTAACCACGATAGGTGTCGTACTACTCACGACTCATACACAAACCACATGCTCACCGCTCAAACCACGTGAACACCTCGACAACCGCGTGAACAACACGCACCTCGAGCTCTATAGGTGTCAATGCACCGCTTACCATTGCCATACAAAACACATATCGATAATCCGATTACGACATAACCATGCACAAGCATACAGCTCTCGGGACCCTTAACGCGACATGGTCCTCTGTCGCCTTCTGAATGCGGCACCTCAATATGTCGCGTTCAGTAGCAGAACGCGATGGGTCGAACTGTCGTGATTAGAACGCGACACCCGGGTCCGTCGCCTTCACAGGCGAAACCCTAATCCGGGAACCCATCTGTCATGCCCCGCTAATTTAGCAGCGGAATAAATCAGGGAGGCATGAACAACGAGTATGGTAATAAAAATTGTGCATACATTCTTAAATATCAGAGCAATTAATGAACAATAATTGCAATAAAACTCATCATTTTATTGATAATTCATCTAATCTATTACAACCACTAATTCAGAGCCAAAACATAGGGCTCAATGACTTATTACATTGGATAAGAAATCTAAAGCAATATCTAACTAGACTCTAAGGTACTAAGGACATCCCATTGCTATGACTTCAGGACGCTCATCACTCCAGTCCAATCCCGTTATTGTATGTAAGGTCGTCACTTGACTTACCTGAAAACACAATAACAAATAACGAAGGGTGAGCGATAACGCTCAGTAGGACTTAATATCTCGTGTAAACAAGCATGCTTTAAGTGATTAATGTCTTGTAACGCAGGTTAACTAGAGAGAACGATCATGTATAGTTGAGAGAGTAATAGTACAAGATGATAATACATTTCTCAAGAGTATTGCAAAATTAGGATGACAACATGACGAGATAGCGTGTAACAAGATAGGGTAAAACAAGATAGCGTGTATCAAAATGACATGAAATAGGATAGCTTGTATCAAGGTGGCGTGTGACGAGATAGCTTGTATATCAAGATAGCGTGTAACGAGATTGCATGTAACGAGATTGCTTGTATCAACGGTGCACTAGTCGAGTACGATAATAGTCACTTTGGGACAGTAGCCGTTTAACGATAGTACATTTCGTCTGAACTCCTCAGACTAATGTTAATCAGTCAGTGCTAGCACACTAATAGCACAGAACTAGCACAATATGTCTGAACTCCTCAGACTAATAGTAAAACAATTCAATGTCTAGCCAATGTCGAGATAGTCAGAACCGGTGCAATGCATAACACCGTCAATAGCCCCTGCAGGTATTTTCGGGTGGCTCTCTGCCCCCAGGACTAGATTGGAGCCCCTCTCTCCGTGCCCTGCACACTGTGCATTCAAGTCAGTAGGGTCATCGGACCCATATTATGGCGCTAGACAGTCATGTATAGTACAAGCAATGGGAGCCACAACAGCTCAAGAGTTTCAAGAGAGTACTAGATGAATAGACGAGATAGTAGAGTGAATGTGAACAGATGAGAGTACAAGGATAGTAGACGAGATAGGGGTATAATCGTAAAACAACGATAAACCACGATAGTAACGGTTGCACAGTACCAGGTTGGGTACCGACAGTCAGGTAGAAGTCACATCCGCCCATTAGCCGTGCCGCGTACACGAGCCAGATGGTCCGGCGTGATCACAAGATAAGAGAGATCTCACTAAGGCTGTTTGGATCGTACTGATCCCTAAGAGTGTAACGGGATTTAAAGGTACAACCAGCTCGTCGGCTAAGGACGTGCGCCAAAGCCAAGAAGACTTACGGAGGCCTTGACAAGGAGTCCTGGTCCAGTCGAGAGTATTCCCGATGGAGAGGTGGTCCATGTCAAGAAAAAGTGTGTAACGAAACGTTGTCCGTCTTGCCTCGAGTGCTCGAAGGCAGAGGGACGCGATAACGATGTACAAATCACGCGAGTAAAACGAAGACATGTGTCATTTAAATAATAGGTAAATTAGGTAATTAATTTCACTTAATTACCAGATACATTATTGAGTAATTTAATAGGGTCAAATGGCAATAAACAATGTTTAGTGTGCAAGTGTAAAGAAATCATGGGAATAGAGTAAGTCGTGCTCACAGCTTTTAAATTAATAAGAGTCATTTAAATATTATCCAATAAAAATATTCAGATCATTTACCAAGCTTAACAGTACATGGTTTAACTTGTACAAGGATTAGATGGCATTTAAAGCAGGGATATAAGAGCAATTAAAGGTTCTGGCCGAAATTTCAAGAACGCAACGGACCTACCCGTCGCGATTCAAGTCGCGACAGGGCGGTCGGACGCGACACGGGGCCTGGCCGGTCTGGCCCGGTCCGGGGTGAATCGCGGCGGCCCGCGTCGCCGCGTTCTTGACGCGACGCCATCGGCCGGCGCGACCCCACTGTTATCGCGGCGGGTCGCGCCGTCGCGATAACATGTGGGTTTGCTCTTTTTTCCTTTTTTCCAGAGCGAGCCCTCTGTGATACATGGACGTTCTAAATTACATATAAAATAGTATGGTGATTCAAAAAGCACGAAACTAGTTTTAAACGAAAGTAGACATGTATATCTATCAACATGCACGATTAATTTGAAAATAGACAAGGTTTAAATATGCATTGATCAGGTTACATTTCGGTGACCTAAACAGGCGCAGTCAGGGTTCAATGAATTATGCAGGGATGAATACATCATGAAAAATTATGAAACCAGCGGAGTTTGAAAGCTAACATGTAGTAATATTTATGATAATTGTATCATGGAATGATGTCAAGTGTGCACGAGATTAAAAAGGAAACAAGGAGGGTCAAGTGCACAGGTCTGACAGATATTCAAAGATTTAATTCTCCCTCATGGGTGATCAAAATCAAGTAAGACCAGGAGCGTTTGAAAGCTAGTATTATGTAGTATAACGGAGAATTTTATCATAGCATGGGAACAAGTATGTGCATGGTATTAGAGAAAACATGAGATTAGGGTTCATGGTTACAGCAGAGATTCATGATTTAAATTCGCCCAAATGGATGAACGGAATACAACGAAACCATAGGGCTTTTGAAGAGGTACATGAAGGCTACCTAGGGTAATTATTTCACGATTTTTACTTGAGAGATTGCCTACCTTTTTTATGGAGTAAGAAAACCCTAGTTGAATGACAAAAATATGAAAACCCTTCTTGCTCCAAGCCTTCTCCTTCCTTGCTCCTTGGTCCAGATCTTCTCCTCTTCCTCTCCAAAAGTCTTAGCACGAATTTGTGAGGTGCTATGGTCAAATGGGGGGTGTTTTAATGGCTTGTAGAGTTCTAAATCACCTAAAACTCTTTCCTCCTCATTTAATTACGAATTTCCATAATTATCACATATTTTTCTTGCTATATCTATCTAATTGGGTAAGGGAGAGGTCTAATTTCGTGGGTAATGGTTTAGGATAGGATTGGACTCTTATTAAGATATATATGAGTCATATTAGTGCTTTAATGACCCCTTTTTAATTAAGAGATAATATAGTTACGAATTTCCTATTTAATTTGGGTCTCTTATATTTAACTCAATTGTCTCTCATCTAAATCCCAATTTTAGATTAGGATAGAGTCCTATTGAGTTATACTAGGTTTAGAACTCTTTCTAAGATGATTAAGAGTTAAAATACTCATTATCTTAACCATTTTCTATTTATTAATATTTTAGGTACGAATTTCACTATTTAACTCTCATCTCATGGTGGACTCTTCATAATTGGGCCTAAAACTTTATGCTAGGACTATTAGTAAAACCCATTACTAATTTGACTTAATGGGTATAGATTTAATTCTAATTATTCACCCTTTATCCTTATGTAAATCTATTTATCACACTTATTCAAGTAATTTCATATTTTTATTTTAATTAAATATTATTCATGCCAATATTTCTAACCTTCATCATTTGGGCTCTTACTCTTGGCCCAATAACTCGTGTGAGCTTAATTGTACAACCCATGTACTTACTTTACTTATTGGATTTTTTTATTATCCTTTTACTAGAGAATTTATTCATGGGCCAAGATTGTCCATTGGTCCAAATGTCATAATGGGCTA
Organism: Colocasia esculenta; assembly: GCA_014218235.1. NCBI lineage: Eukaryota > Viridiplantae > Streptophyta > Magnoliopsida > Alismatales > Araceae > Colocasia > Colocasia esculenta. The sequence goes on from JACBKR010001264.1 coordinate 812,310, forward strand.
TCATCCCATATTATTTAAAGTCTACCCACATGTTTAATTTTATTTATAATCCACTTTGGGTCATAAAATAATGGGTTCTCCGACTTATTCCTTAATTATGCTAATAAGTCGCATAAATTCTTAAACTAAGTCCAAACGATTTTTCTATGCCCAAATTTCATGATGGGTCATTAGAGAATATACTTAAAGTATTATTATTATTTTTACGGAATTTTTATATAGGTTTATACGCATGTGATAATGATGCGTACCTTTTTAACTAATTGAATTTATTAATTGATAAAATTTCAATTTATCCATAATTTTTAATTAATGGATTTTCCGGGGTACTACACCATCTCTGGATTTCCCACACAAACCACGTAAAACACTGATATAACCATTCAAACATGCTCTACACATCTCCCGAATATGGTATCTATTGTTTATAATACAAATAACAATCTATACATGCATCACATGCAATCCACAATGCAAAATGGGGCAGAATCTCCCTACCTTTGCGAAGAACGACGATGCCCCGACGTTTCTCCCGCTCCGTGCGACGTCCTTGCGGGGAGACCACACTGAAAATGACCCTAAAACGTCGGATCGCCCCAAACTCCACCGCAAAACCTCCTCCCTGGCCGAGCAAAGCTTTCTAAGCTCTGTTCGGCCGACCTCAACTAAAAATGCCTCACAATTGAGAACGCGACGCAGCCTGCCGTCGTGACATGAATGCGACGCAGGAGGCCGTCGCCTTCCCACTGTCGACGTCAACAAGGCCGCCCAGCGTGCGACACGCGGCGGACATGCAGACGAAGACCACAATCGGCGGTATCAAGAACGCGACACCTAGGGCCATCGCGTTCAGGTCGCGACGCTCAGCCCTGTCGTGTTCACGAACAGTGAACCAGCGGGTGCTTTGGGCCCAAACTGCCGGCCCACAAAGCCCCGAAAACCAGAGTAAACATATGTAACACACACTAACAGGCCACACACTGGACCAACAACCACTAAGCCACGATCCGAACGGTCGATACGCTACATTATGACTTTTCAATTCACTTTTTGGCCTAACTCAGAGTTAACCTAGGTTAACTCTATCCTAACCCTTTTCCAAAGGGGAAAGTCTGAATCTTTTTAGTATCATGGAAGGACGTATCACATTTCATCGATATGGGAGAGGATTTTGGTGAGATCGCATATGTTTTGCGGGAAAAAAAATAAAATGTGAAAAAACATCACAAAAAAATATTTTTTTGGGGATTTGTTGACTTCACCTCTTTTATAACTAATTACGGCGAGATTTTTTCAAATATTTTTTCACCTATAGCAGAACTATAATCTACAGCCGGGAGCATAGTATAACTCAAAGGGACCTCCCCCCTCCTCCATTGGTCCATGTGGAGGGGGGATCCCAAGGTGCATTTAATGCACTTTTATTTTTTATTTTTTTTAACTATGAAACAATACATACAAATATTTATTTAGTACACATAAATATTCCTTTAATACATATAAATAGTGATTTAGTACATACAAATAGATTATTTATATATATTATTATACTATTTATGTGTACTAAATAAATATTTATGTATATTATTTTGAAGTTAAAAAATAAAAAATAAAAATATATTAATACATCTTAAGATCCCCCTCCACAAACTAATGGAAGAGGGGAAGATCATTCAATCATGCTATACTCCCGGCCAGGCCAGGCATTACTCATGTACAAAGACCAATGCACGATACATTCTAGCGTCATAAGTTTTTGGAAAATAATTTAGTAACATCATTTGATAACACATTAAAATAATATATCAATCAAAATGCACCACAACTTCATTATTTATGAGATCTTTTTAACTTTTTTATTTTAATTATTAATGTGGCACAGTTTTAATGATAATGTGATGTTACCAATTGATGTTACAAAACTGCTTCTCTAAATTTTTTATCCAGAGTTTTTAGAAAAAGATTTATAGGCCTGGCAGTGATCGCGATCTACCTTCTTCTACGCCGTGTTCTACGCCGTGCGAGGCATGGAGATATCTTCTTGGAATAGAGGCGTGTGCCGAGGACGAACCCGACTGGGAAGTAGCCCACGGCTGCACCCAGAGAGACGAAGAACGGCCCGCTCCTCCACGGCGAGCTCCGGCCTTCCCCTTCTGGAGGGCTCCAGCCAGTGGGAGGAGGTGGTGACGTGCTCCAGCTCCACGACACGAGGAGGGGGTTTCCAAGATAGGAATCCTCGCCGAAGGCGGCCAGCTGCCCCGTGGCTGGGATCCTCCCTTGGAGGAGAGGGTTGAAGGAGACGTTGAACCTGCTCATCTCCGAGAGGTTGCTCAGCGAGAGAGGGATCTCGCCGGAGAAGTTGTTGCTGGAGAGGTCCAGATTGATCAGGCATTGCATGCCGCCGATCTCCGGCGGGATCGGCCCGGAGAATTGGTTGCTCGACACGTTGAGCATGAGCAGTGAGAGCTGCCCTATCTCGGGCGGCAGCCGGCCGGAGAGCCCGTTGTGACCGAGCTGCACCACGCTGAGCCAAGACATCCTCCCGATCTCCGGTGGGATTTCGCCGGTTAACCGGTTCCCGGTGAGCTGGAGGTAGCCGGACATGCTCCGCTCCCCGGGGAGGCGCGACTTGCTGCGGCAGAGTGGGAAGAAGCCGTACCCCATGCGGAGGATGTCCAAGGTGCCCCGGCATCTCTCCCTGGTCATGATGGCGTACATGAAGCGGAAGGGTGGGTAGTCGGCGGGTATCCACCGCCTCATCATGAGGCAGTCGCCGGGGCCGGTGATGAGCCGCCCCTCCCTGTTGAGCTCGATCGTCGCCCTGGGGTCGCTCCCCACACCCGCGATCGACCGTGGTATCCCGCCGGAGAGCTGATTGTTAGCGAGGTTAAGCCATAGAAGGCTCCTGCAGGTTCCGATCTCTGGTGGGATATCACCAGATAACGAGTTGTTGGCGAGCATCAGCCAGAGCAGGGATTTCAGGTTCCCGATGGACGACGGGATAAAGCCGGAGAGGTTGTTGTAGGAAAGGTCCAACCCCTGAAGAGAAGCCACCATTCCGACCCCGGGAGGTATGCTGCCGGAGAAGTTGTTATACGCCAATATGAGGAACCTGACCTTCTTCATCCGGGCGATCTCCGCAGGCAGAGGGCCGGCGAACTTGTTGAAGCTGAGGTCCAACCTCACGAGCTCCGGCAGCTTCAGGATTCCGGAGGATTCAATCCCTCCGGTGAAGTTGTTGCCGTGGAGGACGAGGAATTTGACCAGGGTTAAGCGCCCCAAGATGCGCTGGACCTCCCCCCCGAAGTTGTTCTCGCTGAGGTCGAGGAAGGCCAACTTGGGGCAGTCTCGCAGTTCCTCGGGGATTCTACGGTCGAAGCTGTTTTTCCCCAGGGAAAGGAAGTCCAACTCCGGCAGCAACCCGATGCCGGAGGGTACAAGGCCACCGAACCTGTTATCGCTTACGTCCAGAGTGGTCAGATTCGTACAGTTGGCGATGCTGGTGGGGAACCCTCCCCGGAGACTGTTCATCGACAGGTCCAGGGCCCTGAGGCGACATCCCGATGGGAAAGCCTCTGGTTTGATGGTGCCGGTAATGTTGTTATCCGACACCGAGAACGTTTCCAGCCGTGAAAGCCCCGGCCAGAGATCGCCGGTAAAGTTGTTGCCGTTGAGGTCGAGGTGCCTCAGCTTGGGACATCGGTCGAACAGGTTGCTGATCCCGCCGGAAAACCTGTTGAGGGAGACGTTGAAGGTGACCAGATTGTGGCAGATGTCAGCAAAGCCCTGCTGTATCTCGCCGTCGAAGCGATTCTGCGTGACGTCAACCGCCTCCAGCTGGTACAACCCGGACAGGTTGAGCACTCCGTGGATGGTGTTGTGGGAGAGGTTGAGGTGTCTGAGCTTGGCGCACTGGTTCAGGCTGGGTGGAACGGCGTCGTGGATGGTGTTCCCCGAAAGGTCGAGGTGGGAGAGCTCGGTGAGGTTGGAGAAGCCGGGGAAGATGGCGCTGTTGATGCTGGAATCGCTGAGGATTATCTGCGTGACTCGTCCATTCCCGCAGGTGATACCCACCCAGTTGCAGGGGGAGGGATCGGACTCGTTCCACTCTGTATAAGGGCCTCTGGGAAACCTGTTCGTCTCAAGGAGGTAGTTCCTGAGCTGGATCAGAACTTCCTGGTCCCTCCGCAAGGAAATGCCCACCACGAGATCTTGCCCTGTTGCATTTGTTGGTGATCAAGGTGATTAGAGATAGAGAGAGAGAGAGAGATGATCCCCAAGATGCGATTTTGGGGAACTGGAGTAGTTAAAGCCACAGGCACAGCACCACCCCGGAAGAGAGAGAGAGAGAGAGAGAGGAAAAGCTATAGTGCAGGCCAGAGGCAGGTGGGTACCTGGGAAGATGGCGAAGCAGAAGATTAGAACGAAGGTGAGACTGCGGGCATACTTAGCTCCTCCACCCACCATGTCTCCGCCGCCGCCAACAACAGGAAACTTAAGAAGAATACTTGCTGCAGACCGCGGCCTATAGCATTGCCATTATTATTTATTACTCTTAAAGACCTTCACCTTTCTCTTCTTTTCTTTCTATTTTTTTTCTTTTTTGTGACCGTGTCTTCTTTTCTTTCAGTAGCCGGTCTCTGACCGCTACAGATGCTGCTTTCCATCTGCTAGCTTCGCTTCCTTTGCAGAGGATGGTAGGTTTGTCGTATCTCTCTTCTCTTCTTCTTCTTACAGTGTTAGAGAGAGAGAGAGAACTAAATTCTTTACACGTATGCCTGCTAATTTCTTAGCTTTGGTTGAAAGAGTTACGAACCCAGGGAAGAACAAAAAAAAACCTTCCTGGAGAAGAGATAGGCTTAGTTTAGCGTTCGAGGACCGAGGAACGCAAGTCCATTGACGTGTTCTTGTGGATATGTCAACGGTGACTTGCCGGTGCGACGGCGGCCGCAATCGACGACGACTGCTGCCTCTGCTGGTCTCTCTCTCTCTCTCTCTCTCTCCTGAGCGATCTTTCCGCATCTTCCAGCTAGCTAGCAGTCTCCGTCTCCGATGGGTGCTACTTTTATGGGCGTCGGCAAATTTGATGGGTTTGGATTGGTCCAATTTGAAATAGTTCGGCCCAAGTTTAATGTTCAGTCCAAGTTGTCGTAATAATGATATAGGAGTGAAAATATTTCAAGTAAACTATAGTTTGTAAGAGTAAAAGACCAAGTGCCGGAATAATAAAATGAGAAATATTTCTCACCCCACCTATGTTTAGACACAAGCGAGGTCGGTTGTCAAGGGCCATTGTACTTATATCTACATGCACAGGGGAGCGGATGCCCTAAGTGGGCATGAGGTATTTCTCTAATGAAATTGAGCACTATTGGAACAAAAATTAGATATGGAAAATTACATGTACATTTCGCATTCCCATTGATTTTTTGCTCCAAACATATATTTGTAATCTTTAAAAAAAATTATCCAAGGAACACATATTTCACTCTTGATAGTTATTTCCTTTTCCAAGGTTTTCTACCAGATATGTATAAAATATGTCACATGAATCTACAAAGTGGCCACATTAATGTGCCTAGCCATCTTTTCTTTTTGATGGGTAATGTAAAAATGGAATTAATGGTAGGAATTTACAAATTGAATCCATGCTAACACAACTTTGTTGGCTATGGACCCAGAAATCTACTAGTACGCAACCAGAACTATAATTGCAGTATGGAAGCAAAATAGAAATAAATTTAAATAAAGTTGGATCTGGAGTATAGTTGCTCCCTTTCTCTTCCCTCTGAAATGTCTTCTTGGTGGAGAGAGCCCTGAATTCCATCATGGGGATAACGATTCAGCCTCTTGGAGGATATAGAGAAGATTTGTCATAGAACACCTTGGATCTACAACGATGATTTAGTGCTTGTTGAAAGGGGTAGACCAAACTGTACCCCATCAGATTATCAGCTCCAAGATGCAGAGATGTGGGTGAGGATATACAACATACCAATGGAATTTCTCACAGTACCTGCAGTAATGAAGTTAGCAGCTCAGATTGGTAATCCTCTTAAGCCCCCAGCTGAAGCTACAGAACAATGGAGTGATTTTGCCTTTGGGGTCAAGGGCCCTCTTAAAACTAAGTGTCAAAGCCAAGCTGCCTGATCAGAGAGTGGCCAATCTTCCTGTGATCTATGAAAGGATTCCTAGATTCTGTACCTTTTGTGGATTTCTGGGGCATGAGCAAGACAATTGTTCAAAACTGGTGAGCATTAAGAAGCGGATTAATGAGACTATATATCTCAAGTTCTAAAGAGTAAGATGGAGCAATCCCTGCGCAGTTGTTCTCCGTATCAATTTAAAAACACCATTCCACCTACTCATCATCCCACCACTAACGTTACCAAAATCTGTACTTGCCTTGCTGGAACCTTCCTCTGCTAAGGACTCGTCTGACAAAGCCAATCCAGTTCACCCCCCACCAGAATGCCAACCCTTTACATATGTCTATTCTCATCCTAGTTTCGGGTCCACCTCAGACTTCCATCAACCCTGTTCTAAACCCCAAAGAATCCACCAAAAGGAAATTAAATTGGCACCCAGACCAAAATGATCCCCTTATTCAAGATACCCAAAATCTATTAAGTATACCCTGTGAGTCCCCTAGCAAAGCTCAACCTCTCAGAATCAAAGAAGCAGGTAGGAGAGCTAAATCTCCTAGGACCAGTCCCTCCTCTAGTCCTTCTTCCATCCCAACTAGTCCTTTTGAGGCGGAGGCAGCCGGCCTTGACCGGGCCCAACCCCCAAAATGAGATTGCTAGCCTGGAACTGCAGGGGTTTGAACGGGGCCCCCACGCAGTCATTCATGGATCAAATTACCAGTTCTTTAGACCCAGATTTTTGTTTCCTATCTGAGTCTAAATGTACAGTTGTTCAGTTTCAGAAGTTTGCAAATCAGAGAAATATTTATACTTATCATGTTCAAGAAGCTAATGGAAGAGCTGAAGGAATTTGCATATGGTGGAAGTTTCATCTCAAAGTAACAGTGAATGCATCTACATAGCACTGGGTGGCCTTGACCATTGATGAGGGAACTGGTGATAGTGCTTGAATGGTCGTATGCAATTACGATCCCAACTCTTTCATCCAAAGGAAAAAATTGTGGATTGACATCCAGATTTTCTTAGCAGATTGTTCCTTTCCAATTTTGGTGATTTTAATATGGTGCTAAATCAATTGGAAAAAGAAGGTGCTAATCTGGTTAGACCCCAGGATGTGGCCCCTTTATCTGATTTTATGTTCTCTCTGGGTCTAATAGACCTGGGCTTTCTGGGCGCTCTATTCACTTGGACTAACAAGAGGGCTAGGAGATTCCATATCAGGGAAAGACTTGATAGAGCAATTGCTAATGGTGATTGGAGGGCAAGATTTAATCAATCTATAGTTCATCATTTGCCCAGAGTGGCTAGTGATCATAGCCCCATCTTACTGGATACTATGGGTTTTAGAAGAAAGCATAGTACAATCTTTAAAATGGAGGCCACATGGTTTGACAAGCCAGCATTCGGGGAGGTGATCGAATCCCACTGGAGGGTTAGCCCTCATTTAAATTAGGATTATCAAGCCAAGCTAGCTGAGATCAAAAAGCAAGTCAGGAAATGGAAAATAATTAGTTATGTTAACCCCCAACATCAGATCATCAGAATTTAGAACAACCTTGAGGCCATTAGTAAATTACATCTCACTGATGATAATCTGCAAGAAGAAATCAGACTTGAGGAGGAGCTGCATAAGGCTCTTGATCAGGAAGATCTATTCTGGAGCCAAAGAGCTAATCTACACTGGTTTAAAGATGGGGATAGATGCACAAAGTTCTACCATATTCAAGCCACCAATTGAAGATGTAGAAACTATATTTCTTGGATCCAATTACCTTCAGGGGAATGGACGGGTAAGCCACAGGAAATCAAAAACTATTTCATTAACTTCTTTGACAAACTTTTTACCTCTTCTTCCCCTAGGCCCATTCCTCAACACATTCATCTTCACAACAGAACCATTTCTTATATGGACAATGAGAGAATCTGCAGTATACCCTCCTCCCAAGAAATTTATGACACCCTCTTCAATTTCTCATCCAACAAATCACCAGGACCTGATGGCATCACTTCATCCTTCTTACAAAAATATTGGGATATTGTTGGCCCTGAAGTGACTGAATCTGTCATCAGGTTCTTTCAAACTTCTAGCCTGCCAGTTGGAGCCAATCACACCCTTATCACACTTATCCCTAAAAAATCGAAGGCTACCCAGGCAAGTCACTTCAGACCCATCAGTCTTAGTAATGTCTTGTATAAGATCATTGCCAATAGACTCAAACCACTCCTTAGGGAATTAATCTCTTTTAATCAGGGTGCTTTTGTCCCTGGTAAGAATATTATTGACTCCTTTGTCACTGTACAAAAGCTACTTCACTCTTTGAACTGCAAGAAAGGGAAGAGTGGTGTTTTTGGATTAAAGGTAGATCTTTCCAAAGTTTATGATCAACTGGAGTGGTCCTTTGTGAATGAAATGCTTATCAGATATGGTTTCAGTCACAAAGCAAGGGCTTTAGTGATGAAATGCATTACTTCTGTCTCATACTCTATAAATCTCAATGGGAAAGCTGTGGGTATGATCAACCCTGGCAGAGGAATCAGACAGGGGTGTCCATTGTCCCCTTACATATTTATCCTGTGTGTGGAAGCCCTTTCATGCTTATTCAACAAGGAAGCTGAGATCGGTAGCATCAAAGGATTTAAAATCAACCCACAGGCGCCAGCTATTACCCACATCCTCTATGCTGATGACATTTTCCTATTTGGCCAAGTTGTGGAGCAAGAACTTATCAATATGAAGAATATCATGCTAACATTTGCAAATTGGTCAGGGCAAACAATTAAATAATCGGACAAGTTCTAATTAATAACTGCCACTTATGATATATCTGTTAATTCAAAATTAATATGATTTGATAATACAGATAATTTATCAAGACTTTATCAAAGAGATCGACTGCCGAGCGCCGATCGTCGGACACCGACCGTCGTACGTCCGACACTAATCGTCGGGCGCCAGACGCCGAATGTCGGACCGCCGACCGTCGACTGTCGGGTGCCACTGCTGGACCGTCGAACGGTGGCCGTCGGGCGCTGGCAACCAACTGTCGGATGTCAGGCGCCGACCGTCAATTGTTGGAATGTGTTTCATTCTCTTCAGATGTTATTTAAGTTAGTTATCAAATAATTTTTTTTTTCATATCTTAATATGTTTAAGTACTTTTTAATTTTTAAATTTAAAAATTAGATGATAAATTAGATTTTATATATTTAAAATAAATATTATCAAACGTCATCTGAACATGCCAAAGGGCCTATCAGAATTTAGCAAGTTGTTTGCTGATGTAAGAAAGATACTTTTAGATGAATACTCTTAACACTTTTTTTTCATTTAGCGCAAAGATATCTCATCCAATTATGATTTCATGACCAGCTCCTTTTTGGAATAAAAAGGGTATAGGGCTTTTTGTATATCTGCCCCTCTTAGACGAACAATTGTGTGACAATTCTTTCTAAATCTGTATTTGTACGTATATCTCTTTTATGAATACAAAATAATTTTAAACACCCTACCATAATCTCCAATGATAGAAATCAAGAATATTATTTGAATATTCTTTCACCGTCATTTTTAGTAGGGGTGTAACTGCAAAAATGAACAAAATATTCTAAGCATCTTTTTGAAACGTTCGTCACTACATGTCACGATAAGATCATCGTTAAAGGCATTTTGTATTCATAAGAGAGACATATAAATCTAAAAAAAAAATGTGTGCAATTAATCTTCTAAGAGAGATATAGATGCAAAACGCTCAAAAATGTAGCTATCTCCAACCATGTCACATAGGCATGGCCATTAAAAGGGTTAACGAAGAGTAGCTATCTATCTATATAACATCACAAAAAAATGGAGAAAACATACCCCATGTTTTCTGTGGATAATGTGAATATTATATATACATATTTAGCCTACCCTCATCATGCATGACATGACTCTAATGACAAATCCAAATTTTAAAAAATAACAACAATAGTTTAAGGGCTTCTGATGTCATATGCATGTCTTGGGTTAGGTTGGTGCAAGAACAAGAATGTCAACATTCTAGGTCAACAGGTGGTACTTCTAACCAAAGAATGGTGCTCATCTTGGGATATGCCTACCGGAAAACACTTGTTGCAAACCGCCATGTGGCGGTTTGCAACAAGCTCCCCCACCCATTGGGTGGGGTGATGTCACTACACCTCCATTGGGGGTGTAGTTTGCACCACTTGGTTTGCACCAAGTGGTGCTCTATGCCTACCTGTTCATAGTTATTTGATCTGTTAATGTTCCAAAAGTCAAAGTCAAATATGTGATCCTATATATTCCACTTTGACCAGTCATATGATTCCTCATTACCTCATCCAAACATAGTGAATATCTCACGGTGAAGCCTGAGCAGGCCAGCTTTATTGCGATTTTCAGTGCAAAAAGATACTAAGTAGAATAATTGGAATTGAATAAAAGTAGTCACGCAATGCAAGTTAGATTAGCCTCTAGCCTAGTGTCTTTTCTTCAGAACAATTACAGAGTATAATTTTTTTTTAAATACTACATGTACGCTTAAGTATATTATAAATATTAACGCTACGAATATACTCCCTAGATAAATAATATTTACTAACATATTTACAAAACCATATATGTATGGATAACTTACATAAATATGCTACAATTTATACAAATTTACTGTGTAGCCTATACGCAACAATGTGTAAGCTATATGTACCAAGATTCGTCGCATCTCTGATTCGGGGTGAATCGATATTTTCTTGATCCACTCTGATTCGGAACAATTCTGATGAAAATTGATCTGATTCGTATGGGAGTCAAGTGAGTCGAGATTTTCATGATTCGATCTGAATCGAATTCCGCCACGGCAAATCATGATATGCACATAGTTTTGTAAAAACAGAGCATAATTTTATAAATATATTAGAATCAAAACATATTTTGATAGATATTTATTTAAAATATTTTAAAAAAAAATTGAACAACTACGAATAAAGTTCCCAATACCGTAAAATCGAACCAAATTAGATTTTCGTGACATAGTACGAATCATATGATATTACATCCGTTCAGCCGGTACAAATATATAATACCGAAAATTTACCGTACGGATCCGTGAAACTTAAAATTTTGTGGAATAATATGAACAGTTATTGTACCGAACCGCTTACTGAGATTTTTCATGGACTTTTTATTCATCAATATAGTTCGGCGAATCATGACTACAACTATACAAATTTGCATAGACCAACATCAGCCGCCGCCGCCGCAACCCCCACCGCAGCCGCCGCCGCCGCAACCACCGCCACAGCCGCCTCCGCCACCGCCGCCGCTGTCAGCAGCGGCAATCACAGCGGCCGCGCCGAGGCCGAGCCCGACGCCGGCGGCGACACCAAGGGCGGCACCGCCTGCCCGACCCATGCCGCTACTCTTGGCCTGCGCCGGTGGCCTGTAGTCATAGCCGGAGGCGACATGGCCGCCGCCGGCGCCATAGTAGGTCACGTTGCTGTTCTGGGCAGCTGGCTTCTTCTTGCTCCGGTGGCCGCAGCCGAAGATGATCATCGGCAAGACAGCAAGCGACGCCACGACCACGCAGAACAAGAACAGAGCTCCGGCGCCGACTCCTCCATCGGCGGATCCGCCGCCTAGGGCAGCTGCACCGAGCAGGACCCTGGCCATCCACGTATCCTTCGTCTTTGCAGAAGCTTGGAGCAGCAGGTCCAGCAGCTATATGTATATATAGATAGGTGATTTTGGAGAATCGGGTGGTATTTGATAACACTTAATATTTAAATTTAAATTTTAATATTTATTTTATTTTTAAATTTTAATTAAAAATAATATATATATAATATTTATTAAGAGATATTTGATGGCCAACTTCAATAATATCTGAATTGTGATACATACAGTTCAAATGTTATTTTTTTATTGGGGAGGTCTTAGATTTAAATTTTAAAATCAACAAAAATAAGTTTTTGAAATCGAGTCGCCGAAATCGTAATCCGGTCACCGCCAACGACTGATAAGTCGCTGGATTTTGACGACCTGGAATAAAGGTGTCGACCGAATTTCGACGATCGTCGGTGCCGTCCACCAGATTCTAGCGACCATCGACATCGTCTGCTAAATTCTATGGGTTGAAAAATTAATGATCTTAAAAAATAGTGATCCGTCTTACTTAAAAATTAAGTGATTTTTTTAATTCAAATGATTAATTTAGATATCATTTTAAATATTTTATCGAATAATTTAAAATTTTAAAAATTAAATATTTCAAACTTTAGAGATGTCCATTAGTTCGGAGGATGTCACCGAGCTGGGTTACCCTGATCGATCGTCGGCACGAAGAACTTCCAAGAACGTACGTGCACGAATCTTAGCTTCATATCGTCTCAAGCATCCCTAAGAGAGTTGCTGATCATCTAAAGTAAAATAAATGAAAATTCGAGTTATTTGTTGAGGGAAGAAAGAAAGTTTTAAATGCATGCTCAATACTCTTTTTTTTCATTTAGAGCAAAGATATCTCATCAAATTATGATCATTTCATGACAACTTCTTCTTTGAAATTTAAAAAAATATAGGGTTATATATATAGCTCTCTTGGAAGATTAACCATGTGACAGTTCTTCTTAGGTTTGCATTTGCAAATATACATCTCTTTTGGACTACACAAAATTCCCTCAAAAGATCTCTTTCGTAATCTCTTCGTGATAAAAGTAAAGAATATATGTTTTATATTCTTTTCTTTCAAGGTATATATACAAATGTGAAGAAAATATTTCAAACATCTTTTTAAAGTCCATCACTACATGTTATCATAAGGTTGTTGAAGTCGAAGGTATTTTGTATTCATACGATCAATATATATACAAATATAAATTCAGCAAAAATTCTCATATATTTAATCTTCAAAGATATGTAAAAAAATCCAAAAGCATAGTTACCTCCAACCATATCACATATATATACAGAGGAGATATCCATGGTCATTAAAAGGGTTACCACAGTACTATTAGATTCTAAACTGTGTTCCTACACGAATAAAATTTTCTGAAGGGTAGCTATACATACATAACATCTCAAAAAATGGAGAAAATTAAAACACCCATGTATTATGTGGATAATTTCAATACCAGATGGCAGATGTGCATATTTAGCCCACCACCCTCATCGTGCATGACATTACTTTAATGACAAGTTTATAATAATAATAATAATAATAATTGATGTCATATACATGTACATGTCTTGGGTTAGGTAGGTGCATGAACAAGAATGTCAGCATCCTCGGTCAACGGGTGTTACTTCTAGCCAAAGAAGGGTGCTCATCTAGGAATGCGCCTATCCTATTCATAGTTTTTTTGTTGGGAAAACACCTGATATTTTCTAGGACAAAATGTTCAGTTATTTATGTCTAAAAATACAAGTGGATGTGGGCTCCGTTGCTAGATTTTCCCAATTATCTCCAACACTAGACGGCCGAACTCTTTTTTATTTGGATACCAAGTGTTTCTCTTTTTATCACTATTTGGTCTCAACATTGTTGGTCTCAGTGATCGAAAATATTCGGTCACGATTTGAGACTGAATTTATGACCGAATATTTTCGATCTCAAAATAGAAATCTAAAGAATTATGATGAAATGATTCAGTCATAAATTTGATCACCAAATTTGAGACCGAATTGTGACCGAATGATATTTTGATTTTCGAATTGATACCGAAATATTCAGTGATAATTCGGTCACAAATCTGAGACCGAATTGTGACTGAAAGTTTTGGTCTCAATTCGGTCTCAGATTTGTGACCGAATTGATACTGAAAATGTCGATCTCACAATTAATCTCTATTTGTGTCGTTTCTTGTAGTGAGTCCCCCGCCATAGGCGAGTTGGACACAAGGGTGGGGTGGGAGCGCCCCACCCCAAGTTCGATCTCGGGGTGGCGCTAGGGTTCCCAGTGACGGATGCCTCTGGGCTACAACAAAAAAAAAGGCAGGGTTGGCCAAACTGCATTGTACTAGTGCCGTTTGGTCGTGCCGCACTGTGTCTGACAAAAGATGATACCAAATACACACACACACACACTCTCTCTCTCTCTCTCTCTCTCTCTCTCTCTCTCTCTCTCTCTCTCTCTTCTCTCTCTCTCTCTCTCTCTCTCTCTCTCTCTCTCTCTCTCTCTCTCTCTCTCTCTCTCTCTCTCTCTCTCTCTCTCTCTCTCTCTCTCTCTCTCTCTCTCTCTCTCTCTCTCTCTCTCTCTCGTCCTATGCCGTGGGGAGGAGCCAAAATGGTTTAGTGAAATAAGAGAAGACGATCTTAATTAGTTGCACGGGGATCGTTGTGGCATGGCCGTATCGTATCATGTTAAGGGGAGATGATCTTTTGTCAAAGTCGATGTTATTCTCTTATTTTTTTCTTTTTTTTTAAGTGTATCGTTTGGATCGAAATACATCAATGTAGTACGTTTCGATCTAACTCATGTCAGTGAGATCTCAACATGGTCGAGCTCCATGGCACAGCCAACATTTGATGCACTTCATAAACATTTTTAGTTTATCAAATTTTTAATCACAAGCTTCGGTTTGGATTAAAAATAAATTTATTTAAATTCATTTGAATTTATCATAAACTCAAAAATCTCTCCAAAAGTATTTTTTAATAAACTTGCTGTGAATTTGCTTGTGAAGAAGACTTTTTCCATATCTTAATATAAGCTATATATATTTGTGAAAATTTTCCAGAAAAAAAATTAATAAAAGGTTTATTTATAATGAATTTATTTATGTTTAACTTATTTATATTTACAAGTTGCATCCTAACAAAGCCTTTATAATTTTCCTCGAAGACAAAGTTGGGACCCTTTCAGACGCACTGACATCATCCTTAACTTGATACCTTTCCTCAAAAACAAGGTTTAAGTCCCTTAAACACGCTACCAGCGTTTTAATTAAGATTAAATCGTTTAATTAAGATTAAAGCCTTAATGATATCATCCCAACATGGATCAACCCACGTTTATGGAAGCTACTGCCTGTGCATTGACATGAAGAATTAAAAGATGCATGCTTGGTGATCCATTAATTATCACATAAGAGGTTATATAAGAATTAATACGGCATAAAACCTGATTTTATAAAATCTCTTGTAAAAATGTGTCACAGGAATCTAAAAAATGGCCACATTAATATGCCCCACCATCTTGTCATGTACAGGTGGGCTAACAATGTATTTTTATAAATTCACTAGCTCCCAACTCCAAATTATAATATTCAACCAGCATTGCTGATAATATTATAGTACTAGATTCTGTGTTCCGACAAGGAACCAGATATTCCATTCCTTTATGTGGTAGGAGATACAGATAACTGTTACATGCTCTCAATACAGCAGTAGGGAGAGTGGTGGGAGACCATTCTCCAAAAGAAGAGCTAGCAGGAGCAGATTTTGCCAAAAGATGAGCAGAAAAAAATAAAAGACCTAGGATATATAGTAGGAAATTTCAACAAAGGGAAAAGAGCCAAAAGAGTCCTACAGCCTTCTAATGTAGAGCTACATCTCCACAATAAAGATCCTGAGTTCTTAATAGTCTTAATGATCAACGGAGCATCACTGATAATAAGGGTTGGGCAAGCCAATGTAGAGGCCCATTGAATACTCATGAAGATGCCAAAGCCTCAGCTTCCACAAGATGAATGCATTAAATGAAGAGAAAGACTTAGTTCACTTTCTTATTGTACTTAAGTGCAATATGACTAGACATTAAACTTATGTGGCACCTCTCACATGGGGAGTGATAAAGTGACAACTCAATTATTAGGTGCCACATGGATTTGGTGCCTAATCATATTGCACTTAAGTACAATAAAAAAATACACTAAACCTTTCTCTAAATAAAAATGTCCTGCCTCCAAGGACAGAGGCTACTGGAGACAAAAGAACACAAGCACTTATGGCTCTCCCATCCTTGAAAGCTGCATTTGTTAGCATGATAAAGGTATATCCAGTACCATTGATTTTGGAGGGGATTTGGTGATCATATTTCATGATAACGTCGTGCCCCCTAAGCCACATAGACAAATCAATTTTGTTTTTCTCAATAATGTGCTCAGGTTTATATTGCTTACGCTAAAAAATGTAGGTGCATCTGGCTTTCCAAATGTTCCACATGACTGCTATCACTTGTTTTAGAAAGCTGTAATCCTTTCTGTCCGTTGCGAAAGGGGGACTGGCCCAAATGTTAATTTTATCTGCCAAAGACATGGTGTTCAGGTCCGCCCTATAGCTTAGATGGCTTGCAAACCAAACAGCTCTTGCTATATTGCATTCAAAAAATAAGTGATCAATGGTTTCCTCCTTTTCTTGACATGATGGGCAGAGTGGGCTAATGGCAGGAGTGAGCTTGACCAGACGGGAGAGTGTTGGTAAAGCATTAACCAGTGTTTTCCACAAAAAATATACTTGGTTGGGAGGCACTTGACTTAGGGTCTGTTTGTTTAATCGTAAAACACTACTTAGGAAAAGTTTTTCAGGAAAAGTTCATGTTTTAAGTCATTTGTTATCATGTAAAAATAAAATATGTAAAATAAAATCCATAAAATTCCGGATTTCGGCATCCGCACGGAAAAGGCGGATGCCGTTTTCCAAATGGTGCTGCACGCCATTTCACCCATGTGCACTATTCATTCAACATGAATTTTTATTTTTTTCTACTTATTTAAATAGTATTTTTCAAATTTAATTATTTCTCAATAGTTAATTTATTTTTTACTTTTTTATTAAAATATATTTAGAATATTATTCATTCAAATTACATTTTTATTTTATTTCTCCAACTTTAAATTATCTTTGTCAAAATTACTTATTTTTCATTAGTTATTTATTTTATTTTATTTTTTAAAAATATTAAAAAAATAAATTAAAATAAAATTAAAAAATGATGAATAGTGTTAGTACACAAGGAATATATGACTCTCTCTCATTTGAGTAAATCATAAGATCTCATATCCTTTCATACAACTTTATATTTTCCTAACAACCAAATACACAATTACGTTTTCATTTTCACGGAAAAGTTATTCCGTGAAAAATTATTTCCTATGAAACTGTTTTACATACAACCAAATGGACCCTTAGTAGCTTTGGTTGCCAAAGGATTTTCCAAACTGGGTGTGTTGAGGAAGAAGGTCTATCTTGCCTATCATATAAGAATTTGTATGGTGATTTTGCATTCAATTGATCACCATCCTCGGTGAATCTCCATACAAGTTCATCTTGGACCATAGTAAAGATCTGGGGCAACCTAATTGGCAAATTATTTCAGCAATGGAATGATCAAAGAGTTTCTGGATTAAATCATAATTCCATTGACCCTCACTAATGAGACTAGCCACCAACTTGGGGATTGGCCCTTCAAGTCCATCAGCAGAAGTGAGGCAGCTAGCAACTCCAGGGACCCAATTATCCTGCCTGCAGATATTGATGTTAAACCCATTCTTGACCACCCAGAGGCTCCCCTTTTGAAGATCTTCTCTGACTGCCATCAAACTGCGCCAAATAAAAGAATATTTCCCTTTAGTTTGGAACTGCCAGAAGGTTTGAGAAGAACAGTACTTGGCCCGGAGAATAGATCCCCAAAGTTCTGAAGGGTCCTTTAAAAATCTCCAAGCTAATTTCATGATGGCTGCTCTATTAAAGAGCTGAAGGTCTCTGAAACCCAAACCGCCACTAGCTTTAGGTGACTGCATTTTCTGCCAAGCTACCAAGGGTATCTTCTAGGCTTGTCATTCCTCCTTCCCCACCAAAAAGGTTCTCTGAATTTTGACCAAGTTATGAATGATACCTTTAGGAATTAAGGTAGTGTTCATAACATGGACCAGTAGAGCATTTAACACTGATTTGATTAGCACTGACTTACCCGCTGGAGTCAAGGTGTTGGCCTTCCACAAGCTTAATCTAGCCTTACATTTGTCTTCCAGGAAGTGAAAGAGCTACCTGTTTGATTTGCCCATGAAAATGGGGGTACCCCGATATAAGGAGTTCTTGTCAAGTTTCTGGAATCCCGAAATTCTTTGCAACTGAGCCTGAAGGATTTGGACGGTCACTACACTGTCAGTGATTTGGCGGCCAAGTACAAAGGCTCCTTGGTTTTCAGAGATGAGATCCTTTAGGAGGGGTTTAATTCTACCGGCAATAATTTTAGCAATGACTTTATACAGGGTATTGCAGAGACTAATAGGCCGGAAGTCACTAGCATTAGATATTTTAGAGTTCTTGGGTGTAAGAGTAATGAGTGTATGGTTGACCCCAGGTGGAAGGATGCCAGTTCTGAAGAATTGTTGGACAAAATGACAGACCTCTTGTTGTACTATGTGCCAATGTTTTTGAAGAAAGGTAGAGGTAATGCCATCAGGCCCGGGAGATTTTAATGGAGGAAAGAACATTATGGTTTCTTGGACTTCCAGTGTTGAGGGGATCTTACTGATGTGGGAATTTTGCAGAGGGGAGATAGTCTTGTTCCTTGTGTGAAATTGTTGAGGCGCAGATATAGGAGAGGAAGAAGTAAAAAGATAAAGGAAAAAGTGGGTGAAGTAGGATTTAATCTCCTCAAGTTTACCTGTCCATTCCCCACTGGGCAATTGGATCCATGAAATTTGTTTTTTGCTTCTCCTATTGGTGGCATGGATATGGTAGTACTTTGTACTTCTGTCACCTTCCTTATACCAGTGAATTTTAGCCCATTGACTCTGAATGAGGCAGGTGAAAGAAGGCTTATCTAACCAGGTTGCCTCAATCTTGAAGATATTACTGGCTTTCCTACCAAACCCCATTGTATCTAAGCAAGAGGATAGGATTGTGGTCACTTGAGATCTTGGGCAAGTGGTAAACTAAGGCAGAGCTGAATATGGATCTCCATTCTCCATTGGCAAGTAGTCGGTCTAGTCTTTCTCTGATATGCCATCTAGCCGATCTCTTGTTACTCCAGCAGGTAAAGCCCAAGTCAATTAGACCCATGGAGTAAATAAATTCATTAAAAGGGCCAACATTAAGAGAAAAAACGGCACTTCCCCCCTCTTTCTCAGACTGCTTAGTGATAGAATTGAAGTCCCCAACCACTGAAAAAAAGGTAAATTGCATCCAGTCATGTGTTCTTGGATTTAATCCCAGATTTGTTTTCTTTTAGATGCTTGGGTAGGAGCATAGGTACAGATAAGTCTCCAGGCTCCGGGCACTCGATGCTTATCCACAGACAAGACTACCCAGTGGTCTGTGGAGTGGTCAATTAAAATGTCTATATCCTGTTTCCACCAAATGCACATACCACCTGCTCTTCCCCGAGCTTCTTGCAAGTGATAGGAAGTGATATTTCTGGGGGCAACAAAACTGAGAATTTGACTTAGCAGAGCACTTTGTCTCTGATAAAAAGTAAATATCCAGATCCAAGGAATGGGTAAGTTGATCCAAATAGGATCTAGTAGGGTCCCCGTTAAAACCCCTACAGTTCCAAGCCAGAAGCCTCATTTGGGGGGTTGGGCTCGGTCAAGGCCGACTGCCTCCACCTTGGTTGGATTTTTGGCAGTGTGGGAAGGGGTAGACGATGGGCTTAGTTTAGGGGATTTGGGTTTCCTAGCAGCCTCTTTGATTCTAGTCGGGCGAGGATTAGAAACAGTAATGACATCAGAGGGATTGTTCGAGTCAGGCATGGGCCCAGTATTCCCCTTAGGATGTGCTTCTTCCCATCTAATTTTCCTCTTGGCTGCTTCTTTCTTATCGGGGTTCGGAGTGACACAAGTGTGAGCTGGAACAAGGGCTAAGCTCGGACTATGACCCAACCATCGCTTGAGCTTGCACTGGGATCATCTCCCCCAATGGATGAGGAGAATAGAAATACACAATGTAAACGAAACTGGAGATCTGTAGATTTTTTGTGACGGCTCTGGATATTTATGCTCAATAAGACTTCATATCCAGATTCGTCTCCCGTGAA
The DNA here is from genome assembly GCA_014218235.1 of Colocasia esculenta. Lineage (NCBI taxonomy): Eukaryota > Viridiplantae > Streptophyta > Magnoliopsida > Alismatales > Araceae > Colocasia > Colocasia esculenta. Next base: position 832,429 of record JACBKR010001264.1, read on the forward strand.
CGGATCGAAATCTCGCAAGAGATAGCTCGCACACGTGTCCAGTAAGAATATAAAAAAACAACCACAACAGTATAAGACACAAGAAAGTACATGTGTTCATATCTATATATAACAATTTACAATTGTCCCATTACATTATTACATATCCAATTAAAAAGTACAACTACCTGGGACATATCCCGAGGGAGCACAAGCTCACACAACGTAACTAACACTACTACTGATGGTCCAAATCTGCCACAACGCCTTCGCATGCCATACCAACGGTAAGCCCTGAAAAGAGCTATAGGGGAGTGAGCCTTAACAAGTCACAGGCTCAGTAGGGATCACCCAAAAACCACATGAAACTAAAGAGACCTCAACCCCAGAGGGTCTCACTGGCAACACCGATAGCCAAACCATAACATACTCACAACATTCAAAATGAACAACAACTAAATAGTAATTCAGCATACTCACAACATTTGTAATGAGTAACCACAGGACTAGCTCAACACCACTAGTCCGCCCATGAATTGCAATGCCTAAGCCACAAGCCTCACAGGCAAACCATTACAATAATGGGTCGCCTAAGCTACAAGCCACACAAGCAAACCACTGCCTTGGCTACGAGCCCCACAGGCCAACCTCAAACACACGGGTAACAGGACTGCTGACCAAGAGCTGGTCCATTATACCCCAAACCACGATATGTCAAAAGCCACACACAGGGTAGCAGGATTGGCAACAATGGGCCAATCCATCACACATTAAAACCTTAATCAGAAGTTTACCCGAGGAAGGGTAAAACATAACGAGTGGAAGGTCTCACCACACGATCTCCATGTTGCCCGGTTGGCTAACCCAAAGGGGGGGGGGTGAATGGGTTTTTAAATTAAATTTATCTGATAAAAACCTGAACTCAAACAAACATAAAGAGTTCTTGAAAGGGATTAGTAATGGTTAGTAAAAACAACAATCACACAAAGAAGACAATCACACAACACACAGATTTATCCTGGTTCGGATCTCCTCTCCTTAGGAGTCCTACGTCCAGTCCCTGAGCAACCCTCAGGATTTCACTAACTAGGGTACAGTCCCCCTATGGACAAAAACAACCACCCAGCTCAGCTGGTCTTCCTTCACTCCTGAAGGGAACACTACACCCTGGTACCACCAGGTCTTCCTTCACTCCTGAAGGGAAAAACACCACCCTGGAAACCACCAGGTCTTCCTTCACACACGAAGGGAAAAACACAAGAAAATCTTGAAAGAAATGACTAGCCCCTAGATCAAGCTTTTACAAAACTCAATCTGAAGCTACAAGCACTGAGAGTCGAAGATCTACACAAAGTGCACTCTCTCAGAACTAATCTAGCTCTTCCTTAATTTTTCTTCTCACAGCACGAGGAGCTAAGAGCCAAGATGGAAAGGAATGAATTTTTGGCTCTAGAGATCTTCTGAAGACTTGAAAGCTACAGAATTCTGGACGCTCTTCAATGTGAAAGATGTTCTCTACTTCGTTCCTTTTTGGTCTTCAGAACTTCGTCTTGTATTTGTATCTCCAATTTGAATGAGGACAAAGAGATGACCGTTGTCTCACATCTTTGGTGTACGTTAGACTGAAGGATTTGTGGAAGCTTCCTGTCAACAGTCTTTTGTTCTTTGGAGCACGCAAAGTGATAAGATCTTCTGAGTTTGCTTGTAGTTCTCTCTGTGTCCATTGTTGTAGGATAGTACATCCTCAAGGTTCTGCAAGGTTGAGCTTTAATGGTAGACAGCTATACTATCTCCAGATGTCAATCAACGTCAGAGCAGATAGACACAAATATAGTAGTAACATTTTATCGTTCTAAAAGATGCATGCAGAGAATACACGAGAATGGAAGATATGTTCTGTGTCCATGCAGAGATACGTTCAGTCTTTATTAAATGCATGGCAGTCAAACAGACGTGATGCGACTTTGACTATTCAACGTATCTTAAATCAAGATAAACACATAATTAATAGAAACATGACTTATGCAATCGTTATGATAGTCTGATAGAATCGTTATGAACAAATTGCTATAGCCTCAGAAGAAGTCGTTATGATAACTTATGAAATCGTTACCACAACCAAGTCGTTCTATAACAGATGATAAGAAATTGTTATGAAACATGGAAAGTCGATCTGATTCTGAAGAAATCGATATGAAGCACTTATCAAATCGTTATGAGATGCAAGTCGTTATAACTTTCTAAAGAAATCGTTACGATGACTTACAGAATCGTTATGACGAGCAAGTCGTTATAACTTTCAAAAGAAATCGTTACGATGACTTACAGAATCGTTATAATGAGCAAGTCGTTATAACTTCTGAAGAAGTCGTTACGATAACTTACAGAATCGTTATGACGAGCAAGTCGTTATAACTTTCTAAAGAAATCGTTACGATGACTTACATAATCGTTATAAAGAGCAAGTCGTTATAACTTCTGAAGGAGTCGTTACGATAACTACAGAGTCGTTAAAATGAGCAAGTCGTTATAACTTCTGAAGGAGTCGTTACGATAACTTACAGAGTCGTTATAATGAGCAAGTCGTTATAACTTCTGAAGAAGTCGTTACGATAACTACAGAGTCGTTATAATGAGCAAGTCGTTATAACTTCTGAAGGAGTCGTTACGATAACTTACAGAGTCATTATAATGAGCAAGTCGTTATAACTTCTGAAGGAGTCGTTACGATAACTTACAGAGTCGTTATAATATCGACTTGTTTGACACAGCAAGGTTATTCAATCTTACAAGTAAATCGTTGTTCTTGTGAGGAAGTCGTTATAGTTAATGAAGGAATCGTTATGGCTCTTCTGAAAAATAATGTATGTAAGACTTACCACAAATGCTTGACTTTCTTTGGGTAATTCCTGTGCTTAAGGCTAAATAAAACAAGTTAGAAAAACTTTTGACAATGTTTTGTTTATCACCAAAATAGGCATGTAATTAATTTAAAAGTACATGGGGATGGACTGTTCATCACTCCACATAGCACAACTCCACCTCTACACCTAAAAAGGGCTGGTACATTACGTACCATGAGAAACAAGTACCCATGAAAGGTACAGGTGTAACACCCCAGAATTTTTATTTGTAGAAAAATATGAATAATAAAGTTATTAGACTTAAGTATTAGTCTTAAGTTGTAATAATTGATATTTGGGTATGATTAGTATTAACTAATGTTACACCAGTGTCGTACTCGGACGTGTGCGCTCCGACATGGCGACACTAGAAAATGGTAACGAAAATGAAATCCGAGAACACCATAATTTTCATAAAAATATGGAGATCTCAGAAATGTAAATATCTGAATTTTTCGACGTGCGGATTTCGAGATTAAGACGACGCGACCATTTTTCGGATGATTTTCCACCTACTGTAAAATAAATTCAAAAAATTAAATAAAAATCATCATTACTTGTAAAACCATTATATTAGTCTATGGTTAAAATTTCAATGCAAATGGACACCATTTGGATAGGTTTCCATAGGGATCTTTGGGCCAGCTAATTTAAGGGCCAATTACGGTAACCAATTTTGTGTTTATTTACGGGAGCTTACGTGTGGAGCCTTGGAGAGGCCAGCACACTTAAGGGTATGGTAATCATGGAGGATAACTACGTGTGAGCTTGGGAATCCTTGCATGTGCAACGTGTTGGGGTAAAAACCAAAAGGTTTTTACCATGACACCTCATGGTCGACGTGCCTCTGCATGAGGAAGTCAGGAGGCTTATAAAAGCCACTCCTCTCTTGAGTTCGAACCTTTCTACACCTTGGCTCCTGTCTTTGTTCTTGTTCTTCCTCTGCTTCTTGCTGCTAGAAGAGTGAGTGGTGGAGGAGCTACAGGATCTGTTGCTGGAGGAGCTACTGGAAGTGCTATTGGGAGCTGCTGCCATTGCACCTGCAACTACTTCCATTTCTGCTCCTGTTTCTTCTGCAGCTGCTTCTTCTTTGGTGTTAACTTGCTGTTGAAGTAGCTGTCGTGTCTAGCAAGGCATCAATCTGGGAGGAAGTTCTTCTTCCACTGAGTTAAACTCTTTCACCAAGATCAAGTGGAAGTTTTCTTGCTTAGCAAGGTAAGATTCATCTTTCTATGGTTCATTTCGGTTTTTCATATGTCACATGGAATTCGTAATGAACGAATAAGTGACTATGCTTGTGATCCTCTGTTTTTCCCTTTCCAGTCATGATAGAAACACTCTTGTTGGGAGAGGAACAACCTCATTCCATTTTAGAAATTAACTCCTATTCCCTTCTTCCACCTTTGATCTTTGTACATGTTATAAAGTTGTAGAAGTTTCAACTATCTTTGTAGGATAATATGAAGACTTCAGTTTCGATGGTTGATACTTCAAGTTTTGATTTAGATCCATAAAACATGTTGTGGTTTAGTGTCCATCATGTAGGAACTTCCTATCTAACCATTGCTATCAAGGTTCTACTTCTAGTACTAAACTATGTTTAGTTTCAAGCAAGCCAAGCTTGAATTGTAAACCTCTTGTTTCATCTTGTTTGTTCGGTTTATAAACCACTATGAGAACCATAGTTAGACTCTTATATTAATATCAAACATGTCTTGGTTTATAAACTCTATAGTTAGGGTGTTTAAGTTAGGTTTAAAGTCCTTTCTGGAAATTCTGTAACTATCTGTCGACAGCCGGCCCAAATCTGTCGACAGACGCACGTCTGACAGAACTTCAGGTTTCTGGACTGTGTGGATCTGTCGACAGATCCCTTGCATCTGTCAACAGATACACACAGAGCCAGACAACCTGAGCTCTGTCTGCTCTCATCTGTCGACAGCCCCTTCCTGTCTGTCGACAGATGCAGTGCTGATTCGGATTTCTGCACTCTTTCATGTCCAAATCCATGTCAAAACTTCATCCTAAAAGCCAAGGAAGTTAACCTGTCATTTACCTTGATATTTACTATCATACTACTGCTAAGTTCACCCACTTTGTGTACCTTAACTTCCCTTGAATTATTCTTAAAGTTGTCAATTACAAATAGCACTCCGATTGAGTCTATTCTTCGGTATTCGGTAATTGGGTCTATAAAATCTGAACACCTGAGAGTTCATATGCTTGAACACCTTATGAGATGTGAATAAATGGAGATGACATTATTGGGTCTTTGTACCCCCTGTGATTTTTATGCATGTGCAAATAGGGCTGGTCCAGTCCTGGGAGGAGCACCCGAATTCATTTTCGGACCACGTGGAATGATAAGGATGTCTAGATGTCTGGCATTGCATCAACTATTTTCTGAATATGGTCATCATAATTCCAGTACTATGTAGATGTTATGTGAATCAATTATCGAGCTACATATCTGAGCATGATCTGAGTTTTACTGTCATTGCATCAATCTACTGTCCTGAAATCTGGTGTGACTCTCTTTGATATTCTGCCCTTGTCTTGGTTATCATGTATACACTCTTGAACTATGAATTGAACTATGGAATTTGAATTCTACTGGGCTAGTTAGCTCATTATTTCCTATCATTTTCAGGTAATACAGCTGGGGATGACCTTTAAGGGCTTGAGTGCTGAGTGGACCCACTGAGACAAGCAAAGCCAATATGTTCCTGTTTCTATTTAGTAGTGTAAAATAAGATGTGTAATTACGTTATTTTGATCTACTCCTCTCTTAGTGTTATGAGGAGTACTTGTGTAATAAACTTCCGCTTATGACGTTATGAATGGATAAATAATTATTACCTTTTGTACTTTTTTCTGTCACTTCGATAAATAGCCTTTTATTAGGACGTGACAGATAAATTTGGTATCAGAGCATTAGTTCGATAAACCTAGGGAAATCAGTGAGTGGGGGTAGAAACATGGGATTAGTTAGCATGATTTATGTAATCATGTAAATGCTTAACCTGTTAATCATTTCAGAATGGACATGAATGCCCAAGAAAGGTTGGTTGCTGCCATGGAATTGTTACGTCAGGATATAGAATTGTATGCCCAAGCGCAGCGAGAAGCCCACCTGCAAATTAAGGAAGAGGTGCTCAACTTGACTGCAGGTGCTTTCATGGCGGGCAATCCATGTGCTTCCTTAGAAATTATGAGTCAAGTTATGATCAATCTAGATAACTTGAAGTTGGGACAAGATCTGTTGCTCCACCAAGTCGAAGATCATTGGGAGGCATTGACTGATGCAGCTAAAGAGCTGTACCATGGGGCCGGAGTAGAGCAGCAAGCACCGCCAATGGAAACTGTTATAGATCCTACTCGAAACTAGAAGAAGACTTAGACCACTCATCTTTTTGTATACCTCTCTTTTTATGTAAACACTGATTGTATATATGTAACTCCCATTTGTATGTGGAGTGAGAGATTAGTGGAGGTTGAAGTTTTGTATATATGATAAACTTGGTAGGAGAAGGCTGTGATATTTTTTGGATACATGGAATGTATTACAATGTAGATATTTGACTTGATAATATAGGGTGTGTTATGTGAAATTGAATTGTGTATGTGATGAATGCAAGATTGGAATGCTTGTGAAATTAATGAATGTATTACTGAATGTTTCAGATTCCTTTTGATTTAATCATGGATGGTGGTGATGCTAACTGGAGAAAGATGGAAAGTTCTATGCATGATCTGACCCGTGTAATGAAGGTAGTAGCTAGAAATAACAGTCACAATGGGACAAGCTTGTTCAAGGATTTCCGAAGTCTGGACCCTCCGAGATTCGTAGGAAGTACTGATCCGGAGGAAACTGAGAATTGGTTAAAAGATATTGAAAGGATATTCACAATACTTAAGTGTACGGAAGAAGAAAATGTTCATCTCACTACATTCCAATTGGATCGGGATGCTCGTGCTTCGTGGGAAACTGTGAAAGCTACCCTGGAAGATTCAAATCAAGTTAGTTGGGAAGAGTTTGTGGAACTATTTAATGAGCAATATTTCTCTGAGGTGGTTCAGGAGAAGAAAGCAAATAAATTTGCTGGGCTAAAGCAACTAAGAATGTCGGTATCCGAGTATGAGGCTCAATTTGCTCGGTTGTCAAAATATGATCCTCATCTTATATCAAGGAGAAGCTAAAGGCTAAGAGGTTCATGAATGGATTGCGTCCCAATTTTATTACGCAGTTAACTCCTCATCTGATTACTACCTATTCAGAAATGGTAAAGAGAGCCTTGGCATTAGAAGCTGCGAACGAAACTGTGGATAAAATTAGAGGGAAGTCTGGAGAAGGGTCTTCAGATCGAAAAAGGAAGTATGAGTCGGGGAATACCCCGAAGATTCAGCAAGCTGCTAAGAAGGCAGGTAAAGCTCCGGTAGGGAGTAAGGATGTTTGTAAGCATTGCCATCGTGTTGGGCATAAGGTTGAGAATTACTGGCGTAAATTGGGTGCATGTTTCCGTTGTGGTAGCACTCAACACCGAATCCCGGACTGCCCAATGGCCAAGATAGCACCAACAAATAAGAACCCTCAAGTAAAGCAAGGAAGATTACAAGCTATTAGGATGTGGAACCTGAATCTCCGCAGGAAGGCGGATTAATTGAAGGTACTTTATTAGTAAACTCAAAACCTGCATTTGTGTTGTTTGATTCTGGAGCTACGCACTCTTTCATTAGCTATGAGTTTGCAAAATTGTTGGATGTAAAGTCAGTTCCATTAACTACACAACTTGAGGTTGCAACTCCTTTAAGTGAGGGTAAAAAGCTTAAAGAATATTACCCTGCTAGTCAGATCATGGTCAAAGGACATGATTTACCTGGTGATCTGATATGTTTGGAAATGTGGGATTATGATGTAATCCTTGGAGTTGATTGGTTATCGAAATACCACGTAAATCTAGATTGCCAATTGAGATAAGTGACTTTCTTAGGAGAGGAAATTTATTCTATGACCTTTGATAAACCTCAAACCAAAAGAATACCAATAATTTCAGCAGTGAAAGCTTGTAAATTAGTAAAAAAGGGTTGTCAAGGGTATTTGGCTTCCGTGACCCTATTAAATCAAAGCATTGCGGGATTGGAAGATATTCCGGTAGTAAGAGAATTTCTTGATGTTTTCCCTGAAGAGCTACCTGGCGTACCACCTGATAGAGAGGTGAATTTTTCAATTGAGTTGGTACCAGGAGCTACACCAATTTCTAGAACACCATACAGAATGTCGATAGAAGAATTGAAAGAACTAAAAAGACAATTGTTGGAATTGATGGAGAAGGGATTCATTAGACCTAGTACCTCACCTTGGGGTGCTCCGGTACTGTTTGTTAAAAAGAAAGATGGATCTATGCGGTTGTGTATAGATTATCGGCAGTTAAATCAATTGACTATAAAGAATAAGTACCCACTTCCGAGAACTGATGATCTATTTGATCAGTTGTCTGGAGCTCAGTATTTTTCCAAGATTGATTTAAGATCCATATATCATCAGCTTAAAATTCAAGAATCAGATATTTTTAAAACGGCTTTTCGAACAAGATATGGACATTATGAATTTATGGTGATGCCGTTTGGATTGACCAATGCACCAGCTGCATTTATGCGTCTGAGAATGATGTGTTCAGATCTTATTTAGATCAGTTGTGGTTGTATTTATTGAGATATACTGATTACTCCAAAAGTATGAGGAGCATGAAGCCCATCTACGGATCAATTGCAATGTTACGAGACAACAAGTTATATGCAAAGTTAGTAAGTGTGAATTTGGTTGAAAGAAGTATATTTCTTAGGGCACATAATTTCTAAAGAAGGTCTCAGTTGGACTCTCAAAGATGGAAACCATACAGAAATGGGAGCAAACTAAGAATGTTGCCCAGCTAGCTAGCCCAGAGGGGGGGTGAATGGGTTATTAAAATTTGAACTTTGATTAAAACTGTTCACTAAAAGGATTACACAACAACTTAAACAAACGTTAGAGTTGGACAAAACAAGACAGCAAAAACGCATAAGCACAACCACAAGACACAAAGGTTTTTATCCTGGTTCGGAACTCCTCTCCACAGGAGACCTACGTCCAGTCCCTGAGCAATGCCTCAGGATTTTACTAACAAGGGTACTAACCCCCTCACAGATCCTTACACCCAGCCTCAACTGGTCTTCCTTCAACCTGAAGGGAAAACAACCACCCTGGATACCACCAGGTCTTCCTTCGTCCAGAAGGGAAAACAACCACCCGGATACCACCAGGTCTTCCTTCGTCCAGAAGGGTACAAACCAAGGAAATGAAGTTTAAGAACAAGCTTCAGGCACTAGCTTAATCAGCTGCAAGCTGAAGCAAACAAGCCTCAAGAGAGAAAGAGAATTTTACACTAGTTTCTCTCCAAAGACTACACAGGCTCTCACAGGAATTTGTTGTTTGAACACTGAGAGCTAAAGAGCTAAGAAGACAATTTGAATGGACGCTTCGCTCTTTCTTGGAACTCAGAAGACTAGAAGAATTGGTGTTGCTCGCTTTTTCTGTATATCACTATGTCTTCTCAGTCTTGAGTCTTGTATTTTTGCTTCTTCTTGAAATTTGAACGTTAAGAGAACCGTTGTCTCTCATCCAGGTGTATGTTAGACTGGTCACCAAGGAAGCTTCTGAACTTCAGTCTTTTATCCTTTAGTACACGCCAAAAAAAAATGTTTTAGAATCTTGTATCTTGTATCCAACGTTGTACAGATGAGTCTTGTCAGATATCTGCGAGCATATCAACAATAAATAGAGGACAGCTGGGACTGCCGTCGATTGTTAGTTGCAGATGGAACAGATATGCAATATATAGCAAAGCTCCTTTCGTCTAAAAAGGACGTAGACAGAGTAGCATAAAAATGGAAGATATTGTCTGCATGCATGGGAGATACGGTCAGAGAGCATTTAATGCATAGCAGTCAACAGACGAGATATGACTTTGACTTTTCAACGCTATTAAAAACATTATACTGATACAACAGGAAAGTTGATATGAATACTCCCGATGACTTATGAAATCGTTATACGATAACAGACAAATCGTTATGACAGAGCATTATCAGATTATAATGATGAAATCGTTATGAGAACTGAAGAAATCATTACAGCTATCAAGTCATTACGAGTTTCAAAGAAATCGTTACGAGATTTGAAGAAATCGTTACAGCTATCAAGTCGTTCGAGTTTCAAAGAAATCGTTACGAGATTTGAAGAAATCGTTACAGCTATCAAGTCGTTACGAGTTTCAAAGAAATCGTTACGAGATTTGAAGAAATCGTTACAGCTATCAAGTCGTTACGAGTTTCAAAGAAATCGTTATGAGAACTCTTAACAAATCGTTGCACGAAGCAAATCGTTATGAGATGTAAGTCGTTGAGTTTCTAAGAATCGTTGTGAAACACTTAAGAAATCGATATGAAATGCAAGTCGTTATGACAGTACAGAAATCGTTATGAAACTCTTAACAATCGTTACACGAAGCAACGTTATGATATCTGAAGAATCGTTACGGCTAGAGAGTCGTTGCGAGTTCTGAGAAATCGTTACGAGGTCTAAAGAAATCGTTACGGCTAGAGAGTCGTTGCGAGTTCTAAAGAAGTCGTTACGAAGTCTAAAGAAATCGTTACGGCTAGAGAGTCGTTGCGAGTTCTAAAGAGTCGTTACGAGGTCTAAAGAAATCGTTACGGCTAGAGAGTCGTTGCGAGTTCTAAAGAAGTCGTTACGAGGTCTAAAGAATCGTTACGGCTAGAGAGTCGTTGCGAGTTCTAAAGAAGTCGTTACGGGGTCTAAAGAAATCGTTACGGCTAGAGAGTCGTTGCGAGTTCTAAAGAAATCGTTGCGATATCGATTTGTTTTGAACTTTTCGGTCAGAGAGAAAATCGTTCTGCTTATCAAAGAAGTCGATACAAAGACTTGGACAGAATGTGAGATGAGACTTACCTGATTGTCTTGAACTTTCATTTTTCTTTTATTTCCTGTTCTCAAAGCTCAAGTAATTTGTTAGTACTATTTTGTTAATCATCAAAATTAATATATAAATAAATGAATTATTTATTATGGGGACAGTTTGGTCATTAATCTCCCCCTTTTTGATGATGACAAAATATACTAAACATCATATAACAAACAAAACATAACATGTTTTTCAGAATAGCTTTAGTTTCTCCCCCATTTTGTCAATAAGCAAAAAGATAGGCGATGAGACAAAGAAGAGAGAAATTATTGAATTAAGTGTGAGAAAGATAGTACATAGGAGACAATAAAGAGGCATGCTGTGAGATGACAGCCCATGCCTTGATCTCAAGATCTTCAAAAGTTTGTTGGAAAACTCCAGAGGCAACTGAAAAATTAGGACCCATGGAGGGGGTGGCCCTTTGAATGTATAGAGTCCGTTGCTGATCCAAGAACTCTGCATACTGATCTGGATCCAAGATGAATCTGAAGTAAGTGCTTTTTCCGAAGCTGGCACGATGGAGAAATCTATCCAGGAGATTGGATAGAATCTTCTGATCTATCAGATCCTGCTTCAGAGCATAGAAAGCTGTATATCTTGCTGCCCACTGAACATAGATCTCTTGAATAGGATTTATGGAGTTGAGATCCATGAAGGCTTCGGCTGAGAGAGAGGGCCTACCTTGATGAAACAAGGAACTGTTGATGGCCTCTAACTGAAGGTTGGTTTCCTTGTAGATGATTGCCCACAAGGGAGGAGTAAGCCTTTCACACTCTGAAAGGAGTGGAGCCAAAACCTGAGAGGAGATGCGGCCAGAGTGGTATTCTCTGAAGATAAACCGCAGGAAGGAGGGCAGTCTGCTCTCTGCTGGCTGACATTCTACCCATCTGCTTGGCAAACATGTCAAATGCATGGGATCCTGCATCTGAATCAAACACTAGGGAGTGCAGCTTTGGCAGAAGGACTAGAGAGTCAACTCGGATATCAGCAAAATTCACTGTGAGGGGAATATTCACTGGACGTTCTGATCTCAACAACACTATAGCTGAGTGGAATTGAGAGAACTAAACTTCTGGCAGTTTATTCAAGAAGCAGAAGTCACTGTACTGCTGGAAGCTTTTGGCAATCCTGATCTCTTTCAAGATGAAAGGACCCCACAAGTTCTTATGCTTGAGAAAGAACCACTCAGAAAGAGTGAGAGAGTGAGCTCCACGGGTAATAGATTCTGCCCTGGCAGTCAAGTATTTGCTGTATTGAGCTTTGTTGCCCTTGACATTGGCCCACTGATCTTCAGTCTTGAACTCAGTCCCCTCAAAGATTTTGGATTTTTGAGAGAGGGATAACTGGGTAAGAGGAAGAACAATATTTAGGTGCTCAGAAAGGTTGAGGAAGGGAATACCATAAATGGTGGAGAGGATGCACTTTTGAATATATTCCTTGTAAAGGAATCTTTTGTGAGGTTCAAGGGTAAGAGAGTACCAAAGAGGAGGAAATAGTGAGGAGGAGATGCTAACTGAGGATGATTGTTTCCTCTTTTTCTTGGCAGGACTGGGAGGATCAGTCCTGTGGATATGAGTGGCAGTGAAGAGAATGGTGGAAAGGGTATTTCTCTCAAAGTCATCCGGCAGATTTGTGTCAAAGACACCAAGTAGAGGAGGTTTGTCCGAATGAAAGTAACAGAGGAGGGAGGAGTAGGAGGATAGAAGATGTTTGGGATTGAAGGAAGAAGGTGGGTGAACTTGAGTGGGTTGAGTGAGAGGTGATGAGGTGAAAAAGATGATGGTCCTGAGGTGTGAGAGGAAGTAGGAGAGAAAGAAGGTTGAGATGTAGTGAGAGAGGAAGATGGTTGAGTGCGAGACACAGGGTGTTTTATGGTTGGTGGAGCAGGAGGAGCTGTAGAAGGGGATGAAGGTGAAGAGAGGATGGAGTTGCAAGGGTAGAAGTGTCAGGGGCCTTAGTGGCTGTCATGGGCTTTTTCCCTTTGCTTTGACCTTCTCTGACAACTGAGGAGGGTCCTGATGACCCTGAAGCTGGCACTGGTGGCCCTGCAGGCCGAGAATCCTGAGCTGGAGGCCCTGGTGGCCGGGAACAGCAGCTGGTCTGCTCTGAGTAGCTGCAGGAGAAACTCCACTTGGCCTTGAAAGACCTGCTACCATCGACTTCACATCAGACAACTCTTTATTAAACCACTTCATTGCATTTCTGACTGAAGAGAGCTCAGAAGTAGTTGAAGCTTGACTAGCAATTATCTCTTGCATACTGGACTGAACAGCTGACAAAATCTCTCCTGAGCCTTCAACACATCCAAAATGGATTCAGATTGACTTTCCTGTGGCTCTGTCTAAATTTTCTGTGAACTACTCTTTTGCCTTTCCTTCGAGGTGCTGGTTCTTCAATAGATTGCTTCCCTTGAGCAAGAGTTTCCTCTTCAACTTCCATTTGCTCCCCCTGAATAGGAGCAGGGAGTTCACCACTTTCTTTTCCCCCTGGGCAGGAGCATCCTCCAAAACAACTTTTTCAAAGTGGCTTCTGCCACAGATTTAGACACTTCAGGTTCAAGGATATTTTGCTCCCCTTGGCTAGGAGCTTCTTCCATGACCACATCTTGTTGAGTACCTGCTTGTATCTCAACATTAGCAACTGGTTCAGACTGAATTTCTGTATGGCCTGGAGCCATAACTTCTTCTTCAACACGTCCTCCTTCTTTAGAAGTATCTGAGGTGAGGGAATGGAATCCAATACCTCTCTTAAAATAGAGGCGACTAAGTGGTGGGCGAAGAGTCTGCCACGCCAGCTGCACCTTCTTCCATCCGAACTTCTGGAGAATGAGAGTCATCCCCAAACAGGTGATTCTGAAACTTCTGGCCAGCTTGCCACAACTGGTACTGCTGCTGCTTGCTCTGCTGCTGCTGCTTGCTCTCTGCTGCTGCTTGCTCTCCTCCTGCTACTGCTTCTTCTTGAACTTCTGGGATATCTCCAATAATCGCTTCTCCTTCTGCCACAGAGGTCTTTGACCAAATTCCATCTTGCACAGAAAACCCACTTTTCTTCAAATTTCTGGACCTTATAGACTGGCCCATCTTTCTACTACAGCTCCAGACACATCTACTCCGAAATACTTGAAAATCTTGGTGAGAAGATGAGCATAAGGCAAGGAACATTCAGTTTGCTCTTTGTTTCCCAGATTTGAGTACTGGCAAACTTCATTCTCTCAATCATAACTGCGGCCAAGTTGATCTCCTTGTTCTGGATTGCCCAGACATTATGTCCGAGTCTGCCCTAGTGCATGAAGAAAACGTAGCACTACGAGGTACTATAATTTGACAGACAATAAAGTGAAGCAACCAATTAAATGCGGACATCTGATTAATATCTAGCTTTCCATCTTTCAGCTTAAACCCTGGACCAATGATTCCGAGACCCTTTACTTCATCATTCACAGAGTGAATGCCACTGTACCCGGAGGTCTTTACTCCAAACAACTCATGCAATAGTTCATGATCTATCTTGATCTGGGTGCCCTTCACTGAGGAGACAAGGGACCCATCTGCCTCTGACTTCAAACAAATGAAAAAGGCTTTCACCAGGTCCGGATAGCTTACCTCGGTGAAAGTAGCACATCCATCCACTGCATTCTTCTCAAAGCTTCGACTAGACAGGACATGCCACTCTTCTCAAGGTTCTGAACATCCACTGCCTTATTTCCACAGATCTTCGTCTTCACGAAGGTGAACCTTTCCTACTTGCTCTGCGGTCAGATACTCAGCACTGTAGCCCCCTACACTTCCGGAGATCATCGGAGCGGCCATAGGTAGAGGAGAAAGGTTCTGGAGGAGAAGGAAGGTGGAAGAGATGGAACCTCTCGAGGATTCTTCGCGGAAGAAGAGAAAGCTTCGAAAGTTGCAGAGAGATGATCCCGAAATCGTTAGGGCATCGGCTTTGGGTGAACAGATAAAAGATAAAAGGTAAAGGTAGAAGACAATCGTTCTCAGAACGATTTGAATAATTTAATATTACTTTACCGAAAAGTGAAACGCCAAGAGGTGGTAAAGGCAGAAGCGACAAAAAAAAGGTTTGACAAGTCAAACAACTTTTAACACGAGCGCGATCAAGGAATGTAGATAACTGAGTTTTGCTTATCTTTAAGGAGGGAGAATTCCATTTCTATCTGAAAAATTTTTATGCCAATAAAATTACAGAAATCTTTTCACACATTGCACATCCCTAATTCCCTTCTAAGAGATAAATCTCTCTTCAGGTAGGGCTTTTGTGAAGATATCTGCTAATTGACCATTTGTATCTATAAAAGAGATTTCTAAATTACCACTAGCTACATGGTCTCGAATAAAATG
This sequence comes from Colocasia esculenta, assembly GCA_014218235.1. Taxonomy (NCBI): domain Eukaryota; kingdom Viridiplantae; phylum Streptophyta; class Magnoliopsida; order Alismatales; family Araceae; genus Colocasia; species Colocasia esculenta. The sequence goes on from JACBKR010001264.1 coordinate 847,681, forward strand.
ATATCTTACCTCTATGTGCTTAGTCCTTGAGTGCTGTACTGGATTTTTGGTGAGGTTGATGGCACTTGTATTATCACACAATAGTGGAATTGATTTGATGTGAATTCCGAAATCCTCAAGTTGTTGCTTTATCCAAAGAAGTTGTGTACAGCAATTTCCAGCAGCAACATATTCTGCCTCAGCTTGATAAAGCTACTGAATTTTGTTTCTTGGATGACCATGATATTAAACATCCTGCAAGAACTGACAACATCCACTGGTGCTTTTTCTATCTACTTTGCATCCAGCATAATCAGCATCTGAATATCCTATTAATTTTATTTCACAAGATCTAGGATACCAGAGACCTAAATCATGAGTTCTAGCCAGATATCTAAATATTCTTTTTACTGAATTTAAATGAGACTCTCTAGGATCTGCTTGATATCTAGCACACATGCATACACTAACAAAATGTCTGGTCTACTTGCAGTTAAGTAAAGTAGTGACCCTATCATACCTCTATAATTCTTTTGATCTACCTTTTTACCTTTTTGATCACTGTCCATTCTGGTTGATGTGCTCATTGGAGTTGATAGTGGCTTTGCACCTTCAAATCCAAATTTCTTTAACAGCTCTTTGTCTACTTGGCTTGACAGATATGAGTGCCATCCTTCCCTTGCTTGATTTGCAATCCAAGGAAGTAGCTTAGTTCCCCCATCAAGCTCATTTCGAATTCTCCCTGCATAGCTTTTCAAAGTACTTGCAAAAGATTCATCAGTAGATCTAAAAATAATATCATCTACATATATTTGCACAAGAAGTATATGTTTAACCTTAGATTTTTAAATAGTGTACTATCTACTAAGAAAGTACTGAGCCTTTCATACCAGGCTCTAGGTGCTTGCTTTAAACCATATAAAGCCTTATGCATTTTAAATACATGATTTGGAAATTCGGTATCATCAAAACCTGGAGGTTGTTCAACATAAACTTCCTCCTTGATAAAACCATTTAAAAAGGCTGATTTGACATCCATTTGAAATAGTTTTAAATCAAATGCAGATGCATAGCAAGTAAAATCTAATAGCCTCAAGTCTAGCTACAAGTGCATAGGTTTCATCGAAATCTATGCCTTCCTCTTGGGAGTAGCCTTGAGCTACCAGTCTGGCCTTGTTCCTTAAGATATTCCAGACTCATCCAGTTTATTTCTGAACACCCACTTGGTGCCAATAACTGAATGATTGGATGGTCTAGGAACAAGTGACCATACTTGGTTTCTCTTGAACTGATTTAGTTCATCTTGCATGGCTAATATCCAAGATTCATCAGATAAAGCTTCATTGACTGTCTTAGGCTCTATTTGAGAAACAAAGCTAAATAATCACAAGGAATTACATTACCTCTTGTTCTTACCCCTACAGATGGATCACCAATAATGTTTTCAGGAGGGTGATCTTTCTGATGTCTCCATTCTTTTGGAAGATTTTCATGTTGAATTTCAGTTTGCTGCAGTTCTTCCAGAGGAGGATCTTCTTGTCCTTAATTGAGGTATTCTTTAATTTTTCAGACAAGTCATCTGCATCATCAATGTCACTAATTTCTTCCTTTTTCAAGGAAGGGTTAGATTCATCAAAGATAACATGTACAGATTGTTCAATTAACAAGGAACGTTTATTGAAAACTCTATAACCTTTGGGTTTAGAAGAGTACCCCATAAAGATGCCTTCATCTGATTTGGCATCCAACTTACCAATGTCCCTTTTTCCATTGTTGTGGATGAAGCAAGGACATCCAGATATTCTGAAATGGCTGATCTTTGGTTTCTTTCCCTTGTAGAGTTCATAAGCAGTCTTTTTCAGAATCGGCCTGATCATTACTCTATTAATGATATAACATGCAGTGTTGATGGCTTCGGCCCAGAAGTATCTTGGCAAATCATATTCTGATAACATGGTTCTTGCCATATCCAAAAGAGTTCTGTTTTTCCTCTCAGCAATTCCATTCTGTTGAGGTGTCCTTAGGGCTGAGAAGTTGTGCTCAATTCCTTGATCATCACAGAACTTTGCAAACTTTTCATTCTGAAACTCACCACCATGATCTGATCGGATAGAGACAATTGTGAACTTCTGATCTTTCTGAACTTTCTTGCTGAAGCTGACAAAATTGTCAAATGTGTCATCTTTGTGCTCTAGAAGGATACCCAAGTGAATCTTGAATAATCATCAACTATTACAAATCCAAAATTCTTTCCTCCCAGACTAGTAGTCCTCATTGGCCCAAATAGATCCATATGAAGTAGTTCTAAGGGCTTTGAGGTGGTTACTACAGTCTTTGATTTGAAAGAGCTCTTGGTGTGCTTTCCTCTTGCACAAGGTTTGCAAATGCTGTCCAATCTAGAATTGACCTTTGGCAGTCCTTCCACTAGCTTTCTCTTTCTGAGCTTATTCAAACCGTCCAAGCTGCAGTGACCCAATCTTCTGTGCCACAGCTCTGTTGATTGATCTTTGCTGGCTGCCAAACAGACATCTTGATTCTTGAGTTCCTCGAGATAGAGAACATACAAGTTTCTTCTCTCTGTAGGCTTCAAATATGACTGCACCATCCTTTAATATACTGCACTTTGATTCTTGGAACTGAATTTGATGGCCTTTGTCACACAACTGGCTGATGCTGATAAGGTTGTGCTTTAATCCTTTGACCAACATTACGTCTTCAATAACTGATTTCCCTTTGATGTTCACGGACCCACTTCCTATCACTGTGCCTTTTCCATTATCTCCATAGGTGACTGTACCTTCTTCAGCTTTGAGATCAACGAAAAACTTCTTGTTGCCTGACATGTGCCTTGAGCATCCACTGTCCAAGTACCATTTGGATGCTCTTAAATTTCCCTGAAATTTAAACACTAAGTTTTAGGTACCCAAGTTCTTTTGGGTCTTGATGGGTTAGTATCATTGGTTTTTATTTTTATTATTCACTTTTTGTTCTTGTTAGGACAGGTTGCTTTGTTATGTCCTAGTTTGTTACAATGAGTACAGCAGGTTGTTCTAGTTACTCTTTCAACTGGATTGTATTTAAATTTTTTAAGTTCTTTACTCTTTTCGGATATAAATTCAGGAGTTGGGTAAGTGTTAGGAAAGACTTTTGTTTCTTCATTTTCCGAGGGAGTATAACCAAAGCCATGTTTCTTCTTGGTTGATCTTTTAGCTCCACTCATCATTAGAAGAGGTTTATTATTTGTGAACTTGTTTATGGTGCTTGTTAAATGTTCATTTTCTTTATTTAATCTTTCTATTTATGTTTTAAGTCCACTTAAGTCTTCTTGTTTTTCTAAATGAATTATTTTCTTATTTTTCTCTTTTAAATCTTCACATAATAATTCATTCTTTCTTTTATGTTCAGTTATTTGTTTTTCAAGTTCTTCATTTTTTATTTTTAGATCTGAGTTTGTATTTTCTGAACAGATTAAATTCTTCTTACTAATTTTAAGTAATTTAGATACTTCTTTATATTTTTCATAGAGTTCATTAAAAGCACTTTCTAAGTTATCAGAATCTGAATCATTGCATGAATCAAAATAAGAGTCAGAAGTTACCTTATCTTCGTATTGGCCATGAGGGCCAAGTTTGCTTCTTCACCTTCACTGCTCGAGCTTGACTCACTATCTGAGTCACTGCTGTTCTCCCAAGCAGCTGCCATTGCTTTCTTTTTATACTTCTTGAATCTTCTGAAGTTGTCTTTCTTCTTATGATCATTCTTTTAAGCATTGGATAATTTGCCTTGATGTGTCCAGGCTTCTTGCATTCATAGCATATTACTTCTCCTTTCTTTGGATCCTTTACTTCTGGTTTTCTGAAGTCTTTGTTCTTCTTGAAAAATCTTCTCCGGACTGATACTTCTTTTTCTTTGCTAATATTCTCTGAAGTCTTCGAGACAGCATGGCTTCTTCATCATCACTGTCTTTGCTACCTTCACTGTTATCCAAAGATTCTTCTGATATCTCATCATTCGCTTTGAGAGCATTAGATTGCTTCCTTCTGCTGGAGGATTCTCCTAATCTCTCCATATTTATATCATGAGCCATGAGAGATCCTATTAGCTTTTCCAATGACATTAATTTCAGATCATTGGCTTCCTCAATGGCTGTTACTTTTGGAGTCCATGAGGATGGCAGAGATCTAAGTATCTTCCTGACCATGTCTGGTACACCATAGACTTTACCTAATCCAGCTAATCCATTTGTGATATCTGTGAATCTGCTAAACATCTGAGTTATGGATTCATTTGACTGCATCTGGAACCTTTCATATTGGGCTACAAGAATATCGATTCTTGTCTCCTTTACTTTGTCTGTCCCTTCATAAGTGATCCTGAGCTTTTCCCACATTTCCATTGCGGATTTGCAGGCTGAAACTCTGTTGAATTCTTTCTTGCTGAGGGCACAGCAAAGGATGCTCTTGGCTTTGCAGTTTAGGATATTTTTCTTCTGTCGTCATCTGTCCACTGAGCCTTAGCATTTGTGATTAGGAGATCACCTTCTTCTACTATGGACCATATTGTATAATCGTGACCTTGTAGAAAGTACTCCATTCTTGTCTTCCAGTAGGTGTAATCTTCTCCATCGAACAGAGGAGGCCTGTTGACTGACTGACCTTCGAAGTTGCTTTGGGCTGCCATTGATCTTTGCTCTTCAGATCGTTGGATCTTCTTCTTTGTCGAAGAGACGGGCTCTGATACCACTTGTTGCCCAGCTAGCTAGCCCAGAGGGGGGGTGAATGGGTTATTAAAATTTGAACTTTGATTAAAATCTGTTCACTAAAAGGATTACACAACAACTTAAACAAACGTTAGAGTTGGACAAAACAAGACAACAAACGCACATAAGCACAACCACAAGACACAAAGGTTTTTATCCTGGTTCGGAACTCCTCTCCACAGGAGACCTACGTCCAGTCCCTGAGCAATGCCTCAGGATTTTACTAACAAGGGTACTAACCCCCTCACAGATCCTTACACCCAGCCTCAACTGGTCTTCCTTCAACCTGAAGGGAAAACAACCACCCTGGATACCACCAGGTCTTCCTTCGTCCAGAAGGGAAAACAACCACCCTGGATACCACCAGGTCTTCCTTCGTCCAGAAGGGTACAAACCAAGGAAATGAAGTTTAAGAACAAGCTTCAGACACTAGCTTAATCAGCTGCAAGCTGAAGCAAACAAGCCTCGAGAGAGAAAGAGAATTTTACACTAGTTTCTCTCCAAAGACTACACAGGCTCTCACAGGAATTTTTTGTTTGAACACTGAGAGCTAAAGAGCTAAGAAGACAATTTGAATGGACGCTTCGCTCTTTCTTGGAACTCAGAAGAGTAGAAGAATTGGTGTTGCTCGCTTTTTCTGTATATCACTATGTCTTCTCAGTCTTGAGTCTTGTATTTTTGCTTCTTCTTGAAATTTGAACATTAAGAGAACCGTTGTCTTTCATCCAGGTGTATGTTAGACTGGTCACCAAGGAAGCTTCTGAACTTCAGTCTTTTATCCTTTAGTACACGCCAAAAAAAAAATGTTTTAGAATCTTGTATCTTGTATCCAACGTTGTACAGATGAGTCTTGTCAGATATCTGCGAGCATATCAACAATAAATAGAGGACAGCTGGGACTGCCGTCGATTGTTAGTTGCAGATGGAACAGATATGCAATATATAGCAAAGCTCCATTCTGTCTAAAAAGGACGTAGACAGAGTAGCATAAAAATGGAAGATATTGTCTGCATGCATGGGAGATACGATCAGAGAGCATTTAATGCATAGCAGTCAACAGACGAGATATGACTTTGACTTTTCAACGCTATTAAAAACATTATACTGATACAACAGGAAAGTTGATATGAATACTCCCGATGACTTATGAAATCGTTATACGATAACAGACAAATCGTTATGACAGAGCATTATCAGATTATAATGATGAAATCGTTATGAGAACTGAAGAAATCGTTACAGCTATCAAGTCATTACGAGTTTCAAAGAAATCGTTACGAGATTTGAAGAAATCGTTACAGCTATCAAGTCGTTACGAGCTTCAAAGAAATCGTTACGAGATTTGAAGAAATCATTACAGCTATCAAGTCGTTACGAGTTTCAAAGAAATCGTTACGAGATTTGAAGAAATCGTTACAGCTATCAAGTCGTTACGAGTTTCAAAGAAATTATTACGAGAACTCTTAACAAATCGTTGCACGAAGCAAATCGTTATGAGATGTAAGTCGTTGAGTTTCTAAGAAATCGTTGTGAAACACTTAAGAAATCGATATGAAATGCAAGTCGTTATGACAGTACAGAAATCGTTATGAAACTCTTAACAAATCGTTACACGAAGCAAAACGTTATGAGATCTGAAGAAATCGTTACGGTTAGAGAGTCGTTGCGAGTTCTGAAGAAGTCGTTACGAAGTCTAAAGAAATCGTTATGGCTAGAGAGTCGTTGCGAGTTCTAAGGAAGTCGTTACGAAGTCTAAAGAAATCGTTACGGCTAGAGAGTCGTTGCGAGTTCTAAAGAAGTCGTTACGAGGTCTAAAGAAATCGTTACGGCTAGAGAGTCGTTGCGAGTTCTAAAGAAGTCGTTACGAGGTCTAAAGAAATCGTTACGGCTAGAGAGTCGTTGCGAGTTCTAAAGAAGTCGTTACGGGGTCTAAAGAAATCGTTACGTCTAGAGAGTCGTTGCGAGTTCTAAAGAAATCGTTGCGATATCGATTTGTTTTGAACTTCTCGGTCAGAGAGGAAATCGTTCTGCTTATCAAAGAAGTCGATACAAAGACTTGGACAGAATGTGAGATGAGACTTACCTGATTGTCTTGAACTTTCATTTTTCTTTTATTTCATGTTCTCAAAGCTCAAGTAATTTGTTAGTACTATTTTGTTAATCATCAAAATTAATATATAAATAAATAAATTATTTATTATGGGGACATTTTGGTCATCAAGAATCTCACTGAAGTAAGAAGTTTTCTGGGCATGGCCAGTTACTACCGGCGATTTGTCAAGGATTTTTCTAGAATTGCCTCACCGCTTACACAGTTGACTAGAAAAGGAACTGCTTTTATCTGGAATGAGAATTGTGAGGAAGCATTCCAATTGTTAAAAGAATGTTTGTCATCTGCACCAATTTTAGCTTTGCCGGTGGAAGGAAAAATATTTGAGGTTTATACCGATGCTTCCAACATTGGACTGGGTTGTGTATTAATGCAAGATGGAAGAGTAATTGCCTATGCATCAAGACTGTTGAAGACTCACGAGAAGAACTACCCAGTACATGATTTAGAATTAGCTGCTGTGGTCTTTGCTCTTAAGCTTTGGAGACACTACCTTTATGATAACCAATTCATAGTGTACTCCGATCATAAGAGTCTCAAGTATTTGTTTTCACAAAAAGAACTGAACATGAGACAAAGGAGATGGATGGAATATATCAAAGACTATGATTTCAAGATTGAATACCATTCGGGAAAAGGAAACACTGTGGCTGACGCACTTAGCAGAAATCCTATAGCCAAGATGTTTCGGTTGCAAGTAAGGGAATGGAAATTGTTAGAAAAAATTTTCACATTGAGCTTGAAAGTTGAAAAACAAGAAGAAAGAATTGTGATTAGCAACTTGGTAGTACAATCAGATTTGCTGAAGCAAATTAATGAACAACAGGACAACGATCCTATATTGGTAGGAATCAGAGAAAAATTGGCTTCTAAACCTGATTTTAATGAAGATTCTCATGGAAATCTTCGATTCCGGAATAGATTGTGTGTACCGGATAATCCCGGAATCAAGAAGCGGATTTTGGAGGAAGCTCATCGATCACATTACACTATTCATCCTGGAGCTGTCAAAATGTATCAGGATTTGAAGAAGTATTTCTGGTGGTGCAACATGAAGAAGGATATTGTGGAATTTATTGCAAAATGTTTAACATGTCAGAAAATTAAGGCAGAACACCAGAAACCTGCAGGAAAGTTAAAACCACTTGAGATACTAGAGTGGAAATGGGATAGCATTGGTATGGATTTTATTGTGGGATTACCTAAAACACAGAGTGGATTTGATGCTATTTGGGTAATCATTGACAGACTTACCAAATCAGCTCATTTCTTAGCAATAAAGTCAAGATGGTCTGTTAATATTTTAGCAGCGTTATATATGAAAGAAATTGTGCGTTTGCATGGAATTCCAAAGAACATAGTTTCTGACCGAGATGCAAGATTTACTTCTCATTTTTGGAAAGAATTACATGATGCTTTGGGAACAAATTAAAATTTAGTACTGCATTTCACCCTCAAACAGATGGATAGACCGAACGGGTGAATCAAATTGTTGAGGATATGTGACGTGCTTGTGTATTGGAGTTCGGAAATGACTGGAACACTCATTAGCAATTATGGAATTTGCATATAACAATAGTTACCAGTCTACTATTCGAATGGCACCTTTCGAAGCTTTGTATGGTCGGCAATGTAGATCACCGTTATGTTGGGTAGAACTAAAAGAAACGCATATTCTTGGACCAGAAATGATCCAAGAAACGACAGAAGTTATTAAGTTAATACAAGATCGGATGAAAGCTGCTCAAGATCGACAGAAAAGTTATGCCGATCGTCGTAGAAGAGAGTTAGAATTTCATCAAGGAGAACATGTATTTCTTAAAGTATCACCCCGAAGAGGAATTAAAAGATTTGGTATCAAGGGAAAACTGAGTCCAAGATACATTGGACCTTTTGAAATATTGAAGAGAGTTGGTGAAATGACATACCAACTGGCACTTCCACCGCAATTATCCAATGTGCATGATATCTTTCATGTGTCAATGCTAAGAAAATATGTATATGATCCGGAACACATTATTGGATACCAAGATCTAGATGTTCAAGGAAATTTGACATATGAAGAAAGACCAGTACAGATCCTTGATCGAAAAATCAAGCAACTTCGGAACAAGGAAGTTCCTTTACTAAAGATACAGTGGAATAAGCAAGGACAAGAAGAAGCAACATGGGAATTGGAAGAGGCCATCAAGGAAAAGTATCCAGAGTTGTTTTCAGGTCAGTAACCACATCCCTGTGTAATTAAATTTGGAGGACCAAATTTCTTTTAGTAGGGGAGAATTGTAACACCCCAGAATTTTTATTTGTAGAAAAATATGAATAATAAAGTTATTAGACTTAAGTATTAGTCTTAAGTTGTAATAATTGATATTTGGGTATGATTAGTATTAACTAATGTTACCCCAATGTCGTACTCGGACGTGTGCGCTCCCACATGGCGACACTAGAAAATGGTAACGAAAATGAAATCCGAGAACACCATAATTTCCATAAAAATATGGAGATCTCAGAAATGTAAATATCTGAATTTTTCGACATGCGGATTTCGAGATTAAGACGACGCGACCATTTTTCGGGTGATTTTCCACTTACTGTAAAATAAATTCAAAAAATTAAATAAAAATCATCATTACTTGTAAAACCATTATATTAGTCTATGGTTAAAATTTCAATGCAAATGGACACCATTTGGATAGGTTTCCATAGGGATCTTTGGGCCAGCTGATTTAAGGGTCAATTACGGTAACCAATTTTGTGTTTATTTACGGGAGCTTACGTGTGGAGCCTTGGAGAGGCCAGCACACTTAAGGGTATGGTAATCATGGAGGATAACTATGTGTGAGCTTAGGAATCCTTGCATGTGCAACGTGTTGGGGTAAAAACCAAAGGGTTTTTACCATGACACCTCATGGTCGACGTGCCTCTGCATGAGGAAGTCAGGAGGCTTATAAAAGCCACTCCCTCTCTTGAGTTCGAACCTTTCTACACCTTGGCTCCTGTCTTTGTTCTTGTTCTTCCTCTGCTTCTTGCTGCTAGAAGAGTGAGTGGTGGAGGAGCTACAGGATCTGTTGCTGGAGGAGCTACTGGAAGTGCTACTGGGAGCTGTTGCCGTTGCACCTGCAACTACTTCCATTTCTGCTCATGTTTCTTCTGCAGATGCTTCTTCTTTGGTGTTAACTTGCTGTTGAAGTAGCTGTCGTGTCTAGCAAGGCATCAATCTGGGAGGAAGTTCTTCTTCCACTGAGTTAAACTCTTTCACCAAGATCAAGTGGAAGTTTTCTTGCTTAGCAAGGTAGGATTCATCTTTCTATGGTTCATTTCGGTTTTTCATATGTCACATGGAATTCGTAATGAACGAATAAGTGACTATGCTTGTGATCCTCTGTTTTTCCCTTTCCAGTCATGATAGAAACACTCTTGTTGGGAGAGGAACAACCTCATTCCATTTTAGAAATTAACTCATATTCCCTTCTTCCACCTTTGATCTTTGTACATGTTATAAAGTTGTAGAAGTCTCAACTATCTTTGTAGGATAATATGAAGACTTCGGTTTCGATGGTTGATACTTCAAGTTTTGATTTAGATCCATAAAACATGTTGTGGTTTAGTGTCCATCATGTAGGAACTTCCCATCTAACCATTGCTATCAAGGTTCTACTTCTAGTACTAAACTATGTTTAGTTTCAAGCAAGTCAAGCTTGAATTGTAAACCTCTTGTTTCATCTTGTTTGTTCGGTTTATAAACCACTATGAGAACCATAGTTAGACTCTTCTATTTAATATCAAACATGTCTTGGTTTATAAACTCTATAGTTAGGGTGTTTAAGTTAGGTTTAAAGTCCTTTCTGGAAATTCTGTAACTATCTGTCGACAGCCGGCCCAAATCTGTCGACAGACGCACGTCTGACAGAACTTCAGGTTTCTGGACTGTGTGGATCTGTCGACAGATCCCTTGCATCTGTCGACAGATACACACAGAGCCAGACAACCTGAGCTCTGTCTGCTCTCATCTGTCGACAGCCCCTTCCTGTCTGTCGACAAATGCAGTGCTGATTCGGATTTCTGCACTCTTTCATGTCTGAATCCATGCCAAAACTTCATCCTAAAAGCCAAGGAAGTTAACCTCTCATTTACCTTGATATTTATTGTCATACTACTGCTAAGTTCACCCACTTTTTGTACCTTAACTTCCCTTGAATTATTCTTAAAGTTGTCAATTACGAATAGCACTCCGATTGAGTCTATTCTTCGGTATTCGGTAATTGGTCTATAAAATCTGAACACCTGAGAGTTCATATGCTTGAACACCTTATGAGATGTGAATAAATGGAGATGACATTATTGGGTCTTTGTACCCCCTGTGATTTTTATGCCTGTGCAAATAGGGCTGGTCCAGTCCTGGGAGGAGCACCCGAATTCATTTTCGGACCACGTGGAATGATAAGGATGTCTGGATGTCTGGCATTGCATCAACTATTTTCTGAATATGGTCATCATAATTCCAGTACTATGTAGATGTTATGTGAATCAATTCTCGAGCTACATATCTGAGCATGATCTGAGTTTTACTATCATTGCATCAAGCTTACTGTCCTGAAATCTGGTGTGACTCTCTTTGATATTCTGCCCTTGTCTTGGTTATCATGTATACACTCTTGAACTATGAATTGAACTATGGAATTTGAATTCTACTGGGCTAGTTAGCTCATTATTTCCTATCATTTTCAGGTAATACAGCTGGGGATGACCTTTAAGGGCTTGAGTGCTGAGTGGACCCACTGAGACAAGCAAAGCCAATATGTTCCTGTTTCTATTTAGTAGTGTAAAATAAGATGTGTAATTACGTTATTTTGATCTACTCCTCTCTTAGTTGTTATGAGGAGTACTTGTGTAATAAACTTCCGCTTATGGCGTTATGAATGGATAAATAATTATTACCTTTTGTACATGTTTTTCTGTCACTTCCGATAAATAGCCTTTTATTAGGATGTGACAACAGGTACCTACCACCACAAGGTACCACCACAAAGTCTCAGTACAATTGTGCCTCCTACCAGGCACACCATAACCACTGGCAAAGCACTAGTCGGAAAGGAACGTTGCCACCACACGAGAAAGGACTATTGGTTCATGACGCCAGTATCCAACCCGGACAACACAACACAAGAACTACCTCTCAGTCTCGTAGTCAAGGACGAAAGGTCCAACTATCGCTTTACAAGCACAAGCCAAAGAACAGTGGAGACCTACCAACACCACAGCTGCAGGCCCATTCCTAGAACCTTTAGGGACTCTGGCCCAAGCTCCCTAAAGTGAGGCACTGGAAAACATGACTAGCTGGAGACCAGTGTCAACTACTAGTGTCCGTACCCCCAACCACGAGCGCACTACAACGACCAAACACAAACTCTCACAAGTAACTGTCCTCTGTCATCTTTCTCTTAGCCAGACGTACTGTTGCCCAGCTAGCAAGCCCAGAGGGGGGGGGGGTGTGATGGGATTCTAAAAAGTTGAATACCTAAACATGTCAACAAAACGTTTATACAAAAACACTACGCTTGCTGTTAGTGTTAGTAAAGAAAATAATAGCAATCACACAGAAAGTAATCACACTACACAAGGATTTTATCTTGGTTTGGATCTCCTTTCCACAGGAGTCTTACATCCTGCCCCCGAGCAACAACTCAGGATTTTACTACCCAAGGGTATAGTCCCCCTCGAGGACACTTACACATCCAGCCGCAGCTGACCTTCTCTTCACAACCCGAAGAGGAATACAACACCCTGGAACCCAGGTCTTCCTTCACATGAAGGGTAAGCTACCACCTGTAACCAACAGGCCTTCCCTTCATACCAGAAGAGGAACTACACAGGAATGTGTAAAAGGCAGGCAAGGCGCCCCTAGATCTGGTTTACAACAGATACCAGATCTGAGGCAGAGACTGAGAGTAAGAAATTTACAATCAAGAAAACTCTCAGAACTCAAGTATGCTCTCTAAAGGATTAAACAGGAACGAGGAGAGCAAGAGCTACACGAAAATTGGAGTGAGAGATCGCTCTTCTACTAAGACTTCTGTGAAGGAATTGAATTGCAGCACTATCAGCTATTTCTTTCGTGTATGTGCTTGTGTATCTTTCTTCAGAAGTCTTGAGTCTTAAATATATCTTCTTTTGAAAAGTAGATGTTGAAGTATCCATTGTCTCAAGGTTGGATGCACGTTAGACTGCATGGTACTGTAGTGCTTCCAGTCATTTAATGCTTTCTGATCCATGCACGCAAGAGAAGGATCTTCCAGATATTCTGTCGTTTCTTCTTTGTTCAATGTTGTAGTAGTACTGTCAATATCCTGCATTCATTAAATACCAAACAGATGGACAGGTAGACCGTCTCTTGGCTTGTCAGTTTACGTTAGAAACCAAGCAATATGACTATACACAAAAAAGGAAATGGCATTCTGTCTAGCCATAAAGTGCTTTTTCATAGAAGCATTAGACTAGAAGATACTCAGACATATTTTGTGCAGAGAAGTGTACAGATGCATTAAATGCATGGATATTGGTGCATGGAGACCTTGACTTTCAAAAGTGCTCGAAAAATAAGTTTGAATAACAAATCATTATGGCTCATGAAATCGATATGAACATGATTTATAGAATCGTTGTGTGAATGAGTCATTGTTCATGTGAATCGTTGCACGTTCATAACCAAATCAATATACACACAAATCGTTATATACTCATAATAAAATCGTTATGACAGTGTAAGCAAATCGTTATGAGCAAGTCGTTGTGAACAAATCGATATATTGACCAAGTTGTTGTGTAATCCATCAAATCATTATTTGGACAAATCGTTATGAAAACTTATCGAATCGATTTGACGACCAAGTCGATGTTGTGACTTATCTAATCGTTACAACAAGCAAATCATTGTGTAACTTATCGAGTCATTACAATGACCAAGTCGTTGTTGTAACTTGTCGAATCGATGTAAATACCAAATCAATGTGAAACTTATCGAATTGTTATGAGAGCAAATCGTTATGCTCACTTACGAGATTGATGTGAGATTGAAATCATTATACTCACTTATCGAATCGTTATGAGAGCAAATCATTATGCTTACTTACGAAATCATTGTGATATTGAAATCATTATACTCACTTATCAAATTGTTATGAAACAAAATCGTTGTGAGGGCAAATCGTTGTTCTCACTGATTGAATCGTTATGAAACAAAATCGTTGTGTGTAATCAAATCGTTATGAGATCGAAATTGATGTGATCACTTAGAGAATCGTTCTGAGATCGAAATCGATGCGACCACTTAGCGAATCGTTTTGAGATCAAAATCGATGTGATCTCTTAACGAATCGTTCTAAGATCGAAATCGATGCGACCACTTAGCGAATCGTTCTGAGATCAAAATCGATGCGATCACTTAACGAATCGTTCTGAGATCGAAATCGATGTAAACCCAAAAATGATATGAAACTTATGAAAGAGTTATTCTTTGCGATGACTTATGAAATTGTTATTGTGATGGAACGCCTTGTTCAAGCCCGTTAAACCAATAACGAACTTGATCCGAGTCCGCCTCCCGCGAACTGGCAGTAGCCTCGCAAGGGATACTACACACGAGTCCATGAAAACAGAAAGGAACACACTTGATCTCATATATGATTCACCATTTCATATATAATGTACAAGATTTACATAGCCAAATTTCAACAAAAGTACAAAAAGTACAGGAGCCTGGGGCATACCTCGAGGTAAACTAGTACAACTGAGAAAAGATACTACACTGTTACGAAAACTACACTGCTGGAGGCGCTGGCCCAACACCGCTACGACGCGGCCCTGAACTGGAAGACGGTAACGAAACTTCCTCCTCACCTTCGCCTGTGGGGAGTAGGGGTGAGCCTCACTAGTCACTGGCTCAGTAGGGAACTCCCCCAACTCGAGCAAACCATACACAAGTACGGAAGCAGTAAACTATACTAGCAATTTATAGCACAACCACGCAGATTATTAAAGCAATAAACATACTTACCATTTTCTGATTATATTAAACAAAGTAATTAAATAAGCGGCAAAACTCAATTACGTGTACGAGCTAAAGTAGAGTTCGCCACACTCGAGCCACGTAGACTGGTTTGCGACACCAGTAACTGACTCGGACAAACAAACACAGGTCTGCCTCTCAGTCTCGCAGCCACAGATGAACGGTCCAGCTGCCGCTCCACGAGAAAAAGTCAAACAACTGTGGAGACCAACTAAACACCACTCCTGCGGACACACAGCTGCAGGCCCATGCCTGGCACCTCTAGGGTCTCTGACCGGAGCACCCTAGAGTGAGGCACTTGAAAGGACTAGCTAAGGACCAGTGTCGACTATCGGTGTCCGTACCCCCAACTAAGAGCGTGCTACAAGTGACTAAAAAAAACTCAAGAGTCACTGTCCCACTGTCGTCTTTCCCTCAGCCGGACAAACAACTCAAACAAAGGAGTGAGGGTGTCCAGGACAGACGACATAGACCACAACAGTACAACACAAGTACCGGCACAAGCCACGAACTAACAGCCTGGCTCACAGAGAACCTGGGGCACCCAACTGGAGAGGTAACCACGGTAGGCGTCGTACTACCTGCCACGCACACAAAACCACGTGCACACTGCTCAAACCACGTGAACCGTCATGTCAATCACGAGTACCGACTATCCACAACACGTAAACACAATGCAACTCACGTACATACCACACCAACACGCAAACTACTAGCTAGCTACGTAACCAACACGTTAGCCTCGTAAACATGCGCTCCCAGAGCGCCAGAGGTGCCAATGCACCACACGGTATTACCAAATACACCGAATAATAACAATCGGATAATCACGTCACATAAGTCATGCATATTCAGACCACTCGGCTGTGGTCGCGACATGGGCCTGGGTCGCCTTCAAAATGCGATGGCCCGATATGGCGCATTCACCACGTGAACGCGACGCACCAACATGTCGCGTTCCTCACCTGAACGCGACAGGTAGACCTGTCGCGATCAGATCGCGACAGGGGGTTCCGTCGCCTTCACAGGCAGGAACCCTAATCCGGGATCCTCTCCACGGATTACCATTCCACACTATGCAAATCACCCTAAATTCTCAATTTTCATGCTTTTGTGAATCTCTAGACATGATATCTACTATTAGGAAAGCGAATAACTAATCAAACCACTCTCCTACGCAATCCTCAGCCCGGAAAACAGGAGGAGTCACCCTACCTCCGCGAAGAACGCGCAGTACGGTGATCCCTCAGCGTTTCTTCCGCTTCACGGGAGCTTCCCGCGGCGAGAACACGCCAACCCGCGAGGTTCCATGCCAAAATCCTCCAGGAAACCCGCACGACCTCTCCCCCTGGCCCAGCAGAACTCGTTGCAGTTCCGCCTGGCCAGGGTTATTTAAAAACCCTCGGCGGTTGAGATCGCGACGTATCGTCGCGTCGCTACCTAATCGCGACGGAGCTAAGTGTCGCCTTCCCATCAGCTAACGCCTGCAGGTCGCCCAGCACCCAACACGTGGCGCACATGCAGACGATCAGCGCCACAAAGCAGCAACAAGAATGCGACGGGCAAGAGTGTCGCGTTCAGAACGCGACATCCCCTGCTGTCGCGATCACAGACAGAGAACCCTGGGGTGCTGTAGGCCCAAACTATCGGCCCAGTAAGCCCCAAAAACACACGCGCACACCGAACACAAGTCACATTGGCCACACATTGGCCTCACAAGCGCTGAACACAAGATCCACAAGGATCCGAAAAATACGCGACGTTACAGTTATGCTTCAAAGCGAGATGATGTGTACTTAGAGAAATTTCATGCTCTGAAAATTAAAAACAACAGTGTAAGGATTTACTTACAAGTCTTTGCTTGATTTTGCCTGGTTTATTTCCTGTGACTAAGCTTCATAAAAACTTGTTAGATACTAATTGTTAGGATTTTGTTAATCACCAAAATAGATATATAATTCATGAAATTATATGGGGATGATCTGATCATCACGTACAACTCAAACATAGGAGTGAGGGTGTCCAGGACAAACAACACAGACCTCGTCGGTACACACAATACCGGGACAAACCCCGAGCACAACAAACACACGTGCCTAGCTCACACAGAACCTGGGGTACCCAACTGAAGAGGTATTCCGGAATAAGCGCCAGACCACCACACTCAGTAATGCACAAACCACAATACATACACATATTATCTTTATTACAAACTACGGTACACATGTGAGGAATAGCTTGTCCCGGTCACTCTGTGACCCACAAGCTAGCCTATACAAACACATACACAATTTACATTAAACAATAATAACTTGGCCTGTCATTGATCACGAGGTGACCTCCATTGCCGCATAAAACTCATTACACGATAATTACTTAATAACCATACTTATGCTTTACTAACTAACCATCTTAAATAATCTACAGCAGGCATTAAAAGACCAAGGCTAGGTTCACACTAGAATCTCATTGCCCAGTCACCACAAACCAACCTTACACACACCACTCAGACCACGGAGACATTACACCAAACATACGAACAACACCCTAACCACGTAAACAGCACACTAACCATATAAACAACACACTCAACCACGTGAACCACGCGCTAGTCATATGAACAACTCGCTCAAGGAGCATTACAGGTGCCAATGCACCGATTACCAAAGCCACGTACAACACATAATGATAATCCGACAATAATATAACCATGAGTAAACATATAGCCCCCGGGACCCTTAACGCGACAGGGTCCTTGGTTGTCATCAGGACGCGACACCCTGGGCTGTCGCCTTCACAGGCGAAACCCTAATCTGGAAACCCTTCTCCGGATCTTCCATGCAAACCACCCTAAACTATGTTTCAACCTGTTTTTCATGCTCATTTTGCCCTAACATGGTATCTACTGTTTATAAAGTAATAAACAATTTAAACATGCATTACACGCGATCCACGTAGCAAAACAAAGTAGAATCTCCCTACCTTCGCGAAGAACGCGCAAACCAACCACCGCACAGCGTCTCCCCCGCTCCATGCGACGTCTTTGCGGCGAGACCATGCCGAAAACGATCCCCAAACGCCAAGTCGCCTGAAAAACCGCCGCCGCAGCCTCCCCCTAGCCAAACAATGCTCGCTCAGCTCTGTCTGGCCGACCAGAGTTATGAACTGTTTGCGGTTAAGAACGTGACGTACCTATCCGTCGAGACCTGAACGTGACGGCATAGGGCGTCGCCTTCTCAAGGCCAACGTTAGCATGCCGCCCAGTGCGCGACACGTGGCGCGCATGCAGACGAGGACCGCATCTCGGTCGGCAAACAGAACGCGACCACCAAGGCCGTCGCATTCAAAACGCGACACGCACCCCTGTCGTGTTCACAGACAAAAAACCTATGAGCGCTTTGGACCTAACCTGCCTGTAACGCCCCAGAAATTGAAAGTGTTAAGAAAATAAGAAGAATATGGTTAGTATATCTTAGTGTTGTGATTAATGGTAACGAACGTTACTCCAGTGTCATACATCGAAATGTGTGCTTCCACAGGGCGACATTGAAAAACAACAATGAAATAAAAATTCGAGAGCACCATAATTTTCATAAAATTGTGGAGATATCAGAAATGTAATTATATGTATTTTTCGGCGTACGGATTTCAAGATTAAGTCGACGTGATTATTTTTCGGGTGATTTTTCACCTACTATAAAATAAATTCTAAAAATTAAAATAAAATCACCATAATTTGTAAAACATCACATTAGTCTATGGTTAAAATTTTAGGACAAACAGACGTCGTTTGAACACATTTACTTAAAGAACTTTGGACTGGCCGAATTATGGCCCAATTACGGAAACCATTTCTGGGAATTTTAGATGCTGACATTACATGGGCTACGCAAGCCCATGTCATTGGGGATTAAAATCCTTACACATGGGCGGTTGACGTGTGGGTGTGAGGAAGGTTGCATGGGCCAGGTGTAAACAGTAAAAACTAAGGTGTTTTACTGTTTACATATTCGCACGGTAGGTGTCACCATGCATGGACTGGACGATGGGTTATAAAAGCCAATCATCTCCCTTCATACGCACCTTTTTCCACTCCTGCTCCTGTTGCCTTTCCTGCTGGCATATGCTAGATCTTCTTCCAATTCTTGTATCCTTTCTCAATTCTGGTTCCTAGTGTCTGCTACTGCTGCAACTACTTCGGTTTGTTCTTGCTGCAATTATAGCTACTGCTATCTTGGAGTCAACCTTCTATTGGAGCTACTATCATTGCTAGCAAGTTATCTACGTTGGAAAGGAGTTTCTTTCACTGGGTTAGGCTCTTTAATCAAGAATCTAGTGGAAGTTCTCCTGCTTAGCAAGGTAGGGTTCATCTCCCTCTAATTCTGTTCTATCTTTCGTTCATGACAAGGAGGTCTTGATAAAGGAACAAGTTATATACCAGTAACTCCCCTGTTCCTACCTCAATTGTGATAAACACATTCATATTAGAAAGGATAAGATCCTTGTCCCACTGGGAGATCAAGATCTTTCTTCCACTTTTGATACTTGTTCATGTTATAGAGTTGTGTAGAAGTTTTAACATCTTTAGAAATATGTAGGGACATCTATTTAGTTTTTATATACATTCAGTCTTGATTTAGAACTATGAAAAATAATGTAATTTAGTGTTCATATTGTAGGATTTTTCAATAAACCATTGCTATCAAGTTCATGCTTCCAATACTACACTACATTAGCTTATAGCTGGCCAAGTTTGAATTATCAATCTCTTGTTTCATCCCGATTGTTTAGCTTATAAACTACTGTGAGAACTTCAATTAGACTCTTCCATTTGATAGTAAACATGTCTTGGGTTATAAGTTTTATAATTAGGGCCTTTAGAACATATTTACAAAGCACTTCTAGAAGTTCTGCAGCTACCTGTCGACAGCCGACCCAAAGCTGTCGACAGGCGCATGCTATCCAGAACCCAGATAACTGGGACTATGTGTAGCTGTCGACAGGCCCCTGGTTGCTGTCGACAGATACACACAGTCCAGCAAACCTGAGTTCTGTCTGTAGCCACCTGTCGATAGCCCCTTCTCACCTGTCGACAGCTATGACCCTGATTCGAATTTCAACACTTTTTCATGTGCAAATCCTTGCTTAAACTTCACCCTATTAGCCTACCAAGTTACCCTCGTAATTACTTTGATATTTACTGTCATTCTACTATAAAGATCACCCACTTTGGATACCTTACTCATTATTGAATTATTCTTGAAACGTCAACTCTGAATGGTACTCCGTTGAGTCCATTCTCCTGTATTCGGCAACTAAGTTCATATTACTTGATGACTGAGAGTTCAAAGGCTTAAACACCTTGTGAGATATGATAAACTAATGATGATGGCATTTATTGGGTCCTTGGACCCCACATGACTAAAATGCTTGAGCAAATAGGGATGGTCCAGTCCTGGGAGGAGCACCCGAATTCTTTTACTGGCCATACAGATTGATAAAGGGCTACTGGATGTTTGGCATTACATCACTTACTATTAATTACTGTCATCATAACTACTGTACTGTCTTATTGCTACTTGAGAAAAATGTGAAGTTTATACACCTGATCATGCCTGTGTTTTGCTATCATCACTGTGTTAAGTCTATTGTCCTGATATTGATCATGTCTTCAATATCTGTTCTATTCTTACCTTAACCATTATATATTTCACCCTTGAAATTATGGATTTGAATTCTACTGGGCTAGTTAGCTCATTACTTCCTACCATTTTCAGGAAATTCAGATGGGGATGACGCTTAAAGGTATGAGTGCTGAGTGGACTGACCGTGGCAAGCGAAGCCAACTATTTTTTATTTCTGTTTATTAGTGTAAACTGAACTATGTAAATTAAGTTTGTTTTAATCTACTCCTCTCTTAGTTGTTATGAGGAGTATCTATGTAATTAAGCTTCCGCTTATGACATTGTGAATGGAGAAATAACCTTTTGTACATGTTTTTCTGTCACTTCTGATAAATAGCTTTTTATTAGGACGTGACACTGCCGGCCCACAAAGTCTCACAACCTACAAGAACACCTGAAACACAGACTAATGGGCCACACACTGGCCACCAAACCCACTCAGTAAGGAACCGCGAAGATTCGAAAAATACATCATAGGTTAACTTGTTCACTAATAGTCACATTTTACAATGTCCCCACTAAGTTGCCTCCTATCTCACTTTAATGAAACATCATTATTTTTTAAAAGAGATATTTTATTTTTTTTTAAAATATTTTTAAACAAAAAATGAAAAGGAGAAGAACAAGAGAAATATTACTACCCGTCGAAAGTGCTCACCTACTTTTGTAGCCAAGCACAAATGAGGTGGGTCTGTTATTATATTGACAACAAAAATCATCCATTTGTATCTTGGGCCTGTGGACGAATAAAAAAATATTTTTTGAATAATAAAATACATGTCTAGGCCTCTCTACCAACAAAAAAGAGGAAACCATGTGATCTCTTTTGGGCCCTTCCCCACTTCAGAGTAGTTGATGCGTTTTTTATTTCTTGGCAGACCTAACTTTGTCCCTTTCATGGTTACGTATGAATTACATGTGCTTATGATCACAAAACCTCACCCAGATAATATCGCCTAGTCCAACTTTGACTTGAAGAACACTTATAAGTGGGTGGGTCATCATGAGATTATCATATATTTTATTTATTTAGACAAAAAAACATCTAGGGTGTAAAAAAAAATGGTTCAGTGAAATAAGAGAAGACGATCTTTAGGGATGTTTTTAGATACATACCACGCTCCTATTGTGCCGCCGTGGAGCTCTTGGCACAACTATTTTTATTTTCTTACTTTTGTTTTAGATAAATTAATTAAAAGTTTTATTAAATATTTGACTTATTTTTTATTTTTTGATAGAGATAATAAGTCATTACAATAAATACTATTTTTTTATTACAGAATATGTTAAATCTTGTTATATTAAAAACCTTCTATATTATTTTGGAGACGATTAATTAATTTACTATTTTATTTTTAATACATTTTATTATTATTTAAATATATCATCCGAATCGAAATGTTTCGATGCGGTACGCTCTAATTCATCACGTATCAATGAGAGTCCGATACGATCGAATTCCGTGGGACAACCGACCTTAACACGTGACCGCATCATAAACATTTTTAGTTTATCAAATATTGCATCACAGGCTTAGTTTCGACTTAAAATAGATTTATTTTGAACTCACTTGAATTTATCATAAACTCAAAAATCTCTCCAAAACTATTTTTTTAATATAAACTTGCTCTGAATTTGTTTGTGAAGAAGACGTTTCCACATCTTAATATAAGCTATATATATTTGTGAAAATTTTCCAGCCAAAAAATTAATAAAGAGTATATTTATAATGAATTTATTTATGTTTAACTTATTTATATTTTACAAGTTGCATCCTAACAAGGTCTTTATAATTTTCCTCAAAGGCAAAGTTAGGTCCCTTTTCAGACGCACTACCATCATCCTTAATTTGATACCTTTCCTTAAAAGCAAGGTTTAGGTCCCTTAAACACGCTACCATCGTTTTAATTAAGATTAAATCATCTAATTAAGATTAAAGCCTTAATGATATCATCCCAACATGGATCAACCCATGTTTATGGAAGCTACTGCCTGTGCATTGACATGAAGAATTAAACAAGATCCTTTAATTATCACATAAGAGGTTATAAGAATTAATACGTCATAAAACCTGATTTTATTTCTAACAATTTATCATAAACCCATTATAAATTATGATTTTAGTCTTGATAGTTAAAAAGTAGATTTATCATAAACACAAAATCTTCCATTGATATGTTTTTGATAAGCCTATTCCGAGTAAATTTGGTGGTGAAATCTTTTCCCATAGACAAAGTTTAGTACAAAGTCAAGTATGTTTACGAAGAACCCTAAAATAAGTTAAAAAAAGTATTTTGTTACAGATATGTTTAGGATAAAAATTTTGTTCATGTTTGGCTTATTGTTGCTATCTACTTGTACATATATATATATAACCTATTTATATTTCAATAAAATATTAAATATAAGGAACACCTGCTCAGTGCCACCTACCCCCATTCCATTTGATGTTTTTGGCCTGTTCCCACCTTCCGTGCCTCCCTCTCACTCTCCTTTATAAAAGATGCTACGGCGCCCACGCTGCTTCCTCCCTACACCCCTCCCCACCCACCTGCGTCCTCCTCTCCTCCACCTGCCACTTTCCAGTACTCCTCCCACCTGCCCCGTCTCCTCGCCTCCTGGGTGCCCCCCATCTCCCCTGCCGCCATGGAGGCCAAGGTCCTCAGGGCCTCTCCCTGCATTCCCGCTCCTCGTCTCTTCAGAGTCTCCAGGCCCGCCGCCTTCCTCTCCGTCCGCGATGGGCAGAGGCTCCGGCGCACGCTCGTCGTCTCCGCGGCAACGGATGGGAAGCTCCAATCGGTTCAGAGGCCGGGGAATTCCCCTGTTGGGTAGGTGAAGTTTGGAGCTTTATGTTGTTTTGTTTATTATTTTCACTGCTAGTGGTTGAAGACTCGTTCTTGCCTACTATGATTGGTGCTCTGGTGGACCTGTTTCTGGGTTTTGCTTGCTGTTGGCATTTGAATTTAGTTTAATGTCCCCTACTATCCCCCACCCCCCCCCCCCCCGATTTGTGGAGGCGTACATGCGTTCTTGCTTGTGTTGCATCTTGTGCTTGTGAATCTAATTTTGTCTTTGCCATCAAGCAGGGTGGCTGTAAAGTTGGATCTAAAGCAAGCATTTGCATCGGAATGCAACTCTTGGCTGACCATATCTCGATTCATTCATTGTTTGAACTTGGACAAAAGATTTGTAGATGTGCTACTGGGATTTATCGAAGGCACTGATGGAGGTCCTGAATTTTGCTGGCTCATTGCGGTCATTCTTGCTGTTTGCATGACCCCGTTTGATTGTGTGACACTTTAAAGAGTCTAGGTAGCTTCTTATGTTTTGCAAACTTGTCTCCATAGATGCAGAGTATTTGCATGTGGAGTTTTCATCCTTATCTTCCATTTCAGAAATCTTTTGCCTGTTGTTTTCTATGGAAATGGGTAATGATATCTTTTTTAGTAGTTTGGAATTTGGATGCCACGGGCATAATACGAAGAAACAAATGTTGATTCCTACTCTTGTTCACATGGTCCTCAGAATATTAGTTATACATATCCAAGCACGCAGCATATCTGCAGCATTCTTTCCACCTATATGCATAAAATGTAACTTATCCGGTCAACATTTCAATTGTTGTCTTCTATAGAATTTCCACTGTTTTGACTAATTTTCACATCTACAAACATGTTTTATCTGCTATGAATGTATTGATCTCTGATCCATGGTGTGGTAAATTATCTATGTTGGTATTTGCTAATCCCCAGTTTTTCTCCTTCTGTAGATCGGAAAAGAGAAGGGTGGACAAGAGTGACAGCTTGACTCTGGACAGTATTAGGCATTCTTTGATTCGTCAAGAAGATAGCATAATATTTAGCCTTTTGGAGAGGGCTCAATATTGTTATAACCCTGATACATATGATCAAAACATGTTATTCATGGAGGGCTTCCATGGGTCTTTGGTGGAATTCATGGTTCGTGAAACTGAAAGGCTTCATGCCCAGGTAGGTCCATGCTTCAGAAATATGACTAAGACCAGCAGTGCCAGAGAATGTTTTTCTTCTTTCAGGATCACATGTGCCTTTTTTCTATACAGGTTGGACGATACAAGAGCCCTGATGAACATCCTTTCTTCATGGAAGATCTGCCAGAGCCTATGCTGCCACCCATGCAGTACCCAAAGGTAGATAAAGTTTCATGAATAAAACTAGAGGAATGTGAAAGTTCTCTCTCTCTCTCTTATATTGCAATCTCAATATTGCTTGCACTAGTTTTACATTTGTCTTAACAAATAAAGCCGCTTCTGGTGGCCTTCAGTATGATATTGCATGCTGGGCAGATTCCCATGATGTGGAGATAATTTCTCACATCTAGGTGTCCTAATCCTTCACTTATGTCAATAGCCTTTGGGATATTCAGAGATAACTCGTTTGATGATAATACATTGGGAAGCAAATTTCTACTACTCTGGATTTGGAAATGTATTTTCTTCTGGTGGTCTTCAGGGCTTGGTTAGGATTGAACTCGTTTACTTGGGGACTGTTAGCAGCATATCTCATTGTAACTATATGAAAAATGTAAAGAGAACATTTATAACTCTCATACTTTCATGGGTTGAATATTGTGCAACAAAATTTGCATGATTGACTATCCTTCTCACTAAATCATCAGTGTACCACTATCACCACAACAGATCTTATCTTATTCACCAGGTTTTGCATCACCAATCTAACATGCTGTTAGTTTATATCCAGATATGGAGAAGTTTGGGAGTTTGCTGGCTGCATCTAGCATGTAACTCTCAGTATATTAAGTACTGAAGACTTGTGTAAATGTCATCGCAGTTGCTGGTCATCTTAATTTTCAAGGTGCCCATCTAGGAGGTTCCTAGACATTTAGGTAGATATGGGTGTCAAGGTGCTGAATACCTTTGGTAAAATATTGCTACGGTGCACATGTGATTACCCAAGTTGACCAGGGTGCTGGCTATGTGCCTGCAAAGTGCACCTCCCTTCCAATAGAAAAGGATACTTCTAATCAGATAAATAATATGTCAGGCTAATGGTTGCATGTGAAAAGATATGTCAGTCTTTAGCTAGCTGAGTCAACCAGTGTGAACTTTTGTAATTACTAAGTAAGTTGTGTATATAAATACACACACAAAAGGATGAGATGAATAGAAAAGGGTAAAGTAAATTTTAGAAGTATCACCAAAATTGTGTGAGAATGAAAGTTTTTACTTATTTTTTATTTATTGGTAAGTAATTTATCATGGGAAGAATTTCGCATATGAGTACACTACTTGAGACAATTAGTCATAGAATGCACAACTTAAGAGGACTTCTAAAACCCATGTGCAAGGTGCTCGAAGGATCCATGGGTCACCTTGTTAACTTTGATTTTACTACAGCAGTAGGTTTTTGATGTGGTCCAAGAAAGAATCTGAAAAAATGTAGTTATGAAGAGAAATGATGTCTTCCTTGCCTCTGATTTCTAATATTCCTCCAATTCTTCAACCGCTGAGTAGTTATCCAAGTGTTTGGTTATTCTCTCCATGGAAGGCAGGATCAGCGCGGATTTGATTGGATCGGCCTATCCGATAGGTTTTTGGCCGAACCGATCCGATCTCGCGATCCACTGGTCCCAGGTGTTGTTGCAGGCACCTGGGGCAGGGGGCAGCAGGTGCGGGGCGGAGGGGTTGGGAGGGGGGTCGCTGGGGGGAGGGGGGCGCTGCACCCACGAGTGGGGGCAGGGGGGTCTTCGGGGAAGGGGGGGTGGGGGAGCTGCACCCACGAGGGTGTGGGGGGGGGGGGGGTGAGAGGTAGGGAACTTACCTCTGGGGTGCGGTGGCAGGGTGCGGCAGCAGTTGGCAGTGGCAGTGCGATGTGGCGACAGGAAAGAGAAGGAGAGCGCGGGGGAGGGGCAGATAGTGCAGAGAAGAAGGGAGGGAGAGGAGAGGAGGGGTGGGCAAAACGGGAAAAAAAGAGTAAAAATATAGGAGGATTAGTCATTTTTCCATGATTTTTTGTCTTTTTTTGAATTTTTAAAACATTTTTTATTAAAAAATGGGGGACCAGTCCACATCGGCCAATCTGATTGGTCCAGGATGGACTGATCCCTGTCCGATCCACAAGTTTTCCTTCCTTGATTCTCTCCAAAATGTTTATATTGACTACCATTGAGTATACATCTATTCCTTTTTGTTCACAGTGCTGCAACAAGAATTACATCCCAATTCCTCTTGTCCATCAGTTTTGCTTTATACATGTCATCAAAAATTTCTTATCACCAAGGCAATGAACAATATTTCTACTGATTTGATGGATGGCCAATTGGCCTGGAGGACACTTTGTTCTTGATGGATGGCTGGATGCCAATTTGCAGGAGAACACTTTAGTTTTGTTTAGAACTTTACTCTTGCACGGTTGACCCTCCCACTGCACTTCACCTGAAGGAGCTCACTCAAAATTCCACATTCTCCTAGGGCTGTTCATTAATGAGTCTAACCTGATGAACCGACCTGACCTGAACCGAAAATCTCAGTTCGGCTCAGTTTCATCTTTTCCATACTTGGGTCAATGACCTCAGCCAACAGTACACGAGGCAGAATTCAACAGGTTGGTTCGATTTCCAAGTTTGAGAATCCAGACCGACCCATTTAATCTGAAAATAAAAACCCAAAAGTCACCATACGCAGCAGTTCCAAAGTGTATGTGCCATGTGGGGAGTTTGCTGGAGGCTCCCCAGGATGTCACTGTCAATCTGTCCTTTATGGGAACCCAAAGTCTCATTTAATGCATCTGTCTTGGAGAGTGATCTGTGCATGCGGGTCAAAAAGAAAGATTTGACTGTACATGGACTCCCCTTCAAAGGCTTTGAAACCTTAAGCCTTGAGCCTGGGCATGGCAGTGGCAGTGCTCCCCTCAACCAATAGCGACCTCAGAAAAACACAGCAAAAGGAAACCCAAAAATAAATGAACCGAACCAAACCAAAAAAGTTAGGTTTCGTCCATTTCGGCTCAATTACCTGGGTTGGTTTTGTTTGGCTTATAAGAATGGCTCGGGTTAGTTTGGATTACCAAAAAATTGGTGTAAACTGGATTGAACCGACACATGAACTGCCCTACATTCTCCTCCCATCTCCCTTTCCTTCTGTCCTCCTTGTTGTCCACCAGATAAGCATTCTATTAGTGGTAATAGCTGAGAAAAGGTGAGCAACCTCTTCAGTTACCTCCCATCTAAAATGCAGGTTTTACTACCCATGTCTTGTGTCCTAAGTAAAAAGGAGCTTGTAGATATGTCAAATCCTTTTAGATGAAACTTAAAAAGGTCTGCCTGGACTCTGGGCACCATTGATCCTCCCATAATTGGATAATTTTGCCACACCAAGATTGATTTTCACTTGACAGCAGCTCATAAAGTCAGTGCTTTTGCTCATCTTTGCCCATCCCTGTGAGTTATTTGCAGTAGTTGCAGGCAGCAAGCACCAGCTATGACAATTTACATAAAATTTCTCTCTTGCTAACCTCAGAGTGTCTTTTCAAAAAAGAAAGAAGAAACACTGATCTCATTATGACTTCCTTCTCTTCCAAAGTTTCCACATCCACCTTTCCGCCAGGGCCTTATTCAAATTAGGATTGCTAAACAGTCCCATTCCTTCCTATACTTTACACCTAGAAGCTTTCTTTAATAATATACATGTGCTGCCCACTTTACCAAAAAAAACTGTACTCCTAGAAGCTGTGCCCGGCTGAAGTATCTAATGCCAGAAATCTCATATTTAATCCTGATTTCAATGTCAGGCATGCCATTGGGTTTCTCGTGATGCTATACTCATAGACACTTGCTATCATAACTTCTAAATTTCAGAGTTCTAATCAGAGTAGAGGTTACTGCTTGTCATCCACTCCTAAGGTTCACAAGGTTAACCAGTTGATGCTGCATTTGTTTAATTGCTTTAAAAAGGTGATTCAAGGCATTTAGATATCTGGACTGGTGAGATGTGCGCACCTAGATGATTCATATAATGATGTATCAGCTAATACAGATTAGCTTTGCATCCATGAATAGCAGTTCGAAGTTCATATGATTTATGTAAAATGGGAAGGAAGAAGCTTCTTTCATCTTCTCTCATAGTTGTGTATCTATAAGTTTACATATATACACAGAGAGACAAGTGACTATGTTCTTCCTCCATCGTAACTTGTGTCACTGCTCATGCATGCTACTATGCCCTCTGGTCTCTTTTTCTTTGTAGGGTTTTATTCCTTGCATAGTATTACCAATGCTCCATAGTGACCTGAGGGAGGTTGGCATGGGGCCGCTTCAAGGTAATATAACAGGGAAATTGTTTCATGGCATGGTGGCTAGGCAAGTAATAATGCTCATCCTGCACCATGAGTATGGAATCTAGAAAGAATGGATTGGTACTGATGGAAAAATATGGCTTGCAGCCTGGTTGTAGTCTGACTATGTTCTGCAGCCAAAGCAGTGGGAGGATGGGAGAACAGAAGTTACTTTTGATATGCACGAGTAGTTTATCTCTATTGGGTATCCAAAACCCAGGTTTAGAAAATGGAAATGTGCTTTCAAAGAGAACCGATCTTTTGTCCTGGACCCTGGACTAATTCAGAGTATCCTGCAGGGCCTAGCAAGTTCCAATTTAGGACAAGACTTATTAACTAACAATTAATTTACTGTGATCATTATTTACATAAAATGGGCTTTCCTATTTTTTTCTTTGAAAGTGGGTGGTACCACAATTGTATTAAAGAAAAGAATGTACAAGTGTTGGCAATGGACTCCAAAAAAATGGCTCCCACCCCTAACAATTGAGTACCACACTAAGGTCGTGTGGAAACATCTAATCCCCTGACAAAAACAAAAAGAGAGGAACTAGAGGAATCCATATTACAAATTGTGCCCGCCTATTCCTTCACTTTAACACAAATAGCATATAAAACAGCCACCCCATCTCTAGATACCCTTCTGAAGATCCTACTGTCCCCCCACCCCCCCCCCCCCCACCCCAAAATAACATCCACAGGGTGGCATGCAGGATGAACCACCAAAGAGCCCTATCTCCTCTAAGAGTCCACTATCTCTCCCACTGCAAAAGTAGCTGGTGGTGTACATACCTAATGGGATTTCCTATTTTGGTGTTGCTTTTCTATCTTAAAGTAGCTATGCTATAAAACTCACTCGTACCTTTATCTTCCTTCTTTTAACTGGTCTTGTGTTCATGATGGCGATTAGGTTTTGCATCCAATTGCTGATTCTATTAACATAAACAAGAAGATCTGGGAGATGTACTTCAGTGACCTTCTCCCCAGATTGGTTAAAGCTGGGAGTGATGGCAACTGTGGCTCCACTGCCGTCTGTGACACAATTTGCTTGCAGGTGTGCATTTCATATGAACTAATATGCATTTATTGCAAACTTTATGCATCGCTGTTTTTATTTCTCGATGTAATAGCCTAACTGAGCATCACTTTCGACCTAACAAATTATGATCTTCCTCAATGCTTTATCGCAGGCACTTTCAAAGAGAATCCACTATGGTAAATTTGTTGCTGAAGCAAAATTTCAAGCCTCCACAGATGTCTATGAAACTCCAATCAAATCACAGGTATGTCTGTTGATGGATCATGATTTCTTAACAGCAGTTGCTTACATAATGAGAGGTTATACCTGTTGTTTTTTTTCTATGTTCAGGACAAAGACCTTTTAATGCATCTATTAACATATGAAACCGTCGAAACAGCTATAAAGGAGAGGGTAGAAATGAAAGCCAAAATGTATGGGCAGGAGATCGATGGAAAAAATGATGAGAAACCTCCTGTATACAAAATTGCACCCAGCTTAGTTGCTGATCTTTATGGGGAGTGGATAATGCCATTGACAAAGGAAGTCCAAGTGGCATACTTGCTAAGAAGACTGGATTAAGATTCTATCTTCACCACCAACTCATATGCTTCGATCATAAGAATAGAAGAAAGAAAGAAGACAATATAGTATCATGGACAAGTTGATGTCCAAAATAGTTCTCAGCAATTTCACGATATTTAGAGTATTGATTGCAATTTGTAAAGTTTCTGTCCAACTTAAGTGTTGAGATAGTATCAAGTTGTCCGTATGGTGGACATCAGAGTGCTTGGAAATAATGATAGTTTTCTCAATTTTGTTCAGTATCTAGTAATAGTAGTATGCCTCTGTAGGCTGTGCTTTTTGTTAGCATGCAGGTTGTTCTAATGTGTTACACCAGGGCAATACAAGTGCTTCCATGGTTGGAGGGTGGATCTAACAAGGGATGTTGCAACATGCTATGTTTGGGGAACTAGCTGAACATGGAGCTAACATGTCTGCCTGCATCTTCTCTTTGTCTAGACATGTGGTGAATGGTTCAAAATGGCAGAGCAATTGTTTACATAAAAGGGGCTTTTCTTAAAAGAAATAAATGGAGGGTGTAGATGGCATTGGCGCAAGATCGGAGGGCACCCCGTATTCCCAATAATCCCCGTGGGGCCCGCCGGCGCCGGGGAATCCGGGCCCTTCGATCTCGTGACTGAGCAATCTGCGCCCTTCAAGTTCTTTTTTATTTTTCACAATACCCCCTCGATGTTTAAAGACTTTCGTATGCCGGGGGAGAAATTTTGATTAGAAAATCAGGACAGTACGAGCTGGTGAAGTCCCTGCCGTTGGATCGCCTATCCGCGCAATCCAGTGGCCGTCGCCCACGCCTGCAGAAAGCAAAGAACCGCTAGATTGCCTTCCCGCGCGATCCAACGGTGGGGGGTTCTGCCGCGTTCCTGCACCTCTTTGCAAAACAAACTCCTATATTTTAGACGCTTTGTTCCAAGGTTGGACGTTTGGCACGATTTGATCAAGTCGGATTTGTGTTGGTACGGTACGATATAGAGGTGTATTATATTGCACCAATACATTTCAAATACGTCTTAAATTTCTTCAACATATTTTTTAAAAAATAAAAAAAATTTATTATTCATGCATATCGTGTTGAGATGTAATTTGACCCCTACGTGTAACTGCATGGCAAACCATGTTTTGTTCCTATTCATGATATAATTTTATTCTGATACACTTTACTGCAAGAGGGCCAAACTATGGTAACAGGTTGTATATATATATATATATGTATAAGTATATTGTTTCTCCATAATATTAGAATAATAAATGCTCAACCACGTCATAGTCTCAATTGATCACAACGGGAGGGGGAAGAAACTGAAAAGACCAAAAATTGATTTTATACATATGTTTAAGTGAACTTTGTAAAGAATATGTTACGGATATTTTACAGATAATTGTTATTTTTAACACTAACTGTATAATAAAATCAATGATAAGATGTAGATACTCTTATCTCGGAATACCTTTTAATACATTTTGGTGCTACCTGATAACTGAAATTGATAGCTTATGAAGGGTGAAAGGATAGAAGAGATATATCAACATTTAACTGAGTTTATCAAGGATAAGATGCAATTTAAGTTGTCAAGGGTAGCAAATCACATTTGGTGTGTTACACAAAGTTGTAAGATATATCACAAATTATTACAATTCTTATATTTGGATGTCACCAACATCTACCGCAAAAAATTCGTGAATCTACTGCTGCATCCTGCAATGATTCAAATTTTTTCTTTCATTTTGAACGCAACGATCATCTTGGAGGATATCTCTACAGTATCTATTCTTCAGATTTGTATTTTCTTGTTATTTTTATTTGATTGAGAGTATAATGTGGGCTGCCTCCTTCATCAACAATGTTTGTAATTTGGCACTTGTATAGAAGATGAGTTAGCTCATTGATATCTAATTAATATATGTGTTGTTAGAGTTTCTAATGATTAAGATCAAGTGTTTTGGAGGAGAAGACGTAGGACACCATTTTATTGACAAAATCTCTTTAAAAATTACGTTGTCTCTTTATGTGATTAACTCCTTCCTCCTTTCTTCCTTCTTGTGATTGTGATATTGAGTATTATTTAAAAGACTCTAAAAAATTCTTAACACCTAATCCCTCGCCCCCCCCCCCCTTCTTTCGTGTGTTCCATAATTTCGGACTTACAAGTGATATCAGAGTGAGCTTATATACGTAGGAGTGTCATCACAATTGTATGTTAGACATCTCTCCTATCCACATCCACCTACATCTACATCCACACACTATATGCCCCAAAGTATAAGTATTTTTAATGAAGAGAGCACAATTCACACTCATATTCTCATTCAAATAACAAAATAATAAGTTTATATAAGAAAAAAATTGCAAATATAAAAAAATAGATGTTATAGGCATATCCTATAAGATGATCTTTAGGTTCAGCACAAAAGAGAAACTTTAAATCGTTGCAAGTTGTAGTAGCGGGTTCATAAACTCTTTTGTTGTAGGATAGACAGTGATTCTTTTAGTTGCCTACAACCATCCAACCTCCAAAAAGATATTTTTATACTCTAAACTTACTTAGAAGGCTTCTCAATATTTCTCAAAACAAGAGGTTATCTTTCTTGAAATTCTAACTTTGGTTTGCTCAAATATCTTCTTAATTTTCTTCAAATCGCAGGAGTGTCTAACCGTACTTTTGCTACACTTTTACAGTGCTAGTCTACTAATTTGAAGTATTCACAACCACAAATATGAAATTTGGGTTCATTGAAAAGAGTAAACTTAATATTCTAAAAAATAAAAAAATGCAATTTCAAATTCAAATAAAATTTTAATTTAATCATATATCTCAATTTGACTTTCACACATTTTCATACCCCGATAGATTTTGAAGACTAATTTATTGACTACGCATACATTTAAAAACTCGATTAATCTAACATAAATAACTTTGTTATCTTCAAAATTTAGAGAGATCGCAACAGAAACAAATGGCCCGGCCACATTGTTTATCTTCTTCGATCTACCACCTCTTATTTCTTGGAATTGGAACTAAATAAAAAAAATTGAGAAGCACTAGGTGCATAGTTGATCGGACAAATGATTTGTTCAGTCAACCGTGTCATTGACTGACGCATCTCTTTTTATGCGCCAACTAATAATTAAGTGGCCGGACAAATCATTTACCTAATTTACCGGCCACTTAACATTTTCGCAAGAAAATAGATCCTACTGTGATATTGGTAGCAAAATATTGTTATATTGGTAGCACGTTCTGCTCGGTTTTAATTTTGAGGAGTGTTTGTATATTACTGATCAGAGATAATTGACTGAAATAGGTGGGAACGGATTCTCCAATGTTAAAGACAAACAAGGATGTCTATAGTTTCTTATGACGTCACACGTCGTCAACAAAAACAGAGTGTTAAATCCGAGAATTTTTGCGAATGCGACTATAATAAGATAAAATTAGGAACTTGGTGCCTGCCTAGCCATAGATTAATTCTTGGGTACCATGTTAAAATATTCGGACTCAACAATAATCGACGAACCATGGAAAAAATGTAACCATTTTATAAGCTCACGGTTCACCTCTTCCTTGCATCTTCAAAATTTGGTATCAGAGCCTATGGTATCATAATGATAATAGTTGTCTTTGATAATCTATATTCTATTTTGCAGCTGATAATTTCGTTCCTACTTATACTATTACTGGTTCGCGATCTCATTCGTAAACCATAGATGCGTTGGGGTGATGAAGTAGAAGCTGAATCCTCAAACAAAAATATCGTTACGGTTGAAGCTCCAGAATATCTCATGTAAGTATTCCTCTACTGATCTTATTTGAAGTATTTTTCTGTGAAAGAAGTAAGGTGTCGTAGTGTGTAGTACTAAGATAGTTCTGTGTGTAGTACCTCAAAGCTCAGACAGGAGGTCATCGAGCAAGAGGGAATATCAGAACTCTTAGGAATATCTATGGCTCTTCCGTCTTCATCAGAAAATGCATCCATAAAAACAGTAGAAGAATCCTCTACCCCTAATATAGTCTGTAATGAGACTGAACCAAATAGCTATAAACATAAGACACATAATAAGACAACAAGTGATCAAATGAAAATAAACTTTCAAAATATATATGATCAACAAAATACTATAGTCGATTATCAAATAGAAACTCAAAAATCTTTAAATAAAATAACATTACAACTAGAAGAAATGAAGATAAAACCAACGGTAAAAATACCAACTAAACCAAAATCAAATTGGTTCATGCCAGAAACCATATTTGATTATCATAAGTTATAAACTCACCTAAACTAGACCTTAAACAGAAATCTATAGAAACTATCTTAACTTTCGAAGATAATTTATCAAAAAACAATATTAAAGCATTATCACACCCTGATTTAGAAAAAGATGTTAAGGTTTTCAAATCAATAAAAATATGATAGAAAATTTAACTCATGACTATTTAGAAAATCCAACTACAGAAAACTTAGCGTATATACAAACATTCTACGATAATAATTATGAAAGTTTCAAAGCACATAACTATACACCTACTTTTGACATAGGATCAGACAATGATTCAGACAAATCTCAAATAGATGAAATTATGGCTACTGAACCAATAATAGAAGAAGCTCAGTCATCCACTAGACCCCAACCAACAAAAGATCTTATGACAGTTCTCAACATGCATACGATTTTAATATTCCATTTAAAGTATTTAATTCAAGTCAACCAGAACGACCCCTGAATGAAAAATTATTTTTTGATAAATATTAGTTCTTTAATCAAGAAGCATCATCTGATCCATATGTCTTAAACATCGATAATATTCCTGTCTTCAAAAGAGCAGAAGCTATAATATTATGGTCCAGAAAAATATCAGCATTACCTATGCAATATCCTAATCTTACTACTAAGAGCTTTTAACTTGGCCTTAAGTAAACTTGAAGGAAGCCTAGGTTTAACAATCGAAAATATACAGGATACTAAAGAAATGATATACATTAGAACTATTCTTAATTTTCATGATATAATAGGACACTTTCGTAATTTATTATTACAATTCCTTTGTGCAAGTACTATTAATGATCAAAATACTATGGAAATAATAGAATCAACTTTATCCCGCATGAAAATATGTAATATTTGTTTTATAGAACCATTTTCTAGATTATATTCATCCTTGTTTGGCGTTTACCCTTAACTAAATGGAACCATTGGGAAACAGAATACTTTAATAAATTACCTCCTCCATGGGATAATAACTGTAAAAGTCAATATCATATTACTTTAAAACAAGTACAATCAGATAGAGTTGGTGCCGATAATCTGGCCACCAGAATGAAATGTGCAATAGAAATATTTCATAATTGCTGCAAACAGGCAGCAATACAAAAATCTTATTATAATTCTCAATATGCTTTAAAGGCCTCAGAAACTCCTAAGCAAGCCTGCAAGACATAGCACCAACATATGTCTTGGTTGTCAACCTGATCGTAAACCTCGTCATCTATTTCTAAAAAATAAACCGCAATTCCAACAACAGTTAGTACCATATGTCCCATATAAATACAAATCAAAATCATTTGGTCCGCAGCATCATGCTAGAAGGCGACCTAGATATAAAAGATTTTATCAGTTTAAAAGACCAATGTATGTTAGAAAAAATAAGCACTATTTAAAGCCCAAACCTGAATTCAAGAAGAAATGTAAATGTTTTAAGTGTGGTGAAATAGGTCATTATGCAAATGAATGTCGTAATAAAAAACAATCAGCATATATTATAGAAGATATGAATATAGTCAATGAATTATATGAAATTATACCAGGATCTGATATTCCTGAAGAAGAAGTAGAGTTCTATGATTATGAAATAGAAAGTGTTATAGCAGAAATAGATTCAGACGAGAATCCTTTAGATAATTCTTTAGATATAGAAGATAGATTCTTTGATATACAACCCCCAGATCTGATAAATGATATGGAATTCAGTTATGATAATGAATATACATATTTTATTAATATGGTATCTGAAGAAGAGTTGTCTAAAAAGGAATTAGAAATTTTGTCTATACATGAAGAAGATACTGAAGATTCTAATAAACAGTTAGTCATCTTTGATGAATCATTATACAACAAAATACAAAACTCTTCTTGGTTAATAGAAAAGAATAAGGTTTATAATTTCAAATGGAAATTTCTTAGACAAGATAAATTCTTTATAGAAAGATTGAAAGAGTTACAGATTCTGAAGAAACAAATAGTAATATAAGCAAGATACAAATAATAATAAAGAACAAATAAAACAAGTGTTAAATAGTATAAATGAAAAGAAAAAACAAAAGATGAAGTATCTTCATCTAGGATGTATAGATATTACTATAAAAGCAAATTTTAGAAGAGGAATAAATTCCCCTTCAACAATTATAATATCAGATAATAGACTCCTAACCCCATCACAGTCTATTATAGGAATGATACAGAGTAACTTGATATACCAATATTTAAAGTTCAGGATCTTTCCTCAATATGCTATAAGTCTCAATGATAAAAATATAGATCAAAGTCTATTTATTTATCACGAGTTAGCAGGCATTCAAATGCAAAAGGGTAGTAAACCCTTGACTATAACCACAAACCTATTAGCCTCTCTATCAGAAAATAATGATATTCCAACAAAAAAATTACCCGAAAATATCATTATGTTAGAAGATCAACTTAGTTATTCTGAAATTATAGAACCTAGACAAGAAGCAATAACCTTACCACAAAATTGGTATATATCAATAGATAAACTAAGAGAACAACAACAAAAAAATATTAAACAAAAATTAATCATAGATGGCAATGCAATAAAAATTAATAGATCCCTTACGCTACCTAGACAACTGCAAATAAAAGACTTAGACGCTCTAAGTGACACAGAAGAATCTTCCAATACATTTCAATCAGCTAGAAAATCTTTTGGCTTACAAAGATATCTTAATAATAAGAATGATCTTCCTCAAGAACAACATGTTGCCATATCTACTAAATATGCAAATTTAGTCACCATCCTAGTAACTATAACCTATGGAGTGAATAATAGGCAAAAAACAGTAATTGCTCTAATAGATTCAGGAGCATCAATGTCACATGTTAATATTAATGTCATAGAAAACCAAGTAAGACCTACATTAGAAAAAATACAATATATTACTTTTGATAATCAAATTGTAGAACTTGCATATGAAGGTTGTATTTCTGTTTGTCCATCTTAGATGTAAATAATGTCTCTCATATAATTCAGTTTGATCAAATCTATGCAAATAAGCAAGATTCAATTGCTTTATTAATAGGAAACGATATTCTAGAAAAAATACAACTATTACAATTAATCCAAATACAGTTACTTTTACCTTCGATCATAAACTAATAACTATTAATAGGACTATAAAACCTTATAGCTCTATTAGAATGGAGACAGCTTGTCCCAAAAGAATATATTTTCATAAAAATCAATCTCTATATATAATAAAATATGATTCAAATGCTTTATGGCCTGAAGAATCAGAAATAGGTTTTACAATCTTTAGTAACAACGAAACTATCACAATACCTCCTCAAGAAAGAGTTATACTCTCAACAGGTATAGGTTTTCAATTTCCACCTACCTTTTTTGGTATCATAAAAGGTAAAAATGGTTGGTTAAAAAATGTAGACATTGATATCATTGAAGGAGTAATCAAACCTTCATACTCAGGAGAAATAAAAGTTATAATTAGAAATTGTGAAAAAGATGCCATGATTCGAATATTAAATAAAATGAAATTAATAGATATCATTATACATAAACAAGTTGAATGGAATTGTCCAAACAGACAAATCAAATTATAATACATATTAAAGAACCAAGTAATAAGATTCATATGTTAATCCCTATTTTAGACACAGGTGCAACTAAGTCTATAACAGATAATGTTCCCTGGCTAGACAAATATAAACAGCAACTTGTAGAACCCAAATATTTCTCTGGAATTGTAGGAGAAATAACTTCAACTTTTGTAGCTAGAAAAGTACCAATATACATTCAAGATAAGAATGATATAGAAGAAGAATTTATAATTCCAGAATTATACCTTATTGATCAGTCTATAGGAAAAATTATCCTTGGAAATAACTTCATCAATTCATACTCTCCAATTACCATTGACAGATTACACAATATATTTACTAAAGATAAAAAACAAATCATCATCCCTAGATATTTTATACTAAAACAAAAAAATATAGTCAAAACAGTCTCTGAAACCTTTGAAATCCAATTTATGAATAGTCTGACAGAACTCTTTTCTGATAACCCATTAAAATTATTTGATAGAAGTCCTAGATATTGTAAGTTAGAACTTCTTCCTGAA
Source organism: Colocasia esculenta (assembly GCA_014218235.1). Taxonomy (NCBI): domain Eukaryota; kingdom Viridiplantae; phylum Streptophyta; class Magnoliopsida; order Alismatales; family Araceae; genus Colocasia; species Colocasia esculenta. Next base: position 886,581 of record JACBKR010001264.1, read on the forward strand.
AGTAAAGGGAAGAACATAAGAACTAAACCTCTTGTCTACTCAAAACAAGATACTGAAGAATTTAAAAATCAGCTTACTGAATTAAAAGCTATTCCGTTAGTACAAAATAGTTCTAGTCCACATACTTCTCCCGCCTTTATCGTCAGAAATTACTCTGAACAAAAGCGTGGAAAAGCTCGTATGGTCATAAACTATAAACGCATCAACAAAAATATTAAGTTTGATGGATTTCATATCCCGAGTTGTGAAAGTATCATAAAAAATTACAGAATAAACAATGGTTTAGTAAGTTTGATGCCAAGTCTGGTTTTTGGCAAATAAAACTTGCTGACAAAGAAACAAAAGAACTTTGTGCTTTCTCTACTCCATATGAACACTTAGAATGGTTAATAATGCCCTTTGGTATAAAGAATGCTCCTCAAATATTTCAGAAATGGATGAATTCTTTATTCAAAGATTATGATCATTTCATTACTGTTTATATAGATGATATTTTAGTTTTCTCTGATTCATATGAACAGCATGTTCAACATCTTAACATAACTCGCGGTATCTTAATTAAACATGGAGTTATACTCTCCCCAAAGAAAATAGAATTATGTAAACAAAAGATAGAATATTTAGGAAAAATCATTACTAAAGGACAGATTGAACTACAAACTCATATCATTATTAAAATCAAATATTTTCCAGATACTTTTACTACACTTAAACAATTACAAAGTTTATTGGGAATACTTAACTATGGTCGAAGATACATTCCACGATTAAGTGAGATAACTCAACACTTACAAAATAAAATTAACTTAGAAAATAAGAAGTACAAAAAAGATAATAATAAGATAGCTTCTCGATGGGATACAGACAAAATTAAAATAACTCTTACAGATGAAGAAAATCAAGAAATTAAATATTTAAAATCTATCATAACAACAATCCCAAAAACTATAATCCCTACACAATCTAATATACTAACGGTTTCAACCGATGCTAGTCAACTTTACTGGGCTGGAGTCGTTTCTATAGAAAGTACAAAAGACATAGTTGGATATACTTCAGAAAATTTAGTAAAGCCGAAATATAACTATTCTACGTATGAAAAAGAATTCTTAGCTATATTAAAAACTATAAAAAGTTTTAAACATTGGTTATTACCTTCAACATTCAATATCAAAACAGATAACAAAGGTTTATATCATTATATTAAAAATAGAAAAGAAGATCAAAATAGCCGAAGAATTAGATGGTTTATGCAATTAGAAGATTTCACTTATACTATATCTTTTGTGCCTGGATATCAAAATATTATTGCTGACTTTTTATCTCGTCCTTTTCAGCATGCAGCCTCAGAGAGATAATTTTCCATTTTTAAGAGCAGTTAATAGTAGTCCTCGCCAAAATAATATTCGCCCAGTCAATAGTCCTCGTCCCACAATACAAATACCTAGAAGCAGTCCAATAATAACCTTGGCATTTGCCGAAGGTACTGTCAAAATAGATATGTCCAATAGTCAAAATCAAAGTATCATTCATAATCTTGCTCAAGGCAAAACTACATATCGATGTCAGAATAATCTCACAAGATATGCCTTTGATATAATCAATAATCTCTGGAAAAGAACTGGTGGACTTCAAAGTAGTCCAGAATATCTTACTAGTATAAGGCAATTAGATGAATGCCTTTCTACCATGGAAGGATTTATCCATACTTTTCACCAAGAAAGATATAGCAGAGAAGAAAAAATTGCTGAATATGAAAAAGAATTGGCTCTAGTCCGAAATTCATATAAAGACTTGCTTATTAAGAATATAGTCCCATTCTTAGAAAACTGGATGGAAGATACTCCAGTTGATGATCAAATTGATATTCTTAATAATCTATACCACAATGAGATATGGTCAGCCAAGCTAGAAACTCTCAAAAGAAAAGCTTTATATAAATATTGCAAGTCTCATATGCCAATAGATGTTTTGAATATTGTTGATAAATATGTTTGGTATGATCCAATTTCGGACTTATATCAAGAATATGCAAAAAATATTATAAGCATTTGGCACATGAAACGAATAGCTCTGACATTTGATATGGTTGATAACAGAGCTATATATGCTATAGAACAAGGTCTAGTCCAGTGCTTAATAGTCTCCAGAAATCAAGTTATGACAATGAATTTTCCCATGATAATAAAAACAATAGTCAGTTGGCTCCCAGAGCTCATCCAAATAATTGAATTTTCCATAAGATCATCCTTCCCTGAACCAACCATTGGAAGGACACATCCTGCTCTTCAAATATGGGAAATATCTCCACAAAGCTCATATCTGCTCTACTATGAGAAGAAACCTCCGGCAACATTTGATTGGCACAGAGAACAGAAGAAAAATTTGTGTCTAATCAAGAACTATAACAAGTTTCCAGCATCAGCAACTTCTTGGTGTGATGGACGTATATTAATCATTGATAAATTCAAGATCATAGCTCATCATCCAGAAAATAATACATCATTTGATATTTCCCTCCAGTCAGAAGATATTTGAGCAAATCCCTCAAATTAATCTCGAGGATGATAACTATGAAGAGGATGATATATTTGATATGGACAGAAGACATCTAGATAAAGAAGAATCTTCTGAGCTCGAAATACGACAAAGAAGATAAGGAAGCATCAAAAGCTGTTGCAGAAGTGATATGAAGAAAAGTAAAGTGATATGACAGAAGAATCAGATGCTCTACAACAATAATTGTACTCCTCAATAGTAAGATGATAATATCGAATCTTGTATAGTCTCTCCAGAGTCTTCGACTCTTCTCTATAAATAGCCTACCCCTTCGGGTTGTGAAGGGCACGGAGAAATAGACTAGCAATACATCAATATTTCTTCATCTCTCTGTCCCCACTCCGCTCTCCGCTCTTCTTTATCTTTCATCCTTCCTTGCATCTTCAAAATTTGAAACAGTAGAAGAATCCTCTACCCCTAATATAGTCTGTAATGAGACTGAACCAAATAGCTATAAACATAAGACACATAATAAGACAGCAAGTGATCAAATGAAAATAAACTTTCAAAATATATATGATCAACAAAATACTATAGTCGATTATCAAATAGAAACTCAAAATCTTTAAATAAAATAACATTACAACTAGAAGAAATGAAGATAAAACCAACGGTAAAAATACCAACTAAACCAAAATCAAATTGGTTCATGCCAGAAACCATATTTGATTATCATAAGTTTATAAACTCACCTAAACCAGACCTTAAACAGAAATCTATAGAAACTATCTTAACTTTCGAAGATAATTTATCAAAAAACAATATTAAAACATTATCACACCCTGATTTAGAAAAAGATGTTAAGGTTTTTCAAATCAATAAAAATATGATAGAAAATTTAACTCACGACTATTTAGAAAATCCAACTACAGAAAACTTAGCGTATATACAAACATTCTACGATAATAATTATGAAAGTTTCAAAACACATAACTATACACCTACTTTTGACATAGGATCAGACAATGATTCAGACAAATCTCAAATAGATGAAATTATGGCTACTGAACCAATAATAGAAGAAGCTCAGTCATCCGCTAGACCCCAACCAACAAAAAGATCTTATGACAGTTCTCAACATGCATACAATTTTAATATTTCATTTAAAGTATTTAATTCAAGTCAACCAGAACGACCCCCGAATGAAAAATTATTTTTTGATAAATATCAGTTCTTTAATCAAGAAGCATCATCTGATCCATATGTCTTAAACATCGATAATATTCCTGTCTTCAAAAGAGCAGAAGCTATAATATTATGGTCCAGAAAAATATCAGCATTACCTATGCAATATCCTAATCTTACTACTGAAGAGCTTTTTAACTTGGCCTTAAGTAAACTTGAAGGAAGCCTAGGTTTAACAATCGAAAATATACAGGATACTAAAGAAATGATATACATTAGAACTATTCTTAATTTTCATGATATAATAGGACACTTTCGTAATTTATTATTACAATTCCTTTGTGCAAGTACTATTAATGATCAAAATACTATGGAAATAATAGAATCAACTTTATCCCGCATGAAAATATGTAATATTTGTTTTATAGAACCATTTTCTAGATTATATTCATCCCTTGTTTGGCGTTTACCCTTAACTAAATGGAACCATTGGGAAACAGAATACTTTAATAAATTACCTCCTCCATGGGATAATAACTGTAAAAGTCAATATCATATTACTTTAAAACAAGTACAATCAGATAGAGCTGGTGCCGATAATCTGGCCACCAGAATGAAATGTGCAATAGAAATATTTCATAATTGCTGCAAAATAGAATATAGATTATCAAAGACAACTATTATCATTATGATACCATAGGCTCTGATACCAAATTTTGAAGATGCAAGGAAGGATGAAAGATAAAGAAGAGCGGAGAGCGGAGTGGGGACAGAGAGATGAAGAAATATTGATGTATTGCTAGTCTATTTCTCCGTGCCCTTCACAACCCGAAGGGATAAGATGCAAGGAAGGATGAAAGATAAAGAAGAGCGGAGAGCGGAGTGGGGACAGAGAGATGAAGAAATATTGATGTATATATATATATATATATATTATATATATATATATATATATATATAACGGTGATAATCTAATATTTTGAATTAAAAATTATGTCGTGAAATTATGTTTAATGATTTAATATTTATTTTATATTTATAATAATAAAAATAAATTTATCTAAAATTATCTAATATTTATTTTATATTGTTTTGATTCAATAAATATTAATTTTATTGTATAAAAATAAAAAATAATAAAAATATCTTTAAAAAAAAGTAAACCGATCTGGGGCGGGTCTTGCTTAATCGTCTCAAACCAGGCCAAGTTTTTAACAATCGGATCTCGTCCCGAGTTGATTGATTAGAGATCAGACTAGACCCGAGCCAATTCAAGTCCAGACTATTACCATCCCTAGACCAGATATTCTCGATATTTAAAAAAAAGAAGAAAAAAAGACATTCCCGACATTAGTTAAGAGGATCTACGAGGTAATGAGCGATTTTTACTCATATTTTGCCGTCTTTATGGGACATAAAATCTCACCATTGTGATGGTCTTCTCTATTTTTAAACTTATCTCTGACGTATTTGTGGATTTATTTGATGGTAGTGCCCACCTACCGGAGCACCATCTTGGGTTTTTTTTAAAATAAAAAATAAAAACCTGATGATGATATCATTTATGCTTAAGGAAAATGAACAGGTGATGATTGTAAAACAAGTATAAATGAAACGTGGAGAATGCTTTTGACCCACAAGAACTCTATTACTCGTTTATTTTCTGAAAAATATTTATTACGATTTATTTTAGCAGAGGAAAAATATTTATTACGATACTAATTTTATAATGAAGTTGATGTATATTGTAAGACTAGCGATTGAGAGGAGTTGATAACAGATCATTACGTTGTAATCCACATCAATTTAATTATAATTACATTAATCTTGAACTAAATATTTCTCTACTCTTCATATCAATATATATTGTATTGGAACTGTTCATATGGGAAATACTTATTGTTCAGGTGAAATATTTTTTTTTATTTTTTTTTGCTAGACAATAAGTGTTTTTTCTTGGTGTAATAGTCATTGGCGCACAATAAATAGAATCTAAATTCGAAATAAATGATGGATGTTTTAAAATTTTAGATGAACAAGTCTTGTAATTACTTGTCTGAATCGTTTCTCTTTTTCGATTGGATCGGTTTACCCAAGTGTTCCGATTTCTTGCCTTTCTCTGCAATGTCTCATCATCAATATCGAACAATGCCCACTAAAATCACATCATGTTTTTTTAAAAATTAAAGAGCAAGATCTGCCCATTTTAGTAATAGAATAGAGTTAAAAAAACAGACAGAGACTTAATATACACGGGTGGCATCAACCAAATAAGAGAACATAAAATATATCTCTAAAATATTGTAGACAATTTATCTCGAGAGTAATTAAATACGATGAAGAACAGCAATAAGACGTAAATCCGATCGTCTTGCACAATATTTCACATCATCATCATCTATATTTTTGTCAGATGAGTTAATAATTAATTTAGTTCTAATTATAAAAATATTTTCAGTTATAAATATGGTTGTAAACAGAATCTGATATTCTGATATTTCGACTCAAAAATTATCGATTTTAGAATTGAAAAATGATACCGATAATTTATCGTAATCGGTATCAGATATTTCGATAAACTATCGGAATCAAAATTGAAAAATAAGCAGAATCGGTATTGATTATTTCGATAAATTATTCATAAACTCAAAAAGTAAAATCATAGTAAGCACCTTAGTTTATTGAAATTTCGATTCTGATAATATTATCGAAATCGAAATTAATTATTCTAATTTTATTAGAATCAAAATTAGAATTATATTTCGATTATCAAAATTGAAATCTATATTTTCGATTCCGAACTTGATCTGTTTGTAACCCTAGATCTAACACGCAATAAAAGACAAGATTGTCACCATCTAAATTCAAATTTAGGGTGGAAGATGGTTGTTGAGTTTAGACGAACAACTTGTGTCATCGCAGCCCAGCTCTTTCAAAAGGGAAATTCTACTAAAATAGTTTAAACACACAATTTTCACATTCCATGTAACTTAAATATCAATACACTACGTGCAGGGACGGATCCAGCTCACATCCAGTGGGGTCACGTGACCCCACTGGAAAAAAAAAAAACCGCCAAATGACCATCTAATCCGCCAGTGGACTGGGTTTGGAGAAGGGCGGTGACCCCACTGAGCGCTGGCGGGTGGCGCGGTGACCCGACCTCATTCCCCCCAAACCCAAATATCCCAAACCCTCGTGCATACGCCAGTTCGTCCAATCGTCCCGACGCCTCACCAGCAGCCTCGCACCAGTCGCGCGAACACGGCCACGGCCACCGGCCACGGGACAGTTTCTTGGCTGCTTCGCCCCGAGTCCCCGACGCCTCGCCAGCAGCCTCGCGCCAGTCGCGCGAAATATTTTTTTTTCATTTTAAATATTTATTTATATTATTTATTATATATAATTATATAAATATTAAAATATAATTCGAGTGACCCCACTGGACAAAATTTCTTTGTCCGTCCCTGACTACGTGTATGTTACTTTTCGAGAAAAAAAATATTATACTTGATAATTACATTTTCTCTTGTACTTTTATCTTTTCATTAGCTAATATATTAAGAGCACATTATATCTATTTAATAAAAAGTAATAAATATATAAAAAAATATAGTCCTCAAATACAATATTTTTTTCTCTATTTTTATTTATCTAGAGGGTTTGGAAAGAGCGGTGGTGGAAGCCATGGGTCGGTGCCCTCCTGGCCATAGCATGGCAGACGGGGCCAAAACCCCGCTGCGTTGGCGCGTGGGTGGTGTGATGTGGTACAGCTAATCACACCACGGGCGACGAGGGGGAAAGGCGTCGGATGCGCGGTCCCCCTCAGGTTTGAGCTGCCAAAAAAAATGAAACCTTCTCTAAAGAAGGGATTCTTTTGCCCAGGCTGGACCGATGAAACGAATTAGATAGAATTTTTTTTTAAAAAAAAATTACGATATGAATCAGAGTGTGTCGGACTAATTCAGTCTATTCTGATCTAGTTCATAATTAAGTTTTAATAATAAAATTTAAGAAAAAAACAACAACTTATACCAAACTCTTGTTTGAAATTTTACGATATAACCGTGCTGTACCGCACCACACCAATAAACGTTAATACCATTGCCGAATCGTTGTCAAATATCTATTTATATGTGTTACATTGAATGTATAGTTCATTGTGCGGCATCAAATTAATGTGGCACGAATGTATTAGACCGTGTTAAAAAATTTTCAATGTTCGACACAATTTAGTACAATACACGAGTTAGGACATATCAATACAGTATAATACATCACACTTTTATACCATACCATATCGATGTAAATTGGGTATAACTTAATCGCGACATGTTTAACCATAATTGAAAGGGATAACATTTGTTTGGGGAGAATTATCAATCACTAGATCTCTACTTTGAAGAGATTTATTTTTAGATCTTTAATTCTTTTAAAATATTATGTAGTTACATATTTATCTTTTTTTTAAATATATATAAATAAGAGATCTCAAAATAAATCCTTCAAAGGTAAAGACTGAGTGATAATTTTCTCACTTTTTTTACCATTTTTCTAAGAAGAGATGACCTTTTAAAAAGCTTAGCAAGCAAACTTTTCAACCACCTGATTTGGTCATTCCCAAAGCGGAAGGGTATTTAAGAGAAAAGATAAACATTTAAGAACCTAGCCGTCGATATTCCATATGAAAAATATTTAGTATATATTTATGGTGTGCATAAAATTGGACATATCTATCAAGGATATGTCACCTCCACCCCTAGAGTTCAAAATCTTAGAAATGGGGAATACATTAAATTCCTCCAATTGAAAGTGGCACAAATTTAATGAATGTGTCCAACTTTATACATATTAATAATATGCACTAATTATCTCTCCTTTCATATTTCTGAAGGCGACTATTTAAATAAATACAATTCGACGAGGTCTAAGACTGCTGCTGATGGAGTGCTTACTATCCAACCAAAGAGGTAACGAGTACTTATTATTTCTGAAGCTTAATAAAGGCATATGTGCTAAAAAGCAATGACATTATTCACAAGTATTTCCACTAAGAAATATGTATGATTAAGGTTTAATTCTCACGTTACAGCAGTTGTTTAGTCACATCACCAACAACCACACCCCGCCCACCCTCCAACGGTCCACATCAACACGACTCACTCGTCGTAAAGCTATTCTCCTGGAATCACGGCAATCAGACGGGTGTTCACCCACGATCTCGACTGGATTGCCACAAATCCCCTTCCGGTGGGGCGTATTCTATAATGTTCCAGCAGTTCCGCAGCGCCACCGTATCTGCTTCGGGCACCCCTCCCTCCGCAACGGGACTCTCTACGCTGCAGCTCAATACGCCCACAAGAAAATAGAAACGTGTAATTTTTCCATTGGTGGTATACTTGCTCTAGGACGCAGCGTACGAAATGCTGAGCATAGTAGGGGGGGACAGTCCACAGTGCTCGAAGCGGCAGAGACAGAGCGTATCAGAGTGTGCTCTTTCGGGGGGCCCCCGGCGCCGCTATCGCGTTTTAAGACCGCAGAAGAGAGAGAGAGAGAGGAGAGAGGGGAAGCTACGCGGGAATCTGTCTCTTTCTCTCTCATCGCAGGGGGGCTGGGGTGAGGAAGGAGAATGGAGAAGGCGCTGACGAAGGTGGGGAGCTTCTGGATCTCCAAGAAGGCCAAGGAGGAGATCTCTGCCATCGGCGACGACCTCTCCGTGAGTGTCTCACACTGTTCTTGTGCCCTCTGGCCTCCTCTTTTGGTGAATCTTGTGACCGGTGGCGTCATCCTCGTCCCCGTTCTGATGGTCTGACAATGCTGTTTCATCCGTGTACTGATTTCTGTGGGGATTTGTTCTGTGAGAATGCCGGAAGATGGGGGCGGCAATGGGGAGTGTGCAGGGGTGGGATGAGTCAGAATGGGGACAAATTTGATGAAATTCTTGTTCTTCCTGTTGTGGTTGCCCCCACGGGGGGTTCGGATCCGGGTAGCAGCTCGCAGTGGTTCTTGCATTGCCTGCTCCATGGTGGCCTAAAACTGGTTTTACCAGAATCCTTCGAAATATCTACGGAAGAAGTGAAAACTAGTTTTCTGAAGCTTGCGATGGAGGCCTTCCTTTCCCCCCCTTCCCTTCAGGAAGCGATTCATCGAAGTCCTAAGTTCTGATTCCAATTGGATTTCCATGTTCTGCTTTGTCTGTGAATTTCATGTTTTACTCACTGGAGCTGAAGTTGTCTTGTTTATGTTCTTTTTTTTTTTGTTAGATAGCTTGATTCGGCTCTGACGATCATAAATTTCGTGCCGCTTAATCTTCCAAGAGAGACGATAGTTATGAAAAGCAAATGCATTTCAATAATGTCAATCTCAGAGATCAATGGGAAATACATGAGCGCTTCTGTTTCTTCGGCTATTACCTCGTTTTTGTTCTTCGATGCACGACTTGTATAACTTATATGCAACTATTATCATAGATAGGTTCTTCATCTGTTCAATAAATTGGAATTTTCGGGCCAACTAGTCTTTAGCTGTTGGCAAGATTGTGGGTGCCAATGAGCGACGTCTGCTGGAAGCATCTTTCACCCCCGCTCACTTTATCTTGGTATGCTCTTTTGTTTATTAACTTTGAAACTTAATATAGTTGTATCAAGTCTCTGTTGTGTGTTCTATAACCACTCCAGTTTTCTATTTGGTGTTTTACAATTATGTAACTATGCCTCCGATTTTGTCATACTGAATTATTTGTTATTTTCATTAAATTCAGAGCGTAGCTTCTGTACTACATACTAACATATTTAGAAACACAGCAATTACATGATTTGGCATGCAACCATATATCTGGTAGTAGCTACTCCTGGATTTTGTTTTAGTGATCGATAGACTCCACCCATCGACAACTCTCTCTCTCTCTCTCTCTCTCTCTCTCTCTCTTTGTCCATAGCTTTGCTTGTTATTTGATATAGAATGAAACGTGAAAACTGATATTGTGATCTCAATTGACAGAAATTCTCAAATACTGTCGAAGAGAAGGCGAAGTGGATCTTCGAAAAACTGAAAGGTTTGGACGGACTTCGTTCTCTGCTTATTCTTATGTAGAACTGATTGAATCAATTAGTTTTGGCTTATTCTGGATTGCATCCGTAGTTCCATGCAGCGAAGGTAATCATTGGTAATAGATAAGGTGCGGTTAAAACAGTACAACATGTAAATTTATTCATTATGACTTGGCAACTTAGTCGTGTGGGTTTGTTCTGCAACTATTGCAAATAATTGGATTCAGTGGTACAAAAAACTACAAAGTTTGATCCTTTGTCACTGTGGCCTCTATAATTAGACCTGAGTTTTACAAAACATGAGTGAATTGTCTATGCTCGTCTTATATAGGAACATTTGAAGTTTTAAGAATCTTGATACTCTAATGGGATGTAGAAATGGGAGGTTTCTAGAAAATTTCAAGTGTAAAACAAATTGCCGGACATCTTTCATGAAGAAGATACTTACACTTAGTATCCAGGAAATGGGATTAGGAAAACCAATTCTCCTGAACTGACACAGTTGGATACTCCTCCCTTTTCTAACAATAGCAGCATACGCCTCTGCTACTGAGTTCTGACACGTTTGTGACATAATGGGAAATGATGAATTTTAAATCAGTGCACCGATTATGTGTCTGTCTAACATATACTCTTAGCCAATTTCTTTAATTCACTATGAAGGTTACTAGTCAGTAAAGAAATCTATGAATGAGGTAATGATATATCATCTTTCGTATTCTTATGAAACCGTCTGCTAATCCCTCCCTTTCTTTCAATCTCCAGATACGTGCATCTGATATATATTAATTTATATTAAAAAAATATGCTATCTTGCACTGAGGATGGGCAAGGAAAATGCCTTTCATGAAGTTATATGGTTTACAAATCAACGAATGAAACGCCCTAGTACACTTGAAAGGCTCTTTTCTTATCTTGGTTGATAGCTTTTTTCTACTCACAAAAAGTGTTAGCCTGTGTACTTCCGTTAACTGGCACAGCATGATACATGATAATTTTTCTTATCTTGGTCTCACGTTACTTCAGTAATGGGCTCATCACATCCGACATTATTTCATGGGAGACACTGCTTTTGCCATCTATGGTGCTCAATTGATCACCTTTAAACTAAACCCCCATTGTCCTAAGATAAGATCATCATGGGTTTTCGGTTTTTCCCTAGTCTTGGGGACAACAACCACAGGGAAACTTGCATGATGCTTTTCGCTGGATGAACTCCTTCTGAAAGGATATCTGACAGAAACTTTGCCTCTTCCTTCGAACAGGCAAACCCTCCAAGTCCTTGCCGGATCTCCTCAGAGAGTATGGGCTGCCCCAAGGCCTCTTTCCTCGGAATATTATCTGCTACGAGTTTGACGAATCAAGGGCAAGGCTGATCGTTCATATGCCTTCTACATGCGAGATCAGCTTCAAGGACTCATCGGTAGTAAGGTACGCCAACCGTGTCAAGGCGACCTTGTCAAGAGGAAAGCTCTCCGGGATAGAAGGCATGAAGACGAAGCTCTTGGTGTGGGTTAAGGTTACTCACGTTGGCGTCGAGAGCTACAAGTCGGACAAGGTCTGTTTCACTGCTGGAGTGAAGAAACTGAGGCCCAAAGATGCATATGAGATGCCCCGTGATGCCATTAAAGTTGACGAATTCTGAGGGGGAGGGCAAGGTTGAGGTGCTCCGCTTTGCCCATCTGTCTTGCCTAGTTTTCCAATGCTATAATCTTAGTTCACGGCGAGCGGTGCTGGTGCACTTGAACTTTCTTAATAGTTGTAAAGCAGCATCGGCATCGTCCTTTCATTAGGATGAACTGAGAAAGTATATCAATATATAAAATTATTAGCCTCTTCTACTGTGTTTAAATAGCACGTTCATGTAGCCATTTCGCCCATCCCTTTGAAAGTTTAGGTACGGTAAAAATATTTTCTTTTATAAGAACCATGTAGTGCAAGAGGATCTTGTCATGCCCCCTCTTACATGACGCATACAACAGAGGCATGACAAAATCCCCTCGCAACAAGAGTTTCTCTTCTTTTATTTAAGAGTTGTACTTATAGTGGGTTACATGTTTTGATATATGCAACAATTTTTTATTAATTTATGTACTGTATAATTACATAGATTCAAATAATATTCTTCATATTTTATATTTATCGAACTTTCCATATTAAGAGGTTAGGACTCAAAACTAAAGTCCAAACCCAACCAAAAAGTAAAATGGGTTCAATCCGAGAATCGAAGCCCACTTTAGAAAAGTCGGGCCAAGACGGACTGTCGAACTTTGGGTCACAATTCTGTCCATCTTAACGCACGAGGGCTCGAGTTCACACTTCACACCCTATAAACTAGCCTCTGTTTGGGAAATGCCTTTTGTTCTCCATTGTGAAACTGCCTTGTCGTGCTCCCCATCTCTCAACTATCCATCTGCATTTGTTACGAAGAACATTTCTTTAAGATGATCTTGGAACACCCAACAAACAGTGACGACCGAAGAGGTCAAGTTGATAGAAGAGTCGAGTTGATTTGTTTGAATGTCGATTTGATTGGTCAGACGTCGGATCTCATAAAATGTGAGATAATCAAGTCAGCACTCAAATAAGTCGCGTAAAAAAACATTTGTCTTTGTATAATTGTATTCTGAATTCTCACCGCCACCCATCTTCAAACATTTGTTCCGATTAGAACCACTGAACTGTGCGTTCCAAAGTCTAAACCATTTCCCTCGTCCGATCATCTTTTCAAAGAAGAGACTGAAGCAAGAGATCTCACGGATTCTTTGATCTCTCTCCCTTGTAAATCCCATTAGAGGTAAGTTCTACCCGAGATCACCAAATCCTAATGATTGCATAAACTTGCCCACCTAAGACGTCCTATGGAGGAGTTAGGTGTGAGTATACCTGCACTGTCTTCTGCCACGTTTGCCGGCAAGAAACTTGGGGGGACTTGGAGCCCCCTCATCCCCTCAAAGAAAGAAGAAAGTAGAGTGAAACAAAGGCTTTTTGTCAAACACTAACATCACACTGCCGCTATCACCGGCTACATTCATGTATGTTGTAGGAAGTGAAATAAAAAAATAAAAAATTTAAACACCATCCTTTTAAAAGCCCTTGTCAGAGAGTGGATTTTGACTTATTGGTTTATAGATAAGAATTGCCGTTGAGGTGATTGGACATCTTAATATCATCACCAAAATTTCGCCCTCATGCAGCATGATGCTTAGCTGACGGAGAGACGAATACTAACAATTCACTACACTTGAGGTGCATTACGTCAAGATCACCACAAAATTATCTTTTTAAAATGTTTTTCCCAATATTTTTTAGTGGACTCAAGGTATTACGTTTTGATAAAAACAATAAAAGAACTAAAGAATTTGTCTTGCTATCCAGTTGGCTGACTCGCTTGTCCGGTCGTATAAATAAGAGCTCGAGTGGGACCCACAATCTTATGGGGTGGTATTTGTAATCTAAAAGAGATATGGATCTTACGCATCATCCCTGCAACTGTGGTCGAACATTAATATTTGAGAAAGATTTTGTGTATTTTCAAAAGTGCACAAAGTATAATTCACATTGGCAACTAACTCATATGACATCATTTTTGAGATGTCACATAGACTACCAACTTATGTGGATAGTGTCACATGAATTAGTTGTCCATGTGAATTACACTTCGTATACTTTTAAAAATACACAAAATCTTTCTCTTAATATTTATTCCGAACCAAAAAATCTCAACCGGAGATCCATACCAACATCCCCAGTGCCACTCACGTTTCCAAGACAAATTCGCACAGGACTTCGATGTGAAATTCTTGTTGCAAGCCGCCCTGTTTACAACAAATTCACCTAGTGATGTCATTGGGGGTGAGCTCAATTTTGGGGTTTTGTTCACCCCAATAGAAGAGGTAATTTGTTGCAAACTCCCTATCAAATTTGCACCAAGATGTTCTCGGATTTCGAAATGAGACAGCCTACGGCTCACACTCCACCGCGTGTGGGCCACGTGGGCCCGTGAGTCCTTGTTCACATGAGTTGGCCGGCCCAGCAGGCTCAGGTGCGGATTTTATCCACCGACGACGACAAAGCAGCACAGCCAGGTCACACCTCTCTCTCTCTCTCTCTCTCTCTCTCTCTCCCTCTCTCTCTCTCTCTCCTCTCTCTCTCTCTCTGTGACACACACATGTTGGGTCCAGTCAGCTCTCGCCGTCTAAGCATCCAAAACCCCCCATCTGTCTCCCACCTGTCCCTCTCTACCACTCAACTCCATCCAGCTCAGTCGAGGACAATAAACGCGGCGCAGTGCCGGTGGACTCCTCCCCCTCGAGCATGCTGATTGGAACCGTTACTGGCCGTCTGATTTGTGGGACTTTCATGGTCTCTGGAGCGGGTTGATTCGACCGCACCAGATTGGAGGAGGAGCCGAGGGAGGAGAGGGGATTTCGTCCAAATCATGGTCTCCAAAGTTCAAACTAGCTTAGCTTTCTCTATGGCTTTCTCTTCTTTCAAAAGATCATATATGACATCCAGTGGCAGATTCGCAAATAGTAGAAAGGCAGACATGTCCATGTGGCCATGGGTGTAGTACCAGTAGACTCCAGTACCCCCGGCCCCCTTCTCTCCTCTCTCTCTCTGTGACACACACATGTTGGGTCCAGTCAGCTCTCGCCGTCTAAGCATCCAAAACCCCCCATCTGTCTCCCACCTGTCCCTCTCTACCACTCAACTCCATCCAGCTCAGTCGAGGACAATAAACGCGGCGCAGTGCCGGTGGACTCCTCCCCCTCGAGCATGCTGATTGGAACCGTTACTGGCCGTCTGATTTGTGGGACTTTCATGGTCTCTGGAGCGGGTTGATTCGACCGCACCAGATTGGAGGAGGAGCCGAGGGAGGAGAGGGGATTTCGTCCAAATCATGGTCTCCAAAGTTCAAACTAGCTTAGCTTTCTCTATGGCTTTCTCTTCTTTCAAAAGATCATATATGACATCCAGTGGCAGATTCGCAAATAGTAGAAAGGCAGACATGTCCATGTGGCCATGGGTGTAGTACCAGTAGACTCCAGTACCCCCGGCCCCCTTCTCTCTCTCTCTCTCTCTCTCTCTAAGGGCTGCGTGAGTGGCGCACATGGTTAGGTTCGTATTTTACTGCGGGGCGGTGGAGGGGAGAGGTGGGCCCCGTCCTCTTGAGAGAGAAAGAGAAAGGTCTGGGGGTTTCTCTAGATAACTCCGCTACCGGTGAGGTGTAGTACAAACAAGCTTGGAGGGGAGGGAGGGGTCTCGGAAGGGGAGAGGAAGAAGGTTAGGGGGGAGGAGAGCCGCAGGTCGTTGCAACGAGGGAATGGCGGTGTCTGTGGCGCTCTTGGTCGCGGCTCTGCTGGCTTGCACCTGCCTGCTGCAGAGCCCCGCCGTCGTCTCGGCCGACAGGTACACCGTGGGGAGCGAGAAGGGCTGGAACCCTGGCGTCAACTACACCGTCTGGGCCAAGGACAAGCACTTCTACGTCGGCGACTGGCTCGGTAAAACCCCACCCCGCCCCCAATCCGACTCCCGTCGCATTCTTCTTCACTCCCATCTCTCCCCCTTCCCCTCTCTTCAGATCTGATCATGCTCCTTCCTCCTCCTCTTGTTGTTTGGGCGGCCGGCAGTGTTTTACTACCAGTCGGGGCAAGCGGACGTGCTGCAGGTGAACGAGGCGGCGTACAACCAGTGCCTCGCCGACAGCCCCATCACCAACTATTCCAAGGGCAGGAGCTTCGCCTTCGAGCTCAACAAGACGGGCCGCTACTACTTCATCTGCAGCCGCGGCTACTGCTACGGCGGCATGAAGCTCGCCATCAAGGTCGAGAAGCTCCGCCCGGCGCCGCCTGCCGGCTCCGCCGCCGTCACCAGCCTCGCCGCCGCCGTCCCCGACCTCGCCGCCGCCGTCGTCCGGACCCTCGGCGTCGCCGCCGCCGTCGCCGCCGCTCTGCTCCGCTCGATCTAGACTCGGCCCCGTGAGGTAGTGGAGCGTTCGGCGTGGGTGATTGTAGAGGGGTCGTTGTGTTATTTCCAAAAGGGCCCTTCCGAAAGCTGCTATTTACAAAGGATGCCCTTGTTCTTTTTTTTTTTCTTTTTGTTAAAAGGGTCCGGATTAAAGTGTTTGATAGACGGTCGCTGATTCACTGATTTGGGTTTTGGGTTTCTGGATTCTGGATTCGTGAAACTTTTGGTTAGTTTTGTATCTTTTTCTTCCTTTTTTGGGGTCCAAATTAGCTGGCCTCCGATAGGGGCATGTTCGTAATTTGAGATGTTCCGACAGCCACGGAAACATGTTCCTGAAGCTTCTCAAATTCCGGGTCTGAGGGGTTGGTCAAGACAGCTTGCTCGCCGGATCGGGCTTCGGGTCCCGTAACGGTAGCGTGCCCGTACCTCCACCGTTGCCTTTGGCGTTTTTAAAAAATTTCGCGTCCAGACAACATTGTCGGATCCTGGCGAGGGGGAAGGCGACCGCGACACCCTGGTGCACGTTAGGGACGGGTCAGCAATTTTGGGGGCAGTTTCGTAATTTCGGAGGACAATATCCTGCTAAAGTGCTGATTACGCATGTTAGAAAGGGATGGATGGGATCTCCCCAACCTTTTTGAAACAGAGACAGTTTTGACCCGCTTTGGCGAGGGTAGGCAACGGGTTAGAAGGGGGTGTGGGAAAAGTCAGGGGATAAAAGAATTTTGACACAGGGGTTAATCTAATTTCGAGTTATCGAGGAAAAGCGGGGTACGGGTGGGGTTATTATATTCCATCTTTGTAGATAGATTAACTTTAACCTCCTTGTAGGGTATTTGTTGTAGTTTTTTAAAAAATTTATTTCTAACTAAAAAATTATAAATTATAGTGTGTCAATTTTTGACTAAAATTTAAAAATTGAGAAAATTTATTACTATTTGTTTGGTAAAATTAGTATAATTTTTATAATTTGTAAAGACATGTTTGGTGTACATTTTTTTTTATTATTTTTTTTATAATGAAAGTGACAAGGGGAGGGCGGGGGGGGGGGGGGGGGCCTTTTGCGACAAGCAATGGGGGGAGGGGGGGGGGGTAGAGGGTCGCCGGCGTGGTGGGGTGGGGGGGGCTGGTAGGGGAGGAGGAGGGGGCTTAGGGTGGGGGGTGGAGGAGGAGGGCACGGCGTAGGGAGGAGGAGGGGGGCGCGGCGCAGGGGGGTGGAGGAGGAGGAGGGTGCGCCAGTGGGGTGGAGGAGGGGGTGCTGGCGGGGGGAGAAGGGGTAGGGGGGAGGTCGTAGTCGGGAGAGAGTGTTTAAAAAAAAATTGGACATCTTTCCTAAAAAAAATTCTTAAAATAAAAAATTACTTACCAAACGTGTTTACGTTTTGTTCTTCTTCTTTTTTAAATTTAAGAGAAAAAATTAATTAAAAAAGTACAACCAGACACCCTATTAACTTCTTAGGGTGACTTAATCTTTTCAAACTATTTTTAAAAAAAATGATGTTAACTCCACTTTTTTCGTGGGTTAATTTTAACTCTCCTAAATTTTTTGGGGTCATTTAATTTCTTCAAACTAATTTTTTTTAAAAAAAAAATAGTGTTAAACAACCACAAGTTAAAATAATTAGAGATTTTTTTATCCCTCCATCAAAATAGGCCGAATTCGAGATGACCAAATGATGGCTAGTGGCGAGGGGTTGGGTTGTGAGGGGAGTGGACGGCGAGAAAGAGGGAGATGTGTCATGTGTATACCAAAATAGGACAAAAGGTGCAGTGCTCTAATGATGATGGTGCCAACTCGTTGGCTGGGATGGTTGCAAAAGGAAGGCTGCAACAGAGAAGCAGGACATCATCAGCCAAACTATTGCATGTGGGCACCTATGAGCCTATTTTGTTGTTGCAACGTGTGACGGACCGGGGTATTTATGCCCATTAAGGCTCCATATCCAGATCCGCCTCCCGCGAACGGACCGAAGTCTCGCAAGGGATATCTCACACACGTGTCCAGTAAGAGTATAAAAGACAAACCACAAGAATATAAGACACAAGAAAGTACATGTGCTCATATCTGTTCACAAATTTGTACAAATGTCCCATTACATTAATACATGTCCAATTAAAAGAGTACAACTACCTGGGGCATACCCCGAGGAGCACAAGCTCACACAACGCTAACTACTACACAACTGCTGGTGGTACAAGTCTGTCACAACACCGCTGCAAGCCAAACACACGGCAAGCCTTGAAAAGAACTGTAGGGGAGTGAGCCTCAACAAGTCACTAGCTCAGTAGGGGCTACCCAAAACAACACTGTAACCACAGACACCTCAACCCCAATGGGTCTCACTGGCAACAACAATAGCCAAACCATTTCATGCTCACATCATTACAATAAATAACAATTGAACATACTCATGATAATAAACATAAAGTCCTCATAAGAAAAGTAGGACTACAGGACTAACATAATATCATTAGTCAGCCCAACTACTAAAGTGCCTAAACCACAGTCTCACTGGCACACTATTACAACAACTGGTTGCCTAAGCTATGAGCCACATAGGCAAGTCACTGTCTAAGCTGCAAGCTTCACAGGCGAATCTCAAACACTTGAGTAACAGTACTGCTAACAAAGAGCTAGTCCTTTATACTCCAAACCTCACTACGTCGAAAGCTACACATAAGTGGTAGGACTGGCTACAACTAGCTAGTCCATCACACACTAAAATTATAATCGGAACCATACCCAAGAAGAGTAAAACTCAACAAGTGGAAGGTCTCATATGGCCTCCACGGAGCACAGCTCTACTAAACCACAATATGCCTAGGTCACAAGCCTCATCGGCAAATTACCCACAAAGGTAACATAATTAATAACCACAAACTAATCCACAATAAATTATAAACGAAGATCTACTTAAAATGGATAAGATACAACAAGTGGCAGGTCAAACCACAGGACCTGCACAACACACGAGAGTCTAAAAAGGTTGGTACACAATGTACCACCACAAAACTACAAAGTAACCCACGAAGGGTATAGGTACCTGCTATTCTGAGGTACCACAACACAAACACCCGAACAAGGGTACAAGTAGGTGATAAACACCATACTGAACCACAATTATATTATACCTTTATTTAGGCACAATATTACAAGTAAAACCTCAACCGGCAAGTTACACAAACCACAACTCAGTCACAACTGTGCCAACACCAGGGCAAACCTCGAACTGGTCAAACCTCGACCACGAGTCACAAACTCATGAACCACGACAAGTAGCAAAGCACGAGTCGGAAGGGAACGACGCCACCACACGGGAACGGACTACTGGCTGATCAGGCCAGTATCCAACCCGGACAACACAACACAAGAACAACCTCTCAGCCTCGCAATCACGGACGAAAGGTCCAACTGCCGCTCCACAAGAAAGAAGTCAAACAACTGTGGAGACCAACCAACACCACACCTGCAGACACACAGCTACAAGCCCATGCCTGGCACCTCTAGAGTCTCTGGCCGGAGCACTCTAAAGTGAGGCACTAGAAAACAGGACTAGCTGGGGACCAGTGACGTCTACTGGTGTCCGTACCCCCAACTACGAGCGTGCTACAAGCGACAAAAGAACAAACTCTGGGAAGTCACTGTCCCACTGCCGTCTTTCCCTCAGCCGGACGTACAACTCAAACTCAGGAGTGAGGGTGTCCAGGAAGACGACACAGACCTCAACGGTACAACACAAGTACCGGGACAAAACCCCGAGCACAACAAACACACGTGCCTGACTCACAAAGAACCTGGGGTACCTGACTAGAGAGGCATTCCGGATTAGGCGCCGGACTACCACACTCGGCTAGCTCACGATACTTACACATATAGCCTTTACTTAAATTTCACAATATACAAGTGTTAGGATTAGCTTAACATCGGTCACTGTGTGACCCCAAAGCTATCCCACACCAACACATAACTAAACCACAAACTTGCCTATCATTGGTCACCTCATGACCTCCGTGGAAACACACACATCACTTAACACATAAATCAGTACAATATTCTTTAAAGAATAACAACAGACCAGGGATAGGTCAATGTGAACCTTCACTGCCCAAACACCACAAAGTCATGGCTAGGCTCACACAGGAACCTCACTGCCCAGTTACTACGACAAATCATAAGAATTACATTACGACAAAGTGTGTAGTATGCACACACCCAAACTACGTAGACAGCACGTGTATAATACACCCTGGTTGGTGTACCACACGTCAGTCACGTAAACCACATGTCCAACACATGGACAACACACTCCAAGAGTGCCACGGGTGCCAACGCACCACACATACTGCGTAAACCAATTACGTACATCACATATTAACCACATAAAAGATGCCCACTTCAAGAGCAATACGCTCCATGAGCGTAACACGTGCAATGGCTCTCACTTGTCATTGCCATGCACACACAAACACGTGATATTCATAACCAGAAAAGCTACGTAAACCACACTGCATGGATACATGCACAAGTTGGCGGCAACATCGACTGCCGCTTATAGGAAGTAGACGACACTGGATCTGGCCGTCTATATCCTGGCTGAAGAACCTGGTGTCAATCGATGTTGACGCTAAGCTCTTCAACCCCAGTTCCTGCAGAAACCCTAAACTGATTCTACAGGTTCTACAATCATCAAAACAACGAGAGAACATGAGGAAACTGTTTTCCAAGCTAAACATGCATCATTTAAGATTTAAACTACATAAATTAACCATTAAATTCCATCAAACCACCCTTAGAACCCCGCATGAATACCATGACCCGAAGTTGCCATTTTCATGCAGTTTCATGCTTTCTAATTATTCTATTACAACCTATAAGAACTACAAGGGTCGTTCCCTACCTCAGAACACGCTCAAACCCTCCGAATTCCCCCAAACCACGCCGAACCCTCCACGAGCTCCCACGAGAATTGCACCATGCCACGACGTTTCCTCGCGCAATTCGGCAACGCCACGCGTTCCACGATCCTCCAACCACCCTTCAGTACCTATTGGAAGCTTTAGAAACACGGGGACGCAAAGCTAGGGCAAGGGGAAGAGAGAGACAGGTGGAAAACCTGCTCTCGGGTGACCCTATAACCTGCAGAATTCTCAGGTTGGCGTCAACCCCTCTGCCGCCAAAGACAACCGCCACACTAAACGTCCACATCTAATGCCGCCAAGATCATGCAGTCAACGGCCACTTATCTGGACGCCAACAAGTCAACGACCACCCCTTGCCGCCAACTCCTACTCAACTGCAGTAGGTCCTATTTCATTTCGGGACCTAACCTGCACCACACCTACACACACCACGCGTCTACACCACACTGTCCTTACAACAGCCATTACAACCACAACACACACGATCCAAAAGGATCCAAAAATAAGCAACGTTACACAACGGCTCCTTATGTTCTAATAGTTCTCGTCAGAAGTCATGACCTTTTATGGTATTTCTTAGATATGGTATTAAAGAGTGTAGCGGTTAAAAAGTAGTTGATGAATCTTGATTCTTGATTGTCATGAGTTTTTAAATTTATTTGTTCAAGAGAAAATGTCAGTTAGTATCTACAAGACAAAGTCACAAAACGAGTAGTAAGGGGCCCCAAGGGCAATCTTAGGAGAAAATCTTTCGATACTTAAGTAAGAAAAATAATTGAAAAATGGAAAGTAAGAGGTGGAAAAGTCAAGGAAGAGTTCTTGGCCTTGGCCTTTGTGGTGGGGTCGAAGTGTTTCTTTTAAGAGTTCGTTGGAGGGTCCTTAGGCATGTATCGTCGGTTTTTAGATCATGTAGATGAGTCACTTGAGAATGAGGGATGATAGCACTATTCTGAGATTGTCAGGTGTGTCCCTCCCCATCTCCCATCCGACTATATAGACAAACCGTAGGATAATGAGATGAGTTCACAGGTGAGGTCACTAGCCGTTATTTCCTAGTGGAGGAAGACGTTGCTTCCATCATATCTTAGCATGCAAAGAGGGCTCGTGTATCCCCCTTCGAGGGGCTCCGTTGCTGGCCCCGAATGGCATGGGTTGTGGGTGAGAGGGACCTTCGGCACCCATTGCAAAGTATGTTCCAAGGTCATCGGACTATGCAACGACGTGATAGTGACGTGTCGTGCTACGGGAGTGGAGAACTATGCGCCATGTAGAGAGAGGTCACGTTGTAACCTCTAGAGCCGAGGATTTAGGGTTGGTGTATAATGGAGAACATTAATCATTGAGCACCTCCTTACATGAAAAATATTTCTCAAATTTTTATTTAGGTTCATTATCTTTTGTTTACCTGGAAGGTTCATGTCCAATGGAACACACCTTCTTAGGAACCCGATCCAATTCTCCAAGCATAGCTCGGAATATCTGCTCCAAGCCCTTGGCTCCAAAGGTTTCTTATTTAGAAGAAAAAGAATTTAGGAAGGAAGAGGTGGAAGAAGGAGATGGATATGCTTAAGAGATGAACATAGCAAGTGAAGAAGACTTGGTTCAATTCTGCATGCCTCCATTGGCCATGCACTTCCTCTATTTTATATTCCTGTGTAACTGTTACAACTAGGAGCTCTGCCATCTACCACAACCTTCTAAGCGAGTCACTAACTAATAGAACTCCACAGAAAACTAACTAGCTCAACAGGAAAAAAAAAAACAGAAGAAAAAAGCTAACAAAAAAATACGAGGAGTGTTCATGGTCCAATTCAGTCCGAGTTGAACCAAAAAATAGCCAACCCAAACTGAACCGACTCGAATAGCCAACTCGAACCGATTTTAATTCGGTTCGGTTCAAACTGATTTTTAAAATAAATTAAATATAATTAAATTTATTAATATTTGAAAATAAATATAAAATGTAAAAATATGTATATTTATATGTAAATTTAGTCATGTAATTACTTTTTAAACACTCATAATATGTATTTTATATAAATATTATTATAATTAATTTAAAATTAATTTATTTGGTTTATATGGTTCGGTTCAATTTCGTAATTTGTGAAATTTGAACTGAACCGATTTGGGGTCCAAACCGAACTGAATCGACCAATTTAGTTTGAACCAGTTCAATTTTTCAGCTTGGACCGAAAAATGAACATCCCTACAAATACTAGTTGTTATTAGTTAAATCGATTGTTACAACTTGCTCAACTACAAAACTAAAGAAAACGGCTAATTACCGTAACAAATTCCTCCCCTCCTTCTATGAGACTTTGTCCCCGAGGTCAAAATCAGGGAAGTGTTTCACAAACTCATAATACTCTTCCCAAGTAGCATCAACCGGCGATTGTCCTTCCCACTGTATAATCAACTGAACAGTTGGCTTATTATCTTACTTGATCATTCTTTGACCCAAAATTATGAAGGGAATTCTGTCTGGACGAGGAAAAAAATTATGACAAAGGGAGAGCTTTAACTACTAAATCACTTCAATTGTGATATGTGGAAAACAAGATGGATATGAGAAGTAAGAGGCAAATCCAACTTATAAGCAACATAGCCCATTTTGTCAATGATCTGAAATAACCCATAATAACGAGCACTCAATTTATTATTGTATCTAGTAACAACTGAGTGTTGTCTATAAGGTTGAAGCTTCAAATACACCCAATCACCAACATTGTAGAACTTATCAGTGTGTCTTTTATCAGCCAAACGCTTCATATGGGCTTGAGCTTGTGACAAATGGATCTTCAAGTCCTTTAAAATCTGATCCCTTCTGAGCAAAGTATCAACAACTTCTTGGACTTTAGATGTTCCTGGCACAAATGATAAAAATGTTGGAGGAGGTATACCGTACACAGCTTCAAATGGAGTAGTGCCAATAAGAGAGTGGTAAGAAGTATCATACGAAAATTCAGCCCAATGTAACCACTGCATCCACTGATGTTGCTGCTGGAAACAAAAACACCTGAGATATGTTTCCAAGCATTTGTTAACCACTTTAGTCTGCCCATCTGATTGCGGATGATAGGCACTGCTCATATGAAGCTGCACACTTTGTAATTTGAATAATTTCTTCCAAAACAAACTTGTGAACACATAATCTCTATCGGAAACGATTACTTAAGGAATGCCATATAATTTAACTACAACAGAAACAAACTCTTGAGCCACTGTGACAACAGTACAAGGATGCTTTAATGCAAGAAAATATGCATACGTAGGTAGACGATCCACCACAACCAATATTACAAACTTATGATTAGATAAATGGCAAACCTTCAATAAAATCCATGCTAATATGGGTCCAAGTGGAATCTGGGATAGGCAAAATTTGAAGCAAACCAACTGGTTGTTGTTGAACAGCCTTATTCCTCTGACAAGTATCACAAGCCTTAATGAAATCCTTAACAGAGGACACCATTCTTGGACAATAAAATTGCTCCTGAGGCGATGTAAAGTTTTCTTATAACCAAAATGACCATCTTCTGGAGAAGAATGATGATCTTGCAGCAAAGTAGGAATCAAATGGTATGTTTTCAAAAGATAAATGCTAATATAAAATGCCACCCTTATAAGTAAACTTCACAGGGTCCAAATCTCCAGATTTCCACTTCTGTACTAAAGATTGGAACATCTCTAAATTCTTATAATCCTTATAAATCTCTTGAAACCAAAGTGGAACAATGACAGAAATAGCATATGAGCCCATGTTAGAAGAGTCGGACTATTCTTCATAAACCCGGGATAAAGTATCAGCTACCTTATTATGGTGGCCTGGTTTATTTCTAAAGAAAAATAATAGCCCAAGAGTTTCACCAACCAATGTTGCTGAGCTGGTCTATGCACTTGTTGATTAAGGAGAAATCTCAAACTTTGATGATCAGTTCTAATTATGAAATGCCTACCCTCCATTTCTGAATTGCAAAAATAATAGCTTCCATTTCCTTCTCATAAGTTGTAATATCGCGGTTGTTCGGATCCGTGTTTAGCGGTTCTGGTGTGGTGCTCGTGACCAATGTGGGGTCATAGAGCCTTGTTTGTGGCATTTGTGCCTTGCGTGTGTAAGACCCGGCCCTCCCAGGCCCTTAGCCCTAACCTCATGGTCGCGACAGACCCCGTGGGCACGACAATCGCGTGACATTATTGCGCTAGAGGAGCCGGTCGCGACATGCTTTTGGTCGCGACAAACCTAGCCGTCGTTTTCTGGTCGCGACGGGGGTGGGCGTCGCATTCTTGTCGCGGCGTCTGAAGGCGATGCGACTTTGTTCTGACCGTTCTGATCGTCTGTCCTTTGTGTCAGAACGGCCTTGTCGGGTGTCAGGTGCGTACAGCGTTGACGCGACCTAGCAGTCCGTCGCGTTAAGGTTTTCTCGGTCTTCGAGGTTTGACCGCTTTTGGTGTCGCGCTGGGGTAGGCGGTCGGGACCTGCAGGGCGGTAGCGACATGGTTGCTGTCACGCCGGCGCGACCCGTCGCGTCTCTGGGCCCGTCGGTTCAAAACTGAGGCAGGCGCCCATTTCCCCCTCTCTCTTTCCTTTTCTCTTTTCTTCTTCTTCTTCTTCCTTCTTCCTCCTCTGAGCACTCTTGCTTCTTCCGGCGTGTTCGTGGTGCTCGTGACGAGGAGGTTACGTCTCCTTGGTGTAGGCGACGTCTGTGTGGTGCTTGGAGCGAGGAGGAGGTGGTCATTCCGACGTGAAGGCCCCAACGGGTCAGCTCTACACTTTGAGGTAGGGACTCTCGTCTTCCTCTTGTTCTAGCATGCTCCCCTTTTCCTTTGAGATCCTTGTTTCTCCGTGGTTTTGGGGATTGTGCGATGTGAGGTTCATGCTCGTGGTAGGTGAGGTTTCTTTCGAGTGTAGATTTGTGACGGATCGGGGTATTTATGCCCGATAAGGCTCCATATCCAGATCCGCCTCCCGCGAACGGACCGAAGTCTCGCAAGGGATATCTCACACACGTGTCCAGTAAGAGTATAAAAGACAAACCACAACAATATAAGACACAAGAAAGTGAATGTGCTCATATCTGTTCACAAATTTGTACAACTGTCCCATTACATTAATACATGTCCAATTAAAAAGTACAACTACCTGGGGCATACCCCGAGGGAACACAAGCTCACACAACACTAACTACTACACTACTGCTGGTAGTACAAGTCTGTCACAACACCACTGCAAGCCAAACACACGGTAAGTCCTGCAAGAACTGTAGGGGAGTGAGCCTCAACAAGTCACTGGCTCAGTAGGGGCCACCCAAAACAACAACGAAACCACAATACACCTCAACCCCAAGGGCTTCACTGGCAACACCAATAGCCAAACCATTTCATGCTCACATCATTACAATAAATAACAATTAAACATAATCATGATATTAAACATAAAGTCCTCGGAAGGAAAGTGGGACTACAGGACTAATATAATATCATTAGTCAGCCCAACTACTAAGGTGCCTAAACCACAGTCTCACTGGCACACTACTACAACAACTAATTGCCTAAGCTATAAGCCACACAGGCAAGTCACTGCCCAGGCTACAAGCTTCACAGGCGAATCTCAAACACTTGAGTAACAGGACTGCTAACAAAGAGCTGGTCATTTATACTCCAAACCTTACAACATTGGAAACTACACACAAGGTAACGGAACTGGCTACCACGAAGCCAATCCATAACACACTAAAACTATAATTGGAATCATACCCGAGAAGAGTAAAACTCAACAAGTGGAAGGTCTCACACGGCCTCCACGGAGCACAGCTCTACTAAACCACAATATGCCTAGGCCACAAGCCTCATCGGAAAATTACCCACAAAGATAACATAATTAGTAATCACAAACTAATCCACAATAACTTATAAACAAAGATCTACTTAAAACGGATAGGATACAGCAAGTGGCAGGTCAAACCATAAGACCTCCACAACACACAAGTACCCGAAAAGGTTGGTACACAATATACCACCACAAAACTACAAAGTAACCCACGAAGGGTACAGGTACCTGCTACCTCAAGGTACCACAACACAAACACTCGAACACAAGGTACAAGTAGGTGATAAACACCATACTGAACCACAATTATATTGTACCTTTATTTAGGTACAATATTACAGGTGAAACCTCAACCGGCAAGTCACACATACCACAACTGCAGTCACAACTGTGCCAACACCAGGGCACACCTCGAAAAGGTCAAACCTCGACCACGAGTCACAAATTCACGAATTACAGCCAGTGGCAAAGCACGAGTCAAGCCACAGCCAGAGTAGGCAAAGCACGAGTAGGAAAGGAAACGACGCCACCACACGGGAACGGACTACTAGCTGATCAGGCCAGTATCCAACCCGGACAACACAACACAAGAACAACCTCTCAGTCTCGCAGTCACGGACGAAAGGTCCAACTTCCGCTCCACAAGGACAAGTCAAACAACTGTGGAGACCAACCAACACCACACCTGCAGACACACAACTGCAGGTCCATGCCTGACACCTCTAGAGTCTCTGGCCGGAACACCCTAAAGTAAGGCACTGGAAAACAGGACTAGCTGGGGACCAGTGACGTCTACTGGTGTCCGTACCCCCAATTACGAGCGTGCTACAAGCGACAAAAGAACAAACTCTGGGAAGTCGCTGCCCCACTGCCGTCTTTCTCTCAGCCGGACGTACTACTCAAACATAGGAGTGAGGGTGTCCAGGAAGACGACACAGACCTCAACAGTACAACACAAGTACCGGGACAAATCCCGAGCACAACAAACACACGTGCCTGGCTCACAAAGAACCTGGGGTACCCGACTAGAGAGGCATTCTGGAATAGGCGCCGGACCACCACACTCGGCTAGCACAAACCACGATACTTACATATAAAGCCTTTATTTATAATTCACAATTTACATGTGTTAGGATTAGCTTAACATTGGTCACCATGTGACCCCAAAGCTATCCTACACCAACACAATCATGAACCACAAACTTTCCTATCATCGGTCATCTTGTGACCTCCGTGACAACACACACACCACTTAACACATAAATCAGTATAATATTATTCGAAAGATAACAACGAACCAAGGCTAGGTCTACACATGACCTTCACTGCCCAAACACCACAAAGTCATGGCTAGGCTCACACAAGAACCTCACTGCCCAGTTATTACAACAAATCATAAGAATTATATTACGACAATGTGTACCATGCATACACCCAAACCACGTATACAGCACGTGTATAATACACCAACCAGGTGCACCACATGTCATTTACGTAAACAACATGTCCAACACAAGGACAACACGCTCCAAGAGCACTACGGGTGCCAACGCACCGCACATACTACGAAAACACCAAACCGGTTACGTACATAACATAATAATTACGTAAAACGTGCCCACCTCGTGAGCAATATACTCTACGAGTGTAACAAGTGCACTGGCTCCACTTGTCATTGCCATGCACAACAAATATCACCAATCCGATATTCAAATTACCAAAACATACAAAATAACATCCTCGGCTGTGATCGCGACATAGGCTAGGGCCGCCTTCTGATCGCGACACAACGACATGTCGCAACGATAAATCTTGTCGCGACAGATAGGACTGTCGCTACTAGGTAGCGACACTCCAGAGGACCGCAATTAGAAACCTCAACGTGACACCAAGACAGACCGCAATCAAATGCCTTAACGCGACATATCGGGCTGTCGCAATCAGATCGCGACATAACTATGTGTCGCAACAGAAAGCTTATTGCGACAGGTCAGGCTGTCGCAATCAGATAGCGACACCCTAGGTCGTCGCCTTCGCAGGCGAAAAACCCCAATCCGGAAGGACTTCACAAATCACCCTTCCCGACTATTCAAACCACGTTAAATTCTCAATTTACATGCTTTAATGGATACCCTAGCATGGTATCTATTGTTCTTTAAGCTTTAAACGAATTAAAGACATACCACGAACAATTCACAGAATCAAATGAGGTAGAATCTCCCTACCTTTGCGAAGAACGCGAAAACCAAGCACGGTACGACATCTCCCCCGCTTCACGCGACATCCTCGCAGCGAGAGCACGCCCCACGCACCTCCAGAAACTCGAATCGCCTGAAACCCTGCAGCAGCTCCTCCCCCTGGCCGTGCAGAGCTTCCCCTGCTCTGTTCAGCTGGGGTTCTTAAAAATAGAACAGCGGTTGGGATCGCGACACAGTCCAACGTCGCAACCTGAACGCGACGTAGGCGACTGTCGCCTTCCCAAGCCCAACGTCAGCTGACCGCCCGGCGAGCGACACGCGGCAGCCATGCAGACGAAGACCGCCAACCAGCGGCAACGTGAACGCGACCCCCAGGTCTGTCGCGTTCAGAACGTGACACTTTCCCTTGTCGCGTTCACAGGCAGAAAACCCGTGAGCGCTTTGGGCCTAATGGCCGGCCCACCAAGCCTAACAACGCGCGCACAACACCTGAAACACGTACTAATGGGCCACACACTGACCACCAAACCCTCTAAACCTGGATCCACGGGGATCCGAAAAAACGCGAGACGTTACAAGATTTCCTTGTAATGCATGCTTTATGGGGTTAGAGGGTGGTTTGCCTTATTTAGAAGCTTTCCTACATGTTTTCCATGCTCCCCTCCCCCCTGTGGTGTGATTGTACTAGTTTTTTGGTGGTCCGTCGGAGGACTGTACCGGGACCCCCGCCCCCTCGGCTGAGATCGCGACCGGCCTATGGGTCGCGATGATGTTGCGACGCATGCACCGACCGCGACAGCTGCAACTGTCGCGGTGGGCATGGGCACCGTGACATCATCGCGACGACCGGGGGCATCGCGACATGGTTGCAGCCGGCCTTGGCGTCGCGACAGTGTCGCGACGGCCTAGGGCGTCGCGACAGTATCAGATATAGGTAAGTTCTTGCGGAGTTCTGTTTCCCGTGGAGTCTTCACCGTTTCCGGTTCTTACTTTACCCGTGGCTAGTTCCTAGTACGGTCCTACACTAGTCTTTTGTCCGGTGCTTGGCACTTGAGGGCTTGTCCCGTGAGAGAGGTTGTTACCATTTACCTGGGACCCCCATCCTCGTGCGCCTTAGAGGGAGCGTTCGGGGTGACGGGCGTGCTCGAGTCACGGACTCTAGAGTAGAGGGGAAAACGGTGGTTAGGACAGCGGCGTCGAGTCGTTTATAGAGCTCTCTTGGTTGGTCTGGGACGCCGAGGCCGGCTGGAGTTCTTCCCGACGCAGACCAGTCAGTCCTTTTTCTCAATGCCTCACTCTTTGTGGCCCTGGAACCACCTAGAGAGGCCAGGCGTGGGACCGTAATCCAGCCACACTACGACGGTTACTGTTGTGGTTACTTTGTATTTCTGCCCCCACTCTGACGAGACATGGAGGTTTGGACCTGGGTCAAGGGTAAGACGTCAGTGGATGCTCATGACCGGTTGACTAGTGGTGGTGGATTCCGTAGCTAGTGTCTCTTGTCCAGGCAGAGTTCTTCTGTCTGTGTTACCAGTCGTGTGGTGGTCACAACGTGCAGGTCGTACGGAGTTTCTGGTCGTGGTGTCCTCCCATACCGTTGCTAGTTAGTTAGTTTTGCTTCCGTGTTTTCCTGTGTAGATTAGAATATATAACTGATGTCATTTACTTTGAGTATATGTTCTTTCCTGCCTGTTAGAGCCAGTAGGAGATTGGTAGTCCCTACTGAGCTTCTGTTGTGAAGCTCATCCCTTCTTTTTCCAGGTGAGACTTCACAACAGCGGCCGGGTGTGCGTCGGGTGGAGGAGACGGGGCGGTAGTCATCATCCCCATAGCTAGCAGTGGTACCCCCCTTTCAGTTGTACTTCACCTTCGGGGTATGCCCCTAAGGGCTCTGTCCTTCCCTTCTTTACTTGTACTCGTTGTGTGTTGGGACTGTACTTAGAGCGATGCGTTGCGGTCTCGCTCTTCTTTCTGCTTCCGCATGTGTGCTCCTAGCTCAGTAGTTGACGTTTATTTCCTTTACATATTCTGTTAGACTTGTGTTATAGCCCTTTCGGGTCTCCGGATCCGTGGGTGGCGACTGCGAAAATCGGGTCCTCGGCTTGGGCCGAGGGTCAGGTTCTCGGGGTCGTTACAGTTGGTATCAGAGCAAGAGGAGCTCTAGTGAATCCGGACCCATATGACTCGTAGGTTTTCTGGTGAAGAAGGCGACGGGGGTATGTCGTCGCATTTTGAACGCGACAGCCTCCTACGTCGCGATTCACTAAACCACCTTTCTACTGTGCGGTGTGTTTTGGCGACGGTCTGATCTGTCGCGTTTAATGCATGTTAAACGCTACATCTGCCTACGTCGTGATTTTAACTATGGCATTTAATGCTCAGTTCGGACAGACAGAGCAGATGAGCTCTGTCCGGCGGTGGGGGAGGTTGCTGTGGCATCTCCTGGGCGATTCCGGCTTCCATGTGTTCGTGCGGCGTGATTTCCATGCGAGGAGGGTGTCCGGAGCATGGGTGCGCCGGCAGTGTGGTGTTCTTTACGTTCTATGGTTCTCCGAGTTGGTAGAGAGACTTCCTTTGTGTTTTATTTGATTTAATGTTTTGGAGCTAGTAAATCATGCTTTGGTAATGAATGGTAGTGTATCTTGTGTTTATTGAACGGAATGATAGTTTAAATGGTCTGTGGAATGGTTTTCTGGGAAGAGATAGGGGTTCAGCCATCTGCCTGATAAGGCGATAGTTTGAACCATCGTGTTTTGGTGAGAATGCGATGGGAATGTCTGTAACATAACGTGTTTCTCGGATTCGCGGATCATTGTTTAATGGTAGTTCGGATCTATGTTTATGGTTTTGGTTTGGTGCTCATGATCAATATGGGGTCATCGGGCCTTGCTGTGGTTTCCGTGTGTGTGTGGAGCTTAGTGGGCCGGCTGGTAGGGTCCGTAGTGCCCGTTGGTTCACAGAGTGTGAACGCGACGGTGGTGAAGGCGTGTTCTGAACGCGTCAGTTGTGTGGGTCGCGTTCAGGTTGCCGCTGTTTGGGTCGACGTCTGCATGTCGCTGTGTCGCCGTGCGCGCGCACCGGGCGGGGCTGCTGACGTCAGAGTGGGAAGGCGATGCTTGAAGCTGTCGCGATCAGGTCGCGACGGTGAAGTGTGTCGCGTTAGTAACCGCTGTTCGGTTTTTAAAAAGGCTCGGCCGAACAGAGTCCCAAGCTCTGCTCGACCAGGAGAGGAGTTGCTGCGGCTGTTCGGGATGATTTGGTGTTTCTGTGGTGTTCTCGCGCGCTCTCGACGTGGGGACGTTGCATGGAGCGGGGGAGACGCCGTGCCGTAGCCGGTTTGAGTGTTCTTCGTGGAGGTAGGGAGATTCCACCATTTTGATTGCGTGGATGGCATGAGATGCGTATTTGATAGGTTTGACGTTTTATGAACAGTAGGAAGCATGCTAGGTTATTCATTAAAGCATGAAAATCGAGAATTAATGTGGTTTGTATGGAAATCCGGAGATGGTTCCCGGATTGGTGTTTTCACCTGCTAAGGCGACGGTCTAGGGTGTCGCGACATGGTCGCGACAGCCCGACCCGTCGCATTAGAGTTTCTGTCGCGGTGTGTATATGGGTCGCGATCTTATGACGGCCCAGGTTTCTATCGCGGTTGGTTGGAGTGTCGCGATCAGGTGGTGGTAGGCTGCTCTGTCGCGACAGGTTTCTTGCCGTGCCATATCGTGGTGTCGCGATCTGATGACGGTCATGGAGGTTGTCGCGATCGCAGCTGAGTGTTTTGCTTGGCTTGCTTTTGGTGCTTTGGTTATCCAGATTATTGTCATTTATGTGTATGGCTATGGCTTTGGTAAGAGGTGTACTGACCTCTGTAAAGCCTTGTGAGCAAGTTGTTCACATGGTTAATGGGTGGTTTACTTAATTGGTATGGTGTTATCGTGGTTTAAGGATGTGCATGGCACATACTTCGTTGTAGTGGTGCTTTGTGTGTGTGTGTGTGGCACACGCACTAGTTGTTGTTGTGGCTAGGCAATGATGGTTCAAGTGTGAACCTAGCCTAAGTCCTGTAGTGTCCTATACGGACTAATAGGGATGGTTTAAGTATTATAATGCAAGTAAGGTTAAAGGTTACCGTGTAGTTAATGTATATGGTATGTATGTGGCAAGGAGGTCATGTGATGACCAATGATGAGCCTAGTGTGATTGACTATCGGGATCTAAGTGTATGCTTGTGTAGGACAGCTTGTGAGTCACGAGATGACCAGGTTAAGCTAGTCCTTACGTTTGTGCTGTGATTTGTAATAAAGAATGTATAAGTATATATCGTGGATTGTGCATTGCTGAGTTTGGTGGTCCGGCGCCTATTCCGGAATGCCTCTTCAGTTGGGAGCCCCAGGTTTTGTGTGAGCCAGGCACGTGAATGTGCTCGGGGCTTGTCCCGGTGCAGTGGTACCGTCGAGGTTTTGTCGTCTTCCTGAACACCCTCACTCTTGTGTTGAGTAGTACGTCCGGCTGAGAGAAAGACGGCAGTGGGATAGTGATTGGAGAGAGAGTTTGTGTTTAGTCACTTGTAGCGCGCTCATAGTTGGGGGTACGGACACCAGTAGTCGACACTGGTCCCCAGCTAGTCCTGTTTACCAGTGCCTCACTTTAGAGAGCTCGGGCCAGAGTCTCTAAAGGTGCCAGGCGTGGGCCTGCAAGATGTGTGACCTATAGGTTGTGCATGGTGGTTTGGTTGGTCTCCACAGTTCCTTGGCTTTACTTGTGTTGTGGAGCTGCAGTTGGACTTTTCGTCCGTGATTGCGAGACTGAGAGGTTGTTCTTGTGTTGTGTTGTCCGGGTTAGATACTGACGTCATGAACCAGTAGTCTGTCCCGTGTGGTGGCGTTGTGCTTTCCAGCTCGTGCTTTGCTTGTCACGTCCTAATAAAAGGCTATTTATCGGGAGTGACAGAAAAACAGGTACAAAAGTAATAATTCTTTATCCATTCATAACGTCATAACGCGGAAGTTTAATTACATAGATACTCCTCATAACAACTAAGTGAGGAATAGATCAAAACAAACTTAATTTACATATCTCATTTCACACTACTAAACAAAAGTAGAAACTAGTTGGCTTTGCTTGTCATGTCGGTCCACTCAGCACTCAGACCCTTAAATGTCATCCCCATCCGTATACCTGAAAATGGTAGGAAATAATGAGCTAACTAGCCCAGTAGAATTCAAATTCCATAGTTCAGTGATAGTTCAAGAATGTATACATGATAACTAAGACAAGGGCAGAATATCAAAGAGAGTCACACTAGATTTCAGGACAGTAAGCTTGATGCAATGACAGTAAAACTCAGATCATGCTCAGATATATAGCTCGAGAATTGATTCACATATCATCTACATAGTACTGAAATATGATGACCATATTCAGAAAATAGTTGATGCAATGCCAGACATCCAGACATCCTTATCATCCACGTGGTCCGAAAATGAATTCGGGTGCTCCTCCCAGGACTGGACTAGCCCTATTTGCACAGGCATAAAAAATCACAGGGGGTACAAAGACCCAACAATGTCATCTCCATTTATTCACATCTCATAAGGTGTTCAAGCATATGAACTCTCAGGTGTTCAGATTTTATAGACCCAATTACCGAATACCGAAGAATAGACTCAATCGGAGTGCTATTCGTAATTGACAACTTTAAGAATAATTCAAGGGGAGTTAAGGTACACAAAGTGGGTGAACTTAGCAGTAGTATGACAGTAAATATCAAGGTAAATGAGAGGGTAACTTCCTTGGATTTTAGGATGAAGTTTTGGCATGGATTCGGACATGAAAGAGTGCAGAAATCCGAATCAGCATGGTACCTGTCGACAGCCAAGAAGGGGCTGTCGACAGATGAGAGCAGACAGAGTTCAGGTTGTCTGGCTCTGTGTGTATCTGTCGACAGATGCAAGGGATCTGTCGACAGATCCACACAGTCCAGCAACCTGAAGTTCTGTCAGACGTGCGCCTGTCGACAGATTTTGGCCGGCTGTCGACAGGTGGCTGCAGAACTTTTAAAAATGGCTTCAAATCTATCCTAAACAACCTAACTATAGAACTATGAACCTAAACATGTTGATATCAAATAGAAGAGTCTAATTAGAGTTCTCATAGGGATTTATAAAACGAACAAACAAGATAAAGAAGGGGTTTACAATTCAAACTTGACTTGCTTGAAACTAAACATAGTTTAGGTACTAGAAGTAGAACCTTGATAGAAATGGTTGGATGGAAGGTTCCTACATGATGGACACTAAACCACAACATGTTTTATGGATCTAAATCAAAACTTGAAGTATCAACCATCGAAACCGAAGTCTTCATATTATCCTACAAAGATAGTTGAAACTTCTACAACTTTATAACATGTTCAAAGATCAAAGGTGGATGAAGGGAATAGGAGTTAATTTCTAAAATGGAACGAGGTTGTCCTCTCCCAACAAGAGTGTTTCTATCATGATTGGAAAGGGAAAAACAGAGGATCACAAGTACAGTCACTTATTCGTTCATACGAATTCCTTGTGACATATGAACAAAACCCGAACTGAACCATAGAGAGATGAATCCTACCTAGTTGAGGAAAATGAAGAAGGACCACAAGTGAAGGAATAAACAAGTGGAGCTTGATGTTGTAGCAGAAACAGCCTCCAAGATGGCTCCACAACTACTTTCAGCAACAGCTCCAACAAGAGTTTGACCAGGAACAAGATGTAAGAAGAACCAGCAGTTCAAGCAGCAGCAACCTCTTCACAGTGCTTGCAACCAGGAACTCCTCCCAAACAAGATGTTATCCAGAGAAATGGCAGCAGCATAACAGTAGGAAAGGGTGCAGAAGGGTTCGAACTAAGGAGAGGGAGTGGCTTTTATAGCCCAGTCAAGTTCCCCTGGTGAAGACACCTCCCATGCACAGGTGTAAACGGTAAAACCCTTGGTTTTTACTGTTTACACATGTCCCATGCATCCAAACCTCACACCTACACCTCATCCACCATCATGAAGAATTTTAACCCCAGTTCTATCCTTATCCTAACGTGTGCTGGCCTCCTCAAGGCTTCACACGTAAGCTCCCGTAAATATCCCAGAAAATGGATTACCGTAAATAATCTATAATCAACTGATCCAATCTTCACTATGTAAACCCATCCAAATGGTGTCCATTTGTAATGAAATTTTAACCATAGCTAATATGATGGTTTTACAAATTATGGTGATTTTAGTTAATTTTTAGAATTATTTTACAGTAGGTGAAAAATCAACCGAAAAATAGTCGCGTCGACAATCTCGAAATCCGTACGTCAAAAAATTTGGATAATTACATATTTGACTTCTCCACATTTTTCTGGAAATTATGATGTTCTCGGATTTTTATTTCGTTGTCGTTTTCCAGTGTCGCCCTGGGGGAGCGCGCATTTCGATGTACGACACTAGGGTAATGTTCTTACCACTAATTATATCTATCCTCTAATTATCACAATTTAATAACATTCCTAAGGTATTTTAACCATTTATGTCTATTTCTTAACACCTTGAATTTCTAGGGCGTTACATTGCTATTGGTTGTAACGTGCTATAGTTGTGGTATTTCGCGTTGAGGTGTGCCATGGTGTTGGCACAGTTGTTGTTGAGGTTGGTGAGCGGAGACTCACTAGTTGTGGTGTGCCCTGGTAGTGGCACAGTTGTGTTTGTGTTCTGTGGTGGTACCTCATAGTGGTAGGTACTTGTACTCTTTGTGAGTACTGGTTTCTCGTAGTACGCTGAGTACTAGCCTTTTCAGGTGGTGAAGTGGAGGTCGTGTGGTGAGACCTTCCACTTGTTGTGTTTACTCTTCTTCGGGTAAGTTTCCGTATAAGATTTAGTATGCGATGGATTGGCAGTGTGATAGCCAGTCCTGTTTCTTAAGTGTGATTGGCAGCGTGATAGCCAGTCCTGTTTCTTAAGTGTGGCATTCGATACATCGTGATTTAAGGGTACTAAGGATTAGCTCTTAGTTAGCAGTCCTGTTACCCTTGTGTGTAAAAGCTTGCCAGTGAAGCTAGTAGCTTAGGCAATGCTTTGCCTGTGTGGCTTACAGCTTAGGCGACCAGTTGTTGAGGTGGTGTGCCTGTGAAGCTTGTGGCCTAGGCTTTCCAGTTATTAGGTGGATTAATGGTGTTGCTGTCTCCTTGTCTTTCCGAGACTTGCAGCAACTGAGTTAGTTATGTTTAATATTGTTAATTATGCTTTGTTGTGAGCATGAAATGGTTTGGCATCTGGTGTTGCCAGTGAGACCCGTTGGGGTTGAGGTTCTTCTGTGCTGTGTGTGGTTTAGGGTGGTTCCCTACTGAGCCAGTGACTTGTTGAGGCTCACTCCCTTACAGTCTTTTTCAGGGTTTACCGTTGGTGTCGCTTGAGGAGGTGTTGTGACAGACTTGTACCACCAGGAATAGTGTTAGTAGAGTTGTGTGAGCTTGTGCTCCCTCGGGGTATGCCCCAGGTAGTTGTACTCTTCTTAATTTGGGCATGTAATAATGTAATGGGACAGTTGTAAATTGTATATGCAGGTATGAGCGCATATCCTTTCTTGTGTCTCTTACTGTTGTGGTTTGTCTTTTATATTCTCCCTGGACACGTGTACGAGCTATCCCTTACGAGACTTCGGTCCGTTCGTGGGAGACGGATCTGGATATGGACCCTTATTGGGTATAGATATCCAGGGCCGTTACAATGTCTGTCATGTTTCTCTTCCTTGTTATCGATTGGTGTAAATGCGATAATGTGGTCCATCGTGTTTTACACTCGACTGTTAGTGTTGCATCGATTGGCTTGTAGGCGACGTATCGAGCTGCCGCGATTATGTCGCGACACTAGACCTTGTCGCGTTTCGATTGGAATTGTGACCATTGAGGTCGTCGCATTTCTGTAGGCGACGTCTGTGTCCGTCGCGATTCAGCTTCCGAGGTGTGTTTGTGGTGGTTGGGGTGTGATGGTCGTGTGGATCTAGCCTTGGTTGTTTTAGGTTATTTTAAGTTGTTCTAAGTTAGTTAATGTTAATAAAGCATGTTATAGGTTTAATGTTTTGGTTTATGGTTAATTAGTAAGTTATGTTAAGCATGTTAATTATGGCAATTATGTTAATCATGTTAATTATGTTATAATGGTTAAGTGATTCATATGTATGGTTTACGGGTGTGTTGCTATGGAGGTCAGGTATGGACCAATGACAAGCAAGGTTATATTGTGGTTTATCATAGTTAAGAGTTTATTTGTATGAGTTTAGTAAATATTTGACGGTATTTTGCTAAGTCTGGTGGTCCGGCGCCTATTTCGGAATGCCTCTCAAGTCGGGTACCCCATATTCATTGTGAGCCAGGCACGTTGTACTTGGGGTGTGTCCCAATATGGTGTGTACCGTTGAGATCTGTGTCGTCTTCCTGGACACCCCCACTCCTGTGTTTGAGTTGTACGTTCGGCAGAGGGAAAGACGGCAATGGGCAGCGACTCGTGTTTGTGGATGTGCTGTCACTTGTAGCGCGCTTGTGGTTGGAGGTACGAACACCAGTAGACATACTGGTCTACAGCTAATCCTATTTCCAGTGCTTTAGGGAGCTCAAGCCAGAGTCTCTAAAGGTGTCAGGCATGGGCCTACAGTTGTGTGGTCTGCAGGTGTAGTGTTGGTTGGTCTTCACTGTTCTTTAGCTTTACGTTGTGATTGTGGAGCGGTAGCTGGACCTTACCTCCGTAGCTACGAGACTAAGAGGTAGTTCTTGCGTTGTGTTGTCCGGGTTGGATACTGGCGTCATGAACCAGTAGTCTTTACCTGTGTGGCGGTGTCGTTCCTTCCGACTCGAGCTTTTCCAGTGGTTGTGGCTTGTAAGTGGTAACCCACCGGTTGTGGTTTCAATTCATTTCTGGTGTGCCCTTATTAGTGGCACAGTCGAGCTTGTGGTTTAGTTGTAATACCTTGTGATTTTCGATACATGTACCCTTCGTGGGTTGCTGGTTGTTGTGGCATGTTGTGTGCCGGTGTTTTAGGTTGTGTGGTGAAGCTGTGCTCCATGGAGGTTGTATTGTGTACTCCTCCACTCGTGGTGTTTTACCCGTTGTGGGTAGTTCTCTGATGAGTTTGTTATCGTGGGTTGTGTAGTGGGTTGACTTCTTGTGGTCAGTCCCGTTTCCCCTTCGTTGGAGGTTGGCCTGTGTGGCTTGTGGTTTACTCGTCGGTTACCGTGGGGGACTGACACCTTGTTGTTAGTCTCATTACCGTATGATAATGGTTGGTCTATATGGCTCATGGCGTGGTGGTTTCAGTTGTTATGGTGGACTGGTGTTTCTACACTAGTCTTGTCGTTTCTTTTACTTTCTGTGAACGGTGTTGGTTAGTTGGTTTATGTTTAGTTGCAGTTTATTTATGTTTGCTGCTAGCACATTTTACTACACTCGTTCTCTTGTTAGTGTTGCCAGTGAGACCCTTAGTGGTTGAGGTCTCGATCTCTACGTTGTGGTGTTAGTTTGGTGTTATTTTTGGGAGGTCCCTTTTGAGCCTGTGACTTGTTGAGATTTACTCCCTTACAGTTCTTTCCAGATGTTAGCCATGTGGTTGGCTTGCAATGGCGTGTAGCAAACTTGTACCACTAGCAGTTGAGTCGTAGTTATTGTAGTGTGAGCTTCTGCTCCCTCGGGGTATGCCCCAGGTAGTTGTACTTTTCTCTTGGACATGTAATAATGTATTGGGACAATATAATTTATTATGAATGAATATGAGAACATGTACTTTCTTGTATCTTATATTATTGTGGTTGTCTTTTATATTCTTATTGGACACTTGTGAGAGATATCTCTTGCAAGACTATGGTCTGTTCACGGGAGGCGGGTCTGGATATGGAGCTTTATTAGGCATAAATATCCAGAGTCGCTACATAAGTAGACAAACCCAACTGTTTAACTGAAAAAGCCTTGCTCAAATAAGCAACCGGTCTGCCTTCTTACATCAAAATTGCCCACATGCCAATACCACTAGCATCACATTCTATAATAAATTGAACATCAAAATTGGGTAGAGCCAACACTAGAGCAATGGTCATAACAATTTTCAAATGTAAAAAGGCATCATTAGCAGCAGGGGACCAAAGAAATTTCTCCTTTTTAAGCAACTGAGTTAATGGGGTAGCAATTAAATCATAATTCTTAATAAATTTCTGATAATCACTAGTGAGCCCAAGGAAGCCTCCCACTGCTCTGACAGACTGAGGAATTGGCCAATCTAAGATGGATTGCAACTTAGATCTATCCATAGAAACCCCTTCTCTGGAAATAACATGCCCCAAATACTCAACCTCTGAAACTCCAAAACACATTTGGAAAGTTTAACAAACAAATGATTTTCTTGCAGAACTTGAAGTAATAACTGTAAATGGTCCAAGTGCAATTGCCAAGAAACCAATATGTCATTCATCAAATTTTGAAATGTAGCAGGGGCATTTGATAGGCCAAAAGACAACACAAGAAATTCGTAATAGCCTTCCTGAGTACAAAAGTTTGACTTATGAATATCATCTAGGTGCATACGGATTTGATAATAACTAGATCTCAAATCCAACTTAGAAAAATATTTAGACCCATGCAACTCATCAAGCAAATCATCTATCAATGGAATTGGGTATTTATTCTATAATGTGTGCTTATTTGAGGCACGATAATCAATGCACATTCTCCAAGTACCATATCCTTTTTGGACAAGAAGGACTAGAGTAGAGAATGGGCTATTAGAAGACGGAATATGATTTTGATTCAGGAGGTCCTTGATTTGGGTTTCAATAATGTTCTTCTGAAATGGGGAATGTCTGTAAGAAGGCTGAGAAATAGTTATGGTTTCATCAATTAAAGGAATTTTGTGATCGCAAGATCTAGCAGGAGGAAGACCTTGTGGTTCTTGGAACACAGAAGTATAGGTTTGCAGGACACTAGCAAGATTTGAAGGATATTCAATGAGGTGGGTGAGACTGTAGCAGAAGAGAACTGAGCATCAATAAAAAACAACTGCAGGATATGTAAGGATCGTGCTTTAGAAATGTCCTTGGAGAATTGTTTAGCAGAGACAACCTAAATATCAGAGTCGGGGATTCCTTTCAGCATAAAGTCACGGTTTTGTAATGTAAATTTCATAGTCATATCAGTGATATTAAAAATAATATCTCCCAACAGTTGTAACCATGTGGCACCCAAAACCACATCAACAAAACCCATTGGTAACACCAAAAAAACCCAAAGTAAAAGAAAGTCCAGGTAATTTCAAAGTTACCCCTAAACATAAGCCCTGTGAAGAAATATACATACCAGTAGCTAACTTGACTGAATGAGAAGTATGATTGGTGATTGACAGCCCAAGTTTCTTAACAACCAAGGGATCCAAAAAATTATGCATACTTCTATTATCAACTAACACAATGACTGACAAAACTCCAATCTATCCCAATAACTACATTGTTCTTGGGAAAGCTAACTGAGGAACAATCTGAGATGAAATCAAAGGCTCCACTGCAACACCATCAACCAGAAAATATGAAGTTTCTTGATCTGCAACTTCAAAAACAGAATTCTTAGGAATCAATTGTAGCAAAACAACTTGTGAGGTTGACAAGCATGACCCGATGTCCATTTTTCATCACAGTTAAAGCAAAGCCCCCTCAACTTTCTCTCCTATAATTGCTATGTGGACAATCGTCGAACAGGTGGTGTGGGTGCCTTGGATGGAGCAGGCAATAAAGGGGGCTGAGAACTCTTAGAGGCAACTGATTTAACTGAAGATAAATTAAAATGTGAGGGCCCTTCCTAAGAAAATTGAATTTTGCCTCTTGAATTTTGGTCAACTCCATAGCTTTAGTAAGAGACTTAGGAGCAAAAGATCTGACTTCACATGCAGTATCCTCCCTTAATACTCTTAAAAATATGGCCAACAAATGATCCTCTAAAATTCCCACTACCTTATTACAAAGATTTTCAAATTGATTTAGATATTCTAGAACAGTATCCAACTGACGTAGCTTGCTTAACATTCCCAATAACTCTTCTAAACAAATAAAACTAAATCGGACTTCTAACCCTTGAGTAAATTCAGTCCAAGTAACATAAGCTCTACTACTGGTGAAATACTAGTGCCATTGAAGGGTGCACTCTCCAAATAGTAAGAAGTTGTGGACAACTTGTGCCCTTCAAGAATTTTGTTGCGTAAGAAGTAATTATTGGCCTTAAAACCCCATTCAACAGGATCAGAACTGCCATCATATCTGGGAAATCCCAAATACATGGGTCGAAATTGGACTAAATTTTAGAAGAAAATCCAGATTGGATGCTAGAATCTAAAGATTTCATAGAACTTTCAAGATTCTGGACTCTTTCTACCATACCACTAATTCGATCTTGGATCGAACTGACCTGATTCAGGAGATCTGATTGAAACTCTTGAAGAAGAGCCTTCAAAGAATCCATGGAATTAGACGCCATCTTCAAACCAAGACGGGAGTTGCACGGAGGGGGATCATACACCAAATTGGAACGCACCTTTCTAGGAACCCGATCCAATTCTCCAAGCATAGCTCGAAAAATATGCTCCAAGCCTTAGCTCCAAAGGTTTCCTATCTAGAAGAAGAAGAATTTAGGAATGAAGAGGTGGATGAAGGAGATGGATATGCTTAGGAGAAGAACATAGCAAGTGGAGAGGACTAGGTTCAATTCTATATGCCGCCATCGGCCATGCTCCTCCTCTATTTATATTCATGTGTAACTGTTACAATTGGGAGCTCTGCCACAACCTTCCTGGCGAGTCTCCAACTAACAGAACTCTACGAAAAACTATCTAGCTCAACGGAAAAAAAAAAAAACTAACAAATAACGGCTCTTATTAGTTAAACTGTTTTTTTTTAATTCAACTCAATGGCTAAATCATTGACCTTGTACAAAGTTAACACCGAGAGATCTCAAGTTCAATGCCCAAGACCGTCTCAAGCCTAAAAAAACCCTTAGAAATTGTGGTGGCGTGATCCTGTTTGGGCCTGAGCCAAACGGGCCTCCACTGGAATAAGAGAGGGAAGACGATTGCTGGTGAGGGCGAAGGCCTGCAAAACCAGAATGGGATCAGGAGGCCCGGTGAAGACCGGGGAAACCCTCCGATGCCTAAATCAGTGAAGAGCTTGAAAGGCAGGGGGTTTCGGAATGCGAGTATGTGTTCGCGTGGGGAAGAGAGCCTACCATTGCATGGCACTATACCTGTGCCTTTATAGGCGTCGTTGTCGAGGCCAACGTGCGTAACGCTCGGCGAATCGTGCCTGAAGAGGCGCCTTGACGCACGCCCATAACGGGAGGAGTTATGACTCTGGTGCCCGTTAGGCTGCCAGGCAGTTCACGCCCCTTGATGATGGAGAACGTGGCCTGGGACGGTTACAACCGTTCTGCGAGTCAGAGAACCTGCTCGGAACCCTTTGGGAATGCTTTCCGAGCAGGTGACCCACGTGGGGCTCGAACATGCTGTTCGGTAACATCGAGGGTAGTTTCATGGAGCGGAGTCACTGTTCTTGTTCGGAAGCTGTTCATAGTTGTTCGGTAAGGAAAGGCGGGTGATCTGCTCGGAGGTACGCCGCAGCGGAACCTGACAGCTTCTGATCACAGGAGTCACACAACGGAGGTCTTTGAGCCATCCTGAGAGGGCGTGCCCTTCGATGACGGTGCCACGTTGGTTGACAGGACGTGAATGGGCCGTAACGAGCCATCATGGGCCTAGGTGACCAGATTTGGCCACCACACTTGCCCCCCACGCCCTCGAATGGCTCGGTGGGACGAGGGCTTCGAGGGCGTCGCTTCCGCATTTAATGCGAGGGCCCGTTACGGGATGCCGCCGCTTAGGGTCCTGTCAAACGGCTAACCCATCATGATGGGTGCAAAGCCGCGCCACACTTGAGGTGCCGCCGCTGCGTTTGGACGGTTGCCAACGCTGTACCCGAAGGGGCGTTTTCAAAAATCGGAAGGAGCGGCATTTTAGGGCCCGCCTCGAATTTCGTTCCCTCCTCTTTCCTTATAAGGAGGGGACGAGACGAGAGCGGGAGTTACGCCTCCCAGAAACCCTCCATCTTCGAGATCTTCGTGCTTCCTTGCCTTCTTCTCTTCCTGTCTTCTGCTTTGTCCTCCCTCGCGCCGTTGCCCGCTTCCTGCAGTCCTTCC
The DNA here is from genome assembly GCA_014218235.1 of Colocasia esculenta. Lineage (NCBI taxonomy): Eukaryota > Viridiplantae > Streptophyta > Magnoliopsida > Alismatales > Araceae > Colocasia > Colocasia esculenta. The sequence continues at coordinate 931,463 of JACBKR010001264.1, forward strand.
GGCGATGGCGAGCAAGGGAAAGCCGCTGCCGGAGCTAGCGGGGTGACTGTCGCAGTGCCGAGCGGACCACGATACCGCCACTTTCAGGGTCTTCGAGAGCGTTTCCGGATTGGGATGAGTTACGAAATCGTTGACGCCAGGGAAGCGCACGATCCTGGAATAAACCAGGTTGCCTGCTCCTATCCGTGGACCATCTGGAGGCAGGCTTCCGGCTGCCGTTGCCAGAGGTGGCAAGGCGCTCCTTAATACTTGGGGCGTTTCGCCAATACAGCTGACGCCCAACACCTGGAATACATCTGTATCTTCTTGTTGTCTGCAAGTTGAAGAGATCCGGGCTCGGCGGACGTCTTCCTCGGCGCACTTCAAGCTGTCTGCTTCGGGCGTCGTCGGAGCAGATTCTACTACGCCAAGCACCGAACAGACCGGATGCACATCGGCCTGTCCAGCAAGTATTCCAACAACAAGGGTTGGATGGACAGGCTGTTCTTCGTGCGTCACCGGAGTGGTGCCGAGTGGGGGTTCCCCACTGTCATTCGCCCAGCTCAGAAGGATAGCTTTCCGAAGCTTATCCAGATGAGGCGAGGGCATCAGATGCCCTTCTCCGAGCAGGTGTTCGAATGGAGAAGGGTATGTGACCGAGTTCATGCTCGTAAGTATGGGGCTCAGCAAACCATGGAGTAAGTATACTGTCTCATGTGGTTTATTCTTAGTTTTGGTGACCTCATACTAACCTTTCTTCTTCCCCCTTCTTTGTGCGCAGCGGCTGCAGAGCTGGAGGCAGGAAAGATGAAGAGGCGAATGACCGAGTTCGCCGAACAGATCCCTGTGCTAGCGCACAGGGTGTATGAAGGTGACGACGTCGACGCTATTGTTCGGGTTCCTTCCGCGGTGAGGGTTGGTGCCGGGTGACAACGGCACTTGTTGCTCCATCAACTGCCGAAGGGCGCCCGAACAGGGCGCAGGCTCCTGAAAAGGGCCTGGAAAGATTCGTTTTAAGAAGAAGGCCACTAGAGAGGTGGACACCGCGACCGGCCGAGCTCGGGCTCCCTGGAGAGAGGACGACCAAGCGAGCCGGCCTTCTGCGAAGAAGAGGCCCGTTCTGGTTTACGAGAGCGCGGAGGAAGCGGAACAACTCCGTGCTCGAAAGAAGCAGAGGGCGGTCCAAGCTACTCCTCCACACGATGAGGAGGGGACCGAAGAGGAGAGGAAGGGGCGCAGTTGCTGCTGCGCAAAAGAGTAGGGCCGTACAATCGGCCGATGAGGGGGTGCCATGGGTGGCTCCCCGCAGCTCGCCCCGAGGTCGCACAGAAGATGGCGACCGAGCTGGGGCCTCATTTTTGTAAGCGAAGGATCGAGAGTCCGGGAGAGTGCCCTCGTGAGAAGCCGGGGGCCTCCCTGCGCGAGAGATAGGCGCCTCCGGTGCTTCCAATGCTGGAGGTGACGAGCGCGGTGCTTCCAGCAACATCGCGGAGGTATCCTCTAGGAGGAGCAGAGAAGCTACGGCGTCACCTGCTCGCAGGAGGAGGAGCTTGCGCAACGGGAGTTTCCGCCCCTGCTGGGTGGTTCCGAGCAGCGTGGTGACAGCAGCGCCTTCAGAGCAAGGAATGGTTCCTGCAGCAGGGACCATTGCGGAGGCGGCCGCAACGGCGAGGGCGTCCGAAGAGGTTGCCACTTCAAGGGGTGGATCCTCCCCCCCTGCCCCCCTCCGAGGTGGTTGCTAACGCAGAAGCAACTCCAAAGGCGTCGAGACATTGGGGGAGGCTGCGGGTGCTGCCCGGGATGAAGGTCCGAAGACGACCGAAGGCCTCTTAGTGAGGTGCTTCTGAGAGAACCTCTTGGAGCTCCTTCGGTGGCAGCGCTGGAGGCGACCCTTCTCGGATGGAGGATACGCCAAGGGAGCTGCCTGCGAGCCCCACTGCTTCTCGTCTGGAACGGTTTGGCAAGTGCTGGACCTTCCTTCCGAACAGACTCCGGAGAAGTCAGTGGAAGGGTACCAGCCGGATGGCAGACAGAAGATGGTTTGTGACGTCGACGTAGAGATGCTTGCGGACGAAATGTCCAAGTCGTTGGCCACTCTGAAGGCTTTAGCTGTTCGGGGCCAGAGACAGAAGTATCTCTACGAGGCGCAGGTAGCCTTCTGTGATGACCTTTCGGCAAGGCATAAAGCCGCGCGCGGCGCTGGAGGAGGAGGTGAAGGACCTCAGAGCTGCTCTTCATGCCGCGAAGCTGGATGCTACCTTGGCGCGGGCCGAAAAGGACGCCCTAGCCAAGGTAGTAGTAGATGCGGAGGCCCGTGCCGTTGCTAACTATAAGGCTGGGCCAGAGTACAAGGAAGACTTGGAGCAGTATGGGGCTCGCTGCTACAAAGTGGGCTTAACTGGGGGAAGGAGTGGGGGAGAGGCTTTCCTGGCCAAACGCGCCCAAGAAGCCTTCGAGGCTGCTGTTCGGGAATGTCGACGCCGTACCCAAGACGTCCGCTTAGATGGTGTGCGGTTCGCACAATTTCAGTCTGGGCGGATGCCTTCTTCGGGTGAGGATGCTGGTCCTTCCGAACAAGCTCCTTAATCCCCTTGCCTCACGTCTTCTTGTACTTCGCTTTTTGTAACATCGGCCAAGGAAGGCTGTTTTGTAAGCACAAGAACTTCTTATAATGAAATCCTCTGCTTACGAGTTTTTCTGTACGCACTTTCTTTCTCTATCTTCTCCCTGTTGTGGTTGTCCCTGCTCGGATCGGAATCCGTTACTTCGTGAGTATTGCATGTAAGACACAGATCATTGGGTACCGTAAAGGAGGTTCCGATCAGGTATCTATGCTAAATGCTCATGAAGCAACAGGAGTAAGAGAGAGATTGGATGCTGAAGGAGGCTTTTATAGATGATAAGCCTTAAGATTAGAGACATGCCAATCCTGGGAATGGCCTCGCCACTAGGAGTAGTTAGCTTATATTCCTTTCCCAAGGACGTGGGTGACCTGATAAGGTCCTTCCCATTTGATGGCAAGTTTGCCGACTGCTCTTCGGGGGTCCGAAGCCGAACAGCGCGCAAGACCAAATCTCCCACGTTGACCCGCCTCTCCTTGACTCGCGCATTATAATATTGCGCAAGCCGTTGTTGATAAGAACGAGGCGAATGCTGGCGTCGCTTTGTCGTTCGCCCCAGCATGTCCAAGTTCTCTCGGAGAGCACGGTTATTGGCGGCTTCGTCGAAGTGGGTTGTTCGGATGGTTGAAGGGCTACTTCCAAAGGTACAACTGCTTCTGAGCCGTAGGCTAGGTGGAAAGGTTTTCCCCTGTAGCTACCCGAGCAGTTGTCCGGTGACACCAAAGGACATTTGGAGCACGATCGATCCATGATCCACCTGCAGCCTCTACTCTGGTTCGGATCCCGTGCAGCAATGTTCGGTTGGCGTTTTCGACCAAACCGTTAGCCTGGGGATGAGCCACGGAGGTGAAGTGGTTGTAGATCCCGAGCTCGGCGCACTTTTCCTTGAAGAAGGTGCTGTCGAACTGTTCCCGTTGTCAGATGTAATCACCTTGGGATGCCAAACCTGCAGAGAAGGTTCTTCCACGAACTTCCACGCGGCTTGTTCGGTGATTGTGGCAACGGTTCGCCTCGATCCACTTGGTGAAGTAGTCGATGGCCACAAAAAGGAACTTCTTGCGCCCTTGGGCCTCTGGAAGGGGCCCAAGATGTCAATGCCCCATCTGGCGAAGGGGCGCGGCTCGAACAGACTGTGAAGCTGTTCGGCTGGCTGCTTGATGAGTACTCCGAACTTCTGGCATTCTGGGCATTTCCTGACGAAGGACATGCAATCCTTCTGAAGAGAAGGCCACCAGAACCCTGCTCGGATGAGGCTGCGTGCTAGCGTTCTGCCCCCCAGATGGCTTCCGCACAACCCCTCGGGACTTCCTCTGGGCCGCGAGGGCCTCCTCAGGGTTGAGGCAACGTAGAAGAGGTCTTGCAAGGGACCGTCGGTACAGCTTGCCTTCTACGAGGTGAAATGCTGCGAGCGCATCCTGACTTTCCGAGCTTCATCCTGTTCGAAGGAAGCTCGCCTCGGAGAAGGTACGCCAAGAGAGGGTCCACCCAACTTGGGTCGTCGTGGGCCCGTTTCTATGGCGGCTACATCAATCTCTGTGCTCGGCAAGGCGAGCTCTTCAATGAACAGAGCGAGAAGGGGTGATGTCACCTGAAGATGCCAATTTGGCCAGCGCATCAGCTCGCGCGTTCTGCTCTCGTGGAACATGTATAACCTCGAAGTATACGAGGCCCTCTGTCTGGCTCTTGACCTGTTGGAGGTATTTAGCCATGCGAGGTTCCCTTGCTCCAAACTGTCCGCTCACCTGGCTGGCGACCAACTGGGAGTCACTAAAGACTCTAAGCCGAATGGCTCCGAGGTGCCTAGCCATGCGGATACCGGAAAGCAAGGCTTCGTACTCAGCGACGTTGTTGGAGGCTGGAAAGCGGAAACGGAGGGCGTATTGGAACTCTAACCCTCTGGGGAGGTGAGGACCAAACTGCCCCCTTCCGGAGACACAAGGGGATCCGTCCACATAAAGCTCCCATGGGGGCTCGTCTGCCATGGTGATCCTGCTCGGCCGGAAGGGTGCATTCCGCCACGAAATCTGCTAACGCCTGCGCTTTGATTGCCGTCCTTGGTGGAAGCTGATGTCAAACTCTCCCAGCTCGATTGCCCACTTAACCAACCTACCGGAAGCCTCCGGCCGCTGCAAGATGGATTTCAGCGGTTGATCGGTAAGCACTGTAACGGAATGGGCCTGAAGTAGGGCCTGAGCTTCCGTGCAGCTGTGACAAGAGCAAGGGCAAGCTTTTTCTGCTCTGGGGTACCTCCTTTCAGCTTCTTGGAGGACCCTGCTGATATAGTACACTGGATACTGTGCCGCTCCTACTTCTCTGATCAAACCGCACTGATGGAGTGTTCGGTGACCGAGAGGTACACGAACAAGGTTCTCCGAGCACGGCTTTGAGAGAACAGGAGGGGCTGCCAAATATGCCTTCAGCTCAGTGAAGGCAGCTTCGCATTCGTCAGTCCATCGTACTTGCCCCCCTTGCTTCGAGGCGTTTTTAGGCCTCGGAGCAACTTGAAGAAGTTAAAACTTCTTTCTGCTGCTCGGGACATGAACCTGTTCAGCGCGGCAAGACGTCCTGTTAGACGCTGGACGTCGCGCGCTGTCTTCGGACTGGACATCTCAAGTACGGCTTGGATTTTTTCCGGGTTCGCCTCTATTCCCCTGTTTGATACGAGGAACCCGAGGAACTTACCCGACCTAACACAAACGCGCATTTGGCCGGATTGAGCTTCATATTATACCTTCGCAGAGTTGCGAAGTTTCCTGGAGGTCAGAAATGTGATCGTGCTCGGAAGAGTCTTGACCAACATGTCGTCGACGTAAACCTCCATGTTTCGCCCGATCTGCTGCTCGAACATCTTGTTGACCAGCCGCTGGTAAGTTGCGCCTGCATTCTTCAGACCAAAAGGCATCCTGGTGAAGCGTATAAGCCTAGGTCTGTGACGAACGTAGTGGCGTCTTGATCCGGGGATGCATGCTGATCTGGTGGTAACCAGAGTAGGCATCCAAAAAGCTGAGGAGCTCGTGCCCGAAGTAGCGTCCACCAGCTGATCGATGCGTGGCAATGGGAAGTTATCCTTGGGCGTGCCTTATTAAGATCTTTGTAATCTACGCACACACGCCATTTGCCATTGGCCTTGCGTACGAGGACCACATTGGAGATCCATCTTGGATATTGGGCTTCTCGGAGGAGCCCGACAGTTCGGCTTTTGGTCACGTGATCCTGAATCACGGTCTGCCGTTCTCGGTTCACGGGTCGCCTTCTTTGCTGCACTGGCGGGATTCGTGGATCCAACCGAAGGCGATGCACCATGACTTTGGGGAATGCCTGGAAGCTCGTCATCAGACCAAGCGAACACGTCCAAATTGGCGAGCAGGAAAGCTGTGTAGCGTTGCTGCTCGGCCTCTGTCAACAGGGCGCCAATGTACAAGACGTTTTCGGAGTCGTCGTCCACTTGAATGGGGATTAAGTCTTCGGCAGGCGTCCCCCGACTAGTTGGAAGGCTGATCGGAGGTTGGAGAGCTGGATCAGCGAGTGGTTGCTTGTCTCTTAGAGAGAGGACATAGCAACGGCGAGACTCACGCTGACACCCGAGCACTTCACCAACTCCGATCGGAGTTGGAAACTTCATTTTCTGGTGGAGTGATGAAGGCACTGCTTTGATTCGCCCGATCAGACTTCTGCCAAGAATAGCATTGTATCCAGGCATATTGTTGATGACCAGAAAGTCAACAATCTTGGTCACAGCCTTTGGAGCTGTTCCCAGGTGATCGGAAGGCGAATCCTTCCCATGGGCTGGACCGAAACTCCCGAAAAGCCGAACAATGGCGAATTTACAGGAGTAAGTTGATTGGCGCGCAGGCCCATGAGAACGAAACAGTCGTAAGCCAAGACGTCGGGGGCACTTCCATTATCTACCAGAATCCGGCGCACATTACAATGGTTGATGGTGGCCGAAACGACCAGCGCATCAGTGTGCGGAGTCGTAACCCCTACAAGATCTTCGTCCGAGAAGGTTATAGCCTCCTCGGCTGTGCGCGTGCGGGACTGGCAGAATATGGGCCGGCCGAACAGTCGGAGGCCTGTCTACGACATGCACCCGCCTTGCGTAATCGCGTCGGCTTCGAGTGCTTTCTCCACCTGCGCCGAAGCCTCCCGCGATCACGTTGATCTCCTGCCCATTGGGCTCGTTGTTGATCGGCTGCTCGGGAGTGCGGTCTTGGCGACGGGGGCGCTCTTCGTTCCGGCGCCCTTCGTTCCGGCGCACGAACCGTCCAAGGTAGCCGCGCTTGATAAGGTCTTCGATTTCGTCCTTAAGCTGGCGGCACTCGGGAGGTGTCGTGGCCGTGGTCGCGATGAAAGCGACAGTACCTATTTTGATCGCGCTTCCGGGGTCGGAGCGCATTCTCTGGGGCCACCGAACAAAAGCTTCATCCCTGATCTCTGCCAGGATTTGTTCGGGAGCCACAGTGAGGGGGGTGTAGTTGTAAAGGGGCGCGGACGACGCGGAGAATCGCCATTGCGTCGTCCCTTCTTCCGATCACGGTCGGAACCGTTGTCGGAAGGTCGCTTTTTTTCCGACTGCTCCCCCTGTTCGGCCCTGCTCGCCGCCAGGCTCTCCTCGCAGCCGCGTGGCGCTGCGCGATGGAGAGTAGTTCGGCGAGGGTGGCGGGTTGCTGGACGCCGAGAGTCCTTTGTAGAAAGCCGTCACGAGTGCCCTGGATGAGAGCACTGGTGGCTAGGGGGACGTCCAGGCGCGAGATGCGAAGCGCCTCTGTTCGGAACCTCTTGACGAAGTCCCAGAGTGCCTCGCCTTTCTTCTGGCGCACGGTCAGGAGAGGCCGCCGTCCGCGGCTGGGACCTTCCACCAAGGAAGTTGTCCCGAAAGGACTTCTTCAATTGGCGGAAGGAGGTGATAGAGCCCGCAGGGAGGGTTTCAAACCAAGCCCTGGCGGTCTCCTTAAGGGTTGCAGGGAAAGCCCTGCACTTGGCCGCATCTGATGCCCCGTGGACACCATGTGTGATTCGAAGCCGTGGATGTGGTCGGCCGGGTCAGTTGTGCCGTCGTAGGGCGCGATGGTGGGTAGAGGGAGCTTGGAGGAGACCTGGGCCTCCAGGATCTCCTGCTGAATGGGGAGCGGAAGTCCAAGTCATCCTCCGCTGGAGCCTTCCCCTCCGCACGCTGAACCATCGCGTCCATGCGGCGCTCGAGGTCGACCACACGCCTTAGGCGCCTGGCGAGCTCCTGCTCGGAGTTGGCGGGGCCCCCTGTCCAGAGGCGTGGGAGTTGCCTCCCACGACTGATCGTGGCGGACGAGGGGAGATGATAGAGCGTCGGGGCGAACGCCCGCGGCGCTCTGGTGCCCGTGCCTCCGACGGGGGCCGGTGACCGGCGCGGCGACTCTGCCTGCTGCTCCTGAGGCGCCGGGGGGACGCGGGAGTGGCGATGCGACGATTCCGCCTGCCGCTCGCGCGGCAGGGAAGCCGCCGGAGCCGCAACCCCCACCAACTGGGCCTGTAGGGCGAGGCAGACGCCCGTCAGCTGATGCATTTGCCCCCGAAGCTCTGCCACTTCGAGGGCCGTTGCCGGTGCGGCAGCCGTTGGTACGGGACGTCGTGATTTGCGCCGGTGGTAGCGCCGGCGACGTCCCCAGGAGGAGATTGGCGACGAAGGCCCCTCGTGATTGGCGAGACCTCGTCGCCCTGCTTCCCATATTCTGGTATGAGGATCGCCCTCGAGCCATGGCAGCGTCGCTTCCCACAGACGGCGCCAAATGTGGTGGCGTGATCCTGTTTGGGCCTGAGCCAAACGGGCCTCCACTGAATAAGAGAGGGAAGACGATTGCTGGTGAGGGCGAAGACCTGCAAAACCAGAATGGGATCAGGAGGCCCGGTGAAGACCGGGGAAACCCTCCGATGCCTAAATCAGTGAGAGCTTGAAAGGCAGGGGGTTTCGGAATGCGAGAATTGTTCGCGTGGGGAAGAGACCTACCGTTGCATGGTACTGTACCTGTGCCTTTATAGGCGTCGTTGTAGAGGCAACGTGCGTACGTTCGGCGAATCGTGCCTGAAGAGGCGCCTTGACGCACGCCCATAACGGGAGGAGTTATGACTCTGATGCCCGTTAGGCTGCCAGGCAGTTCACGCCCCTTGATTATGGAGAACGTGGCCTGGGACGGTTACAACCGTTCTGGAGTCAGAAGAACCTGCTCGGAACCCTTTGGAATGCTTTCCGAGCAGGTGACCCACGTGGGGGCTCGAACATGCTGTTCGGTAACATCGAGGGTAGTTTCATGGAGCGAGTCACTGTTCTTGTTTCGAAGCTGTTCATAGTTGTTCGGTAAGGAAAGGCGGGTGATCTGCTCGGAGGTACGCCGCAGCGGAACCTGACAGCTTCTGATCACAGGAGTCCACAACGGAGGTCTTGAGCCATCCTGGAGAGGGCGTGCCCTTCGATGACGTGCCACGTTGTTGACAGGACGTGAATGGGCCGTAACGAGCCATCATGGGCCTAGGTGACCAGATTTGGCCACCACAGAAATAAATCTTTCAAAAATCCTTAAAAAAACTACCTTGGTGGGAATGGAACCCAGTGTCCTACCAACTAGACTATTCATCATGTGCTATCAATTAAACCGGTTGTTACAACTAGCTCAACTACAAAACTAAAGAAAAAGCTAATAACATCCAAGTTGTGCAATGTCATATCATTGACCTATATGAAGACAAGAATATTTGACATGAAACGTACTCTCTCGTTATCTCGTCTTAGTTATCACCTTCATATAAACCAATGTGTAAATATAGCTGTTTTAGGCTTCTTTTAAGTGACTGTCAAACTTCGGCTTTGCAGAGGAGATTGGTTCTTTTGAAGGGTTCAACGTTGAACCCTTCACCTGTGACAGCTCGCTTAATGCAAAAAAAGTGATGCCATAATCATAATTAGTCTCAAATAGTTATACGAATAAATCCTCCTCAGTCATCACATCTTTGATCCAAATAACGAAACTTCAATATGTACCTTTCGGTTAAAATTTGAAAGGAAAAAACATTAAAACCACATGAATATCTTCTGGGAGTTCTTCCAGTTGATTGATAGAAGAATTGCGCCATTAGCATTTGAAACTGTGTCTGCTAAGATTCACAGTAAAATCTTGCATTGCAGTAAAATTTCGGTAGTAAAGGCTCCTGATTTCTCCTCTTCCTACTTTGCAATTTTATGTTCTCTGATTGAAGTGAAGACAAAAGATGACTTCGATGTTTCTTATCAGCACCATGGAGAAAATAATATAAATGAAATTTACTACAGAAACTTTGTTACATTAATAATCTCACCAGTCACCAATAAAAAGGACGTGCCATGGTGACAGGCCAGTGAAAGAGCAGGGGAAACTTGCCAAGAATGGCCCCAACAAAAAGGTCAAAAGGATAAACCAAAATTTCTTGTACATCTTTACTTTGAGGAACTTAGACAAATCTATCCAATCCATCATCTAAATGATGTTAGGGCTATCCAACATCAAAAAGCAAAGCAGACTCTTGCAGCTGGTGAAAGCAACTAGAATCAGGTTTGGAGTAGTTGCCTTTGCTCCAAAGAATGTAAAAGAAGAGACTTTGTATCCGCGTTTATGAGACGAAAGGCCAAAAAAACAGAAAATCATCTGCACTAAAAGGAAGTACTTTAGAATTCAAAATATCTGGAAAGAAACTAGCATGGCAGGTTAAAGAAAAGGAGCGTGTCCTACCTGAACTTGCCATGGCAATGGGTAAGATTTCCCAATCTGATCTTCTCAGGCAGAAGCTACAGCTGTTTCTTGAACAATTTCATATATAGCTATTAGGTTATCTGCAATTAACAGTACAATAACAAACCACTCCAAGAAATCGGATCTTCGTTTTTGGAGGACTTCTTGAAGAAAGTGGATGTTGTGCTGCAAAAGAATACATATATATCAAAGGTATAAATAAATGCTTTGATGAATGTCAATAGAATACATACGAGAAATACTTATTGCACTTGCCAACTGCACTTTTGAGTGCATTTTTAGCCTTCCTGTTGGTCAATGCATTGAGGGCACATTATGCCCACCCAAAAGAAAGCAAGTGCACCCAAGTGTAATTGACAAGTGCAATAAGTATTTCTCAATACATAAACCTAACAATAGCACATCTACTTCCAACAGTCAACTATTCATTCAAATGCAGAAGATGATGTTGCAAGCAAGGTAAAAGACTGTTTCTGAAACTGGGCGGTGAGGGCCAGTTTTGGTTCTGGTTTCAGTTCAAAGGCCAACTCCCAACCCGAATTGCAAGTGGTTCTGGTCCAAAATGGCTGGTTTTTAAAAACCCTCATCATAGATTATTGTGAGAATGAATCAGGATTTGCTTTTAGATGTGAAGCTCGGAGAGAACAAAGCTGGCATCACTGAGTCGTGGGAAAAGATATACAGAAAAGATGAAGATCTAAAGGGTTACCTCAACAAACTTCAATTTGAAATCGAGGTTTCCAAATCGCTGAGTAAGTTCAAATTCTTCACGGAGATACTCTAAGATCTGATCATACTGTGCATTTCTCCAAGCAATTTCAGATCTACAGATGACAAAAATTGAACTATGAGAAGTGTTATTCATTACTCATTATGAACAATGCAGGCAGCTATTTAGCATGTTCTACAATTGCTCTCTGCTGATAAATAGATTAACTTAAGCCTTTCATGTTCCATGACTCGAAATGAAAAGGTAAAAAAAGGTAGATAACGTACGTACTCATTATTTGAACAGAGGAAAGAACCCTTTTTTTTAACAGATTCAAGTAAGATATGATATATGGTAGATCCCACCTTAAGTTCTTCCTAATTGTTAAAAAAACACAAGGAGGAAGAATCAGTAAACCGAAGATTTATCATATCAATTTTTGAACTATCATCTAAAGAATCTAGTGTCTTAATCTGTTGAGTGATCTCAGTCTGGCCCAAGTTGGCCAACCATCAGTTGCACCTGGCTTCTAATTATGTAGTCAGTTTTCAGTTGAAAAAATTACACATGGCACTAAGACAGAATAAAATGCAATCCAAATGCTTAGATAAAAAAATTTAGCCTGTGATATTTTTTATTTCTCATTTTTCTAAGAAAACACGGAAGGAAGCTACTGAGAAAAGTATGTCAACTAAAATCCCCACATTAGTTGGTAGATCATCTGATGCTCCTAGTTCCTCGCTGCATTGTTGGAAGAAAATTGTGCTCATATAACTCAAGGACATGCTGAGGGAGGATCGTGCTGGTGTTCATTCAATTATTTTGTGCATTTAAAATAGGGAGAATTAATTTCAGGTCCCTGGCAAGGATCTGACATCAATTTCAAGTCCCTGTCAGCTTTTCCCAAGTCATGCGGTCCTTGCTTTATGCAGGACTTATTTTAAAGTCCTTGCTTTTTGTCCCCGTTATCCTCCCCCGCTATCTCAAAGTGTGTAACCGTTATCCCAAAAGTGTGTAACTTGCTACACATGTAACTGTGTTACCCAGTTATATACTTACACAGTTACACGTGAAACTATATAACTACATAAAAATTTATAAGTTTGTAACTCTATAATTAGGACTTACCTAATTACATAGTTACATAGTTTTAAAAGGATTTACCTAATTATTTTATAACCGTTATTCCAAAAGTGTGTAAGTACGTACTTACACAGTTATATATAAATCTTGTAATTGTGTAACTTGTTACCCAATTACACATGTAACTATGTTACCCAGTTACACATGTACATACTTACACAGTTACACATGAAACTATGTAACTACATAGAAATTTTATAAGTTTGTAACTCTATAATTAGGGCTTACCTAATTACATAGTTACATAGTTTTAGAAGGATTTACCTAATTATTTTATAACTGTTATCCTCAAAGTGTGTAAGTACGTACTTACACAGTTACATATAAATCCTGTAATTGTGTAGCTTACCTAGTTACACATGTAACTGTGTTACCCAGTTACACATGTAAGTATGTAATTACATACTTACACAGTTATACATGAAATTATGTAACTACATAGAAATTTTATAAATTTGTAACTCTATAATTAGGACTTACCTAATTACATAGTAACATAGTTTTAGAAAGATTTTCCTAATTATTTTAATTCGTAATATATCAAAAGTGTGTAATTGCGTAAGTACGTACTTACACAGTTACATGTGTAACTGGGTAAGTATGTAAATTCTGTAACTGTGTAACTTACCCAATTACACATGTAAGTATGTAAATTCTGTAACTATGTAACTTACCCAATTATACATGTAAGTATATGTAACACCCCGAAAAATTTTAATTGTAACAAATTATGATAATGTGGTCATTATACATTATGATTGACATTAAATTGAAATAATTAGAATTTGAGCTTAGTTAGTGGTAATATACGTTACCTCAGTGTCGTACACAGAGATGCGCGCTCCGACAGGACGACACCAAAAAACTGTAATGAAATAAAAATCCGAGTGCACCATAATTTTTAGAAAAATGTGGAGATATCAGAAATGTAAATATCCAGATTTGTTGACGTACGGATTTCGAGATTAAGCCGATGCAATTATTTTTCGGGCAATTTAACACCCTGTGTAAAATAAAATCTAAAAATTAAACTAAAATTATCATAATTTGTAAACCTATCACATTAGTCTATGGTTAAAATCTTAACATAAACGGAGATCGTTTGAATATATAAAAATGTGGACAATTGGACCAGCCGAATTATTCTCCAATTACAGTAGGAAATTTTTTAGATTTTTGGACAAAGCACCTGTCGTGCTGTCGACATGGCCAAATCCCAAAAATTCTGAACCTCTCAAATCTAACCTGCTCCATATTTAAAACATTGGTTAGTTGTAGCAAAGTCTATCAGTTCTTTCCTGTGAAAATACCAAAAAAATCTAATAACGAAAGAAAAAAAAACTGTATTGGTCATAATTTTCCATTAGATGTCTTGTAAGTTGTAACTAGGAATATACCAATTAGCCATGCGCAAAGGGTTGCGGGACCTCTCGGGGTCTTCTATCTTACGCACGGTAACTAGCAGTTCTCTTATAAGTATTTGCTATTTTTTAGGCTAGCCCTACTATTGCTTCCTTTAGTGATTTGAGCTTGTGCATAGGGGTGACTGTGTATCTGGTTCCCAAGTCCCAATGAACATCACTGTCCTCGAGATGCTCTTATACTCTTGGCCAGATTTCTTCAGATTTCCTAGGCGGCATTATACTCATTTCACATTTTCTTTATACCTCTTGGTCATATTGTTTTAGAGCTTTGGTCATACATCAATATACATATAGAGAACATGTGGACAACACAAGGCTTTATGCGCATTGTACACAATGCAACGCTCATATCCAGTCCTTGCCAATATGGATCAAGCTTTTATTGCCTGCTATAGCAATTGGAATGGTCTATGCCACAAGTGAATACTTGCAAAGACATGGGTGCCTCTTTCTTGATATTTGCCACATCAAAATTTCTGGGATTTGGCCCTGTCGACAGCATGGCTGTCGACAGGTGCCGTGTCCAAAATTCTCAGAAATTCTCAACCGTAATTGGTTAATAATTTGACTGGTCTAATTGTCCATATTTTTATATATTCAAACGATGTCCGTTTATGTTAAGATTTTAACCATAGACTAATGTGATAGGTTTACAAATTATGGTAATTTTAGTTTAATTTTTAGATTTTATTTTACACAGGGTGTTAAATTATCCAAAAAATAATTGCGTCGGCTTAATCTCGAAATCCATACGTCAACAAATCTGGATATTTATATTTCTGATATCTCCACATTTTTCTAAAAATTATGGTGTCTTCGGATTTTTATTTCGTTACAGTTTTTTGGTGTCGCCCTGTCGAAACGCATACCTCTGTGTACGACACTAAGGTAACGTATATTACCACTAATTAAGCCTAAATTCTAATTATTTCAATTTAATGTTAATCATAATGTATAATGACCACATTATTCATAATTTCTTACAATTAAAATTTTCCGGGGCGTTGCGTATACTTACATGTATAACTATGTAACTATGTAATTAGGTAAGCCCTAATTATAAAGTTACAAACTTATAAAATTTCTATGTAGTTACATAGTTTCATGTGTAACTGTGTAAGTATGTAACTGGGTAACACAGTTACATGTGTAACTAGGTAACAAGTTACACAATTACAGGATTCATATGTAACTGTGTAAGTACGTACTTACACACTTTTGGGATAATGGTTATAAAATAATTAGGTAAATCCTTCTAAAACTATGTAACTATGTAATTAGGTAAGCCCTATTTATAGAGTTACAAACTTATAAAATTTCTATATAGTTACATAGTTTCACGTGTAACTGTGTAAGTATGTAACTGGGTAACTGGGTAACATAGTTACATGTGTAACTGGGTAACAAGTTACACACTTTTGGGATAACGGTTACACACTTTGAGATAATGGGGGAGGATAACGGGGACAAAAAGTAGGGACTTAAAAATAAGTTCTGCATAAAGCAAGGACCGCATGGCTTGGGAAAAGCTGACAGGGACCTGAAATTGATGTCAGATCCCTGCCAGGGACCTAAAATTAATTCTCCCTTTAAAATAAATAGACTAATAGGACAGGTGCAGCCTACATTAGAATGAGTGGCTGCCATTTGGTAGTCAGAGAAGCTATTGCTTTAAAAAGCAAGGATCCACAGGAAATTAGTCATAACGCAGACATGCCTATAAAAAAGAATGAAAGAAAGGGTGGTTTTACCTATCAAAAAGACCAAGTTTTAGAATCACATCTGCTAGATTAGAATTTGCCTTCCCCACGAGCTGAAACAGCTTCTTTCGTTCCATTGTAAATGTACCAGTTTTTTCCATAACACGATTTATATCAGTGAACTCTTCAACCATACCATCAACCTTAAAAAAGAAAGAGGATACGTAAATAAACTTATCGATCAGGTGCCAGTGCCAATTTCTAAAAGTGATTCAAAATTCTGGAATAACCATGTTGATTAAAAAGAAACTTGAAGTCTTAACGACATAAATACCTGACGTATAAAATGATCAAGAGCAATACTTTGTCCAAGCACGCTTCCAATTATGCGTATCCCATCAGCATCTAAATTTTTAAGAACTATGTGATCTGGACCTCCTTGCATCCATGTCATCAGTAGAGGTTTTTCAACAACAGCATAATCTAAGAATAGGAGAGAACAATGTTAGATATTAGGAAGTCTGTTTGAGGAAACCTCGAAAGAAAAGTATGCTGAGAACACTCATCATTCAACAGGAAAATAAAGCAGTCAAGAAGAAAGAAACAGACAAATAAGAGCAAAAGGAGAATTTCAGGTTTGAGGCATTCAAGATGAGAAAGAAAAACAGCCAACTAGGATCATATCAGGGACAAACTCAAGAAGCATAGAACTTCATTTTGTAGCAGGTGAAGGGAATGTGTTGCCTCCTGGCTAGGGTTTCAATATACAAGTGAAAATATAGCTGGGCATATACTATATCATCCTATCAGAATTAACTAATTCCTAATCTTGTTAGACTCATTGACAACAATAGCCACTTAAGATTTACAGATTATAATTTGGAAATTCAATCCTCCTTTCTTCTCTACCATGCAGCGAGTGAGGGTAAGGATTCACTGTGACATGACATAAGAGGCATTTATCTGTTCTTGATAGCGAAAGTCTGATTGTGTGCAATCCAAAATCCAGTATAAAAAATGCCTTGGATATCAATCAATCTTGATAGCCTACCCAAGGAGTACAAAAAATGTTAACAACTAGTTAACTACTTTCCAACCACCCCAATCCGATTTTCGTCTATGTTAGATTAATCACAAATTGGTCAAATGACAAAACAACTTATGCTTCAATAGAAGAGACTACCATATGTTAGAATAATCCTTATCCATTCTGGGACAAAACAAGATATGCTTAAATAGTGGAGCCTACCTTATGTTAGTTGAAGCATATTCCACTCTCTGCCTTAGGATTTAAGTTGGATATTCCAACATGGTATCAAAGTCAATTTATGCATCATGAGATGTTCTTATCACCTATCCTTGTACTAGTCCCCATCTATTGTGTGCAATGGCCAACGCCCAGGATCTCTATGATTTCAACCTGGATATCAAAGAGTCTTAAGTTCCACAATGGAGTATAGATGAACTAAAAATTTATAAAAGAAAAGGCCTCTTCGTTCCTGCATAATTGATCCCGAGTTAGATGCTCTAATATGGTACTAGAATTCATGATTATGTTCCTAGGCCATGTGCCATGTTACATTATGACTTAGTACGAAAATAGGTCGCTCCACTCTTTGGCAATTGATTTTGAGTCGGATGCACTAAAAGTCTATATTAGTCAAATTTAACTGACACCAACTGATCCAGGCCCTTGATTACCACAACCAGATCAGCTAGAGCTGATCACAATACAAATAATAAATTTAGTTCAGAACTGGCAGTGCAGTCATATGGACTAACTCCACCAATTGGGTATAATGCCAATAAGACAAACATGAAGAAAACTTCAACCGGCAATCAAGTGGTGCATGGAAATAATCAAACTAAACAAATATACAAAATAAGTGATGATCTAGAACAGGTAATAACATGTGAAAAAAATCTGGGTCTTTAGAAATTTACCATCCTTTCTCGTATCTGGGAGTAATCCAGACGCATATTTACAAACAATTTCAAGGTAACCTTCTGCTTCATCATCTGAAACATTAAACATAACTGCAGACCCATACTGAAACACGACCATGTAACGGTGGAAGTTCTCAATGACTCCCATGTCCTAAAAGAAAAAGCCTGTTAAAAGTTACAACTAGTAACAAGTGTTTTCTCAATGAATAAGTATTTAAATAACCATACAAAGGTAACAAGTTCCATTTTGTCGTGCAACAGATCAACATTATTTTGATCTACAACAGATTAGAGTGATTATTCGAGCATTCTCACACATACAAGCCAAAACAACAGAAATGTGACCTTTCTCTTACAACAATTTGCTGTTAGACTTATTCCCTAGTACCAGATGAGGATCTGATGCCTGCTTTTTATTTTAACAAATGTTCCGCATTCTTCTTCAGAAAAGTAAGCATGAATATGGTCTTCAAAATCTCCCTTATTCTACACCCCTTCCCTAAATTTTTAGTATTCTAGGTGGTTGCATGTGGTGGGACATCTCTAAGCATCTAGGTCATTGAAGGAAGGTTGACGCAGGCACCAAGACCAAACCATTAGCCATTCTGCAGAAGCAACAAGATCAAATCATAGAGCATACTCAAGCAAAAGAAGCAAGAACCTGGTTTCATCATCTGAAGTTTCTGACTTTCATGATTTCATCACGCCATAACTCTAGTTTCTTTAGGTAATAGGATGATCATACAACCTTACATAAACATATCATCTTACCCTCTTTTTCAAGAAAATATAACATGCACGTTACAACATTTAATAATAAGTACGCTGGTTCAGTTATTCAATTGAAACAAAGTCCATATTTACTAACTATGCCAAATCATGCATCGTTGCAACTTGGAACATGCTGTTGCCAGCAGTAAAACTTGTCGAACATACTTATTAGCAGATCTTGTCACAACAGTGGGTAAGCCTGGGATTTAAATAACAACCAAACACAGAAGCATGTTAAGCAAGACACTTACCAGGAGGAATACAAATGTATTGTCACTTTGGTTTAAAGAGATCAAAATAAACAGGCTAGATTCTCTGTCACACAAGAACTCATCCTTACCGCTATCTCAGAAGGGTAATCGCAGTAACGTAAGGCGACATAATTTGTAGAACGAGAAGTCGGGGGAACCACATTGTATGCGTGCTCGGCCTGCATGCTCTTCAGATCAATACTGCCAGAGACCGTAAGTGAATTCAAACCAAACCAGAAAAAAATAATGCCAAGAAAGACCGACTCAATAGCAACTTAGCAAGTATGCTAAATAGGCAACAACCTAAAGGGCAAGGTTTAAACGGACAATAGAATATTTGAATTTCCATGCAAGACAAAATATCATGCCAGAAAAGATTAAGTTCCACCTAGATACATAAACAAGAAGGCCAACCCCGCATAAACCAAAAATTTGTCAATACGAATCACAACCAAAACAGCAGTTCAAGCAAGAGAAAGCCCCCACGACCGATTCCCCCAACAATCCTTAACTGAAAGCAAGCTAATTTGCCCAGAAAATTCACCAAATGATGAATGAAGACCAAAAAAAATAGGCTCATAGATTAGGGGACCAGAAGCAAACACCTTGTGCACAAGAAGTAGGCCCTGACAGGGATATGCCTGACCGCCTTCTCCTCTTCCCGGACCTGGAACTCCCTCCTCTGCCCCCCATACAAGTTTCCGCCGCCGAAGTCATCGGCGTAGTCGCTGCTAATCGCGGGGCTGGTGGAGACACGCCTGAGGCAGCATGGCGGCGGCGGGCATATCCGCCGCGCCGAACAACTGACAAAGCGCCTGAGCGCGAAGCAGGCGCCCAACCTCCCCATTCCAGATGGGAGGGAGGGAAGAGCAAAAGCTTCCCCACCTTGGCTAGTCGCCCATGGACGCTAGCCCTCTCTCGAAGCTCCAACGTCCACGTTTCTTCTTCGTCCCTGGTCTCCTCTGACCTCAACCCCTTTTTTCCTTTTTTTTTCCGAGAAAGACTTAATCCGTTTGTTTGAAGGTAAAATCTCATTAGGAAAAGATTTTTCAGGAAAAACCTTTTCTTAAGATCATTTGGAACTATAAAAAAATAAAATCTGAAAAAGTAAATCGCAAAGATCCTGGATTTTGGCATCCGCTGTAAAAACGCGGATGCCATTTTCCAACGCTACAATTGGCACTAAAATCGCTACATACAGTGACACATAATGGTACTATTCATTCAAGTTACATTTTTATTTTTTTCCACTCATTTAAGTAGCCTTTGTCAAATTTAATTTATTTTTTATTAGTTAATTTAATTTTTATTTTTTATTAAAATATCTGGAAATTACTATTCATTCAAATTATATTTTTATTTTATTTCTCCTACTTTAAATTGTTTTTGTTAAAGTTACTTATTTTTCATTAGTTATCTAAATTTTTTTATTTTTAAAAATATTAAAAATAAAAAATAAATAAAATAAATTTTTTATGAATAGTATACTAAGGATATGTGGCCTCCCCTCATTGGAGTAGACCATAATATCACATACACCTCCATCCAATTCTTTAGTAAAAACTTACATTTAATACTGTTGAGTTTTTACCTTTTCTTAATATTTTATTTACATAAATAACCAGTGAAATATTTTCCTAACAACCAAATGGACAATTGTGATTTTCATTTTCATGTAAAAGCTAATCCTTAGAAAAAGTTTTCCCTATGAATACATCTTACAAACAACCAAACATACCACTTTCTTATTACACTTAAGTGTAATATGACTAGGCACTAAGTCCATATGACACCTAATAATTGAGTTGTCACTTTATCACTCTCCATGTGAAAGATGTCATATGGATTTAGTGCCTAGTCATATTGCACTTAAGTGCAATAAAAAAGTACACTAAATCTTTCTCTCTTTTTTCTCTACTTCTTTGCTTTACTTTTTCTGGTTTAATTTTCTACGTGGCAACGGTGAATTTTGCAAGGGGTTTTTATTAAAACAAAAGTAAATTAATTAGAAATTCTTATCATATATTTGACTTATTTTTTAATCTTTAATAGAACTATAATTTAGTAAATATTATTTCTTATTACAGTATACGTTAAACTTTGTTACAGTAAGAACTTCCCATATTATAGCCAAAGACTGTTTAATTAATTTATTTTTAAAATAATATTATTTTATTAATTAAATAATTATATTTATAAAATATTTCTCAAAATAATCACCAAACTTGCCATGTCAGCAAGTTGGTTGGGAGGATTAATATTGACTTTAGGAAAGTTGATACTATTATCGACATTGGAGAAGCCAACACTAGTGTTGCGATTGCCAACACCGACATTTGTGTTGGCGTTACCAATGCCAACACCATTTTGAACCTAAAAAAATATGTTGGAAACTTTGTGATGGGTGTGCACCTACCACCTGACCAACGAAAGAAATAGAAGGAACAAAAGAAGAAGAGGAGGAGGAGATCCAACCGCGACACCATTTTAAACCAAAAAGAAAAAAAAACAATCTAGAAACTCCTTGGCCGAGTGAACACATGTGAATCACTTCAGAAGAAGAATAGGAAGAGAAAGAACAATGATAATTAATACTAATCTTTTCAAGTGTGTGTGTAAGACTCGTGTTGGACTCATCTAATTCAATGCTATATTTTTTTAAAGAAAAGAAGACAAAATTGAGAGGAGCCCTGACTGTTTTAAGTGCAAGTCCTGAATTAACTTCATCCCCTCATTTCTACACACTTTTAGTCATTAATTTCTCATACTATCATCCTAGAGGTGATTGCAACATGCCCATCAACGTGTCCAAATCATAAGTACATCAAAATAAGTCCAATCTTCGTCAACACCTATTGAAAGTTAACATGCTTAAATTATAAGTACAACAAAATAACATGTATAAACGACAAGTAAATTAAAATAACAAACCACAGGTATATCAAAATAACATATCCAAACCGCAGGTACATCAAAATAACATGTCCAAACCACTTACATCAAAATCATCAAGTACATAAGTATATAGATCAAATGAACTATAGAAATCATCTCATGTTGTCCTTTATAGATCTTCAACCATGATCACGACTACGACGTTGCTCTTGCACCTCACTTTGAGCATCAACCCCTGTAACGTCGCGCATTTTTCGGATCTTCATGGATCCTCGGTTTAGCGTTTGGGGTGGTCATGTCTTGACCAGTGCGACTTGTGTTGTGTGTTTCTTATTGGATCCTTACCGGGGTTGGTTATGGATCTGTGTTGGTGTTCAGTGCGCTGGACATCAATAGTGGGTTGGCGTCCAGGAGTGTGTCGTCTGCTGTGTGTTGGCGGCAATGGTGTGGCCATTAATATGTTCTTGACGTCCATCAATGTGGACGTCTATTATTGAACTTGGCGGCGAGCAATGTGGACGCCTAGTTGGGGCGGTTTGGTTAGCGGCGCAGAGGTTAACGTTAACCTGAGGCGCCTGTGTTTTTAGGGCTGACCCGAGCCTTGTTCCTTCCCCACTTTCTCCCTTCCTCTTCCCCCACCTGTACTCTTGTGCCTCTTCACGAGTTTTGGCAGCTGACGGGAGCACGTGGGAAGGCCGTGATGCGCGTGGTAGCAGCAGATCGGGCGGGGAATGTCGAATTGGAGCGCGGTGTTCGTGGGGCGTTCCTCGGGTTTCGACGTGATTTAAGGTTCTTCGAGGGTTTAATTGCGTTTCTGAGGTAGGGACTGGACCCTTGGATTCCTCATGGTTGATTGGTTATGGTTTGTTTGTATAGATTACATGTTAAATTGTGTTTTTTGGAAAAAGGGTTACCATGCTGGGAAATTGGGTGGTTTGATCGATCTAAGTATTGGATCTTGTTTTTCTGGTTTAATTATGGTATATAGATGTAAGGGGAAGTGTTTCCCCTTATTTTTCTATTGTATTTATGGCTAGAATGCCCGTGTAATCAGTTTAGGGCCATTTTGTGTGTTCTGGCGGGTTCTGCAGTGAAGATATTGGCGTCAACATCAGTTGACGCAGAGTTCTTCACTGGGAGATTAACGGCTAGGTATCTAGCCGTTGATTGTGGGTAAACGGCCAAGTGGTGGTTGCTTACTTGGTGTTGACGGCAAGGGACATTGTCGTCTATATTCTTTGGACGGCAATCGATGTCGCCGCCAACCTGTGTTTGTGCATGCGTCAGCACTGTCTGTTTTACGTGTTTGTGTGTGCATGGCAATGACCGGTGTGAGCCAGTGCACTCGTTATGCTCTTGGCTCATACTGCTCATGTAATGGACATGTTTTACGTAAATGATGTGCGATGTACGTAGTGGTTTAAGTATGTGTATATTGTCCATGTGTTGGACATCTTGTTTACGTAGATAATGTGTGATATATTCGTCGTGAGATATTATATACGTGATATCTTCGAGGTTTGGATGCCATGTATATGGTTTGCGTGTTCATGGCATATCGTGCGTTATTATGATTAATAATTAGTGAGGTCAGTCTGCGAGTTGCGGCGATGAAGTTCCTATGATCCTTTAGGATCTTTTACAGATTAACCTGGAGGGATAATTAGTAAAGTGTAAGTATGATTATTATGTAAATATTGTGGTCAATGTTTAATGTGACCTCTACTGTCACAAGATGTTCAATGATAGGCCAAGTATGATTGGCTATCGTGGTTTATATGTGTGTCTGTGTGAATTAGTTTGGAGGTCATCATGTGACCAATGACAAACTGCAGTGTTATCTTTAATATGGTTAGTGTAGGTAGTTGTGCAAATTAGCTTGTGAGTCACAGGGTGACTAGGACAAGCTATCCTTAATGGTGATTTGTGTACCGTGATCGGTAATAGAAAGTGTTTGTGTAAGTATCGTGGTTTGTGCTAGCCGAGTGTGGTGGTTCGGCGCCTATTCCGGAATGCCTCTCTAGTCGGGTACCCCAGTTCTTTGTGAGCCAGGCACGTGTGTTTGTTGTGCTCAGGGTTTTGTCCCGATACTTGTGTTGTACCGTTGAGGTCTGTGTCGTCTTCCTGGACACCCTCACTCCTGTGTTTGAGTTGTACGTCCGACTGAGGAAAGACGACAGTAGGGCAGCGGCTTGTGTGTTTGTGGGTGTGCAATCGCTTGTAGCGCGCTCGTAGTTGGGGGTACGGACACCAGTAGTCGACACTGATCCCCAACTAGTCCTGTTTTCCAGTGCCTCACTTTAGGGTGCTCCGGCCAGAGACCCTAGAGGTGCCAGGTGTGGGCCTGCAGCTGTGTGTCTGCAGGTGTGGTGTTGGTTGGTCTCCACAGTTGTTTGACTTGTTCTCGTGGAGCGGCAGTTGGACCTTTCATCCGTGACTGCGAGGCTGAGAGGTTGTTCTTGTGTTGTGTTGTCCGGGTTGGATACTGGCCTGATCAGCCAGTAGTCCGTTCCCGTGTGGTGGCGTCGTTCCTTTCTGACTCGTGCTTTGCCACTAGCTGTGATTTGTGAGTTTGTGACTCGTAGTCGAGGTTTAACCCGTTTGAGATGTGCCCTGGTGTTGGCGCAGTTGTAATTATGGTTTGTGAGCGGAGACTCACATATTGTATTTACTTTGTGTGGAGTGCCCGTCGTTGGCGCATATGTTGAGGTTTTACTGTGGTTGAGTGCCTTATGTGGTACTAGTGTGTTTATGCTGTGTAGTGGTACCTCATGGTGGTAGGTACCTATACCCTTGAGAGTACTGGTTTCTCGTGGTACATTGTGTATTAGCCTTTCAGATGTTGAGGTGGAGGACGTGTGGTGTGACCTCCCATTTGTTGTGTTTTACCCTTCTTGGGTATGGTTCCGATTATGGTTTTAGTATGTGATGAACTAGCTAACTGTAGCCAGTCCTACTACCTTATGTGTGACTCTTGACGTATTGTGGTTTAGGGTATAATGGACCAGCTTTTGGTTTGCAGTCCAATTACCCTTGTGTTAAAGATTGCCCGCGTAGTTACTAACTTAGGCAGTGGTGGCCTGTACAGCTTGTGCCCTAGGCAGAGGTATGCCTGTATGGTCTGTAGCTTAGGCGACTAGTTGTTGTTGTAGTGCCTATGAGGCTTGAGGCCTAGGCTTTACTGTTGTTGAGCGGACTAGTGGTGTAGTCCTGTTGTTTCCTCTTACTTTCCGAGACTGTGAATAGTTATGGTGTTTATATTTAATTGCAGTTTAAATTCAGTTGTTGCGAGCATGAAATGGTTTGGCTATATGTGTGACCAGTGAGACCCTTTGAGGTTGAGGTCTCTTTTGTTTAGTTGTTGTTGTTCTTTGGGGGCCTCCCTACTGAGCCTGTGACTTGTTGAGGCTCACTCCCCTACAGTTCTTTTCAGGGCTTGCCGAGTGTTTGGCTTGTAGCGGCGTTGTGTCAAACTTGTACCACCAGCAGTTGCGTAGTAGTCAGTGTTGTGTGAGCTTGTGCTCCCTCGGGGTATGCCCCAGGTAGTTGTACTTTTATTTGGACATGTATTAATGTAATGTGACAGTTGTAAATTAATATATGCATGTATGAGCACATGTTCTTTCTTATGTCTTATACAGTTGTGGTTTGTCTTTTATACTCTTACTGGACACGTGTGTGAGATATCCCTTGCGAG
This sequence comes from Colocasia esculenta, assembly GCA_014218235.1. NCBI lineage: Eukaryota > Viridiplantae > Streptophyta > Magnoliopsida > Alismatales > Araceae > Colocasia > Colocasia esculenta. The sequence goes on from JACBKR010001264.1 coordinate 956,357, forward strand.
ACTTCGGTCCGTTCGCGGGAGGCAGATCTGGTTATGGAGCCTTATTAGGCATAAATATTCCGGTCCGTCACAACCCCTATCTCTAACTGTGTCTATAGTTGTATCTTTGACATTGATATATCATCAACTAATTGTGACTGTGATGTCTCATAATCCATGTCCTCTAATATCGTACCTAATGTACCTTCACATAGCTCAGACTGACTTTGCTCTGCTAGTGTGCTAGCCGAACCTCTTTGATGTCATTGACTATATGTGCCGACTGTGGATTGTAGTGGCTACGAGAGTGTGATCTCATCGGACACCATCTCATCTGTCAATATCTGTGAAGCTCCCACATCATATAGAGGTGGCTGTGAAAATGTCATATCATATGGAGAAAATTGAGATGGTCCTACATCATCTGTCATATCTATTGAAACATAACACTTGTTAATTTTGGTGAGGGATTTGCACCACTGAACATGTATTCCTATAATGGTCTGTATGACCGCAATTGCTACAATGGTTATGTGATGACTCTTCGTTGTTTGTGTCCATATGCATGTATTGGTGTTTGCTACATATGGATGACCGCTTTACCTTCGATCGAATGGAGGTTGCAATGTAGCTCCCCGATGAGGAGGCCAATGATGATTGTCCTGAACATGATGAAAGGTAGATGCATTTGTCTATAAATAGGTCTCCACTGTATAAAATGGAGCACAAAAATTTAAGTGCAAAATATTTGCTAAAAATGATCTACATGATGCCACGATGTGGACACAAGGAAGACTCGTCATATAATAAGCATGGCATGATCATTTAGTTTGTTGCCCTAGATTAACAGTGTATTGATATCTTTGTGAGTTGGTGACTTGAAACACATGTATGGCAAACCTAATAACCTAACATTTCCTGGCCTCCCTCTCAATAGCACTGAGTTGAACTTCTACATTAGGAGCAAATATAAATTCCCACTTCAAATCATCATCGTGTCGTTTAACAAAAAAAATTGTTTAACATATAAAAAATCTTTTGTACTAAAGCCTGGATAGACAAATCATGTGCTCTTTTTAGTACACTATTGAAACTTTCATAGATGTTTGTTATCATCATACCAAACACTTACCCCCATCATATATCTTTATTCACCTCTCATAATCAACATCTTCCAACCACTTATTTGTCAGATAATTCATTTCTTGAATTTTAGTCAGCAAATGTTAGAATTCGAAGATGCATGTTCTATTAGTTGCAAACCATATTAGACCTGTCAATATTTTATCACGAAATGTCTTTTAAAAATTATCATCAAGATGCCGCATGCAACAACAATGGTAACCAATAGGAGGAGAAAACATCTCACGTACTGCACGCTCCAGTCCTCTTCGTCCATAAAAAATGATTGCAAGGCCAATTTATGTTTGTCACCTTCTCTTTGATGCATGCCAAGAACTATGTCCAACTATTACCATTTTCTGATTCAACAATAGTGAGGGCAAGAGGGAATAAACCATCGTCTACATCTACAGCAATGGCAATCATCATAACCTCAAGATATTTCTTGTACAGATGAGTGCCATCAACATTAATCAATGGTCAACAATGTGGGAAACCATGTATGGAAGGTGCAAATGACCAAAAAAACTCTTTGAAAACGAAAGATAGATTGCTCTACATATGTGAAGTGCACAATTGTCCTAGGATTTGTCAGTTGAAGTGCCGCTATATATCTAGGTAGAGTAGCATACGGTGATTTCCACCTACCAAATATTTTTGTGATGGCCAAGTATTTTCCTACACATACTTTCTTATATGAAATTTCAACATGATATTCCTCCAATATTCTCCTCATAATCTCCTCTGGTGTAATTGTTAACTTTGTCTTCACAGTTGACAAATTCAATATTTGAACAAAACGAGAAGTGTCTGACGATTGGAACTTTATAATATTGGGTTAACACATGTGTGAGGTCCGACACATTTCTTGATTTTAAAATATTGAAACCCCTTTATTACTGATGCATGAACCCTCCATGCATCGGTATCATGAATGTATTGAGTTGTAAATATTTTTTATGACTTCTTATCACCTTATATCAAAATTTTCTTATTTGCAAATGTTTGTCCCACGTGAGGCTCTTCACTATTTTTAGTACAAGGTTCAACATTGTCTTTGTGAGAATTTATCAATATCACTTTATTTATTCATTCATAATAAGTGAATATATCTGAATATTCTATCTCATATTCAAGCTCTGCATTAATAACCCTGGCAACATAAACTAATCTCTCATCATCTCCTTCGCCCTTGCTCTCATTCTCATTTGTATCCTCCTCTAGAACTATTTTATCTTCTTCATCCTCCTCAATCATATGTTCTTTCGTAGCATGATGCTTAAATGCAACCGTTATGACAGAAATTTTACGATATCATATAGTGAATAAGTTCAAATATGCTATAAGGATTATGATATGTCATACCCTAATGAACTCTCACTGCAACGCGCATATGAAGGCTCACCAAGTGGCATAAAAGGATACTCTGAAAGGCCACCTTCGTAGTTGGTGACATTGCAAGTGGGTGTAGACTTTCAATTAAAATTTAATAATCTTTTCAAAAGTTAATCACACGCTAACATATTTGATACAAATGAAAGTGACAACTCACCATACATTATAGTATGCAGATAGACCATAGGCATTGAATTTGATGCGTACATCCGTCTCATTAGCAGAATAGAAACCATTGGAATCAACGTCATCATTCAACATACGTGTGAAAATTCCAACTGATTCCTAATACTTAGAGTCTCGAGTAGGCATGTTGCCCATAGAATGACCGTGTGATTGCACCATGTCATTGTCTTGACTAGGTATTTTATCAATATATTTATTCTCTAAATATAATTGTATAGTAGATACATATTGAACATACTTTCAACTGTCTCATCATCTTCAACTCTTACAACAATATACTCCCCCATAGAAGTTGGCCACTTGTATGTTATATGAATCTCAATACGACTTTCATCATACTTTGTCAAGGCATATAATTTTGTCATTAGCTTAGAATAAATTGTGTTTTTATTTACACGTAAAATACGTACAAAACCTCCTTCATATGAAGGTTTATGATCCTCAATACGGAGTATACCATGACAATAACATATTAAAAGAACGTTTGAACTAGTCATAACCTATAATATTTACTAAATTAAAATTAGTACACCATCATATTAAAGGAACTTTGAATAATCTACAATGTTTACAAGATTAAAATCAATTAAAATCATTCAACCAAAGTAAAGTAGTATATGATATGCAAGTTTAATATGTAAGTTCTAATTTATGATGTGTAAGTTCAATTTGCAAGTTCAATATATGATATGCAAGTTCAATATGTAAGATTAAAATCAATTCAAATCATTCAACTACAGAAAAAAAAAATGATATGCAAGTTCAACTGAATCATTCAACTAAAGTAAAATAATATAATTTTCTCATGAGCTTAGAACACCTCACAGCAACAGCCTCGCAGCAATCGCTACCTCGCAAGTGATGTGCCGGTGGTGGAGGTGGCCTCACAGGAAAAGAAGCGACGATGGTGGCGACCTTGTAGCAACAGTAGTGGCGGCGGGGTGCCTTCGTATAGGTTGCAGTAGTAGCAACGACGAAGACCCTTTAGCAGCAACAGAGGGAGGGGGAACGCCGATAGCCCAGCCACATCAGCAACAAAGGGGGGGGGGACCACGACAGCGACATTGAAGGGATCATGATGACAATGAGTCGAAAGGAGACCATGTGGCAGGGAAGGGGGGGACCATGCGAGGGTTACAAGGTGGTTTTAAGTGCTCACAATGTCGGCATTACTGAACCTGACACCGATGTCGACATTGACAAAGCCGACATTGGTGTTGGGTTTGGAAAAATTGACACCTGAGTCGGGTTCAAACAACCCAACATCGATGTTGATTTCGCTAATACCAACATCGATGTCATTAGAGCTGTCAATGGATATCCGCTTTCCGACTTTTCGACCCGTTTCCGACCATTCCGTATCTGTTTTTCCGTTTTCAATTATTTTCTGTTTCCGATAATATATATTTTTTATTTTATTTACAAAATATATACTCTTAAAATCTTATTTCTTATTATTAAAAAAGTTTAGACTAAGTTTTTAACTTCTCCTTAATTTGTAAATAGAATCTAATTAACTTATCTCTCTCATAGCATTTATTATACCTATTATTATTAAAGATATCTATTTTACCATTACTCCTAATACTACATACATCTACCATTTGATCGTACCAAATGCTTCCGATTACTTTCCGTTTCCGACCCGTTTCTGATTTTCTTATAGGAAATAGATGCGAAAAGTGTCATTTTCGATTCGACTCCGACCCGTTGGCAGCCCTAGATGTCATGCACCTCCGGTCACTCGGTCACTCGGTCACTAGCTTACCATGTGGTAAGTTTGGTGATTATTTCAAACAATATTTTTAAATGTGATTATTTAAATAAATAAAATAATAATATATAATTATTTTAATATGAAACCTCTTGCAATGTTAGATTAAGATAAAATCTTACAATCAAAGTGTCTTTTTTGGCGTAAATATGCTTTAGACTAAAAAGTACATGCAAATTATTTAAAAATCAGGATATACATAATTAATTATTACATATATCTTTGTCACTATTTTCCTTAAAACTATACAAAACTCATAATATCTGATATACAAGCAAAAAAATATTTTATATTTATATTTTGACGACATTCATACGATGATAAGTATTTTTTTATATAGGTAAGCTGGTTGGGGTTGGGGAGAAATGAGGAGAGGGCGCGGGATCGATCCCGCGCCCTCCCGTCTCCCCCCCCCTCCATTTGGCAGGGGAGGAGACCACCACGCCAGTGGCAGGGCTCCATACGATGATAAGTATATGATAGAATTACACAAAACAAAAAAAATGTACATAAATATAGCGTAGCATTTCTAGTGCATTATGCAAAAATTTTCATAATACAAAACATAAAAATTTTACCGCGAAAAGTATCTTCTTTAGACAGAAATAAGATCTTAATTATCCTTTTCTATGTAACATGACAACGTGTAGATATGTAAATTATACGAAGAATATAAACGTAAGTAGAAAAATATTCCTTACAATGCGATTTATAGGCCAGGGTTTGGAACCTATAAACTTAGGTTTCTTAGGTAAACAATGCAATACTCCTCTCAGTCTTATACGAAACAAATAGTTTAAATATATTATATAAATGCTTATCTTTTGTCCCTTAACCTTATCAAAAGTGACAAAAGTTTAATTTAATTTTAAATTAAATACACTAGCCAGAAATGTGTTATTTGTCTTAGAGGGATTATAATGAGAAAATATTTATATTGTTTCGGAGGCCGAGCAAGATTTGTTATCCGTTTCATTTTTTTTTCGGTTATCATATCGTTCTCACTCCCACTTTTTTAAACCCTAAAAATAATGTGTTATCTAAGTGTACATCAAGAATGCACCGAGTATTTCTCTTAATTTTACTCTCAAGTAATTATTATTCACCAACATTGTTTTCGGTTAAAATTATAAAAATACGTTTATCGTGATTTTTTTGTTATATATGTACTCTGCAAATTATCGCATTTCTTAATTCATAAACTTCTCTCGTTTCGTTCCTGCGACGCGCACGTGCGACGCGGGGGGACAAGAAGGTCAAATTACCACGAGGCCCTCGTACTCCACTATGCTCGCTACTCCCTAGTTGGAGCCCGTTTGCGGCGGTGCGAGAGAAGGGTTGGGAGGCTGAGGAGCTGGTATAGAGGAAGTTGTGGAATGGGACGAGGCGGCGATTGAAGCTGCGAGGGAGGTTGCCCGCGATGGCGATCCCTAGCGACCTCAAGGTGCTGGCCTGGGCGTTCGCTCCTCACCAGGGGCAACCTTTCCGGCCGGCGCTTCACTTGTCCTCTTGTTCTTCCGCATTTTCTTCTCCAAAGGTCAGTAGATTCACCGGACCCCTCTTTCTGTCGTAGAAGAAGGGGCAAATCTGCCGGATGACATCTAGTCGAAACCGGCTCAGTCTTTTTTTAGCAGAGGAGATGTTCAGAGGTATTTCTCCTGTGTTTCGATTGCTTGGGAGTTGGTAACTTGGTCTTAATCTGCATTTCTGTTTCTGCTATTCTTGGTGCTTCAGCGGGGTAGATCGATCGTTTGATCGATGCATCTTGTTTTGCAATGCCTCGTAGTGTCGGTTGGCATAGACCCTTGCCGTATTGTTGGAGAGGGAATACAGATGAGTGCTATTAAATCTTAACCCTTGCCCTAACACGCAGGAAAGAGAAAACAATGCTGTAATTAAACTGAATATTGTATCTCTCAGTTTTTTTTTTTCTAATACTGTTGGTCTCCTCCCAGTGACCCTTCCGTGGAGAGAGGTGCTTTAGCATGGACTGGCTCACTGGTCTTCTTAATACCCAAGTGCATCTGATTCTATATCAACTTATTTGTTGGCTCCACAAGAATTTCGTTAGGTTTCTTAGTAAGAAGTACAATTTTTGGCTTCTGTTTTTTTTTCAGTTGAGAGAGGGTACTAGCTTCCTGCCTTCCTCACACTCTCATTGGAGGAGTGGGTACACCACTACATGTTGTTTTTCTTTTCTTTTGGTGGAAAAAAGGGTTAATGTTTTTCTCAGTGATGGTAGTCGAATTCCCCCTGATAATCTCCTCCGTTCACCAGATCAAGAGCTGTATCCTCTTTTGACTGCTTAGACTTGAGACTAGACCATCATCATTGTCGTGGGGAATTATTCTATCAATCTAGGGCAACCAAAAGTTTTTTTTTTCCTAGTCGCCTATTAACTGACAAGCTTCAGAGAAGTTTCTTGTAGTGTTCCTTCATAACTAATCTTTCCCTAGTTTTGGCAACTCAATTCTTATGAAAGTATATTGACCCAGTGCACCACTACTCCTGATAATTCCAGATTCTGATTCTGTGACCAATAGGAACAGGATGGTTGTGTCTTTTGTCCATTACTAAGATGAGTTTGCTCTGAAACAGAGAGAAGTCCTCTTGTCCTGGTTTTCTGCCTAAATTAAGGTTGTAAACATTTATAACCTTAATTTCTAAAGCCCATTTGCTCAACGTGATCTTTGAACCAGCCGTGTTTTCCAGCCATTGCTGTCTTTTCATTATGTCACTGTTGTTTCCTGGCAAGAAAACACAGGTTAAGTTCTTAAAAATGCTGTTCAAGTTCTTGTACGATGCTTATAATTTGTGCAATACTTGTGGGTCCCCATGTTCATGTGATTTGACAATCTTTAGTGAATAGTGATCTGGATTGGGCTCCTTTTTTTTTTTTTTTGATAGGTAAGTGTGGGGGTGGGGATTTCAACCTAGCACCTAGGGTGTACAATGGAGTGACTTTACCACTGAGCCACTCCTTGTGTACGATTAAATTGATGGGATCTAACGGTTATTAAATCAAGATGTCCTGAAACCCAAATCCAAGGCATTGGCAAAAGGCTGGACCAACCAGTGAACCGATTGGGTGGAGAATGGGGGTTAGATTACTAGAGTCCTTGCACACCCTTTTTTTCTTTCATTGATACAAATGCATTTTCCAAAAGATCCTGCATACATGAACCTTTAGCCAGCCCCAAGCATACGCACTGGCCCCTGGCATTTTCCTATGAGATAAGATCATGCAAGGGGTTTTGCATAGGAATGCGAGTGAGCTGTGCACTAGCCAGGCCAGATAATCACAAACAGGCCAACCTCTTCTTTACCCTTCTCTGGCACCAGTTTTTGACAGTAAAAGGGCAGATAAGGTGCGTTGCCTGTTGTAGGTGGGGGAAACACTGCATGACATGTATCTATTGCATGCAAGCATTCTAGGGACCTGAGTGTCTGACCTGCTTTCCTTTTCCCTTTATTTCTTGTATATCAAAGAATCTAATTTCTGTCACCTCATAGAAAAAGGATCTCCACAACAGAGCTCAAGGAAGTCAACCATTGTAAATTTTCATCTCTTGGTCTGGACTCAGTAACCCTGCTTTTCCTTATTTGACAACTTTTTTATGGTCATGAATCCTATATCCGTATGATGCTTATGCAGATGTTTCCCATTGAGGAATATTCTTTACTTCTAGGCCAAATTTATGTCTGATTTCCCTTGGTGATAATTTCGAAGGAGATTAGCTGTGTATACTGTCAGGTTCAGTTGTATGTAAATTTTTGAGGAAGTTGTCTTTGTATAATCATTGCTTCTTGAGATGTTCTGCTGGATTAACCCTTGTGATGCTGACCACTCACGTACTACTGTAAAACAAACAATTCATTCTGCCTTTATACGATGCAGGTGAAATTTGGTAGCATTCATGGTGGAAGGTCCAGTTTTCTTGATGCTACAAGCAACTTGTCACAAGAGATCGAAGGTCCTTCATGGAAGAGGAGCCACCAGTGTTCTGGTGTCAGAAAGAATAGCCTCTCTCCCACTGGCATAAATCAGGAAACTGAGGGTTTCATTCTTCATGCAGTGAGCATGAACTTCTTTGAGCGCCTAAGCTTGGCATGGAGAATACTATTTCCATCAACTGCGGCTAAGATGAATTCCAATGCCAACATAGCAAAGCAGAGGCTAAAAATGATTCTCTTTGCAGATCGTTGTGATGTTAGTGATGAAGCTAAGCAAAAGATCGTCAGCAACATAGTGGGTGCTTTATCGGACTTCGTCGAGATAGATTCACAAGATAAAGTTCAGCTAAGTGTCTCAACAGATCCAGATCTTGGTACTGTCTATTCCATAACAGTTCCTGTTCGCCGTGTGAAGGCCGAGTTTCAAGCGTCTGAAGAGTACAGAGGGATAACAAGCATCGAGTACAAAGACACCGGAGAAGAATCCGGAACTGTTGATGTTAGGTTTGATTTCTTTGTACCTGGTGAGAAAGAATCCTTCGGCTTCTAAGCTCATAACTCTAATATATAGGTCTTTTCCACTCTTCTCTTACGTAGACTACAGAGCTTAGGTTATGCATAGCTGGGGTAAGACTCATTCCCATGCATTGTAAGTAATGCCAGCTTGTGAGTTGATTGTTTAAGCGATTGTGGTTGGAGTGCCTGATTGACATTGTTTGAAGAATGCTACGCCAGAGTTTGGATCAGTATCATGCCTCTCCTAACATTGGCCTTTGCAGTGGTTGATGGGAACTCCATGGAAACAGGTAAAGGACACTGTCCCTACTGGAACATTTGTCATTCAACAGAATCAAACCCAAAATTGGATGACCTTAACTTTGAAGTTTTAGCTTCCAAATGTTTGGAATCTTGTGACCATATACTTAATAGAGATTGGTCAAGTAGGTCTTTGAGAATGTAGTGTGGCTGTCCTAGAATATTCTCTGTCATTGCTGTAAACATTTAGATGTTCTGGACCAAGGGCAAAAATTTTTGTCTTAAAGTTTAGAGGGGAAGGCCACTTCTGATGACTGAGCTCAAAACTCCTGCCGCCAAGTTGGAACTCGCAGTCACTCAGATGAAAACATGTTACTGATTGCGGTTATCTGATATTTTGAATCTTCTTAAATAAAGTATAAATTTTATTTTTAATAAAGTAGGTAGGTTCCGAACAAGACCCTGAGAATGTAGAGTAAGTTTTTGACGCGACTTGAAACTTGGAAATAGCTGCCGTGGCATTTAATAGTATTAACTGAGACGGCTCAAAATTTATACTGAGAAATATTTATTATAAGATATTTATTTTAATAGATATGAGGGGGATTTTAAGTAGGGTTGTTCATAATTCGGTTCAAACTGAAAAATCGAACCGAACCGGTTAATTCGGTTCAGTTCGGTTCGGTTTGAGAAGTGCCGCGGTTCAGTTCGATTTTGCACAGTAAAATTGAAAATATATAATAAATATATTTTAAGTGGCTAGGAGCGCTTCTTCCTTTGGAGGCCGCCTGGATTTGAAACCCAGGACCGCCCCGCGTGTGTAGTTTAGGTTTTTTTTTTTTTTTTTTTTTTTTTTCGGTTCAAACCGAACGGTTCGGTTCGGTTTGAACAAAATTTTGGTCGGTTTGGTTTTCTCTAAAAAGAGGTCTAAACCGAACTGAATCTTGAATAGCCCTAATTCTAGTATTTCTCTTTCAGATTTAGGCAAAGAGTTGGGGTCACATAATTGAGCCTTTCTATTTGAAGATAAGGTGATACGTGTTATAAAATCTATCAAAGAGAAAGATTTAGTGCACTTTCATATTGCACTCAAGTGCAATATGAATAGGCACTTTACCCATGTGGCACCCCTCACATGGGGTGTGATAAAGTGGCAATCCATTTATTGGGTGCCACATGGACATAATGTCTAGTCATATTGCACTTTAAGTGCAATATGAAAGTGCACTAAGTCTTTCTCCTATCACAAATGTTTTAATTGCAAGACATAAAGATGATAGGACGTGAGATAAAAACATATAGACCTGAGGTTAAACTTCATAGTTTTTAGTTTTTACCCACATCATATCAAATTTCATAGAAGTCAATAGGCATTTTAGTTATATTTATTCATGTCTTTAACCTTCTATGAATTTGACAAGTGCGAGATAAGCAAAAAAAAAAAAAAGAAAAAAAGAGAAAAGAAGCAAAGTATTGGTCGTCCTTTGCATAAAAACATTCTGCGAAAGAAATAAGAAAACAATTTGAAGTGAACAAAAAACTGAAATTAATTAACCAAAGTTGAAAAAAAACGAAAATATTAATCCAGACTATCCAATTACAAGCTCTAACTTTTATATCTGGTACTCGCTTGTAAAATGACGAAAATACCCCTGTTCGTTATCCTATTTGGGGCGAAGCCTCTACCCCCGCCGCCATGGCGCCAAAACCCAGTGGGGAGCTCGTTTCTTCGGCTCTCCCTCTCTCTCTCTCTCTAGCTGCTCAAATGTTCGCCTGCAAGGCCCTGGTGTGCACATCCCTCCTCTCCACTGCCGCCTCCCCGGGCAGGATTGTGAGATCCCGGCGTGGATGGCCACCGAGCACCTCCAGTTCGCCCCGTCCTTGCGCTGCCGTGCGGTGTTCGGAGTCCCATGAGAGAGGCAGCTTTCCCTATTCTTCGTCTCCAGCCGTCGCCGCGGACTGTGCGGAGGAAGTTTCGTCGGAGTACACGGTCGAGGAGCTGCTCGTGAGGGGGGACAGAGTTCGACGGATGATGAAGATGGAGAGGAGATCTGATGGGGAGCGGGAAGCGGAAGCTGGTGGACGGTGGTTTCCTTATCTGGACGTTTACCGGTCGGAGACCGGATCACTGACGAGCGGCGAAGTCGTCGAGGCCATTGGGCCGTACATATTGGATTCGAGGAAGGAAAGGATGAAGAAGGTCGCGGAGGGGCGGAGCTACTCGATCTGCTTGGTGGTTGAAGGGCTCACGGATTTTGGGAACGTCTCCGCTGCATTCCGGTCGGCGGACGCTCTCGGGATCCAGTCAGTGCATGTGATATCCAAGGATAAAAGTAAAAGGTGCTGCTGAAACTGAGGTGAAAAGCCTTGTGCATGTTTTCCCTCTGTTACCCTTTCTATTTACTCCAAACTAGGATAAGAATCTGGTCTAAAGTTCACTAATTTTTGGCGAGATGGTTGGATGACAATCTCATTCTTGTCTGACGTACTCATCGTCCATATGGCAGATATCGGGACAATCGCCATGTTAGTATGGGCGCGGAGAAATGGCTGGATATTGAGCTCTGGAAGTCGCCTACGGAATGCTTCAGGGCATTGAAATCACGCGGTTATCGCATTGCAGCCACCCATTTGGGAACTGACACGGTATGTGCGTTCGCTTCATCTGCAGTTGAGTGAGTGGCGTATTAATAATGAGTGCAAGGTTAATGTTGATGTCTTATTGGCCGTGAAGCTCTTCATTCCCTAGTTTCAATTCACAGGCTCTTTTAGAAATTGTTCTGGGAAGATTTTATTGCATTTTCCACTTTTCTTCTTTCTTTTGTTTGCAAAGCTAGGAAGGAAGATCTACTCGTTTTGGCGCAACTCAGTTCCGTGCTGCTCCTTCTCTCTATTTCCACATGATATTAACTTTAAAGCAGACTGCATTCCCGTTTCCTCTGTTCCCTTAATTATTGGACTGCCTAGCTACTTGCTTCTGGGTTGGTGGATAGTGTTGTAAAAACAATGTACATGAAATAAATAATCACATGAACATACGTAAAATATGATGGCATGAACATCATATACATATCGTCCCACAGGTATAGGCAAGATCCGATTCTAATCCAAAAGGAAACGCATGTATATGAGTGCAACAAATTAAGAGAAATAGTATAGAGTTAGAACACTTAGCCGAGCCGCCCGTAAGACTCCTCTTAGAGAAGTTATCGCCCCCGTCATACCAGTGCGACGGAGTCAACGATCTTCCCCTAAGATAGAATGGCTACAAGGACGTGTCTCCGCACGAAGACGATCCCTCCTCGACGACAACCTCGGGAACACGTTCTTCTTCATCGATCGATCATAAACTATGGTGTGGGATCTACTAGACAGAGAGAGAACGTATGCAACACATCCAAGAGAGAGAGAAAGCACCGAGCATGGAAAAGATCCAACACCACCGCCCCCAAAACCACGCCTGCACGTCGTTCTCTCCCGGAACCAAATCGCGTCCTCTGACCTTTCGTTTTTTCCCCAAAAGAAAAAAACGCCGCCATGTCACTCCCCACAAAACGCAAAGAAACGCCTTCAGTTTTCCGCGGCCCGAGGGAAAACCCCCAAAAAAACACCCATGAAACCCCTGTGTTAATGGAGTGAAAAGGCATAATGACTTTTACTATTTTTTCAATAAATCCACAAAACTTTTGGGTTTATAAATAAACCCTCACAATACCACAATTTCTCCAACATTCCCCCACAGACCCAACAAGATTTTGTGGAGGAAAAGAGATCGACGGAAGAAAAATATATCTTGCTTTCAATGAGGGTATCTTTCGGGTTTGAACTATCACTTGAGTTTCTAATTTCAACCTCCACAGAATCGAAGTGAACTAAGTCTTGAACTTGATTCTTTATATGAGAGTTTCTATTAAGAACAACAAGATATAAGTTCTGGTTGAAATCTTTAAGGTTGGCACCTTATGGTCATGCGTCCCAAATCTTGATTTATGAGTTTTGTTAAGGAAGAACTCACTTCCCTTAACTGCGACCTCACAGTCACACTCACATAGGTGGGCTTCTCCAAAAATGCACTGCTAACATCTTGTCAATATAGACTTGAACCTATTTAGAGTTTCACAAAACTCTTCCTATACTTGCAGTACATGCACGTTAAGCAGATTATCAAGGGAGAGACGTACAAGTACATAAGTACCAACATAATGCAAAGTGCCACTTAATTCTCCCTATGACTTGTTGTTACCACATTGAACCTACTTTGTGGGATCTCCACTCAGTTAGGTTGGGTTGCTGTCATAGAAGAATTCTCAGTGAGTTTCAATCTCATCCCCAATCTGGATTTCTAAGCTTGATTTCTATCAAGTCCCTTTGTCAGTTGATCTGCTGTATTATCTTTGGTACCAACAAAATCAACAACAATCACACCCTGAGACACAAGTGCCCTTACAGATTTCAATCTGACTTGGACATGTCTGTTTTTTTTTTGTTATATTTTGAACTTCTGATCTTTACAATTGTGGTCATGCTATCACAATGCACTGAGATTGCAGGAATGAACTTTCCCATCAGAGGGAGTTCAGACAGAAGTCCCTTGATCCATTTAGCCTCTATTCTAGTAGTGTCCAAAGCACACAGCTCAGCCTCAAACGTAGACTGAGACAAAATGGTATGTTTTGCAGACCTCCAGGCAACAACGCCACCTCCCAGGGTAAAGATATACCCTGAAACACCGTTACTCCTTGAGTTTTGGTTATCCAGCTTGCATCACTATACCCTTCTAACACAGTAGGGTACTTCCCATAATGCAAGCCTAAGGAAATAGTTCCCTTAAAGTTCCTTAGTACCCTATCTAAGCCCTCCCAATGAATACGATCAGGACAACTAGTGTATCTACTGAATCTAGTCACTACATATAATATGTCAGGTCTAGTATAGTTTGCAAGATACATTAAGCTTCCTATGATTTGGGGATACCTGAGTTGAGACACAGAAACACCACTCTTGTTCTTGTAGTATGCTCTAGATGAATCATATGAAGTGCTTACAGATTTACAATTTTGATAGTCAGATTTCTCCAAGACTTTCTTAATATAATGAGACTGAGAAATTACTATTCCTTCAACTGAACGAATCAGTTTAAGGCCCAAAATCACATTAGCAACTACCATATTTTTCATCTCAAGCATTATACTCAATGACTTAGTCTCATTCACAATCCCAATTGAAGTTCCAAACAGTAAAATATCATCTACATACATGCATAGAATGATACAAGCATCACCTTTAACCTTGACATAGACACACTTATCAAACTCATTGATACTAAAGCCAAAAGACAAGATGGTCTTGTCAAAATTTTCATGCCATTGTTTTGGGGCTTATTTCAGTCCATAAAGGGATTTAACAGGTTTACAAACTTTCTCTTCATTACCAGATGCCTCAAATTCTTCAGGCTGATCTATGTATATCTCTTCTTCAAGATCACCATTTAGAAAGGCGGTCTTAACATCTATTTGATGGATAGTGAGATCATACACAGAGGCCAATGCTAAAAGCACTCTAATTGTGGTCATCCTAGTAACAAGAGAATAGGTATCAAAGAAATCTATTCCTTCCTTTTGTTTGAACCCCTTGGCAACCAATTTGACTTTATACTTGTCAATACATCCATCAGGTCTTAGTTTCTTCTTAAAAATCCATTTGCACCTAATAGTTGTAGAACCAGGAGGTAAGTCAACCAACTCCCATATACCATTAGACAGAATGAAATCAATCTCACTCTTAATGGCATCCTTCCAATGCATTGCCTCTAGTGAAGCCATAGCATCTCGGAAAGTAGGAGGATTACCCTCAATCTAGTAAGTGATAAAATCACTTCCCAAATCCTTGGCAATTCTAAGTCTCTTACTCCTTTTTGGTTCCACCAATTCCTCTTGATCAGTAGAGTTAGGATGTGAACTAGAAGCCTCAACCCCCACATTGGATATCCTCTCTATATGATCAAGAATAGACTTAGAGGGGCAAGGAACTTCTTTAGAAAACACCTGATAAGGTACACCGGTTTTCATGGGAAACATATCCTCAAAGAATGTAGCATCACGAAACTCAACTATGGACTTAACAACTATTCTAGATATCTCAGATTTGATCATTAAGAATCTGAATGCATAACTGTTTGCAGCATAGCCTATAAAGACCGCATCAACTGTTTTCGGATCTAGCTTCTTTCTTTTGTGTTCATGGACCAACACTTTTGCAAGATAGCCCCACACTTTAAGATACTTGAAGCTAGACTTTCTACCTCTCCATAACTCTTCTGGACTAGTGTCCTTGTGTTTCAAGGGAACTTTATTCAGAATATGGCATGCCGTATTCAAAGCATCCCCCACATGTAACTAGATAATCCAGAGTTTTGGAGAAGAGAGTTGACCATGTCAATAAAAACTCTCTATTATTTCGTTCTGCAATCTCATTATACTGAGGAGAATAAGGAGTAGTAACCTCGTGAATTATGCCATGATTTTGACAAAATTTAGAAACAGGTTAGATGTATATTCTCCCCCTATATCAGACCTTATCTTTTTAAGAACTTGGAAGTTTGTGTTTCTGATTCAGCCTCAAGATAACAAACTTAGATAAAACTTCATCTTTAGGCTTAAGAAGATACACATAACAGTATCTACTAGCATCATCAATAAAGGTGATAAAATATTTCTTATGTTCCCACGTTTGTACATCATTAAACTCACAGATATCAGTATAACTAAATCTAAAATCTCAGAATCTCTAACAACAGAGTTAAACGGTTTTCTAGATTGTTTAGCTTACACACAAATCACATTTATGAGATTTATCAATGTATACTCAGGATCATATGCAAATTCATCATTCGTTTCAAGGAATTGTAATTTACATGTCCTAAACGATTATGCCATAAAATAGATGATTCAACAACATTCACAGAATAAGAAGTAGAACTAGATGAAATGTTAACCACTTTATATTCAAACATTGTCCACATGAAGTTTAAACAAACCATCACATAAATAACCTATTCTATTAAAAGTCCCTAAATAAAGAAGCACCACTTTATTACATTATTCGTCAATTCATAACCTTGTTCCACTAAAATAGAACCACTCAATATGTTCTCTGGATCGCTGGAACGTGGTGCACTCTGTGTAGAGAGAGAACACGTCCTGAAGGAAGCCTCAGGTCCACACGTCCTATCCCCAACACCATAGAAGTAGTAATATTCCCCATGGTCACGGATCTACCATGAATGGTCTGGTAAGACACAAATACGGACTCGTCAGCACATACATGCACATTAGCCCCAGTGTCTACTATCCATTCATTTGGTTCAAATATAGTGAAAACTTGAGGGTTACAGAAACATACAATCCGCTATTGGAGCCCGAAGGTTGCTCAGTCCCTTCAATCACAACATTGATCTAGGGACCAGAAGAATGCTTTTCAGCCTTCTTAGCCTTCTTCGCAGGACAGTCTTTGATGAAATGTCCAACCTGTCCACACTCCCAACATGGTTTCTTTTTGGATTTTTTCTGGATCTTGCTTTTAATGTTTGTTTTGTTCTTCATGTGATTTATTTTCCCTTTACTTTTAGGATCTCTTGCCTTACCATCAGTCATCACATTTGTACTCGGTCCTACAAACATCACAGACTTTTGATTTCTATGCTCTTCTTCAATAGCAATTGACACTAATAAATCATCCAGAGTAATAGAACCCTTGTGATGCTTGAGAGACATCCCAAAATTCTCCCATGATTTCGGGAACTTCTCAATTATAGACATCATCTGGAACTTCTCTGGTAATTTCATATCAGCATCGGCCAAATCATGAAGTAAGAGGAGAAACTCATGGGCCTATTCAGACACAGATTTGCCCTCTACCATTTGAAACTTTAAGAACTTGGCAACAAAATATTTTTCTAGGCCTGAGTCTTCAGTGTTATATTTCTTGTCAAGTTCCTCCCACAGACCCTTGGCTATTTTCTCAGAAGAACTACTATATACATCAAATAGTATGTTGGACAAAGCCAACAATATGCAGCCATGACATATACGGTCGCGTTGCTTCCACTCATCTACTATCTTTTGACTGTTGGGATCATTCTCAACTAGTTTAGGACAATCTGACTCAATAACCGAGATAAATCCGATTGTGGTAAACCATCTTCATGCGATGTTGCCATCGCTTGAAGTGTTGTCCCAAGAATTTTTCGGGCATGCCAGACATATCCACACGGGGAGCAGTCACAGATGACATGCACGACATGATGAATAACTTCTATAAGATTGTTGGAAAAATAATGTACATGAAATAAATAATAACATTAACATACGCAGAACATGATGGCATGAACATCATATACATATCGTCCCACAGGTATAGGCAAGATCCGATTCCAATCCAAAAGGAAAACGTATGCATATGAGTGCAACAAATTAAAAGAAATAGTATAGAGTTAGAACACTTAGCCGAGCCGCCCGTAAGGACTCCTCTTAGAGAAGTTATCGCCCCCGTCATATCAGTGCGGCGGAGTCAATGATCTTCCCCCAGAATAGAACGGCTACAGGGACGTGTCTCCGCACGAAGACAATCCCTCCTTGACGACAACCTAGGGAACACGTTCTTCTTCATCGATCGATCAGAAACTGTGGTGTGAGATCTACTAGACAGAGAGAGAATGTATGCAACACATCAAGAGAGAGAGAGAGCACCGAGCATGGAAAAGATCCAACACCACCGCCCCCAAAACCACGCAGCGCGTCGTTCTCTCCCGGAACCAAATCGCGTACTCTGACATTCCGTTTTTTCCCCAACCCCACAAAATGCAAAGAAACACCTTCGGTTTTTCCCGCAGGAGAAAAGCCCCAAAAAAACACCCATGAACCCTTGCGTTAATGGAGTGAAAAGGCATCATGACTTTTACTATTTTTTCAGTAAACCACAAAACTTTTGGTTTATAAATACCCTCACAATACCACAAGTTCTCCAACAGATAGTGATACGCTAAAATGGAACATAAGCTTTTCTGTATGGCCTTCTCTTCCATAAAGAGAGGCACTCTTGTTGGCAAATATTTGGAAGGAGCTTTTGGGCTTTTGGGATATAGGACAGTTCGATGGATTCTCAAGAAGTTATGAGCTTTCAGTTCTTCTTTACACAGCAATACAAAGGTGATGAATAGGGTTCTTGTGGATCATCAGTAGTCTCTGTTTGATGTAATTCCATGTTGTAAGTTAAGTCTACATGTAGTAGGGTGTAAACGGAATCCGATATTCTGATATTCCGACCCGATTCCGATAAAAATTATCGGTTTCAGAATCGGAAAATGATACCGATAGCTTATCGGAATCGGTATCGGATATTCCGATAAGTTATCGGAATCGGAATCGGAATTGAAAAAATAATTGGAATCAGTATCGGTATCGGTTTTTCCGATAAATTATCATAAACTCAAGGTAAAATTATGGTAAACACCTTACCTTATCGGAATTTCGGTTCTGGTAATGTTATCGGAATCGGAACGGAATCGGAACTAACCATTCTTATCGGAATCGGAATCGGAATCGGAACCATATTTCGGTTATCGGAATCGGAATCTGTGTTTCCGATTCCGAACCCGACCCTTTTGCAGCCCTAACATGTAGAGTTGAAGATGTAGCCGTGTCATAAGAATGCATTTTTTTTCTCCAAGCGCTAGTATATATTGGGCAAATTTACAAATAGATGCTTCAATGCACTCATTCTCTGTCCCTCCTTAACTTGCTTACCTTACCACATAGACATAGCATGCTATTATTAGTTTTGATTTGCCAGCTGCTAAAGATCCCACGCATGTAGGATGCCTTTTTCTGCATGTATCTATATTGTGGTTAACTTTTTGAAGTTGTACCTTCCTAGCAAGTATGATTCATGCACATGCTCTGGGGTTTTCTCTTATGGATACCATCTTTGTACTAACAGTTTTCGGCACAATTAACCATGTTTCTTCTCATTTATGAGTTCTTTAGGTCTCCATACATGACATGGATTGGTCACATCCTACAGCCATAGTCATTGGAAATGAACACAGGCAAGTACTGTTTATGAGATAGAATTTCATTTTGCTTTTCAGTTACTGCTTATACCATTGTTCATAAGCTAAGCCTCATTAGAAGATTTTTTTTTTCTTTTCACTTTGCAATGAAATTCCTATGAACAATAAACTGAAGATAATAACTATTAACCTATATGTGTCACTGATTTCTGGTGTGCTGCATTGTTACTACAGTTTTAAGGTCCCTTACAATGTACTCTTAATAAGCATCTGAGTGCCAAGTACAGATCTTGGTGGCACTTGTTCAGTGAATCAGTGCTAAGCTCCTTGTCAAAATGAAGTTTTTTCAGCATTTCAGAGATAGAGCTATCCTGCTTAATTCCTTTTGCTTCATACTAGATTTTATTAGTCGTTATCTGTTTGTCTTTTCTTGGCCAAAGGATATGATTTTTCAGTTTGGCTTGGCATCAAGAAGGGGTTTACGGTACTCAGATTTGAACATGTGAGCCTCCTTAGCATAGTCATTGAATCATTGGGAACCACCATTCCTGCTGCACTTGTCCTTCCATCTCTCAACAGATAAGGGTCTGAGTTTCTGTAAGTCCATTCATACAAATGGACGATGGAATAGCTGGAAGGAGGATCTCCCATCATTTTTGTCCTCCTTTTGTAGCACAGAAGGACATCCATGAAGTAGAGAACTTGGTGCAGTTCTTGGACATTCCCATCCCAGCTAAGCAGATCTGACAACAGCACACCAACAACTCCAATCATGCCATTATCTGATAAGCAGCTGACTATGATCATCCTGTCACATGTGGATAATCTCCCAAATGCCACTTTCCAAAAAGAGATACCTCTTTTTGTTCACATTAGTTTGGAGCATACTGTATCCTTCCATCAAGCAACACAACCCCATTTGGACTTTTGAGATATTATAATACAAGATTGGGATAGGTTTGTGACTTCTACTCTTCCATCAAAGCTTGTTAGAATGCCTGCTTGATCTATGTATTAAGATTGCATACTGAGCTCTGTCCTCTGACCTTTAACATTATATATCATTATTGTGCTCCATGTAGTCCATACTAGCTCTTCAGAATGCTTCGACTTTTTTTTTCTTTCATTTGTGATTTGATTGTTGAGCTAAGAGTGAAGTTGTTGATTTCAGGGGTATAAGTGGAGATGCATTGGAGGCTTCAGATCTGCATTGCAGTATTCCCATGAATGGAATGGTCGATTCCTTCAATGTTTCAGTTGCAGCTGGCATTCTTATGCACCACGCTGTTTGTGATAGAATGTCTCGCCTGGTAAGTTCTATAGTGCAAGAAATAACTAATGCTTTGTTGTTCATACATGTTCACATTTACTTTTGAAGTTTTTGCACGTGTGAGTTGTGAGCCAGCTCAACAGTTATCCCTGTGCTTGCTTCTGGCCTACAAGATAAGATTATTATAATCAGTGGAGACTGTTGATATCTGCATATGCCATTTCTTGCTTCTGTTCCAGTGATCGTTAAGTCCTTGGAAAATTTGTACTGAAAACTTACGATCAAAGTATGTTAATCTTCTACTGTATGATGCAGATCTTGTGCATCGCTCCTCTAGGGAGGAAGAAGTTACATGGCACAATTTTGTTATTTGTTATCTTGGGATTTTGGCAACCAGTTCTTTTGCAGCTTTTTGAGTTGGTGAACTTGTCTTTCACATTTTACAGTGCCTATATGTCTTATATTTCATCATTGATGCTAAAGTTTCTTTGTCAATCTCATGAAAGGGGGAAAATGATGATCATTGCTGTCTGCATATCTGTGTGTTCATTGTCACATTGAACTACTTTATGCAAATGTTTTGAGTAGAATGTCACATTGTCACATTGCCACCTTCTATAATTTTTTCTTTTATCAATATCGACATTGATGTTCTATGCTTTAAAAATATTAATATCAAAACTAATATATATCAAAGTTAATATTCTAACAAGCATAGTATACCTATTATAAGGCAGTCTAGTAAAAGTGCCTCAACAATTGAAGTTGGTGTAAGATGCAGTATTCCTCATCCATAGTTTGACAAACTGGAGGAACCTTTGCTGCTGTTTTGCCCAAGGACTGTAAAAATTAAATGTTGCATTATAGATCGATCTTGTGAACTAGAGAGCTATTGATGTATTGTACCATCATACCTGAGCTGGAAACCAAATGCAGGGATGCCATGGTGATCTGACATCTAGAGAAAGAGATATCCTACTTGCGGAGTTCTTCCTGAGACATAGGGAGACTTCAGTTGGCATTGTTGAAGAGTATGCCAGACAAAAGGTGAACAAGACAATCTCCAAGCTTTGATATGAACTGAGAAAAGAAAGGACATAGCTCTGAATTTTGTAACATTCTGATTTAGCTCTAAAGGTCATACAGGGATTCTACACTTCTATATTTCTATAAGATATCTGCTTTTGACTTACAGAAATTTATGATAACCATTTTGGGTAATTATTGCAGTGTCACTCTTTATTGTATTCTTCTCTGAATTTCTTTAAAAAAGAATGAAGACAGTTTCTGTTGGTCTCTAAAGTTTAGATACAATATTGTACCTCCATCTATAAATAATTTGCCTGTTGGAATTTTGCTGACAATTACCATCTATTCGATGTTCTGACAATCTTTATGCACAGTACAAATTTGCAAGATGTTTCAGGCATATTCCCATCTCCGGCACAAGTGTGTGCTGCATTTGAGTTTTAAGTTTTAGCTCTCTTGGGAGTTGAGAGAAACCTCATTTTTTACCCTCCCCATAAAAAAAACAGAACTAATACAGCATTCCAATAATCAGTCTACATGAAGGCGGGGTAAAAAGAGAAGAGACTCCCACCGTGCGTGAGTGCTTCGTTGGTGATAGTGACATCATGATTCAACTCCCACCAAGGACATCTAGACAGTGTGGGCTAACTTAGGGTTCATGTAGGTTCTGACCTCACAGACTTTGCCGGCCTCGGAGAAGGGACACTGCTCGAGAGAGGGTTGATCTGCTCACAGCTCAAGCTACTGCTGATTCAGGCTTGTTCTTTGGTGGGTGGGTTGACTCTTGGTGTTCATGAAAAAAGAGCAGGAGACTTTTATCAGGTGGCTCTAGAGCCCATTGTGTGGTTAAAACATAGAAATCACTAACCTTTTGGCAAGTTAGCTCAGTTATCATGCCCGGTGTTGCAACACCTTCCCCTAAAAGGTGGAACGTGAGACTTCCTGCAACCTCTTGTTGGCTCATCGCATCTACTACTTTTGACAAGGAAAGAGTAGGGTACTTCAATAATTAAGATTCAAAAAGTACATTAAGAGAGTTGCAAACCGGAGCGGGAGACGGAGACGCAGTGAGTTGCTGTGCTGATTCAGTGAGTTGCTATGCTGAATGGGAGACTGTTCTAATCTGGTGCTACCTGCAGCTAACTAAATTGCCATTGAACTGGAAAGTCCTCTTTCCGAGGTACCCTAACCGGATTATTTACAATGCAAAAAAAGAATCCTTTCCAAGCCTCCTAAATTGCGATGTCATGGAAACTTAAGCTACCAGTAGCTCAAGCTGCTCCCCTGGTGCCTTGTGCTACCGAGAAGCAATGCTCACTATGGCTGCAAAAGATTTTGTGCAAATGGGGAGGCATCTGCAAGTAAAAAAACTATGGGTCTTGCATTTTCAGGAACAAAGGGAAGATAAAGGAGCTGGTGGATAATGTGGAGGATCAAGGGGGATACACTTTGAGAAATATTTGTGGACATTTTCGGACAGTAGCTGATTTTAACAAAGTTTTCAGTTTCAGCTGGAATTCTCGATATTTAGAAACTCCAGTCTAGTTCTCCTTGCTGTCGTTTTTTTTTTTTTTTCCCTGATGAAGTATTTAGACTTCCTTTGTGCTTATAGTTCAGATTTAGGCATGTGAGCTTTTTCTTTATTTTGGAATCTGATAACTTTGGGTTCAAAGCTGAACATATATGGGTAGCCAAATCATTGTTAGGAATTTACGAAAACAATGCAGTAATGTAGACACATTTTCTTTTGTGGAGCTCAGATGCGTTAGCTGAAACCATTTTTAAGGGGGTAGCCGCCGGGTTATGTGGGGGTAAAATTCAGGATAACTTGTTTTTTGATTTTGGAAAGCAAATTAGTTTAACGTCGAGGGTTAGGGTAAATTTTGGGATATGAAGGGGTATGGGGTGGGTTAGCCTACCCCACCCAAAAGGCTGGAGTAGCTTAATCTCATTTTACCTCTTTTTTAACCCACATTTCAAAAAAAAGTGCCAAACCCATTTCACTTAAAAAAATAGGTTAAGCAATTTCTGATTAAGTAAAACCTGAGTTATATAACCCTTTGTCAAATTAGTTAGTGAGGCAAATCTTGCACGTTCGCGCATGTGATTAGCTGATATGGGACAATTCTTGTACGCGCCCCCGCATATGTTAGCCCCACATAAGATAAAAGTTACTACGTCTTAACGAGATGACGTGGGATCTACAACCGGAAGAATGAAAATTTGCTCTAATATTATATTGAAAATATGAAGTCACTTTCAAAATTTAGACATTAAGAGGACAAGGACAACACTTCATAAAAAATAGACTCATTCTTAGATTAGTTGATATAAGACAATTATCATGACCATTGCAAGAGGTTGCATGAGAACTAGTCTAGCTACCCTGGAGACTGCCTACTAGTTCCCTTGTGGTGCTATGATTTATTGTAGCATTTTCTACCGACAACGTCAAAAGAGTGTAGGAGAGTAGATCCTCTCCGTACACTGACTGAGAGGGGTTTTTCACATTGATTGAGTTGGTGTGGAGGAGTTTTTCAATCAGTGTGAAAAACTCCTCTCACACTGAGTTAGTTGAGTTCCCTCAGTCAGTGTACTGAGAGGATCTCCTATCAAAGTGTAGAGGTCGAAAAATGGTCGACTAACTACCACCATTCAATCTCCATGGGTTCACAAATTTATCGACCAGACATGTCAAGCGATAGGACTGGGGCACTTGTGCTTTAGAGAGAGAGGCTTTATCGTGGCCCATAGGACCGATGACTCGGCCTTGGTGAATACTAGATCATTCAAGATAATGGACTCAAAAGATTTTAGTGGGCCGGGCCCACATCCAGGCCCTTACCATGGCTGGACCTAACCCCATTCTCTTCTGTTGGTGGATTGAACAAATGAATATTAACAGGTCAATTTGATTTTACCCCACCTTCATATCAATTATTAGCCGTGTGAGGTAAATGATCACATCGAACGTCGCAACACAATGCATGATGGGATCGCCAAATAATCATCAGTTAATTCTGATGTTGATAGCCATAATATCTGGACCGTCTGGATCAACCACTACGTAAATTTACACATAATTAAATGAGTTTTTTTTACTTGTAAATTATAGTTACAGAAGAAGAAATTATAAATTTATTATTTTAAATTATTTTTTAAAATATCATTATTACAAGTAAAATATTACAAATTTTACCCTGTGGTCAACTAGAATATTCCTTACTCAACTATTTTTGGAGTCCGGATCCTCTCCACCCGCGGGTGGAGGGAGTCCGGTCAGTACAAAGCCCTATGGGGCTGTTTTGAGTTAACCCCTTGGTTTTTATTTTCTTTTCTTTTTTACACGGGGGGTTAATCAAAACAGCCCCATGTGGGCTTTGCAAGGTTCGCCGTACCGTTCGGATCGACCGTACCGCATTCTCCGTGGGACGGTACGTATCGTACCGTATCATACCGCTGAGATACGGTGGAAAAATGACTTGTTTGATTTATTTTTTTAATTTTGTGATTTGGTTAATATTTAAAATGAGCAAATTTCAAAAGAAGACTCTCTATCCAAACTTAAGATAGATTTTCCATCTCTTCTCATACACGTACCCTTTCTCTCTCATATCCTCCAGATCTATCAGAGATATCACCCTTCCACAACCTAAAAAGAGGCTTATATGCTCATGAGATCTTCATCAAAGTTGTTTTATTCTTTTTCAACATCATCTTCAAAGTGGAATCATCTCAATTGGTGATCTATGTCAAAGTTATAGTAGATTATTCTTCACATTCTCTCTCATATCATGATTTACATATACATAATTATCATACCTTCCACATCTCAAATGATGGTATATCTCTTCGAAACTTCTTCATGAAAGGTGTTTCCACGACTTTCTCTATGAGTTCCAACTAAAATCACATCAAATGAATATCTATACTTAAAGATACAATGGATTATTCTTGATCTTCTCTCTCATATCGCGATCCAAAAATTAGCAATGAGTGCAGCCTCTCTACAACCTGAATGATGGTGATCTAATCTTTGGACTCTTCATGAAAGTTGTTCATGATATGAGCAATGTATTTCATTAGATCAAAACTAAGAATTCGAAAACAGAAACAAAACTGTAATGTCTTAAAATGTATAATAAAATATTAATATGACACTAAAAAAATCAACAGGCCGACATTCAGTTCCAAAAATAAAATCAAATTTGAAGTCATCATAATTACTAAAAAAATATACTAATTCTAAAAAATAAATATCATGAGTTATTGATGTATAGATGTTGATATTAAGTCGACCTAATGATTTTTAAGATAATTTTTAGTTCACAAAAAATAATTTAAAAAATTAAACTAAAATGACTATAATTTGTATCATCTCTTAATTAGTTTATGTTTGAAATTTTATCTCAATTAGACATCATTTAGACCCCTTAAGTGCACATAGAATTTGTCGCGGTACAGCGAACAGAGGTGCACTTCGACAGAACGATATTTGGTTTCGAAAATAAAGTCAAATATGAAGTTATCATAATTATTATAAAAATGTATTGATTCTAAAAATATAAATATCATGAGTTATTGATGCATAGATGTCGAGATTAAGTCGACCTAATGATTTTTGGGACAGTTTTTACTTGACAAAAAATTAATTTAAAAAATTAAACTAAAATGACTATAATTTGTATCATCTCTTCATTAGTTTATGTTTGAAATTTCATCTCAATTAGACATCATTTAGACCTCTTAAGTACACACAAAATTTATCACGGTACAGCGAACCCTATGTGCACTTCAACGGAGTGATATTTGGTTTCGAAAATAAAATCAAATTTGAAGTCATCATAATTACTAGAAAAATGTATTGATTCTAAAAATATAAATATCATGAGTTATTGATGCATAGATGTCGAAATTAAGTCGACTTAATGATTTTTGGGACAGTTCTTATTTGAGAAAAAATTAATTTAAAAAATTAAACTAAAATTATTATAATTTGTATCGTCCCTTAATTAGCTTATGTTTGAAATTTCATCTTAATTAGACATCATTTAGATCCTTAGATGTTGAGATTAATTCGATCTAATAATTTTTGAGATAATTTTTATTTGACAAAAATTAATTTAAAAAATTAAAATAAAATTACTATAATTTTTATCATCTCCTAATTAACTTATGTTTAAAGTTTCATCTCAATTAGACATCATTTATACCTCTTAAATACATCGGACGTGAGAGAGTAAGTTAAACAAAAAAAAAAAAGGGCTCGGACCGCGCCAAACCGGCCCGGTCCGGTGCGTACCGGACCGGGCCGTGGGCGACCCGCCGCATCTCGCGACGGGTCGCTCGGGTCGACCACGATGGTCGACCCGACGATGGAGAGGATCCGGACATCTATTTTTGGCACATAAAAAGGGAGAAATACTTAACTATTGTTTTTGATACCTACGCTGGACCATTCTAAAAGGTTCAGAATATTTTTTTGGTCCATACTAAATAGATACTAAAATTTTACAAGGAAAATGGTTTCGATGCTCTGAACCATTATTCCAAAAGGTGCGATACTCAATTATCTATCTTGTAAGAAAAATCGAACCCAGTTATTCGAAACTATATCACGACTTGAACGATGCGAGCAATTCTTTTTCTAACAAAAACCACTTCATTGATCTGGACAATAAAAACCTTGGTATATATCTTTGAGTAGATCATAGTCTAATGTTAGCTGGGGGACCTCGCAAAGATGATACTTGTTTTTTGACTTTGGGAAGCAAGCTAGTTTAACGTTGAGGGTTAGGGTAAATTTTGGGATATGAAGTAGCTTAATCTCATTTTGCCCCTTTTTTAACCCACATTTCAAAAAAAGGTGCCAAACCCATTTCACTTATAAAATAGGTTAAGCAATTTCTGATTAAGTAAGACCTGAGTTATATAACCCTTTGTCAAATTAGTTAATAATTATGAGACAAATCTTGCACGTTCACGCATGTGATTAACTGATATGGGACAATTCTTGTACGTCGCCCCCGCATATGTTAGCCCCACATAAGATAAAAGTTACTACATCTTAACGAGATGACGTGAGATCCACAACCGGAAGAATGAAAATTTACTCTGATATTATATTGAAAATATGAAATCACTTTCAAAATTTAGACATTAAGAGGACAAGGACAACATTTCATAAAAAATAGACTCATTCTTAGATTAGTTGATATAAGACAATTATCATGACCATTGCAAGAGGTTGCATGAGAACTAGCCTAGCTATCCTGGAGATTGCCTACTAATTCCCTTGTGGTGCTATGATTTATTGTAGCATTTTCTACGGACAATAACGTCAAAGAGTGTAGGAGAGGAGATCCTCTCCGTACACTGATTGAGGGAACTCAGTCAGTGTGAGAGGGGTTTTTCACATTGATTGAGTTGGTGTGGAGGAGTTTTTCAATCAGTGTGAAAAACTCCTCTCACACTGACTGAGTTGAGTTCCCTCAGTCAGTGTACTGAGAGGATCTCCTATCAAAGTATAGAGGTCGAAAAATGGTCGACTAACTACCACCATTCAATCTCCATGGGTTCACAAATTTATCGACCAGACATGTCAAGTGATAGGACTGGGGCACTTGTGCTTTAGAGAGAGAGGCTTTATCGTGGCCCATAGGACCGATGACTCGGCCTTGGTGAATACTAGATCATTCAAGATAATGGACTCAAAAGATTTTAGTGGGCCGGGCCCACATCCAGGCCCTTACCATGGCTGGACCTAACCCCATTCTCTTATGTTGGTGGATTGAACAAATGAATATTAACAGGTCAAATTGATCTTACCCCACCTCCATATCAATTATTAGCGGTGTGAGGTAAATGATCACATCGAACGTCGCAACACAATGTATGATGGGATCGCCAAATAATCATCAGTCAATTCTGATGTTGATAGCCATAATATCTGGACCGTCTGGATCAACCACTACGTAAATTTACACATAATTAAATGAGTTTTTTTTACTTATAAATTATAGTTGCAGAAGAAGAAATTATAAATTTATTATTTTAAAATTATTTTTTAAAATATCATTATTACAAGTAAAATATTACAAATTTTACCCTGTGGTCAACTAGAATATTCCTTACTCAACTATTTTTGGCACATAAAAAGGGAGAAATACTTAACTAGTGTTTTTGATACCTACGCTGGACCATTCTAAAAGGTTCAGAATATTTTTTTGGTCCATACTAAACAGATACTAAAATTTTACAAGGAAAATGGTTTCCATACTCTGAACCATTATTCCAAAAGGTGGGATACTCAATTATCTATAGTGGCGGATCTAAAATTTTCGTTCAGTGGATACATTTTTAGACGTATTTTTTAATCCAGTGGAGTCATTAATGATAAAATTTATATCATTAATAAAAAATTTTCAATGACCCCACTGACTCCAAAATGACTCCACCACTGATTATCTATCTTGTAAGAAAAATCGAACCCAATTATTCGAAACTATATCACGACTTGAACGATGCGAGCAATTCTTTTTCTAACAAAAATCACTTCATTGATCTGGACATTAAAAACCTTGGTATATATCTTTGAGTAGATCCTAGTCTAATGTTAGCTGGGGGACCTCGCAAAGATGATACTTGTGTGCTTCGCACGAATTGTCCAAGGAACATGGAATTTTGATATTTGAATGACATGTTCATGCCATCTAGTGTTCATGGTATGCACGTAGGTTGCCAACGCCTAAGTAGCTGTGCAGAAATTTTGAGATTTTTTATTCTTGGGTTAGTAGTTCAATGGTTAAAGTTATTAGGAAATAATTCTCCTATTTAATCTCGGGTCTTTCTCTCCACACTCATTTCATATGTTTATTCTGCCAAGACGGATGGATAATTTAAGATAATAAGTCTTCCTACACGATTGTTGCTGATATTTCACGGAATGGTCATGGATTGCTTGTCACATTTATTGGACCACTGCGACAAAAATTATATATATATATATATATTATATAAGATAAATTAAATAATATTTTTTATTATAATATGAAATTGTTTTACTATAACATGACTTAATACATACAATAAGAGAAGATATATTTACTGTAATAAATTACAATTATATTAGAGATTAAAAAATAAATTAAATATTTGATAAGACTTCTAATTAATTTATCCATACATATATACTTTTGTTAGAATAAGACGAAAACGGTGATACTGGCTTGTCTTATTTTAGTTGGAATCTTAGATCTCAATAAAAAGGTTCTTACATGTTTTTAAAAAATTTAAAAAAAAAGATTGACGAGTAAACAGAAGGGAATTGTGTTGGGTGACTTCTCATTTATTTTACGTGTGACACCGCTCGTGATGGAGGGATCTCTTTTTTTTTCTTCAATTATTTGTGTCGTATTATAACATCACTTTACATATTTGAATCCGCAGGCAGCGTACTCTAATAACAACCCTTCGATTTCTATCCAACGGTTGTGAGTCATGTAAGAAAAGAAATGGGGGACGCACCCGCACGTGGGCCACTTCGCGCGCGCGCACACGCTCAGAACGCGGACGCACCGCGGGGCATCCGCCTGTGCTTGCGCCAGAAGCGGAGGCGCGGAGCCCCCATGCCGTCGGATCGCGCCCTATTTCTTTTATTTATACCTTTTACATTTTTATTTATATATATGCCCTTAAAAAATTTACAAATATTTTAAATCTATTTCTGATCTATCCCAATATCAATAAGAGTAGAAGACACTCGTTCATTTCAGTCAACATGGTAATTAATCCGGGATCCATAATTAAAAGTATGGAGGACATTGTCTAGACAAGCCAAGCTGAAGACCTAATCAAATTTCTCTCATTGTGAGAGGAAATCAACCTGTAAATATATGAATATTCTTACGTCTTTGCACTCTTAATTGGGTCTTGAATTCGATTTTTGGAGGAGACTTATCTGATTTACATATAATTATCGAGTTGTGTAAATTTGAAATTTTTTTTCGGTCAAATAAGATAAGGACAATATAGATATACGAAAAGTAGAAGTTACAAAATTCTGATTTTGAAATTCACGAACACTAATCTCAGACCATGCCAAAATTTAAAAGAATGCCGACATGGTAGATACGGTATGATTAGTTTTCTTCTTTATTTATTATTTTAATATTATTTTTTTAAAAAAATAAAATATAATCGATACAATACACTTCCATCTATATTGCGCGACGAAAAAAATTGGCACAATCGAGTCATCCCATCCAACCAACCTTGGTCGACGTAGAAAGTGATGGGGTTGGCACAAAATTTATTTCTTATGATGGGACCTCCAGATTGAAAATAATCACTTAATTAACGAATTAGGATTAAAAATTTTAAAAAGATTAATACTCTCAAAGGTCACGGCCGACAAGGCACTTGGGGTTGGGGAAGGGCCAAGGATTGAGGTAGGACATCCCACCCACCACTCATAATTATTTCTGGCGATCACAGTATAACGTCTTCCACACACTTCACAAGATCTTTTGAGTTGTTTTTTTACTTTTTGACACACGAGCGAGATCTTTTGAGTAGGAAGGCCTTCGGACAACCCCCACCCAAGTCTATCTATATATCCACTCTCCTCACACTCTCTGCAAGTCCATCAGATTTCTAAGCTCATCTCTCTCTCTCTCTCAACACACGACACACGGTGGGTAACAGGTTCTACACACCAGAGGTTCTTGATCTCAGAGCTTTCTTCCTTTAACTCTTTCACTCTCTTGCAGAGGCCATGGCTGACAACAAAGCCGGCGAGCCCCAGCCCGGCGCAACCGACCTGTTTTCTAGCGCCAAGCTGGTGGCGGAGGCGGCCCAGTCTTGCTACCAGGGCGGGACCGACAAGGTCGACAAAGAGAAGGTGGCGGGCGCCGCCGCGGATCTCCTGGGCGCCGCGTCACAGTACGGCAAGTTCGAGGAGAAGGGCTTTGGGCAGTA
The DNA here is from genome assembly GCA_014218235.1 of Colocasia esculenta. Taxonomy (NCBI): domain Eukaryota; kingdom Viridiplantae; phylum Streptophyta; class Magnoliopsida; order Alismatales; family Araceae; genus Colocasia; species Colocasia esculenta. Next base: position 987,869 of record JACBKR010001264.1, read on the forward strand.
CCTCGGGAAGGCAGAGACGTACCTGGAGCAGTACAGTTCCCGCGGCGGCTCTGCCCCCGCCCCTGCAGCCGATCCCGCTCCTGCTCCGGCAGCCGCCGATCCCGCCCCCGCCCCCGCTAAAGCTGAGAGCGAAGCCAAGCCCGAGGGCGGAGGCCCCGGTGAAGACCTCATGAAGGCGGCCAAAGGGTTCCTGGGGGGCCTGTAGATCGTAAATGGCATCTGCGTGCTTTAAGTGTTCGTCTAGATCAGCTGATCAGCTTGTTCGGATTGCTACTCTTGTTTTCCTTACTAGTTAATTTCCTCCACCCCACCGCGCAAATAAATTAGAAAAGCTTTTCTTCACTTCGATTACAGCAAAACCATTCCAAGTTCCAACCCACCAAAAAAAAAAAACCCCCCGACGCCATCTGTGCTCGGGCAGTACTGTTCTTGTTGTTCTCAACTGTTGCTGCAGTCGTATGTGTAAGGCCTGTGACTATATATGTACCCAACTATGGCAATCGCATGCGTGTTGTCAACTCTTTCCACTTATCAGTTCCAAGTTATGGGTCTGCTTTTTTCTGCGCTTTTTCACTGCCGAAGCAGGTTTAATTAATTAATTAGCTGAGGAAAAAAAGGGTAAAATATGATCTCCTCGATTATAACAGAACCATAGTCTTCCACATGAATGATAGAGGGTAAAGATGGAAACAAATTAAGAAAATACCTTTTTTCTGTCGGCAATCGGAGTTCTCAAAAATCTTTAACAAATAAGAATAAATAGTAACTATGGGTGCCAGATGCACCCGATCGAGTCACATTGGATCCCTACCCATATATGTACTGGATGAGTCTGGATCATCCCTACTCACACGCGCAAATTTATTGCTGATGTTGATATATGAGCGACACCACGATATGATATGTCTATCCACACACCGCACCCTATAAATGTCGACCAGATTTTAGGAACTTCCGGTCTTGGTCTACTGTTGCAGCGGCACAGTTGAGTCGGACTCGTGTTAGAAGCCAGATGATCTTTTCGCATATCTCGGCATGGTATGTATAAGTAGTGTACTTTTTTATTTTTAATTTTTTTTTCCGAAGTATGATGAAGAGTTTAATTTGGGGTGTGTTTTCAAAATATGTTATTAGACTATTTTCCTTTCCGCTGATAGTTGTTGTCCCGAACGCGGTTCGGCAGTGGGGTCGTGGCATTCTGCGGCCGACACCGATGTGTGATGGCTGAGCACTCCACGGCAAACCCCGCCACCCACTGGCAAATTTAAAATTCTTCTCTTTCCATACAGCTTATCTATTTGAGAATAATTTATTGTACTTGAATTTTAAATTTTGCACTTGTATTTCTCTTCTCTTATTAGATAGATGTATTATGTCAATTTTTTTATTAATTAATAAAAATAAAAAATATAAATAATTAAAAGTACACAATTCAAGTGCACTAAATTCTTCTCTATCGTTCTTTTCTTCTCTCTCTTTCTCCCACCTCACTTACACATAGATCCTTCTACCGACAACAAGACGAGCGACGAGGCCTCACCGATAAGTTCTTCGCGTGCGCGAAGGTGGTGACCGACCCGCTCCAATCGAGTTTCGACACCAAAATAAGATTTATCGTATCGATGGTGCTGCATCGTATTAGATTATTTACGAATCTTAACATGATCAGTGTGATATGATAAAATTAATCAATTAATTTTTTATTTATTAATCAATTTTTAAATAAATATTCTCAGATATCTAATTGATCAAAATTTAAAATTAATTAATTAATTTTTTATCGATCGATCGATCTTTATTAAGATGATGTTTAAATTTTATATTTTATTTCATCTTCAAAGAAAAATAAAAATTGATCAATCAATTTAAAATTTTAATCAGATATCATATCGTATCATAAAAATAGAAAAAATTAATTAAAAATCTCTGACTATAATAGAGAAGTCCTTACTGTAACATGATTTAATATGTACTGTAACAGAAAATAATACTTACTGTAATAAATTATAACTCTGTCAAATATTAGAAAATAAATCAAATATCTATTAAGTACTCTTAATTAATTTATCCTAAAAAATACAATATAATCGATCAACATGACATGACCAACCTTGCACCAAAGGCAAGGTAGTGAGGTCCGCACGGGACCTGCCAGGGGCCGCCGCAGCGGATGCCGCCTCCGATCCTGCAAAAGACGATGCGACTGTGCGGAGTGGGGCTTTGTTTAACTACTGTTCGTGGTTGTGCTCTAAGCAGAGAGATGATGTGACTGTGCGTCATGTTGTTCTTTCTGTCTGCTGGGTCTGGTCCGAAATCTGGGGCTTGTGTTGTGATCGTCTCCGCGTTGTCATCTCTTACCGCAAATCTATTTTGGTCCCTCTTTCAACCCAAAAATAGATAAATAAATAAATTCTCTCTCCACACATCATTTCTAAGTTACGGGGTAGTGTTCTCATCTCATCCCTACATGGGAGTATCCCACTGCGTGCTCTTGTGGAACAAATTTGATGCTTTAAAAGGAAATGGATATTTCATCTCTCTCACGGCAACAGAGTCATGCTCGTGTAAATGAGTATTGGGGTGAAGATGTAATCAAAGAATATTTTCCTACCGAGTTCTCGACAAATTTTGACAAATATGAACAAATAGTCATCAGGGGTGCGAGATGCACTTAGTCACATTGGATGACAACCCATATAATGAATTCGACTCTATTCAAACATAACATAATAATTGGGATAGCAAAGCTGGTAACCCAATTGGAAGTGATTGGATTAAAAGTTGAGAAATATTGGTTACTCAGGCGTTCGAATAATCAACATGAGTTGGATCGGTCGTGCCGTCAGACTTGATTGGTCGACTGCGTGTGAACCCCCACGAGGGTGGCGTGGGGGCCACGCGCGGCCGACCAATCAAATCGGTCACGCGGCTGAGGTTAATTATTCGGGCGCCCAAATACCTAACATTTCTCTTAAAAGCTAACCACTTATTAGAGTTAGCAAGTGGAAGGGGGGACCTGCTCTGTGATCAAATAATAAAGTTGACGGCAACATAGGGTCTTAGAAATATCATAATCAGGAAACTTGCCATATAAGTATGGAGTTTTTTAAAAAAGAAATATTTATCATAAAAATATCTTACAATAAAATTGCAAGATTACAATCTTAGGCATTGCATACGATTTTTAAAAAGTAAAAATCATAAAAACCGGCTTCCACTGCACCGTCGTACAGGGAAGCGGACTTTTGGAAAATTTAAAAAAATCAAAAAATTCTTCACTACCCGCACATTGTCTATCTCTCTCCTACTTTTTCAAAATTAAAAAAAAACAAGTGTAACACCACTTTTTCATGTTCTCTCTTTTCTCTCTATCTCTCTCCTCCAACCGATTTTGGATAGCTCAAAAGTCAAGAAAGAAGGTGTCACATTTGGAAAGATAATTGGTCTTTTCAAAGATTATAAATTTTGAAAATTTTTCAACTTTGTTCTCAAACACTGCCTTATTGACCAAAGTCTCAGATAAATTTCAATCATTACTTCCAATAAGTATTTCCCAGTAACTCCATACCATCTTATCATATGTCGGCTCTACCCCACCATTCTTTTCAAGAAATATTTACTCTCTCTCTTTCTAGAACGAGATTGCTGGATGTCGAGGTAGGCGACCCCCTTCCTCCTAGTGTTTTTATTGTTTTTAATTTTTTATTTCTTCATAAAATCCATTTATCTTATTAATTAGTTATTTATTTAACTTATGATAATTTACTTATCTCACCTTTTTAGTTAATTTATTTTATTTTACATAAATAAACACAATTAATTAATTAAGATAAAATAATTTTAATAAAATAAATGATAATAATTAAATAAATTTTAAAATAAATTAATTAAAGAAAAAACAATTACAAATCTCTGCCTATAATAAAAAGGTCTTTACTGTAACATGATTTAACGTATACTATAATTAGTGATAACACTTACCGTAATGAATTATAGCTCTATCAAAGACAAAAATAAATCAAATATCGATTAGTGACTCTTAATTATTTTACCCTTAATTAAAATTTTATATCAAATATTTGATTTTTTTAATTTTTAACAGAATTAAAATTTATTATAATAAATATTATCATTTATTATAATGTACATTAAGTTTTATTACAGTAAATTTTTTTATTACAGTTACATATTATTAATTAATTTATCTTATATTTTAGGGTAAATTAATTAAGAGTCTCTATCAAAATTTTAACTTATTTGTTGGTCTCTAATAAAATTATAACTTATTATAATTAGTGTTATCACCTGTTAGTACAGTATAGGTTACAGTAAAGACCTCTTTATTATAGTAAAAAAATTTAATTAATTTGTCCTATATTTTATGGTGGGGACTGTGGACAAAGCTACCCGTCGACGACGGCGACCGCGTGATCGTGCCAGCCCGACGCCGAAGTAAACGCCCGCGGGTGGACGCGAAACGAACACGCCATCAACCCCCGTAAAGCTAACAAAGCCGGAGCTCGAAGGTTCGTAGTAGAAACCACGACATCGAGGAGCGCCGTTAAATAGCTCCAACGCCTTCTGCTTCTTCTGCTCAAAACTCGCACCTTTCAGAGGAATCCGTAGAAGCCCTCGACTGCCCACAGAGAAGGGATCTGCCTCCTCCACCGCCGTTCCAAGGATGGATCACGAGAAGAAGCCGGGGGGCCACGCCCAGAAGCCCCGCCCCTCCTCTGGCGACCTCCTCTCCAGCGCCAAGGTGGTGGCCGACGCCGCCAAGGCCTCCCTCCGCCACGAGTCCGACAACGTCGACAAGGGCAGGGTCGCCGGCGCCGCTGCCGATCTCCTCGGCGCCGCCTCCCACTACGGCAAGCTCGAGGAGAAGGGCATGGGGAAGTACGTGGATAAGGCCGAGGGTTACCTCCGAGGGTACCACTCCTCTCATTCGGCCCACGCCACCACCGCCGCCGGCGCCCAGCCATCCGCCGCCACCAGCCATTCCTCTCCTTCCCATGCCAGCGAGGCAGCCCACTCTGCGGCCGCAGCTGCTGGAGCTGGTGGGGGTAAGAGTGGATATGGAGAGTACGTGAAGATGGCCCAGGGCCTGCTGAATACCCATTCTGGGGGCGGAGGTGGCTCCGGTGCCGGCGCCGGCGCCGGCGGCCAGCACTCTGGTGGAGGTGGCTATGGGGAGTACATCAAACTGGCTGAGGGGTTCCTGAAGAAACACTAAGATGAATCATGCCGCTCTCTTGCCGATCAAGCTGCAGTCCTCATCAAAGTCTCCTTTTCTTTTGAAAATTTTCATGTGAACCATGCTGCTGCTTTCTGTACAACGATGTATAAGGTGTTCTTTTGGTTCCTTGCTCTAAAAAAGTGAATTTTCTTACTTTGAGCAGATCAGATGGGTTTCCTCTATCTAGGTTCGAGTGTCTTCCCTATTTTCTTCCTTAACGTGAATACCGATGTTTCCGATCTTTTCCCGCCTCTGTTGGGCATAGAGAACCTGAATAATTCTGAGAAACATCCCTTGATGTTTAGTCCTGGCAATGTTGAACATGCATCTCGACAATCTTTTTGATGAACTGCCTTCTCATGGATCTGAGGCTTGGACTATATTACCAAACAAGTTCTATTCGAGCAGCCATTAGTTGGATCAAAGAACTCCATCATTATGTGAGCTTAAAAAGGAAGAAAGAAAGTGACAATTCCTTAATCCATCAGTTAGATCAAACATATACTAGCTGCATCATTGTGTGAACTTAAGAAGATGAACTAATAGTGTGGGAAACATTCATTTCCACTCCTTGCAAAATCATCTCATTACTGTGCGATACATATCCCAGAGGCTAATGCACAGAAACATCTAGGAACCTGAAGAACATATGTACAATTTGAATGGACCATACATATAGCTGAGAGTAGTCACAGAAATATCTAGGAACCTGAAGAACGATGTACAATTTGAATGGACGGACCAACATCTAGGAACCTGAAGAACAATGTACAATTTGAATGGAAGGACTAACGACTAACTATACAAACAACCTTTCATTGTCAATGTGTCGTCAGAAGGGTTTAAACCCAAGTATTAAGAATGCAAAAGAAATGCCATCAGATGGGATCTCCATAATCTAAGCTGGAGTAATCAGTCAAGGAAACTGGACTCTTCGCATTAGCTGGGCCAAATAGCAGCTCCACACAAAAATCCAAACCGCATATTGATTTACCTTTGAAGCTGACTTTATCCAAATCCCGAAGCTTAAACTGGAATAATCAACAAATGCCTCAAGTAAAATTAGGATGCCCCATTGTACTTTAAGACTAGGACTACAATTTGAGAGGTTATAATTATGTAGTAACCAGATCAATCATTTATGGGAAGGCCTTTCTTGATTTGCTCTGAATGCCAGATTTAGTAGATGCTATTCCCATATGTTTCAAGCATATAGATCAACTATAGGATTGCTATAATAGTAAACAATCATTAAACAGTTTAGGCCTGTTGAGCAAACAGGATCAAGCTAGCATAAGTTTTTGCTTGTACAAAAAGCCTAACATAGGTTGAAAATCAAATTTATTCTTATATGAAATTGGAGTTTATGGCAAGACAGTGTCTTATGCTCTTGGATGAAGGGTGAAGGAGGATGCAAATCCATGCACCATTAGATGCCTCTAAGGACCCACATGGTCAGTGAAATTACTTTACTGTGCATGTTTTCTTTTTTCACTTCATAGTTTACACATTATTTTCAGAATCTAAAAATCTGTTGCACACGTTATTGACACAATTGTTGTTGCTAATAATAGTAGAATCAAAATAGAGTGGACAACATTTAAAAGAGAGATGAGATGTAAGGAATAATTTAAAAGGTTTTGTTGTGATGCAAAACCCATCAGAAAATGTCATACAGCTATGAGATTACTAAGAGGGGAACATGAAAAGTATTGATAGCTGAGGAAACAAGATACCAAAGTGCTGGTATATAAATTAAAAAGTAAAGATACTAGGAGAACATCAGCATCAAACCGGTGGAGGCTAAATTAAGGGATCAATGTTTGAGATTGGTTTCAACCATCTTAAGCACCACCAGAGGAACGAAACAATTAAGAGAGGCCCTTGTACTTGTATACAAGAATAGAAGAGAAGAATAGACCGGATAAAGCTCTAATGGAGTTGATGAAGGAACTGAAAAGAACGTGAAGTCAGACAAACGGGCCACTGAGAAGAGCCCATGGTAGCAAGGTCAAGGTTATTTATATAAAGGTTTCAAGCGCTGAATTTCATCGCTTAGTCTCAAGTGCATATATTCTTTAAGAGTAATGCTGGTCTCCCACATAAAAGAGATAGTGGGGACCACCACATGCATATGGGGCAATGCCACCATGTGCATGGGCCCTTCCTCTTCTGTGATGGAGTGCACATGCTTGGATCTTACTGCACTTATTGATACTTCAGAGTTTCACACACTTTTTACACACAGATAGCCACCATAATAAGCCAACTAGAATCAGCTACAAATTTTTGAACGTCTCAAAGGTAATCCTTTAGTCCCTGCCAAACAACAGTTATCAGGTTTTTGGCCCAAGTGGTGGTTGGCAACAAGCTGGCAGGCTGCAGTGACAAGAAATTTTCATTTCTTAGTAATTTGTTCAAGTCCTAGGCTTGATAAAAAACTGGCAGGATCAGGCTTTCAATTCGCAACAAATAGCAACTAGCTCATACTAAAACAGGTCCATACTCCTGAACTTCAAATGATCAAAAAATTCTTTTCAAGCTTAAAGATTCTTGACTCTATATGAACTGATGGGATTTAAATGGGCACATGGTCAAATAGATGAATTAGGTTTTTTTTCCCTCCCATGTTATAAATGCATTAAGGCAAACAGGAGGATTATGACATCGGCAAGGTGTATATAGTTGATACCTGTAACAGGCTGCCTTTGATGAAAGCTGTGTTGAAGCAGGCATAGAAGAGACGTCCACCAATCATCTTCTCATAAAAGATGACTCTCAAATCTCCAGAAACCTGCAAAAGCAAGTGCAGACTATAGTAATATAGTTTGATGTTGAAAGTAAGAGTAGGCATAAGTTCCATGAAAGTGACAAATGCATACTTGCACAGGTTTCTCGAAGTAGTAATCTAGACATGTTTTCTGATAGATGACTGAGCTTTCTGTATCCATTTGAATGACAATATGTGGATCTGTTTCTCCTTTTTTCCTATCATTATCAGCATCAATAAATGAGAGATAATACCGAGGACTATTGTTCCTATGATATCCCTCTTTGATCGGTCTGCAACAACTCCGGGCAACTTCAACCTGTGGGTGATACTGCTGACCCGCAACCTGTTGGTGTCCAGTAATCATCCGAGGTTCATAAGTAAAAAAAGGGAAAATGATATATTAACAACTGGTTGAGTGGGGGAGAAAAATGATTAACCATTTTAACACGGAACAACCATGAGGATGATTATTTCTGCTACTGCAGAGGAAAATTTTTTTATGCCTCTCATTTTATGGGTTCCCCACTAAATTGAGAACTACAGGTCTATGGATAACAAGGAGGTTGATTTAAAATCAAATAAACAGAAATGATGTTTTACCTCTTGCTGTTCAGAGACCACAAAGAAGACCGAATTAATGTGTACCGTGTCATAGAGGCGGATTCTTAGCAATTCTCTGCTACTTCTTGGAGGCAAATGTACAATTGGTGGTTGATTAAGGACCCCCACAGGAAACTCAAGTATTTGTGACCAATACCCAATATACCGCCGCTGGCTTGCAATTGAAACCTGACGAAAACTGACAGATGAGGATGCTAAAGTGGCACATCAGACAGATACAGAAACATAGAAAATGATCACAAGCTAATGCTGTCTGGATATTAATATCAACTGGAAGAATTCTACATGATATGCTTACTGATGTCCTACTTAAAAAAAAGATTCCTAATTCTTGTACAAACGTCTTCTTGTGGATCTTTTTTTTTCATTTACTAACCTCTAGAAGAAGAGTGCATGCAAGAAATATGGAAAAACAGCTAAGTCAATAAGAGACCAAACCCTGACCTAAAAAAAAAACTTACTCCATGGTTGTTGGTGGTTCTTCTATCTGCGTACAATTGAAGGGCTTCATCAGCCAGCATGCCAGTATAAACTAGATAAGTGCATACCATCAGACCAGTTCGACCTTTGCCTGCCTGTATAAGTTAATGCAAAAGTTTTGAAACTTCATGCTATTTTCTGAAACATGTGCCACCAGTCAAAGTATACCAGAATTTTGTAAACTACAAAATCCAACCATGCAAATACTTAAGGAACCCCAAGTCCACCTGCATAAGATAAGAACATTCTGTATGGGAAGGACATCCTCCAACAAATGCCACTCACTGTCACTGGAGCCTATCTCCGGATTCCTCCCTTCACAGTTGGTCTACAACACCCGTTCATCCTACATGTTTTTCTTAACTTTCACTTACCTTCCTGAAAAATGCACGATCTATATGTTTTGAAAGACAAAATTCTCATAAAAAAGGGATTGGAAGAAAAGAAAACATTATTAAAAAAAATTCCGACACTTCACACAGATTATCTACAAGAAGTGAAGGACCACCCTGTCCAACCTGCTATAGCCTACTAGAAACTTTTTGCTTGGTTAACTGAATAGGACTAGATTATCCCCTATGGAAGAAAGAGCATGTAGTCTGACAACGTCAATATTACCATGCAGTGAATAGCTGCAATATTCTGTGGTTCTTGAGAGAGCCATGAATGCACACTTTCACAGAAGATCTTAATCATTTTGAGAGATGGGACATGATTGTCGTCAAAGGGGAATGTCTCCACATGTCCATGGAAATGTGATGGGTCATAGGATTCTTCTGCACATAGATTATAGACCTACAAATATAAAGAGCAAAGTATTAAGAATTCTGAAGAAGAAAGATGACTTTGAGAATAAAGGGAAAAATGTGCAAAGAGACGCGTGCACAGTATTTTTTGATTAAGAGCAATCTAAGCATATTGGAGTGCTAAGAATATTGTATTCTATTTCAATAAAAGAAATGATGGAACATTTTCCTTTGTAACTTCCAATTGAGTCACTTAAACTTATAAATTCTGCTTAGCAAATGATTGTCTATCACAGATGCATAGCACGCCTTATTGCATAAGAGATTCAAAAACCATAACCTCGATACATAGCACATAGTAATAAAAGACCGATCAGCAATAAGCACATATAAAAGTGAAATAGCAAAAGTAAAAACCAATAATGAGCGGTACCCAGGGAACTGAGGAGAAAATTGAGGAAACCAGGGCTTCAAAGAGGATCACTACCTTGTAGTGTCCTTGGTGTCTCATGTCCAAAACAGTTTTGACCTGCCAAAGAGGATTCCGATAAAATGCACGCATGTGCTCAGCGGGGAATGACATTGCCAGCAACCGATCCGTGATATATGACATGTCAAGATCATACCCAGCAACAAGCATTCGTCTCCTTTTCTTAGAGACCAGGTTTCGAATGTAGATAAACCTGATGAGATAATGGAGCATTTTGTGATGGCCATCAATGCTTGCTCCAGTCCCGACCTTTACAGGTCCTTGTTTAGAAGTCCTGGCCCCCAGTGTGATCAAATTAAGAAACCACCTGTATGTTTTTCCTGGACACGGAACTGTACCTGTCAGATGTTGTTGCATCAATAATTCGAATATTAAGAAAGCTGCTGTGTCAATCACTCTATACGGAGGCATTCCCCTTTTCCCATTTGACTTTAGAGCTCACATGTTCACTGTATAGAACATAAATGTTACATTCCCAAAATTCCTTCACATCATTATCCAATACTTGATGGCAATCAATTTTTGTTGAGCCAATGCATTTTGTCCTTTATTGTGCACCCTTTAGCTGAGAACACCATTTATTAAGAGCCTTTATTTTTCATCAACATTTATATTACTTTTTAACGAAATCAAACCACCACACCGTATAAAAAGAGTTGAAAAGTTTGGAACCAATCAGCTAGTCATAACCATTTTAATGGTTCCTCTAACTATGAAATATGGTATTGCAAGAATCTTAGAATCTTTGTTTCATCCGGAAATTCAATCAAATATTCTGACACTTGAAGCCAAAATACAAGTTGCATCATTCATTAAAAGCAAAACAGAATAATGACTCGATATCCCGAACCAAAAAGAAAGGAAAGGAAAATTACGGTGAAGCATAAACGCAGTAGTTTTATAAACTTCTATTCAATCACCCAAACTTGTTTGACGGATTGCCATTAATGGAAGAATGACCTCTACATTAAAAAACCGAAACGGCTCTCCAAGCATGCTATAAAATTTCGATTCTATGACCAATTTCTCTCCTTGCATCATCAGCATAATGAATCTCAAACCACTTCGGATTGGATCAATCACCAGGAAGAAAGCAATGCCAACCTGGAGAAAGTGAGTTCCAAGCCCAAAGCGACAGAGATGTGAATCTCAACCTAGGGATCGGGCGCTGGCGCCTGCTCTTTCCCCTAAGCGCCGGAAAACGAGCATGCACGGCGGGCGAAACAGATCGAGAGGAACCCGAAGGGCGAAGAGATTGGAATTGAAGCCCTACCAGGAATAGCCTCTTGCAGACGAACATCCCACCATTCCGCAGCGGAGAGGGGGGAAGAAGGGATCGCAGCATTAAGAATCGTGGCGCATTTGGAGGGAAAGTTCCCCACAGTTTCCATGGCCCTAAATTTGGAGCAAGGGCGGGGGAGGGATCCCCGGGTGCTCCCCGCTAATCCTAGAAGTCGCCCCCCACCATCGCCGCATCATCGTCCTCTCCAGCTCTTTTCCCCACGCTTCCCAAGGATAAGGGGGCTGCCAGAGCTCGATCCCGCACGTCCATGGCGGCCATTTCCTATCTACGCATGGGCTGGCTACTCTTCCCGCCCGGGATGACGACGACGACGGTTATTTGACCAGCTAGGCAGCTACGTGATGTGAACCATTCTCGAAGTCGTATCGTACGTAAAGACAAACACGAGTTCGGATCCTCCCGCAACCCGGGAGGAGGGAACTCCCTCAGTCACCAACGAACCGGCGATGCGTGGCCCATCCCTCCTCCCCACTTCCATCCCTCCTCCCCACTCCGGTCACCCGGTTTCTCCCCCTTCGGTCTAGGGCTGTAATATCAGGATCCGATTCAAATTTGTATTTGATTATTTGGATATTATCCGTTTAACAAATATCTGACGGAGCGGATTTTAGATACAGATATTATTCGGATAATAAACGGAGCGGATACGGAAACAGGTGATCCGCTCCGTTTAAGATCCGTTCCGAAATAAAATTATTTTTGACCATTAAATCTTAAATCTAATGATCCATATATAGTTATAAATATATAATATATCTAATGTTAATCTTTTGTTTATAGAGTATTTGTTATATTTATGATTTTAAAAAAAATTATAGAATTTTTTTGATTTTTTTTAATTTTAGACCACTTAATATATTTTATTAAGCTTATATTTCCAAAGCGGATAATATCCGTATCCGCTCCTAATCTGAAAATTATCCGATTAAATTATCCGCTTCATATTCGAATTATATTCGGAGCGGATACGAACTATCCGATTAACTATTCGGATCGGAACCGAAAAGTCCATATCCGCTCCGTATTCACTCCGTTTACAACCCTACTTCCGTCCCTCCTCCCCACTCCCAGTTAACCGGTCACAGTTACTATTGCGCAACACACTATTTTTTTTTCTTCTTTAGTTTAAATTTTTTATTTTAAAATCCGATTGTGAAAGATATTATTTTTATTTTATAGTTTTTTTCTTAAATATAAAAATAAATATTATTAAAAATATAATATTAATGTCCATCGAATTCGAGACCGTAACACTCTGAAAAATTTTAATAGTTAAAAATATGAATAATATAGTTATTAGATCTCATTATTATTATGGGATTGAAATAATTAATATCTGAAATTAATTGATAATAATAAACGTTATCTTAGTGCCGTACAGAGAGATGTGCGCTCCGACAGGGTGACACCAAAAAACTATAACGAAAATAAAATTCGAGAACATCATAATTTCTAAAAAAATATAGTGACATCAGAAATGTAAATATCTGGATTTTTTAACGTACGAATTCGAAATTAAGTCGATGCAACTATTTTCCGAATGATTTTTCACCCAGTGTAAAACAAACTCTAAAAAATAAACTAAAATCACCATAATATATAAAACCATTACATTAGCCTATGGCTGCAATTTTAACACAAATGTATATCATTTGAATGTGTTTTCAATAGGATCTTTGGGCCAGTTGATTTTTAAGCTATCTACGGTAACCATTTTAACTAATTGTTTTTTTTCTTAGTTTTAAATTTTTATTTTAAAATTGGATTGTGAAAGATGTCATTTTTATTTTATAATTTTTTTAAATATAAAAACAAATATCATTAAAAATATAATATTAATGTCTATCTAGTTTGAGACTGTAACGTCCTGAAAAATTTTAATAGTTGAAAATTATGAATAATATGGTTATTAAATCTCATTATTATTATGAGATTGAAATAATTAATATCTGGGATTAATTGATATTAATAAATGTTATCTTAATGCCGTATAGAAAGATGTGCGCTCCGACAGAGCGACACCGAAAAACTGTAACGAAAATAAAATTCGAAAACACCATAATTTTCAGAAAATTTTGGTGACATTAGAAATATAAATATCCAGATTTGTTGACGTACATATTTCAAAATTAAGTCGATGCATGAGCTATGTGTGATAATAAAAACTAAGAAGTTTTACTATGACACATCAAGCCTGTATGTCTTCATGCATGGGAGTTCTGTTGGGTTATAACCCCCCCCCCCCAACACAATCATACAAACGATTCCAGTGTTTGCTTCTGCTGGTTTGGCTATTGTGGTGCGTATGGTTGATTTCGGGTGAATATGGTTGTATTCAGATACATATGTTGCATTCAGGTGCATATAGTTGCATTCAGATACATATGGTTGCATTCAGGTGCATATGGTTTTATTCATGTGCATATGGTTGCATTCAGGTGTATATGGTTACATTCAAATGCATATGGTTGTATTTAAGTGCATATGGTTGCATTCAGGTGCATATGGTTGCATTCAAGTGTATATGGTTGCATTCAGGTACATATGGTTGTATTTAGATGCATATTATTGCATTCAGGTGCATATTGTTGCATTCATGTGCATATGATTGCATTCAGATGCATATGGTTGCATTAAGGTGCATATGGTTGCATTCAGATGCATATGATTGCATTCAGGTGCATATGATTGCATTCAAGTGCATATGGTTGCATTCATGTGTATATGGTTGCATTCAGGTGCATATGGTTGCATTCAAGTGTATATGGTTGCATTCAGGTGCATATGGTAGCATTAAGGTGCATATCAGTGGCGGATCCTCTTTAGAATCAGTGGGGTCACGTGACCCCACTGACTTGGAAGGGATGTCTTAAAGGGAAGTAGGAATACCCCTTGTTATTTAGGTGTGCAAATGAAAGGTGACCCCACTGAATTTAAGGGTGACCCCCCTAGACTCAAGTGACCCCACTGGACTAACTTTCAGGATCCGCCACTGGTGCATATGGTTGCATTCAAGTGCATATGGTTGCATTCAGATGCATATGGTTGCATTCAGGTGCATATAGTTGCATTCATGTGCATATAATTTAGGGTTTAGGATTTAACCATATGCACATGAATGCAACCATATTCATATGAATGCAACCACATGCACCTGAATGCAACCATATGCTCATGAATGCAACTATATGCACATGAATGCAACCATATGCATATGAATGCAACTATATGCACCTAAATGCAACCATATGCACATGAATGCAACCATATATGCAACCATATGCACATGAATGCAACCATATATGCAACCATATGCACATGAATGCAACCATATGCACCTGAATGCAACCATATGCACCTGAATGCAACCATATGCACCTGAATGCAACCATATGTATCTGAATGCAACCATATACACTTGAATGCAACCATATGCACCTGAATGCAACCATATGCACCTAAATACAACCATATGCATCTGAATACAACCATATGCACCTGAATGCAACAATATGCACATGAATACAACCATATGCACTTGAATGCAACTATATGCACCCGAATATAACCATATGTATCTGAATACAATCATATGCACCTGAATGCAACAATATACACCTGAATGCAACAATATGCATCTGAATGCAACCATATGTACCTGAATGCAACCATATATACACTTGAATGCAACCATATGCACCTAAATGCAACCATATGCATCTGAATGCAACCATATGCACCTGAATGCAACCATATGCACCTGAATAAAACCATATGCACCTGAATGCAACCATATGCACATGAATGCAACCATAGGCATCTGAATGCAACCATATGCACCTGAATGCAACATATGTACCTGAATACAATCATATTCACTCGAAACCAACCATACACACCACAATGGTCAAACCAGCAGAAGCAAACACTGGAATGGTTTGTACGATTGTGTTGGGGGGGGGGGGGGGTTATAACCCAGCAGAACTCCCATGCATGAAGACACACATGCCATTGATGTGTCACAGTAAAACTCCTTAGTTTTTATTGTCACACGTAGCCCATGCATCGACTTAATTTTGAAATATGTACGTCAACAAATCAGGATATTTATATTTCTAATATCACCTTTTTTTTTTGAAAATTATGGTGTTCTCGAATTTTATTTTCGTTACAGTTTTTCGGTGTCGCCCTGTCGGAGCGCACATCTTTTTGTACAGCACTAAGATAACGTTTATTAATATTAATTAATCCCAGATATTAATTATTTCAATCTCATAATAATAATGAGGTTTAATAACCATATTATTCATAATTTTCAACTATTAAAATTTTCAGGACGTTACAGTCTCGAACGGGATAGACATTAATATTATATTTTAATTATATTTATTTTTATATTTAAAAAATTATAAAATAAAAAATGACATCTTTCACAATCTAATTTTAAAATAAAATTTTAAAACTAAGGAAAAAAACAATTGGTTAAATTGGTTACCGTAGATAGCTTAAAAATCATCTGGCCCAAAGATCCTATTGAAAACACATTCAAATGATATACATTTGTGTTAAAATTGTAGCCATAAGCTAATGTAATGGTTTTATATATTATGGTGATTTTAGTTTATTTTTTAGAGTTTGTTTTGCACTGGGTGAAAAATCGTCCGGAAAATAGTTGCATCGACTTAATTTCGAAATCCGTACGTCAAAAAATCTAGATATTTACATTTCTGATGTCACTATATTTTTTTAGAAATTATGGTGTTCTCGAATTTTATTTTCGTTATAATTTTTCGGTGTCGCCCTGTCGGAGCGCGCATCTCTCTGTATGGTACTAAGGTAACGTTTATTATTATCAATTAATTTCAGATATTAATTATTTCAATCCCATAATAATAATGAGATCTAATAAATATATTATTCATATTTTCAACTATTAAAAAATTTCAGAGTGTTACAGTCTCGAATTCGACAGACATTAATACTATATTTTTAATGATATTTATTTTATACTTAAGAAAAAACTGTAAAATAAAAAATAATATTTTTCACAATCGGATTTTAAAATAAAAATTTTAAACTAAAGAAAAAAAACAAATGGTGTGTTACAGTTAACTGGGAGTGGGGAGGAGGGACGGAAGGGGGGGGGGGGGGGGGGGAATTGGGTGACCAGAGTGGGGAGGAGGGATGGAAGTGAGGAGGAGGGATGGGCCACGCGTCGCCGGTTCGTTGGTGACTGAGGGAGTTCCCTCTTCCCGCGTTGCGGGAGGATCCGAACTCGACGGACACCTGCTAAAATCGCGAAGAGGGTTCTTGTCACAATTTGATTACTGAAGAAACAAAAATCGCAAAAGTATTTTTTTGAAAAAATTATTTATAAGTTTCGGTCGGAGGAGGTATTTTAACTACAAGTCCCGGGTAGAAATGTTAGCACAAAAAAGTTCAGGTAGTTTTAGAGGCTTTAATTTTTAATTTCTATTTTATTGAGCTCTGCACTGATAATTTTTTACAAACATTTTTTTTTATCTTTTGACCGTGAGTAATTATTATTTTAAAGCTTAACTCTTACTTTAATATTTTTCAAGTTATATTTTAAATTATATCAACAATTACTTTAAATCTTATATGTTTTAATTCACTGTTATATATATTTTAACAACTTCAAATTCATATTTTAACGTCTTAAAACTTATAAGGTGTTTGGTTGTATTTTTTTGTCAATTTTTCCCTTAAATTTAAAAAGAAGAATGATAGACACATAGATATGTTTGGTAAATAATTTTTATTTTAGGAAAGAAATCATATCTCATGTAAATCTCTCCTAAACTAAAAACAAGTATGGAGTAATTAAAAAAAAACACGCACGACTCTCTTCTCCACTCTCGATTGTGCCCCCTGAATTGTCCCCTCCTCCTCGCCGGAACCCCCCCCCCCATTGCCCCCTCCTCCTCCCCCCCCCCCCTCCCGCGCCGCCCCCTCCTCCTCCCCCCTGTCGGAAGCACCCCCCTCCCCCAATTGCGCCGCCCCCTCCTCCTCCCCTTCCCCTCTCCCCCAACTGTGCCACCCTCTCCTCCTCCCCCCCCCCCCCCCCTCGACTGTCAAACAAATTTTACATAATTTTTAAAAATTGACACTTGTGTCAAACAAATAATATTATTTTTTATTTTGAAAATTTAGTCAAAAATGGACACATCGTTATTTTTTAGGCAGAAATAGTTTTTTTTTAATTACTTCCAAACACCCTATTATATTTTCAATATTGTTAACAATGACTTTTAAATGTCACATATTTTAACTCACCGTCACACATATTTTAACGACTTTAAACTCTTACTTAATATTTTCGAACGTTTACTTTAATATCTTCAAACTTAAAATTTAATTTATGCCAATAATTACCTTAAATTCTACATATTTTAACTCAACATCACATATATTTTAATAACTTCAAACTCTTACTTTAACAAGTATCATCGTCTACTGTAAGATGCAGAAATAGTTGAAGTTACAAAGAATGTCAACCTCTCTGTTAAAATACATATATGGATATGTTAATATTGTACATGAGTTAAAGTAGAAGAAAATTTTGGTTAAAGTATAAGTAAAAATAATAAGAACATAAATGATAATTTAAAATAGATGTAGAATCTAGTTAAAATAAATAAAAAACCTAGTTAAAATAGACAAAAAAAATAGTTAAAGTAGATAAAAAAAACACTTAAACTATGAACATCGTTGTTATTATACATATCTAATGACAAGAAATAAAAGTATCTATTGCGGAAGGATAAAACAGAAAAAAAAAAAAGAAGAAGAAGAAGACAGAAGTTGTTTTTTAAAAGACTGATTGTTGAAGTCCACCAAAAGGATGGATTATCTGGGGCAAATTTTTTTGACAAAGACCAGAAAATAAGTCCCCTTTTGGTAATGACCTATGCTTTATTTTTTTATTTTTTAATCTTTACCCAATGATCTTTTATCATTTTTTATGTCTCATATATAACTTGTATATTTATACCTGTACTCGGAAACTTTATTTTTTTCGAAAATAGGTTCTCTTAATTATATTTTTTATAACTTCTAAATTAGCTTTTAGTCTTCGAAAATAAGGTAAGTCGTACGATGGTCGAGTTTTCCCTGGTACAATATGGATTGAAACGTACCACATTGATATTATTCGATTTAATGGATAGATTTTTTTCAAAAATATAATATAAATTAAAGTAGAGAAGAAAACTAAAAGAATCAGAACAACTTTGCCTGGGACTCGCTTTGTCCCTGGTGCAGTACAGTACACCCATAAGCAAACCATGCATGGAAGGTCCTAGTTTAAGAAAAGTTCAATTTCATAGCTTCAACACTATCAAGTTTGTGAGAATTAAATTTTAATTACGAATATTATACAGAAAAAAAATTAAGAAACCCATATTAGGAGCGTATTCACTTGTTTTCAACAAAATCAAGGTATTATCATATTCAAGGTCTCATTTGATAACAAGATAATTTATGCAACAGATAAATATTTCTAATTGTAAAAAAAATTATTTGACAGATAAAATTACCAGAATTGATAAATTTATCAGATTTGAGAGAGTGAAATAGTTTATAAAAACTTATCAACACTTATCGGAGATAAAATCCTGATAAGTCACTTTCTATGTTAACAGGTCTGATAACTAGGGGTTATCCAATTTTATCAGGTTATTCAAGAGGCCCTTAGTGTCAATCTTAGAATTTATTGCAATTTGTATAAGAATTATTAGTTTCAAGTATAAATATCAATTTAATTTTTACATAGCAAAAAAAAAAATAACATTTTGCATCATACCCTAAAATACACTAGATAAGTTGAACATTTTGTATTTATGCTGTATTTCAAAAAGCATATTTCATTCCAATGCAATATATCTCATCCCTGTAAAGTAGGCCCCCCATCTTTTTGCCTAAACCATGCTGGTTTAAGTCATTAGAACATAAAATAGGAGGTGATGTTATAACATAGCATAGTTAGCACAAACATAATTCTTACCATGAGAGCAAGTTTTTCTCTTGTACGAATATGTATTTTATATAGTGTTTTCTCCCCAAAAAAATTGTATCACGTAAGTGGGCCTAGCTGGACTTCTGCTAAAAGGAACATGGTGGGCCGGACATGGCTAACTGGCCCATCCGGTTAGATCTATGGCCCAGGCCCAATGGGAATTGTTAAGTCGCGGGAACAGATTTGGAAGATGTAAAATAACGATGCATCTAAAAGTAAAAAACGGCCCAACAAAGAGAAAA
Organism: Colocasia esculenta; assembly: GCA_014218235.1. Lineage (NCBI taxonomy): Eukaryota > Viridiplantae > Streptophyta > Magnoliopsida > Alismatales > Araceae > Colocasia > Colocasia esculenta. Next base: position 1,007,798 of record JACBKR010001264.1, read on the forward strand.
AGGCTCTGAGTAATGTTTGCTGTGTAGTGTTATGTGTAACAGAGTGCCTAGTTATCTTGTAAACTTTATAGATGACTAATCTATATTGGATGACAAAATGCAAGATACTTATTTTTTAAAATTTTCTTTTTACCTTCCAAGTCTTTTTGTCTCGTGTGATATACTTATTGCACAAGATAATGTGTAGCAAGTATTCCACCTATCTACTAATGACATGAAAAAATATTACAAATTTGTGAAAAATCTTAGGGCTTGTTTGGATGCAAGTCATAAACAGGTCTAGCATTATCGTAATTAAGTCTGTTTTATGTGATAACCTTAATTTGGACATATATGTTTACAAATAAAACTATTATGACATAACCTACTTTGATAATCTAATAAGTCTTGATAATTGTTAGTTAGCAGGCATGTTAATTCAATTCGGGATTTGATAACACGAATAGTTTATCAAGATTTTACCACCGATAAATGTTGATCAATCTAGATAACTCCATCTCAACCTTTCAAATAAGATGAAGTTATTAGTCCTGATAATTTTATTTGTCAAATTAAAAATCTTATAAATTGAGATATCTTATGTATGGATAACTTATCCTATCAAATTTTCAAAGGAGATATGTTTCTGTAGACTTTTTCTGTACTAATGCATGCGTAATTAAACAACCAACTTATGTTTATGGAAAGCAATCAAATAAAAATTAACTAAAATGCATGTAATTAGATGACCCAAATTTTTATGGGCCGCGTCCAAACAAGCCCAAAGTTTTGATCGACGCAGTGACGATAAACCTGCACGGTACTGATGCACACGTCGATACAAATGTAAACATCTCTCCCATGAAGGCGGGGAAGAAACGTTAGTTTCCAGTACTACTGGTGCCACACCCTGTGTCGGTAACCCAAGAACAGCTTCTTCCACACCCTCCCTCGCCATTATTTGTGGCTTGCAAGGAGAAACTCTTCGGCCTTTTAAGCTTTAATATTATACGTACATCACACGCTTCCCAATCAGCTGATCTAGCATAGCCTTTCAGCCATTAGAACACATGCTAGAATCCACTGGTAAAGCTCAGGTACGTACAGTACCTTTCTCTATCCCCTCTCTGTGGGAAGAGCGCCTGCTCAAGTGTCCGGCGGCTCCTGAACCATAGGAGAAACTTCGTATTGCCCAGAACATATGAATAAAGAGCTATGGAATGGAGACCGCGTACGTACATATGGTACTGCAAACTGCAAACAGGAACGCCACAGTACCCTTCTCATTTGGCGTCGACCTGTTGTGGTCGTCTCCTTGGCGTTCGATGTGTGCCCTCTAACTGATGTTGCCATTTGATGGATCTCTCTGACGTGACTCTTCTTCTTCTTCTCCTCTCTTACTCCATTAACTGCATCAACTTTCCGCACGCGGTGCAGGGAAGTGCACAGTTCGAGCTTGCATGACATGTGGGTTTATTTCGATCTCATGATTGATTAGGTTTTGTTCAAGGGAATTGCAAAAAGGGGATTCCAATCTATTCGTGTGTTCCAAGCCATTGTCAATTAGTTTGTATGTGATGTGCCCCCACCCACCACCCAAAATGAGATGGGAATAGTGTGTGTTTTGGTATTTTCCTTAACCATTCAAGTTCATATGCATGCTTCCCCTCCAAAAGAGTTGGAATAGTGTTATCTTTGGAATGATTCGGATCATTGTCAGATTATTATGAGGAAATACTGGTTCAGGATTTTAATGTGACACGTACAGGAACATTCAAATTAATATCATACAATGTTAATTAGGCCTTCTTTGATAATTATATAATTTTTGATAACTCCTGATAAAAGAGATTTATCAACCCTAATAATTGTTATATCATTTTAGTGAATTGAATAATTTATCAAGCACTTAATATTGATAAATATAACTCTCATTTTGAATGGATAAAGTTATACCATAGATAACAAGACATATTTGGGTTTATAAGAGGTTCAAAACCTCTCAAAGTAGAGATAATATATAATTTTCATGTGACATAAAACAATAGGTGTGACATAAAATTATCATACTCTCAAAATATTATATCAAAACAAGGGACGGCTAACCTTTATTATCTTATCCACGGATATCCACTTTGCCGATAACTTATTCGTTTATCAAGCAGCCCCTATTATTTAAGATGAAGCTTGTATTGATACAGTCTTGTCTGATAATTTAAATCATGATGTGTCCATTCTGATAATTTAAAAGGATAAAAAATACATGTGAGGCTCATGAGGATCGCATACATCCTCTCTTTAAAGGATAAGATAAGGATGCGGCAAATATATATCCATAACTACTTGTCAAGTAATCTTTTTGGTACGTAAACTTCCATCAATATGTCCATGGAATTAATATTCCATCCTCTACATCGATCACTCTTTAAGAGGCTTTGACATCTTGTTGATGTCCATTGATGGAAAGCTAGCTAGGGCATACATGACACAATCTTGATACAAGTAAATATAAAGCAAAATACCAAATTGCATGGTACAACCAATCCATTCGTGGTTGAAAATAGTGGTGAGAGTGCTGTTATATATCCTCTTCTTCACAATCGTGCGTGTGCATGTTTCGATCGACCTGCTGCTGGTTACAGAGTGCTTCCTCTCCTCTCGATCGATCGACTTGATCCACCCAAATCTTTACAAGTTTCCATCTTGTGTCCTTGTTTTCTTTCATCCTGTAGTTCTATAGGACCGCCTAGTTAATTAGATCAATTGCTTTGTAGCTACAAGTCACAAACACCGGACCGTTGCTCTCTGCAGTGGACGAACCCGAGTTAATTTGATACCGAACGGAGGGTTCGATCGAGAAGGAAATTAAAGTGACTCGCCTGGGTTCCTCCCCCCACACCAGCAATCTCCATCAGGACTCTCGCTCTTTCATGGTGTCGAGGAGACATGTCACATCTCAAAGCTAGTGTTCAGAACTCTCATTTTTGTGACTCCCTCTAATTAATTATAAGGATCTTACAGTCGTTATATATATATGAAGTTCATGTAAACTCTGAAATTGATGCAGCGATTGATTGATTTCTTCAGTTTTCTCTTGTCAAAAGAAAACAACATATATTAAACTAAACATTTTGGGCTCTAGCTATCTGGATATCGATGCAGCAGCTTATGTAAACACAGATGCATGTGTTATCATAAACACATTATCATATCGATCCCTTCTGTCTAGTTATTTTGCAGAATGAAACAATCGAATTTATAACCAGGACATCTTCAACTACTGCCTACCAAAATAAAATAACAATAATAATTCAAAACTTTTCGTTATAATAATTCAAATTAAAGTTATGTCAAAAAAAGAGTTCAAGATATAAACTTACATGTGTATTCCCCTTTGCACCTAAACATATATATACCCTTAACTCCATTTTTTGGGGGGTAAATCAATGATATATCTTTGAAGAGAAATACTTACTTCCAATCTAGACAGAGCAAAAATATCCATCCATAATTTGTTACCCTTTTATATATATTTATTGACAAATATATTTTAAGATAAATTAATTAATAGTCTCTAACTGTAACATGAGAGATCTTTGTTGTAATAGAATTTAACATATATTGTAACAGAGAATAACACATGTGGGCAGGTTTGATAACTAGATAAGCTATCCGCAATGCGGATATCTGCTGATAAGATAACCTCTTATAGTCGCCCCTTATTTTGATGCAACATTTAGAGGTATGATAATTTTATGTTACATCGATCACTTTATGTCATATCAAAGTCAGTAATATCTCACTTTATGTCACATCAGAGTCATTAATGAGTTTTATCTCCACTTTGAGATGTTTTGAACCCCTTATAACCCAGATAATTTTATCAGTTCAAAAATAAGAGTTACACTTATCAAGACTTATCACCAATAAATACTGATAAGTGTACGATAAATTATATCCTATTTACCAAAACGACATAACATTTATCAGGGTTAATAAACCTCTTTTATCAGGAGTTATCAGAACTTATTTAGTTATCAAATCTATCTTATATAATGAGTTACAATTCTATCAAAAAAAAAGAAATTAAATTAAATATTTGATAAAAACTTCTAATTAATTTACCTCCGTTCAAATGGAGTTCAAACATTATCTATCTATCTTTAAAAGTCATTCTATTCTATTGGCCTAGATGAACTTGACATATGAACTTAAAAAAATTAACCTCGAGACATATATATAAGCATCTGATTTGGCAGGTGATTGACACGGACAGGAGGTGGGTTCTCCCTTTCAAGGCATAAACCATCTCATTTGGCTCGGAACCCAAACTCAAAAGATTCCCCTCCCCCTCCATCTGATCGATCGCCCTCACACAACACCATCAGAGACTGGTCTAGTTAGGACAGCATGTATCCAGCACCTCCCACACCTCCCCTCGCCTCACAGGATATCGATGGATCGAAGACGAGACCACCAACCTGTCTGTTGGTTTGGGAAGGGGTATCTCCGGTTAAATCAGAGATATTTATGGATAATTTTACTTTTTCAATTTGAAGTGGGAGGGTGGATTAATCAGGGGTAATTAGTTGCTCTTTTTGTGGGTTATTCTACCCCACTCAAAAGGTGGGGTAGAGATTGGGTTTTTTTTTTCAATTTTTTTAAAAAATTATCATTAAATTATAAATAATATTTTATTATATATCTTTAAAAATTATAATTTTTATATTTTTTTAATAAAAATAAATAGAATCAAAATATATAATTGACAGAAAAAAATAAAAAATAATTAAGACCTATCTAACCAACCATCCAAAGTGGAGTAAGATAATAAAAAAAGTTAGTGGAGTCCTGATTAATCTACCCTTAGATAGATTAGGATTAATTGATCACGAATCCACGGGGTATGCATCGGAACACAGAACAGTGATGTGCGCGTCTGGGTGTCCCCCGTTTAGAGAGGAAGAAAACATACCTGTCCTTTTAGAAACGGCGTGGGGGGGCGGCCGGCTCCATGGCATATGCATGTGGGCGCCTCCGGCATGTAGCGACGGTGGTCCGCGCATCCCACACGGCAGTGTTATCCGCAGCGCGCGAGGCCTGCATTAGGCGGAGCCGCACCAGCTCGATCGATCGCCGGCTGTCTCCTCCCCGCAGCGTGTGGCGCGGAGGTGTGCAGCGTGGTCGCAACGCCTCTACGGGCTTAAACCGGATCTGATGATTATAGTGTTAAAAGGATAATTATGTTCTTTTACGACGGCAGAACATAGTACAGTGCATGGTATTTAAAATCTTGATGAATACAAGAACGCTTTTGTAATAAATTAAGTCGAGGTAGAATGCAGATAAGATGTCCAACCCCATGCAGTCAAAAGATTAATCATCACTAATTATGCATCATTTATGGAGGACAAAGTCTATAGTGCTAACATTCTGATCTCTCAACATTCATCTTTACTGAAGGCCAATAATCAAATGGGCTATCACTTTCAAAGAGAAAGTTCAGATCTTTGCTGATGCATTAAAAGTGATTCAGATCATCAACAACTCTAATTAAACATCTTTCATGGAGATCTATTACTATTACATAAGATTGTAGAAATTTTTTGTCATCTAACCACTAGGTTAAAGTCGCATATATATATGTATCTCGTGTTTGTACTCTTCCGACACATTATTTGGTTAAACATGTTCTTTCTAATAATGTAACGGGAGAATTAATGAAGTTCTTCTTCACTTCCGATTAGTGTGCTTATGGCCTTCGTTAAATCTGATGTAATTTTTTATTTTTGATTAGAATGGGAAATTAAGTCTTTTCATTGTTCTAAGATGATCTAGGCACATCTTAATTATTTATTTTCTCCCTTCCTATTTCCTTGCCATAAATGCGTTAATTAAGATTTAAGTCATTTATTTGCTTTCGTACTCTTTTGTCACAACTTATATATTATTCTCTGGCCCATTATGTGTCCTGTACACAAGTACTAGAATAGATGATAATAACTACGACACGTGGCCCCAAAACGATCTCTTGTCTTCATATTCCATAATTTTATTAGGGAGAAGGGTCTACAAAATGCGATTACTTTGGCTAGTTTTCAATGATTTTTTTTTTCTTTCAAGATACTTCTCTTCTGACATATTTTGCAACACAAATAGTGACTCCCCTCTTGGTGAGTGTTTGGTTCAGTTAGGACGGCCAATGGATCTCCGAATTCCATTTAGTCGATCCGTTTTCGCATTTTTTATAGGATGCGGAACTTCAAAAAGAACTTTCCGATAGCTTAGCGAAAGCGAAAATGGATATCCGAATTCTTATAAGATGCGGAAGCAGAAACACTCAATTCTGCATCCGCCTTTCCGTTTCCGTTTCCAATAACTTTTAATATATATTATATATATTTTTCTAATAAAATCTCCTCAAACTTGAAACTTTGGCTCTTAAATTTTAACTCATTGTCTCTCACCTCCCATCTATATGTAAAGTCATCTATTCTAGTCTCAATTATGACAGCTTTTTTTCTCTAATGATATTTATATCTACATATATTGATTATCTATTACTCAACCATTATATATCACTATATGATTTTACCATACTATGTTGATTTTGTTATACTTCATTTAGTAAGGGTCATTATAATGTACATATGATGAAGAAGATATAGTAGAAAAGATTATTAAATTTGCATTTGAAACTATTCATAAATTTAATAATTAATATACTTGTAATTTATAAATTAATTCTAATTGTATAAATGTTGTTACATCCGAAGTTTCTATTTTGTATCCGTTTCTGTTTCCGATTTTCCGATAGAAAACGGAAATGGATGCGGAAGCGGAAACACCCTTTTCCGTTTCCGTTTCCGACTCCAAAATTTCTTATAGGAAGCGGAAGTGGAAACACCCATTTCCGATTCCGACTCCGACCGTTGGCAGCCCTAGGTTCAGTCAAGTTCATGTAGAGTAATGCTCAACTTCAATTGATCAAAAATTTGGTGGACAAAACCATCTTAGATGAGTAATATCTACTGCATATTAATTTGGGCTTGTAGTAAGAGGTGATGTGGTAATTTTATTTCCATATGATTAGTTTATGATGTAACAAAATCTAAAATAAAATCTCTTTACATAGATGTTACCTCATTTTAAGTCTTGCCACTCTTATTTAAATTACTTATATTAATATTATACTTATTACATCACCGTTTACCTTTTTGCTTGCTATATACGAGAAATTTACAACAAATACTCATCTTATAAGTTTTATCCTCTCTTTTTTGAAGGGGGTAAATCTTATGCTATCATCTACTTCGAAATCTGCATCAATAGTTTTAGCGAAATCATGGGAAAGTATGCATAATTTGTGTTTTCTCGATCGATATGTGGATAATTAGATCGCATTCAAAAGAGATTTTTTTTTTTTTTGGTGTGCTAAGCCGGTTGATTTAAATTGAATAAAGTACAATGACGTTCCAAATTTGAGATTCAAAACGAGTGTCTACATCCTACTTATTTACAATTCTTTAGAAAAATCTACTTATAAATTTAATAACTCAGATAATCGAATCTCTCAGTACACCTGTTATACTGCGGAACACCCTACTAACTGGGCCACTCCTAATGTACCCCAAAAGAAATTATTATGTCACACTTTGTCCCAAGTAAACAACTGAAGAGGATATAACTTCTGCAGCAAAACTAAAGTAACAATAACAGACAATGAGCATAAAAATGGTTTCCATCAGCTATACTAATTATTCTTGCACTATATTTGTTGGAATATTTAGAGTTTTCTTTGAAAATTTGTTTCTAATTTTATTTGATTTGGTGAAGTCTACAAAGAGTTCTTCGCCCTCTATTATGAGGTTGTCACCTAATATTTGAGTGGTTCGTGAGACGTATCTCGTATTGGAAGTTGAGAAAAAAGTCGTCTCTTTTATGGAGTTGTTTCTTTTCTATAGAGTTGTAATCGTTTGAAAAAACTACGAAGGAGGGTCCATTTGAGTTAATGAGCTTTGGGCCTTATCTCACATATGCACAGATTATTTTGTCTTAACATGATACGCGCGTGGAGGTCTAGTTGGCCGCCTATGTGTCTTTTTTTTTCTTATTACTTTTTGATCGACTTTTGAATTCTTCTTGGATTCCTTGTCGATTTTGGAACTCGAACAATCACCCACTCTTAATGGGTTTTTTTTTTTTACCATAGTGGATATGAGAAGAGAGAAAGTAGCTCTCTCTCTTTCTCTATTGTATTTTTCTCTTCTCTTATAGTTGTGTTCTTTCTGTGACTTCTCCTCTCTCGTCAGAGACGGATCTACAGTGGGGGTAGTGGGGACACTGCCCCCACTGAAATTTGAATTTCTTTAATATACCTTATTACATTTCCGACCCCTTGTCATCTCAAGACCGAGATCTCGCCCCCGCAATTGAGCCCCACTCTCTCAAGTCTCAATCATACAGTCGGTACCCCCCCCTTTTTTTTTGCTTCCCCTTTCTTCTTCTTCTTCTTCTTTTTATTCTTCCTTCCTTTCTGTCGTTCATTTCTGCACACGTTGCACAGTGCACCTCCTGGCGCTTGACAGACCTAGCTAGTAGGTTAGAGGCTTCTGCTCACGCACACCTCTTGGTGGATCTGGTCAACAGGCAAGAGGGAAAAGAAGTTGTCTAGAAATAGATTTGAAAAATCTTCCAATAAATTTAATTGAATGGAGAAAATTTTTAGAATATCACTATGATGATCAGGATGCAATTTGAAGAGCTTATATGCAAATTAAGCAGTCTTTGTCAGCCATGAGAAAGAAAAATTGGAAATACTTTACACCGTTTTAATCTTAGTTGGTTCAATGAGTTTGGTAGTTGGTTGGAGTATAGTATCTCAAAAGATGCTGTCTTTTATTTGTGTTGTTATCTCATATGTTAGAATAAATATTACTTTAGTTGGGTTTTTTTGTTATTTGAAGTTTTTTTTGTAACTAGGGTAAAACTTGTGTGCCCATATAATCTAGGGATTATGTCATTAGTGAGTTTTTTTTTGTTTTCAATTTTCCCAAATTGCATCATGAAACATGAGTTGGGAGAGCAAGATGGTGGCATTGGTGGTGATGTATTTACCATATAAAGATTTACAAATTAGAAGAAGAAAAAAAGATTGTAAACCCATGTTGGAGGCCAAAATACATAATCAAAATTTTCTATTTTTAGTGAAGCAAAGGGAAAAGACATTGGTTGTTTTACAAAGTTTTTTGAGAATAGAAATGAATTACTTTGATAATATTTTTATTTATAACATTAGATGTTAATTTTTTTATATACATATACATGTTTCCCCCACTAAAAAAAAATTCTAGATCCGCCGCTACCTCTCATGGTCGTGTTATTTTCATGATTTCTCTTCTCTCGTGGTTGTATTGTTTGAGAGTTAGCAACCGATCTAAGAAGTGTTCGTTCAACGACGTAATTTAAAGTGCACATTCACACTGCAATGGTGTGGGTCATCATATCTTAGAAAGAGTTCATCGTCATCCTATATATTACACCGTGATAAGGACGAAATGACTTCAAAAAAAACAAGCCCTCAAATTTGTATATCTTTGATCTTTCTCTCTGTCATCTATTTTAACTATAGTGATCAGCTGCTTGCTTCCTGCTATATATCTATAAATTGTTATTTAACAATATTATGACCACACACTTTTCTAAGTTAACTAATGAAATTTGCACTTGGACATCAAGATATATGACATAGAATAACCCATTTTGCCTGATCATTTCATCCCGAATCTAAGAACACATATAAACGTATGATAATAAACTAGCTAGCTAGTCCCAATTGGAACAAAAATTTGTAAAGAATTTCGTTCCTCGTACGCACTCCTAGATGGCAGTAGACGTACTCTCCTATCTGGGCCACCAAATTTGACTGCATAGTCTAAACGAGCGGTTCTGTTTCTAGCCTCTTTCCATTTAACGTGGGGCAGTTAATTGGACTGTTCCGGTCACTAAGTCGGTCTGGACGACACGGCGGTTCGAGGTGGCATCTAGGGTGTTGGACTACGGTCCCACCTCGTTGGCCCACTTTAGGCTCGTACTGTCCAGAACTAAATTGGTCAAATTTCATTTATATACACCAGATTTATGAGGTCATAATTTCAAATTTCGTAGAGAGTAGGTTTATAAAGAATTTCTAAATAATGATATAATAGGCTAGTTTTCTAACTTCAAAAAAATGTGAGTAACCAACTCAGCTTTCAATAATGCTTAATAAATCCAGAAATTGCATTTTGGTCTTTCATCGTAAGTAGATCCATGTTTACCAACAGCTTAACATATACTACACTGTCTGAGCTTTGAATTGGGGAGCCTCCTATCTACCATTAGAGGTGATGCTTTTACTCACTCTCTTAATTGTAACACTTCCTTAAGGTATATATTCCTCCCTTCACCACTGTCTGATGGGTGTTATCCAGGTGCGGACCCACGTTAATGGTCGGGGTGGCCATGGTGGCCCCCCCCCCACCATTTTGACTCTTTTTATTATTTTTATTTTTTGTATTAAGTTTTTTTAAAAAATTAAATTGGCTCCCTTTATATTTTATTTTACTTTAATATTTTTTACTTTGGCCCCCCTTTATATTTCATCCTGCGTCCGCCCCTGATGTTATCCTACAGTTATATGATAACATTTCTTTCATCAACACAACACATGAGTTTTTTCATCTGGGCAAGGAGTTACAAAGGTTCTGTAACTTTTCCTTCTTTTTTTTGTGAGTATATATGTTAAGCTGGTCTAGTCTTGATCTGTACAACAGATCTTAGATTCAATATTCAAAATCTACACCTAAATCCTGTGTATTTACAAATCCTTAGAAAATCACCTATAATCTTGACAAATTTGATAATCAAACTCTTAATCTCTTGATATGTAGGGTAAAACGTCCTACCAATCAAGTCACTCGCATTTATGTACTCTATAACTTGTCTCTTACTTTGCTGCTCTTTCGTCTATAAGCATCTTAATCAGGCCGTTGATATCTCAAGACCCAAGTACGACGAATATACTCACAAGTTAGGGAATCTCTCTTTTGAAATCGATTTTACCTCAGACAAGTAGCTATAACCCCATCTCCCCAGCCCATATTCTTCTTCAACTTTTCATATATATATATATATATATGGGGGTTCATATATATATATAGGAGGAGTACTGCATGTCCACGTCATAAACAACTTGTTTTTATCTAACTCACTTCTACATTAACATCAGGTTGTCTACTACTCCATCAGCATTAACGCCTCCATTCCAGAGGCAACAGAAAGCAGTGCATGTGATTACACGGCTCCTGCATGCGTGCGTAAGGATGACACGCACAAATCGAAGAATGATATATGATTACACGGGTCCATAAAACTCCAAATAAATAGACAAATATGTTGATAGTTTAGATAAGCAGATGAGTAACTTTATCGGTTGATCCAAGTGACATGAATAAATTATATCGGAGCTTCTAGGCTTTCGAAGTCATCTCACGATGTCGTTCGCCCGTCTTCTTCGATCGCCTCCATTGGTAGAACCGTGGAGGAGATTCCTCATTCCTGTCAATAGCAATCAAAGACATAAAAAAAAGGTTGAAATTAACTAGAGAGATATTTAGAGCTTCTCTTTTGATGTGCATTAAATTAGACACTTCAAGAATGAGAATATTGGTATATATCTCATCTTTAGTGATCATTTCAACTATAAAAAATTGAGATGACACATTCTTATAAAATGTATTTATTTAATGTACACTAATAAATATATATTAAATATTTTTGTATTAACTATGGGAAATATTTTATGGTAATTGGGTAATATTTAGGTTATGATTTGTACTTGTTGCTTGCACAAATAACTAATCACAACACCGAATAATAGACACGTTACAACAAACATTGTTGACATGATCAAATCAAGCCCCCGTACGTAGCGAGGGGGAGGTCCTTTCTCCAACCATGTTATAAGGAGCTGCATGATATATATATAACACACCACCGACGAAAGATTCCATGCGTTTGTAGAGGGGAGGGAGATTAAAATGCCGGCGGTGTCCGGAATCGAGCGGAAAAGAAATAATACTCGTGCTCGAAGCGAGTGAGAAAATATGGAAAGCGTAGAACTGCAAAAGAAGGTGTGGGGCGGGGCCTCGCGAGGCGGATGTGGGGCCCCAGACAGTGAACACGTGTCCAGAGTGTCACCAGGGCGCTGACGAAGACAGCGTTACCGTAACAGGTGGCCCCGTCAGTCGTACGGACGGTTACAAATGGGCCCCGCGCGCAGTGCTCGAAGTCACCAATGACGCGAGCGATCGGGGCGGGGGAGTGGAGGTGACGGGACGGGTCAAGGGATCCTCTGCGCGGCGGCGTAGTGCGCCCTCAAAACGTCTGCTTTGCTTCGTGTCGCCAAATGTTGGGTTTTTTTTTGTTTTTCTTTTTTGTTTTTTTAGAAATGTTTATTATAAGAGCATATTTACATTTTAATTGTAGGAGAGAGCTCTCATTCATCCACTTAAGATAGTTTAATGTGCCATGACACATCATTTTATAAGTTCAAGTTAAATTTTTGTGAGTCGAAGTCAAATATGTATGAGTCTAATTTAAAATTTTATGAGCCTCTTGCAATAGAAATATAAGTATGTTTTTTACACTAAATATTTCTCTATTTTTTAGGCCACCCAATGATGCTTGACGTCTATTTAATCCTTATTATTATAGTAGTATAAATATCTTCAATTTCTACCTTAATTTTAAATACATAGATGTCAATTAATTTATATGCATGTTATAAAAATAGAATTTAATGTAAATCAATTTATTAATTTAATATGAGTATCCAATTCAATTTAAAAGGAAAAACTTTATCCAAACTGAAGAAAAATGGAACCACAAGCAACCTTAATTGAATTAGGAGGCCTAAGAAATTGGGCTCCATCTAAGAAAGACAAGATTTTTCATAGCAATTGCCCCCACACCTAGAGGGGCACTTGACATTATTGAGTTTGAAACCTTTGTTACTTTGGCATCTTCTGATTGCTTCCTTAGCTTGAAAAAGTATGATATTCAGCAAGTTAAGCAAATTCGTATGGCTAAGATATGTTTTCTAATGGCTAGCGTTCTGGAAGCTACTAGTATGATCTGTGACCTTTTCATACACATGCAAGGGGTTTTGCTTGTGCTGCTTCCTTCTTATTTACTTATAAAGAAGTTTGGATTATTACTGCGTCATGCTGATTTAGATAAGAACTCCATTGAATAAAAAAATTAAGTAGATTTTAAACTTAATTGTATAGCTAGGTTTAGAAATTATAATATGCTAAAGTTGTGCAACCTAAAACGAAGTTACATAAATAAAAGTGAAATCATGTAAATTCAAAAAGGTTAATTATGTGATCAAAATTGGGGTGAATAAAAATTAACATGTGGGGGGGGGGGGGGGGATGGTCGATGAGCTTTCAGTATTTGATCCTCACGAATTCTTAAATTTATTTGATGAGGAAAACACTAACTTGCACTTGCAAGACAAGAAGGATAGTCAAGGGGTCCCTAAGGGCGGTTTCGAGGGGAGAACTCCTTACACTCAAGTAAAGAACACAGTCAAAAAATAAGGAAGTCAAGGAGGGGGAAGAGAGGAAAGAGTGAGAATTGAGGATTCTGGTATGTATGTCCAAGTTCAAGGTCTCCCTCATTCATGTTGTCAGTGTATTCCTTTTAAGCATATGTCAGGGGTCCTCCAGGTGTATAGTTCCTTTCTCGGCCGCACAATCACGTCACACGTCATAAGGGAATGGCAGTGCATGCACCGTGTGAGAATGGCCACTGAAGTGGGATGCTAAGGGGCGTGCTTCATTCTTGCAACATGTGGATGTCATTCATTGCACAAACACATAGAGGGGTGTGCAAAGAGGGGAACCTCTTCCTATTGTTGTAGACGTGTGCCATGTGACCGACGGGTTGTGCCCTACTATGGCAGGGATGACCTGGGCGGTGAGAGTGGGCAACGTATGCCTTGGAGTGGGGAGCCTTACCGTAGTCTCGAGGGGCTGAAGACTTGACTCTAGTAGATATCGGACCATCCATGGATGGTGGCCTTAGGGGCCATGCAGTCATGGTTATGGTGGGCTAGTCCCATATCCTATTTCTCCTCATATAGGCTACTGTTGGAGGGTAGGGCCAAAATTGGGTCCGATCCCATTCTCTTGTGCTAGTGGGTAGGAGAAATGGAGCTTAATTGGTTGAGCCAGTTTCCCACCACCTCACATTCTCTTGCTCTCCGACCTGAAAGACTTAGGCCTACAAGGAGTTCCGATGACTATATATAGGATCGTGGCCTCAGCACCTAGTAGTGCTTTCATTTTCCACCGCATGTTGCAGTTGATCAACAGTAGGGAATAGAGCTGCCAGTGCCAGTCCTCAATCCCCTCGAAAAAAAATTGTTTATGAATAGCCATTATGGAGAGGTTGGGAGCTAGGCCATCATTTGACGAGGGATATCATGGTTGTGGGATGTGGATCTCCATGTGGGTGGCGAGCTGAGGGATCAAGGGGTCGCAACACCTAACTATCAAATGCCTCGGTGGAACATGATGGCAGGGAGCACCGAAGATGTGATGGTCCTCGTCGTTCAAACCCGTTAGCCTAATAACGAGTCTGACTTGACTTTGTCTCCCGCGAACCGGTCGAAGCCTCGCAAGGGATATCAACACACACATGTCCGTGGAAATATAAAAGAACACGTTGAACATACATGAGATTCCATATTTTACACATATTCACGTGAAATGTATATATCCAGTTCTGAACTAAAGTCAAAGTACAGGGTACAACTGCCTGGGACAAACCTCCAAGACACAACAAAAGGAAATTACTCTACTGGAGGCGTAGGCCCGACTCCGCTGCGATGCGGTCCCAAACTAGAAGAGGGACAAGAACTCTCATGTTCTCCTTCACCTGGAAGAAGAAGGGGTGAACCTCACAAGTCACTGGCTCAGTAGGAAAACTCTGCCAAAAGTTGAAAGGACAATAATCGTACAAGAGCATAAATAAGGCTTGTATTCAAATAACAAATAACACTACCTGCGCATAGTATTATAGATGTAAATAAATAAATAAATAAACCATTCCAGAATATGAGCATGGTACCACCTTTAATAAATAAATGGCAACTTATGTTCGCATGTACAATCTAAAGAAGGTCACGCCACACACGAGTCACGAGAACTGGTTCGCGACACCAACCACTGACTCAGATAAATCACGCAAGACTACCTCTCAGTCTCGCAGCCACGGACGGAAGGTCCAGCTACCGCTCCACCTCAAAAAGGTCAAGAACTGTAGAGATCAACCAACACCACTCCTGCAGACCACACGGCTGCAGGTCCATGCTGGCACCTTTAGGGACTCTGGCCCGAGCTCCCTAAAGTGAGGCACTGGAAAACCAGACTAGTTGGGGACTAATACGTCTACTGGTGTCCGTCCCCTAACCATGAGCGCGCTGCAAGCGACAGTACACCCACAAACACGAGTCACTGCCCATTGTTGTCTTTCCCTCCGCTTGACGTACAACTCAAACTTAGGAGTGAGGGTGTCTAGGAAGATGACACAAACCCTGACGGTACAAACCCCGAGCACCATGTGCTTGGCTCACAATGAACCTGGGGTATCCGACTCGAGAGGTAACCACGGAAGACGTAAGAAACCCAACTTGCTATGCACATAAATCCATACAAACTCGACATTTCCAAACACGATACCCTCCGATACACCATTTACAAGCTTAGGATAACTTAAACAATACTACACAAACAATGTGCAACTGGGAAGGGACAGAATGGCCACAAAACCCTACAGCTCGGGTGGCCACATCTGAAAACGCGATGAACACAGTAGCCACAATTAAGACTCCAAATCACGATGGACCAACCCGTCGCCTTTAAAAATTGAATCGCAACTGGACACGACGTCGCGTTCAAAACACGACGTCTGGGTCCGTCGCCTTTCAAACCGAAGAATCATACTATGTTCCCTCCTCTCCGGAAATCACACAAACACCCACTACATGATGTAAAAGTTGTAAATAGCCATCCACACAATAACCTAATCATGCTTACTACTGAATATAAGCAATTCTACAATTTAAATTCCTCAAACTTAATCCATGCAATCAAAACAAGAAGAAAGTCCCCCTACCAATATGAAGAACACAAAAATGTCACTGTCTTGGCGTTTCCCGCACTCCGAAGCACCTCCTCGCATCTGAAACATGTCGAAAACACCCCACGAGCCTTGAATCGCCGGCCAATTCCCCCACAGAGCTCCCCCTTCATCTGTACAGTGCAACCTGCACTGTTTGGCCAAGGCTCGGAGCCAAAACACAGCACTGACTAAATTGCAACGTATCGAGTCGTCGCGTTTAAAACGCGACGTACCTAGACGTCGTAATTAAGCCGCGACGCTCCTGCATACGCCATGCGGTGCACATGCATTCGCACCCATAGAAAGTGGCGATTCAATTGCGACATAGCAGGTGGTCGCGTTCATGAAGAATCGCGACGCCTATGTTGGTCGCGTTCTTAACGAACACGCCAAAGGTTTGTTGGGCTGAGGTTTTCCAACCCCCTAGCCTCACACCCTGCTACACACACAACCTAACACCACCAAACTCAAATAAACACAACCAATGGGCCACACATTGGCCACCAAACCTGGTAAACTACGATCCGAAAGGTCAAGCTATTACAGAAGAGGTGCCTTCAAGATGCGAGATTGACCCCCTAGACCTCCATAAATCAGGGCCTTAGGGGTGTCTATTTGTGCATCCCGACATCTCATTCTCACCAATGTGCTCAATCCTTTTCTATAGTCCAATAGCACGTCTTTTTCTGGTAAGCTTCATCAACACCTATTTACCCTAGGCAATGGGGAGGAAAGGGAAGGCCTCCATGCCCTCTCCCCCATCTTCTTCTTTGTCTTATTCTGCTACTTCTCCTACTCTATAGAATATGTCCTAGACTGCAATTTCTCCATCCCGTCCTCAACACAAGTTGCCTCCTCGACTCATGGCCTATTGAGTCGTTGAAGGCCTCCATAAGGTCTACAAAATCCCTTGCACCTTTGACATCTTCTTCTATGGCTTCCATAAAATCTCTCACCACCTTTCTCAATCACTTTACCCTACCTTTGGATCATCTGGTGGCATACTTCATGTAACGACCCGACCTCCCGAACCCCCGCCAGGGACCCCGAAGGTCGTGCCGCCACCCACGGATCTGAAAACTCAGAAGGGTTAGAATTTAGTCCAGTGAGATAAGCAATGAATTCAAATAACTATAACAAGAAAGTTCGTACATTAATAAGGAAATTATGTACAACATGTCCCAAATAAAAGTATAGGTACAGAAAGAAAAGTGCAATCCTTAAGGGGTATACCCCGAGGACTTGAAAAAAGGTAACTCTCAACTCACACCAGTACAAGAGCTCACACACTCACATCTCACACTGCTGGCAACGCACGACATAACAAACCGCCACCACAACTGTCCGACAACGAACTCATGTGATAGCGAGTCCCTACCTAAAGAAGGTAAGGGGGTGAGCCTCGCGAACAAGGCTCAGTAGGGATAACCAGTCCCTTAACAGCCAGAGCTGTAGGAACTACAAAGAAAAGCGGAAGCAACTACTCTAGAAAGTAGTAAAGTGAGAAACACCTACTGCAGAGTACTACAAAGCAGTGGAATAGAGTAACGCCACGACCCACAACCAAGGTCGGGCCACACACAACTCCCGCAGAACCAGCGGAGTCAGACACGATGCGGAAGCAACCCTCGACACGCACCCTCCGAGACAAGAAGCTCACGAAACACCGGAGCAACCACGTGAGACCAGAGTCTCACGACACAAGCACCGCCATCCCAGACCTCCAAGGTCAGGAAGGCATAGACAGGTGTCACCACGAGCGACACCGAGCAACCACGTGAGAAGGACGTCTCACCACAAGCACGACCACCTCAGACGACCACAAGGTCGAGGGCCCACAAGCAAAAACACCCTGGACCCCGGACACGCCACGTGGTCAGGGAAACACACTCACCGGTGCCACCACGGATGGCACCAAGGAACATATTATGGAAACAGTAGTCGGGCACCTGTACAAAGGCACCCCGAGAGGACATGCAGCGCAGAAACCGCCATAAGCACAGGCCAACAAGGCCAGACCAACAACGCCCGTGGAAGCTAGACACGGCTAGGCTACACCCACCGTGCAGGCTAGGGCAACGAGACACACTTGGAAATAACATGAAAGAAACGTCGTCACGACAAGCAACCAAGCCACCACCACTGGTAGCTAAGAGGAGGACACACCGGCCACTCCTTTGCTTGCCAACCACTGGCTCCTTCCTACAACCTCCCCGGTAGAGTGAGGCCAGTGAGCCACCACAGAGAACACTACACACGCACCACCGCAGCTCGGCCGAGCTGCAGCCCCACGCCTGACACAACGATGTGGCTCTGGAACCAACGTCGAGAGAGGCAGTGAGAAAGGATTAGCTGATATGTGCCGGAAGAACAACCAAACCACCTTGGCATCCCAGGCTCAGCTAAGAGAGCTCTACAAATGACTCTACGCCACTGTCCACCACCGTTTTCCCCTCTGCTACCAGAGTCTGAGCTCGAGCTCGCCCGCCACCTGGAGAACTCTCTCAACAGGCGCGGGGACTAGGGGTCCAGGTAACGGTAAAACCTTTACAAGACAAGCCCTCGAGTGCCAAGCACCGGGCGAACTGAGAAGAAGCGGGGCCACCACAACAAGCAAACAGCACAGCTGGTTTGTAACCAAGACAAGCCCAGCAGGCACAGGCACTAACGACACCCCTCTCGAAACACCCAGGAGGACCGTCGGCCAACCCCGACACACACACCTTATCCCAACAAAGACAACAACCACGGAACACCAATCATGTGCGTAAGTTGGGGAATAAACATTCCCCTAACCAACTTAGGCATAGACCACCCTCACGAAGCCCAAAAACGAGGAAAACTGAACTGGCAGCAAGAACGCGACAAGAACCCCGTCGCGACCAAAAGGTGATAGGGAAGCTGTGGCGACCAGAACACGACAAGGAACCTGTCGTGACCAGAAGGTGACAAGGAACCTGTCACGACCAGAACGCGATAAGGGACTTTGTCGCCACCAAAAGGCGACAAAGAAGGTGTCGCCTTCAGATTTAGAATGCGACGTTTCGACCCGTCGCATTCCTCATCTGAAGGCAAGACCCTTAGGGCAGAACCACCCCAAGACCCACACCCAAAGGAACCACAGTGGCAAGCCACCAAACAGGAAGACAGGCCCCATGCCAAGTTGGGGAGACCTCCCTCTAACCAACTTGGACACGGGCCACCCCCACTAGGACTGGAAACAAGGAAACATAAGGGCAAAGGGGAACACGACGGCCAAACTGTCGCCATCATAACGCGATAGGTTGCACGTCGCCTTCGGATTGGTGTCGCGATAACTAACATGTCGCGACCTCAGACAGTAGCTCAAACCACGAATGGGGGCCATCCCATGGTCCCCCAAGCTACAACAACACCCCCAAACAAGGAAGGAACGAGAGCACACTTAGAAAGGGAAACTAAAAGTGGCTCGAGGTGCACCAATGCCACCTATCCTCGCCTACAAACCACAAGAACTAAACTAAGCACAAAGTGGGAGCACCACCGGCAAGCTTTCTCTCGTGTAAAACCACAAGCAAGCCTCGAGCACAGGGAGGATACCTCAAAACAAGCTCCATCTCCTCAAGACAGTAAGAGAGAGCAAGAGAACCCTACCGAGAATGATGAGCCAGACCCATTCGGGCCCTTCACGTCAGATTGGCCCCCTCCTCGTCGCTCCAATGCTCCGCCACGAGCACACCGGCACCTCCACGCCCAAACCGCTTGAGAAAGGAGAGGGGAAGCTCCCCCCCCCCCTGTGGAGAGGAGAAGGGAAGGGAGGAAGGAGAAGAAAGAAGAAGAAAGAGATGCATGCTAGCCTTAAGACCTCGGAACTGAGGTTGCGATAAGATAGGCATCGCGTTCTTAACCAGAACGCGACAAGCATCTTGTCGCCTTCTCAAAAGTTTCGATAGGTCTTCTGACAGACAGACAACCTCCAGGCCACGTGCCTCGCATGTGCCTCAGGTGAACGCAACAACTGGCACGTCGCCTTCACACACATGAGTGCGGCACGTGGCATCAGCCACAGAAGAGCACAGGAATGCGACACAGGGGTCGTTGCTTTCTCAACCAGAAGGCGACAAGGAACACGTCGTGTTCAGAATGCGACAGCCCGATCCGTCGCGATCCCAAGATCAACAGCAAGGCAACCAAAGCTCAGGATGTTACACTTCCACCTTCCAATACCAGACATAACTGCTTGGCTTCTTAGCTCCTACCAGATCACCTCAGCACAACTCTTGTTGAACTCCTAGCAGTTTTGGCACTACTTTCTCATCTAATGTGACAAGTTTAGGATCACACCCACCATACACATCTTTAGGAGACTATTCGCATCCAGTCAAAACATCTTTAGGAGACTATTCACCATTCAGTTCATCGAGGGTGGCTGCTATTTCTTTAAAGCCCGACCTACCAAGAGTTTCTTGAATTTCTCCCCTTGCTTCTCTAAAATCGAGGACTTGGGAGAAAAGTTTGTGATTATCACTCAAGCAGGCCAAGCAAAGAGTGGCAATTTCCCCACATCCACTTATTTGTGCCTATTTCGCAACAATGTGGCTCCTTGCTATGTCTTGAGGACATGATTCCTGCCAACCAAATTTTGAGCCACCCTATGAATCGTGTTGATTCACTTATCACACCTGAATGGCTGAGGAGGGACAAGATCAACCCCCTAGTCGTGTCGGGTAGGTGTCAGGGTTCATTTTTGGTGCTCGATCATGTGGTCTTTAGGGTTCTAATCTTCTTGATGCATCTTGTATGTTGCCTCAATCCTCCACTGGTGAGCAACCTCCAATACCTAGCTGCGATGGTCCTCTTAAACAAGCTGCCACTGTGCAATCACTAGAAACCTCCGAACCATCTTCCAAGGGGGATTGTGATGATTTCCATTAATTACTTGAGCAAACATTAAGATCAATGCCCAGCTCATGCTACCCATTGTGTTCACCTAGGGGGCCTTGCAGTATACCCCTCTAGCCAAAAGAGCGATGGGTGCAGACTGTGTCGGTCCATCAAACCACTGGGAGTAGACAATCACTTCTAAAGACCCCCCCATTAGTCGACGACCAAAGATGCTCCCATAAGTGGAGAAGAGCAATCTTACCATGGCAGACAGCTCCCCCAAGCGAGTTGAAAATAGGTGGAGCCATCGCTTTTGAAGAGCCACGAACATGATATTCGAGGGTGCACTTGAAGAAGTGGCAGTGATGACTCTTGCAACGATGAGAGAGGTAGTTATTGGAGAGGGTGTTGCTGGTGAGGTTTCTATCAATGAGGTTGTAGCAGGCGAGGTGGCTGTTCAGAGATCGACTATAAGAGGAGTGCCTACTAGGGAGGTTGCCATCAACGAGGTTGCTGTTGGAGGAGTGCCTACCAAGGCGGATGAGGACGAGGAGATTCCACTAACTAAGGAGGAGATGAGGCCCTTAGCAGCAAAGCTTCTCCATAAGTCACTAGTGAGGAAGAGGAAACAGCCAGTTGCCCCACTGGTGTCTCAACAAGGCACCTCCCCTTCTGCGTGGATGCCGATGACTCTCTAAAAGGAGTTAGTGTGACTACATCAACAGTCAGAGCAGAGGAAGGAGGGCGTGACTCTTTGAGGGGATTTATAGTGACTACGTTAGTAGTAGGAGAAGAGGAACTAATGTCTAAACAATGAACTAATACATTTATTAATCTCAAATCACAAAGATCTTTTTCATTCACTAAATATAGCCAATACATAGGGTTCATCATAAGACTTACGTAACATGCATGGAAATAAAAGACTCTACTATCAATCTACCATAGCATCAAAATAACATCAGGATGCTCATCACTCTTACCTGTCCCCGTCAATATGCATCTCATCATCTTCAAATTCATTTGAAAACACATATATATTTGAATGAGCGAGACACTCAATATGATTTATATCTCTTTACCTGGTAGGCTTAAAGTGATTAACGCATTAACAAGCTGAGTTCAACGTCAAGAAAGCAATTTAAACAAGAGCTGGTAATAGTATCAAGAGAACATGAGCATGTAATGAATGTATTGTACAATTACGATAATGAATCAAGTAGAATTTGTCATACCATGACATAACACCCACCAGGGCTACAAGTACGAGTCAAGCAAGTAACATGTCAAGCAATTATTTGCATGATGATGGTCATAAACTAATCAAGCATGCCAAGTAATTTACTGCAATGCCAAATAACATGGTCAATCAAGCTTACACGGACACATGCACTTTTTGGGCGCTCCTCTCAAGACTAGACCAAGCCCTTATATTGCTAGGCGTTGGTTGTGGATTCAAGATCCCATGTAATATTTAAATAATTATTATTGGAGAAGAATTTAAAATTTATAGTTTGGAGTTTACAATAAGAAGTTTCAAAGGACACCATAGTGCAAGTGTAACACCATCTTCCAACCACACACACAAACATAACACATAACATTTGCTTAGAAGAGGGGTTACGTTGACAAACTTCATTATGGGCAGACAAATCTGTGTAATGCACAAGACTAGCAAACCATTCACAAAGTCATCCTTACAAGTGTTATACATTAACAAAGTAACTTAGTATCAACATTCACCTTTTACACAAGACCAAGCATCCTCTCTCTAGATTTTTATATTACAACAAAATTTCTAGGGAATTTAAAAGCTAAGTTCTTCTTCTTGATCAGCAGTGGAACTGTAAGTGATCTGTAGCTGAATTTTGAATCCACCTTCAATCTGAAAGGGTTGAAGCAAACAAAGGCATGAGTCAGAGGACTCAGTAGGTGAGAGTAAGCGTAATTCTTTCAATCAAATTCAGAATGAAGGCTTTTGTAGAAGTCAATATTTTTAATTTCGAATGTCTAAACTTCAAGAGTTAAATGTATGGGAATTGGCTAGGCACAGAATAAGTCTGGGGTTAAAATAGAATCCATAATCCAAATCCATAATTTTGGTCTAATAAAACTTGAGCATGTAAAGATAGGAATTTCAATTGTACAACTAAATGAATATTTAGTAAAAATGTGTTTATGGATCAAAATATATTTGCTCTTGAACTTCATACTTAGCATAACATATAGCCGCAATTTGGTTTCATAACGGGCTCAAACGTATTTTAGAACAAAAGTCATATATGTCTTTCAAGTTCAGATCATAACTTAATTTGGAAATGAATTTGACAGACATCATACTGCTCTCAAGAAGTTAATAATATAACGTAAATACATCCTCAGTGCCTAGGCAATTCCAGCACCTTAGATCTTGTTCATTGCGCAAGAATAGGGTTTATTACCCACCATCATCAGACCACTGACTTAGATTTACCTACAAACGGTCGCCCACAGCTGACCATAAGTGACTAGTGCTACCACAAGTGATCCTAATTCCCTCTTTAAAGAGAGCACTGTCTTCAGATCATAAGTTTCATCTCATGAGCATGGTAGGAATGGAATTTCAAGGATGGTTTGGTTGATGATCAAGTAAGTCAAGTTGGTGGTAAAAGTAGTTTAGAGTCCAAGAAAATAAGGAAGACAATTGGTTTGGACATCATAAGAATGTACCACCTTTGATTGGGGTGAAGTTGATTCATGTTAACATTATAGACTGGTGGATGTCGACAGCCATAAGGTGGCTGTCGACGGCTACTGGTGTATCCAGAACCGAATTCTGGAATTTGGCCCTTAGCTGTCGACAAGCTATAGGTGTCTGTCAAAAGATGGTTATCATCTGTCGACAGATAGGTTCTGTCTGTCGACATCTACTAATATTTTTGGGTTTCTGGGTTCTAAAACAAAGGTGTCTGTCGACAGATGTAATCTCTCTATCGACAGACGTAGAACATTTCTTCTGAAATGTCAAAAATCGATTGGTAATATGAACTATAACTAAAGGTTTGAACAACATGAAAGAAGAAGGATAATTTCATACTTCCAATAGCCTTGCTGAACTCAAGTTAAAGATGATACCAAATCAAAGATTATCCTTAAAGACTCTAATCAAAATTGGAACAAAAGGAAGAAGAATTCTACAGAACATGGAATAGACAAGAAAACATGAGTTGTAATGATTGAAAAGACTTCAAGCATGAAAGTAGGAGATTGGAGAATATCCGTAGGAAGGAACCTACCTGACTTAAGAAGATGGAAGTCTTCACCTCTCCTTAACGAAGGAGCCCACAACCAGTAGAAGGAAGGGTTCCACAAGGTTGCAGACATAGCAATAGCAGGAGTAGAAGCAATAGCAGGAGCCACGACAACAACTACACCCACAGTAAGATCAGTAGAAGCAGTAGCTCCAACAGCAATAGCCCAACAACAGCAGCAGGAGTAAGAGCAGGGGCAAGAACAGAAGGGGAAAAACTCCCACGAAGATTTGAAGAGGAGGTTTTATAATCCTCAGCTCACATGCATGCACGACACGTCGGCTCACAGGTGTTGAGGTAAAAACCTCATTTTCCCACCCACAGCCATGTTCACCATGCAAGCTTAAGGAGTTACACGTTAGGTAAGAACGTGTAGGGTGTTTAACCCCCAATGATATGAGCTTACGTTGCCCATATTACGTAAGCAAGAAAAAATCCCAAAAATAGTTTTCGTAATTGGGTTATAAATCAGCTGACCCATTTGTCCTTGACTTTTTATACCCAAATGATATCCATTCAAGTTGAAATTTCAACCATAAACTAATAAGAATGTTTTACAAATTAAGATAATTTTAGTTTAATTTTTAGAATTTATTTTTCACCTAACAAAAATTACCCGAAAAATAGTTGTGTCGGCTTAATCTCAAAATCCGCATGCCAACAATTCTAGATATTTACATTTCTAATATCGGCACATTTTTCTTAGCATTATGGTGGTCTCAGAATTAAATTCTGTTATCAAAATCCGGTGTTACCCTGTCGGGGTACGTACGACCGAAAGTGGTACTGGTGTATGATAGTGTGTCCTAAATACACTCTTAATCCTAAATATCTCAATTTTAAACAAAATTTTCTAAGTAAATCATGATGTTTAAAATTTGAGGATATTACAACAAGACTTGTAGAAATAGCTCCAAGCATGTTCATAAAAAAAGAAGGGATTAATCAAGAATAATTAGTGAAAAAGAACAAGAGTGTAAGGCTTAGTAGCATGAGTATCTGGTCTTTGGATGAGAATTGATTCAATAAACAAAAGAGTCGATTTAATAGACATAAAAGTCAACTTAATGAATAGGAGAGTCGATTTCATAAATAGAAGAGTCGATTTAATGAACAAGAGAGTCAATTTTATAAATATGAGAGTTGATGTAATGAACAGAGAGTTGATTTAATGAATAGGAGAGTCAATTAGGTGAGAGATGATTAGGTGAGAGTCGATTCTTTAACTTGAGTTTAACAATAAATTATATCTGAGAGTCGATTCTATGACTTGAGGCTCGATTGTGTCTGAGACTCGATTCTCATGAGTATGACAATTGATTCTATGAATCGACTGTGCCTGAAACTCAATTCTTTCAGAGACTTGATTCTCTCAACTCTATTGAATGCGAGATTCAATTCTCAGACTCGATTCTTTCTGAGACTCAATTTATATCTGGGTCTCAATTCTTCATGTGACTCGATTTACATCTGGGACTTGATTCTTCATGAGACTCGATTTATATCTGGGGCTCAATTCTTCATAAGATTCGATTTACATTTGAGACTTCATTTACATTTGAGACTCAATTCTTCATGAGACTCAATTTACGTCTAAGACTCGATTTTATTATTGAAACTGGATACTGAAGGACTCTGAGTGCCAATGAAATTAAAATTACATGAATCCATATTTAATTTTTGGAACTCTTACTTCAGGAACAAAATTCAAGGAAAAAGAATCAAGACACGAAGATGGAATTCAAGGCAACTCTAAACTGTAACTAGATAAGGCACATGAACATGGTCTTTTAACAACATAAACCATGCAAATCAAGAAGTATCATGCAGAAGCACTATATCATTTGGAAATAAAGAACAAGATGCACATGGTTCTATATGCATAGAGATATTTTCAAGAATTATTCTTTAAGTTTCTACCATGAGATCATCCACAGCAAAAATTTAATCATGTTTAACCTGAGAGAATACTTACTTTTTTTTTAACGATTCAAGATGAATAGGATGAAGAATGATGAAGGACAACAGGTCACTCGAGCTTGCTACAATCCTTCTCCCTCCAGTCGGCCTTTTCTGACGTCCAAGAATCTCCCTAGCAGTAGTGAGAGTTAGTCAAGAAGGAATTTAGGTTATATTTAAAGGGTTAAGACTTTAGGATTCCCAATAGGAATCAAACTTCCAAGGGTTGTGATTCTTGCATGGTTTCCTTCCTAAATTAGAGCTTCCCATCCCTAATTAGATTAGGACTTTGATGGAAACTCACTTTCCTGAGTTAGGATCTATAGAGTTTTAATTTTGGCTACTGCTTTATGTATAGGGCACTAATCCAATTCCCACTCAAATCAAGACCAATTTCTTCTTTAACTCCTCTTTCGATTAGAAGTTGTACAAAATTTTGGATTTCTCTTATTAGGTTAGTTTTAGGTGCAATTACATGTAGCACCATTCAGCAAGCATTCAGCGACCCGAGGAGTATTCAGCTCCAAATTGCTCTCAGGCACTGTCCTAGGCATCTTTTGTCTCAATTTTTGACCACTAACGACACCAAGGATACGTGGATTTGGTGCTCTACTCCTGATGGTCAGTTCTCCATGAAATCAGTCTGCTTACTCCTCAAACCAGAAACATTCCAGCAATGGGCTGTCTTGTGGTCTCCTTACATTCCACTCAAGTGGTCCATTTTATTATGGCGGATGGCACTGAATTCAGTCCCGGTGGATGAAACAGTAAAAGACAAAGGTTTCCCCTCTGCTCTAAGTGTTCCTATTGTCCTAATTCTCAAGAAGAAAGTGTGCTACATTTGTTTTTCAGAAGTAATATCGCAAATCAGGTGTGGTCAGATCTGATTTCGCAACCTTGGTTAACTGCACTTCGTCAGAATACAAGTGGGAAGGAGAATCTGAAAGCTAGAAGCCCAAGTATTGTTCGATGGCTCACTCCACCACCGGGGAGATTAAAGCTGAACGTTGATGGGGCATTCACGGTGACTTCGGGTGATGTTGGAGGAGGTGGCATCCTCCATGATCATGAGGGCAACATGTACTGTGCCTTCTCTAAGGCCTACCATCGATTAAAATCTAGTCTTGCTGCAGAGGCTCTTGCACTTAGGGACGACATTTCCATGTGCTGCAGAACTGGTGCTTCTGAAGCGTTGATTGAGACAGACTCACTCAACCTCTTACAGATTGTTACAAGGCAGCTTCCTTGCCCATGGGATCTTGCTTTCATCTTGCAAGATATTGCTGCCATGACCCAGAACTTTAAGGCATAAATTATACATGCACCTAAGGAAACAAACAAAGTGGCGGACTGTTTGGCTGGTTTTTCTCTTTCTTACACCCTTCCTGTCACTTGGGACTCTTGGGCCGATCTCCCCACTGCTGTAAAGGAACTCTACCACTTTGATAAGGTAGGGTGTCCTTCCATTAGGCCCTAGCCCGCTTATGTACCTCCCCCCTCCCCCCCCCCCCCCAATTTCTTCCACCACATATATGGAAAACATGCTCTTAGCCACCTGGGGAAGGTAGTGGCTCTCTCACTTTTGTGAGGATGCCCCTACCTACTCCTTTTGGTTCGTCTATATTCAAAAAAAAAAAAAAGACCCATGTAGCTTAGAGTTTAGCTCATTCAGCCCAATGTAATAATGGGCTTTTGAGCATTACAAAATTTAGAGATTATTTTTTAAAATATTTTTATTTATTTGTATTTTAAAATATTTAAGTTGTTACAGTCTTGTCCTCCGATGAAATAGTGTTGAGCGGTCTTCAATCTGATCTTTAAGTGGTGCATGTGGTCATTCTTCTGGAGCGACTGCTACAAGAAGCAGTAGTGAGAGCTACAACAACAAGGACCACAACCACAATAGCAAAGAATCACATGTGGGCTGCCTTGGTGGCTCAACACACCCTTGAGCACAAACTGGAGGCAACCACTTGGGCAAAGGATGCCGCAAGCTCTCAAGAGGTGCCACGTTTGCAACTCTATAATTCGCTGAGGAGGAGGCCCAGTTCTCAATGGTCCAAGCTACCACAGCAAAGGAAGAGATTGGATATCTTCGGATATATAGAGTTGGCAAGATTGTGGGCAAGAGGGACTATAGAAGAATACAAATCCTCATCAGGGCTTTAGGAGTTGATCAAAGAATGGGCATTGGACTTCTTTGATGAGGTTGTGGTGCTAGGGAAGGAGGGCTTCAAGGAAGGATGGGCGGCGGTGGTCCGCATGGCTCGAGGTATGAACTATGACCACATATGGTTCCTCTCAATGTCATCATCCTAAAGGGCTTGATCATAGGCCCATCGAGGAAGGCTACCAAGGGGTGCACCAAGTCAGAGGATGTTGTTGCTATCGACCTTCCATAGCTATTAGTCAAAATTCCTCTATCGTGAGGGGCCCCAGCCAATGACTCATAGCCTAAAGCCTAAACCTAGGATTGAAGCTTGGTTTTCTTTATGCTCGCTCCAATTGTACGCCCTTTCCCTCCAAGTATCGCACTTCTATACTTTTTTCAAAAATTAATGGAAAAGACTTTTCTAAAAAAGTTTTACATACCTCCTTTTGGAGCCTCCCTTTGCTTTGAACCGACATTAAATGAGTGCTTCCAATCAAGCACTACCATCACTAGGAATCGTGAATTCCAAATTGGATGTGCATTGACTCTAGGCAATTTAATTTGTCTGGAAGATTTATCCTGTGGGATCTAAGTACACTATTGACAAAGGGATTTCCCATGATCCACTAAAATCGTGGCCTCAGGAACTGGCATATAGGTGGTGAATTCGAGCACCCATGCCTGTTCCACAAGTGGTGGAGTGGCTATAAGTAGGGCCAAAAAGCTTGCATATAGTTGAACAATGCATGTGGATTGAGCTAGCAAACCTTGAGAGTTAGCGATGTCAGATCAAGATGTTGGGTCTTTAACTAAGGAGTGAGATGAGTCATCAAAGAGACCTCGAGTGGATGCTCTATCTTCCTTACTTCTAGCACTGATGACGGCTGCTTAGCATCGTGCCTTCCGAATGAGCTATCTAGTGGGCTATAGGTCAGCAATAAAGCGGGTCCCCAACTCTATGACCTAAAGGGGGTTGTAAACATCTCTCCAAATCTCAAACTCGATGACCTAGGATCGAGGACGACTAGCCTCTAACATCCCCTACAAGGGGTTTGTCTCCTTCCCTCCGAAGGGACGCCCCTGCCTCCCAACTTGTAGTAAGCCAGAGGGTAGGAGTGGGTGGTCACTGGGTCTTCACTAGAGGAATGCGCCCATTGTTTAAGTTACCTTATGATTTTTGACTAAGTACTATCATATATTAATCGATTAAGTTTCCTTCAATATTTGATTAAGTTATTTTATGCTTTTTGTGACTCGTACTATGATATGTTAATTGATTAAGTTTCTTCCAATAATTGATTAAGCTATCTTGTACTTTTTGTGACTAGTACTATGATATGTTAATTGATAATGTTTCTTTCAACAGTCTATTAAGTTACCTTGTGCTTTTGGTGATTATGTATTATGATATGTTAATCGATTAAATATATTTCAGTGTGTTTTTGACTAAGTATTGGATCTGATAATTGACTATGTTTGTTGTATGATATGTTTTGACTTTCAATGGCTAAATACTGGTTGTCCATAATCAATTATTATCCTATAATAATTGATTATCAAGCACCGACCTTTGTGGTTGTTAGATAAATTGATTAGACATCTGATGGTAATCGATTGTTGAGCATACTTGTTTCAATGGCTAAGGTTGATGACTATGTATATGTACGTTTGGTTGTGATTTTCTAGTATTGTAATGAATTATGTATAATTATATGTTATTTGACTTTTAATGGTTTTAAAATACTCCATTTTGAATAAGCATACTGAGTTTGTTTCCGATTATATATGGTATTTTATGATTAATCTATTATGGCTTCCAATGTGAACATTATTTTATTATATAAGACTATGAATTCTTATTTAATTAAGCATGTGACCGACATTTCAATGATCATTTTTACTGGATAACAAATGTTTATATATTATGATGATCAATTATGTGTAGTTAGGTTTTTCTTTACTACATGTGATGTCTATTTGAATTATGATGTTAAGTTTTGATCCAATTTTAATTGCACATATTAATATAATATTTAAAAGAATGGGATGTGGTATATGTTCAAGGGAACTGTGAATTATCTCACAAAAATATAGTCTCATTAAATTTCACCCATATTTTGTTCGGGAGATCTAGATGAAGGATCTTAATTAATTGTCTAGTTGAGCTTAGAGAGTGCCTGAGTTGTTGACTAAATATTTTGATATGATGTTTATGTAAATTTTGATGTTTACTCTTCTAATGAAAAATAATAATTTATTGTTCTAGTTACTTCTTGCACAAAATTTTATTCAGTACACTCCTACCCTAGTTCAATCAGCTGAACTGAGAGTTGAAGTGTGACGTGATACAAGAAATCAAAGTATCAATGGGCCGGCTGCAACCATGTTCTCCTTCCTTAACGTGTCTGGTACGAATCAGGAGCAGACTTAAGGCATCGTTTGGCAATGCTACAATGAAAAGCGCTTCCCCACAAAATTGCATTTCCGACAGGCATCTGACAACCCAGCGATTTCCCCGCGTCAGGCAAGCACCGTCCAATCTCATTTGGGAAAGCAGAGTACTGCTTCCACTTCTTCCCCGGCCTTTTACGGAATTGACCATCCTCCGTCCGGTACAAGACCAACGCAAGCTGCCCGAAGCACCCATTCCGCTGCTGCTTCCTTCCAGTAGCGCCCAGTCGTCCTCTCCAACCAACGACTGCATCCACATCGCCAGTCCAGCATTAATTTATGTGAGTAATAAGGATTAGAAGATGGTAGGAAGCCAAAGAACAGTCTCAACAGATGTGATCAGAAGCAGATTCAATTTTTCGGTTCACTCTGCATCCGATAGACATACTATGCTTGACAAATGACAAACCATGGTGGATGACAAACCTGAGTAATAAGGCACCCCTTTAGGATTTCACCAGACTGATCACTCTTGTACCATGGTCGATGCTCCCTCCCACCCCCCCCCCCCAACTGTGAGTAGGACTGCTTATATTGCTCCTACAACACTAGTCGTAGACTTCTGGAAACCATGTGTGGGGTTTGAGACGGACTTCAGGAAAATTAAATGTAGAGGTGTGAATAAACAGAACATGATGCACAAGAGTGGGAAGTTGACAGTGTGAAGCGTGGACATGGCGATGCTTGTACAGTTCTTACAGAAAGTGTGTGCAGACATGAATACGTATGCAGAACTTACCTCCATTGGTGTAGAGTTATTGAAAACCCCCCTCGATGAAGATTGGGTGTTAGGGGAATCTACTGTACGTTCTATTGGGGATGGGCTCCTATAGGGCACGCCTCCGACTCCTCGATTTGCAGAGAATGCATTGAGGTTGTCCAACCTGCCTTCGAGGAAGAATGGGTACTCCGGATGGCGCATACGGTCGTCAACAGGTACATTTGGCATTCGCGAAGCACCCTGTCGGTCCTCTTCTCCTATACGGGGACGTTCTTCCCTGTCGGGCATCCGACGAAATCGATCCATGCCGATTGGTACTGCAGAGAAGAAGGAAGACCGTCGTTGAACACAAAGAAGGCTTGAAGATGTAGAGCACAGGACGAATCGAAGGAGAGAATGGGAAACCCTAGTAGCTGGCGGGGCTAATGTTTGGGCGTTTCCTAAAGGAAGGGGATGGAGGAACGGTGTGTACTTTTCGCAGAGATTGGAGATGAAGAACGCGGACACCGTTCCCGTGATATGATCCTTCCTATTCGCACAAATGCTTCCGGTGAAGCCGTCGCTGTTCTTCGCACCACTGCTGTGATCGCATTCCAGGGAGAAGACGAAGGGGTGGTCACAAGGGCGGAAATGTGATACGTAGGCAGAGGTAAGTGTGGTATTTCGCAACCAAAATCGTGTGTAGTCGGCGGAAAGCGGCCTCCTGCGCGCTTCGACCCAGTTGGGGAGAGAAAATTGCATGAGTCAATCTCTCTCCATAGTGTGGGAATTTGTGCACACGTAATTCGGTAAAGACCGCTGCACATTTGGGACGGCTGCAGCTTTTGTCAGCGATTTGGCACCGAAAAATCTCCAAAAAAACATTGCCAATCTACTGGATTCTCAAAACTCATTATAAGGTTTAAAATTTTTTATTAAATTATTTTGTTGAAAAGATTTTCAATAAAAGTGATTTCACTAGATATAAAACAAAATCTATGGGTGCACCTTAATCTTAAGAGTGATCCCACTGAATTAAATTTTTAGATCTACCATTGCTGCGAATAAATGTGTTCAGAACTTCGGATAGACTGTTATATTCTCTCTCCTCAAATTCCTACCACATTCCAACATAGGAATTAGAAACTAGTAGTTTATGGTACTTTAAGATCAATTAAAAAAAAAAAAGTTTCTTTCTTTCTGCAGTTTCTGTGGCGCACTGAGCCTGCGGCCCAGATGCTCTTTTCCAGCGTGAAGAGGTGCGCGGCTTGTATTGCCTTGGACGATTGCAGAGGTGTTTTCTTTTCCGTATGCACTACCTTTTCGTCGTTCGGACGGACCTGCCCTTCTCCTCCACCTCTGGCCCTTCCATTTGTCCCCACGCACCTCTCTCCCTCTCCTCCCTCCACAGATGATACATCCTCTCCGTCTTCCCTCTTTGCTCTTTTCCCATCTCCCCTGGTTCTGTTTGCGCTCCCTCTCAGTGGAAGAGGAGAGATCGGGGGGACGATGATGATGAAACGCCCACAGGCCACAGACACGTACAAGCATAAGAGCGAATAGTACTAGCTCCTCTTGGCCGTCCCTGTTCTTGATATTGGGTGCTGCTGCTCTTCTGGGTGTTGAGGGATTAATTGTTCCCTCTCTCCCTCACCGCCCAAACCACCTCCATCTTTCTTTCGTCTGCCATCCCCCAACTCTCCCTCTCCTCTGATGGTTCCCACAGAATGGCCTCACTCTTTAAGCTCCTCGCCTCACTCTCAAGGTCAGTGACTGGGCTGCCAGAGGAAGAACACGCCCCTTGATTCCCGGCATCACACACTTGCACAGTTCAAATAGTTGTGTTGTGTGTTATGTTCTTCTTTGCCTTGTCCCTTCCTGCTCCTGTTTTAAAGTCGCCATCTTTTTTTATGATATGGGTCGGTTGGGGGGGGATTCATGCAGGTGGACCGGAGTTTTCCAGCATGGGAGGAAGCATCGTCGTCCCGACGACCAGGATGACGGCAGCAACAGCAGCGGGGAGGCCAGCACCGCGGCGCCTTCGCCGGTGGAGTGCTACGCCTGCACACAGGTGGGCGCGCCGGCCTTCCACTCCACCAGCTGCGACCGCGCCCACCCGCCCGAGTGGGAGGCCAGCGCTGGCTCTTCTCTGATTCCCATCCAGAACATCCCCAGTACTGTCCACGGCGGCGGCACCACCGCCCCAAAGAGGCGGCGGAGTTCGGCCAACTCTTCCACCTGGGTCTTCGGGCGGGTGCTGGACCCGCGGAGCAAGCGGGTACACAGATGGAACCGGGCGTTCCTGCTGGCGCGGGCTCTGGCGCTGGCCATCGACCCCCTCTTCTTCTACTCGCTCTCCATCGGCCGCGGCGGCGCCCCCTGCCTCTACATGGACGGGGGGCTCGCCGTCATCGTCACCATCCTCCGCACCTTCGCCGACGTTGTCCACGTCTTCCACGTCTGGCTCCAGTTCCGCCTCGCCTACATCTCCCGGGAGTCCCTGGTTATCGGCTGCGGGAAGCTGGTGTGGGACGCCCGCGCCGTTGCCGCCCATTACGTGCGGTCGCCGAAGCGCTTCTGGTTCGACATCTTCGTCATTCTCCCTATCCCTCAGGTACGCCCCTCGAATCCTATACCGTCCCCGCCATTACCCTCTAGCTCTAGGTGTGATCCTGATCACTATTGTCCTATCCATCTCACTGGAAACGAGTGCACATACAAACAGAAACGGAGGAGAGGGTTCCAGGCCTGTTTCTTTTAGCCCTATGTGTTTTCTGGTGGGCGTTGCAGACGACAGCTCATGGGTCCAGCTTAAGGATGCAGTGGGGTTCGTCCTTGAGAGAGATACTATATCTGTGGCCGGACCAGTTCATTGGGTTTGGGAGGTGGAGGAGAGGGAGAGAGAGAGAGGTGGGGGTAACGAGCTCTTTCTGATCCAGCCCTTGGTAGAGATAAAAGCTAGGAGTCCTTGTTACTAGCTAGAAACACGAAAGGGTGTGGAGACATATTTTTGCGGTTGCAGGTGCAGTTAAAACTAGTTAAAAGGAGGTGCCTTACTTTAGATTGTGACGATGAGCGGTTTTCTCGTTTCTGCTTGTCGGGTTTCTCAGAAAACAGCAGGGCCGCTTCCTTATAGCTCTCCCTTTGGTGGCTGTAGGTTGGCACTCTTCGTGTTTCTTCGCAAGCATGTTAGAAGAGAAAGAAAAAACACGTTTCTTCCCCGTGAAGGGGAGTCCCCTTGGTTTACTTAGTTCTTAATTTATTACACGTTGGGAAGCATTACATGACTCCTCTGACCAAATGAGTTGATAAAAATTTTTCTCTCTGTCGTCGAACCCATGCAGGCGGTCTTCTGGTTGATCGTGCCAAGGTTGATCAGAGAGGAAAAGATCAAGCTCATAATGACCATCCTCCTCCTCATCTTCCTCTTCCAGTTCCTCCCCAAGGTCTACCACAGCATCTGCACCATGCGGAGGATGCAGAAGGTCACGGGCTACATCTTCGGCACCATCTGGTGGGGCTTCGCCCTCAACCTCGCCGCCTACTTCATCGCTTCGCACGTACGTATGAGCTCAAGAACTCCTTCCAATCTAGTAGCTAGCATGTCACAGGGTAGGTACTCCTCAGATTTCGGGGAGAACGACGTGACAGGGATGAGGGTCCTCTGTTCAGGTGGCCGGTGGCTGCTGGTACGTTCTGGCAATACAGAGGGTCGCATCGTGCCTCCGGCAACAGTGCGAGAAGAACACCACCTGCGACCTGGTCTCCCTGGCCTGCTCGAAGGAGATTTGCTATCGGATCCCCTTGCCGAGCGGGATGGACGAGTACTCCTGCGGGAGCAACCTGACGACGACGGTGGGGAAGAGCATTCCTGTGTGCTTAGACCAGGACGGGCCCTTCCACTACGGCATCTACAACTGGGCGCTCCCCGTTGTTTCCAGCAACTCGCTCGTTGTGAAGATACTTTACCCCATATTCTGGGGCTTGATGACCCTCAGGTACTTTGTTCATCCTTAAGCTTCTTTCGAAT
Organism: Colocasia esculenta; assembly: GCA_014218235.1. Lineage (NCBI taxonomy): Eukaryota > Viridiplantae > Streptophyta > Magnoliopsida > Alismatales > Araceae > Colocasia > Colocasia esculenta. The sequence goes on from JACBKR010001264.1 coordinate 1,043,455, forward strand.
AGTGAGGCCCATGGGAGGCCATACAACTGCACCTTTGGATTTTGAAATTACATTAGGACAACCTTCTGGTTTAATTTGTATCCAAATTAACGTATTAGATATAAAAAGGTATATTGATTTAGGTATTATTTAATTTCCTAGAAAATGGTCATATCTCTAAGTCATTAATCCTAGCATACGTAGTGTCAGGATATATATAATTTTTTAGATTTAAGAATCTGAAAAAAGGGTTCATGTCAAATGTCTATAATTAAATACCCGAGTAACCAAATTAAGTCTTTTGAGTTCCAATTAGTACAAAGATTTTCGAAATCCAATAACTATATTGTACATATGCAGAAACCATTAAAACAAAATGACAGCTTATGATGTTTTACGGTACACTCAGAAGCCCCTTCATTCATAATTAGCTCTAGTCTTCTCGCGAATGATCATATGGTAGAATGTTTAAATTAATATATATTAATCCTCTTTAATTTTCTTTTTCCGAGCTACAGCACCTTCGGCAATGATCTCGAGCCCACCAGCCAATGGCTGGAGGTGATCTTCAGCATAATCATCACGCTCAGCGGCCTAATGCTCTTCACCCTGCTAATCGGAAACATCCAGGTGAAACGAAGACTCAAAACCAAATCTTTTCGATCGCTTAATTCCCCGACCCACTATGTATAGAGGCCGATGGGCTTGAAGGCAGACACACGTCCTGACAAAGGGGGGTCGACGATGGTGCATATATATACAGGTGTTCTTGCATGCCGTCATGGCCCGGAAGAGGAAGATGCAGCTGCGGTGCCGGGACATGGAATGGTGGATGAAGAGGCGACAGCTGCCCTCGCGGCTGAGGCAGAGAGTCCGCCAGTACGAGCACCAGAGGTGGGCGGCCACGAGGGGAGAGGACGAGATGGACATGATCAGAGACCTGCCTCAGGGGCTGAGGCGGGACATCAAGCGCCATCTTTGCCTGGGCCTCATCAAACAGGTTCAACCTTCTTCAGTTCTCTTATATATTAACCCTAACTGCACATTAATCATACCAGAGTGAAAGAAGGGAATCCGAACTAGTTCTTTCACTAATCGCAGAGTTGTAGTTTGCTGAAGCTGATTACTGGCCTATGGCTTATTGCATGGAGCAAACGCCCTCTTACAGGGAGGTGTTTGAGAGTGTAAACAGTAAAAGAAGAGATCCAGTCCACTGGATCACAGTTATTGTGCTCAAATATTCTCTGCTGGTAGAGATAATTCCTTCTTGTTCTATCTTTGGTCCTGAACTATGGTGGAACTACCATCGTAGGTGTGCCCAAAAAAAAAAAAATTCTCCTATAGGTAAGGGAGGATGTTTGAGAATGCTCACAATTTGTACTTTTTCCATTAAAAAGATCGCAAATTCTTTGGGAGAAAAGTAGTAGCTCGTTCGCTGAAGCAGTTCCCTGTCCTTCGGTGTTATAATCCTGGCAGGTGCCCCTGTTCCACGACTTGGATGACCTCATCCTGGACAACATATGCGACAGGGTTAGACCCCTCGTCTTCTCCAAGGGTGAAAAGGTAAGTGTAGATTTTTACACCTTCCGAGGTCTGATTCAATGGAAGAGCCGTAGCTGAACAACATCAACTAACTCTTCCGCTGTTGTTCTACACCCACCCACTCGATGCGGGGGAACAAAACGTGCAGGTGATCAGAGAAGGGGACCCGGTGCAGCGCATGGTGTTCATCGTGCGAGGGCACCTGCGGAGCAGCCAGTGCCTGAGCAAGGGCATGGTGGCGACGTGCATGCTGGGCCCCGGCAACTTCCTGGGGGACGAGCTCCTCTCCTGGTGCCTCCGCCGGCCATTCCTCGACCGCCTGCCGGCCTCCTCCGCCACCTTCCACAGCGTGGAGCCGACCGAAGGCTTCGCCCTCGACGCCAACGACCTCCGCTACATCACCGACCACTTCCGCTACAAGTTTGCCAACGAGCGCCTCAAGAGGACCGCCCGGTACTACTCCTCCAACTGGCGCACCTGGGCGGCCGTCAACATCCAGCTCTCCTGGCGCCGCTACAGAGTGAGGACCAGGGGCGCCCCGGCTGTCCCCGCCGAGAGCGCCGACACCGCCGAGCGCCGGCTCCGGCAGTATGCCGCGGTGTTCATGTCCATCCGGCCGCACGACCACCTGGAGTAAAACAGAAACTGGGGACGTGTTGGCGATTGGTTTCGAGCAGATTTCAATAAGGCCGGGATGGGTGAATAAAACCAGCAAGCTTTTTGCATGAAATGGATCTGCCGAACATGTACTGCTAGATCTTCTTCAGTCGTTCCCAATAGAAAGATCAAGGTTGGGCATCCTTGCTTTGTTGCTCAGGTTGGAAGGACCAGAGTTACCACGTAAGTGGGAGAGGAATAAGGCTGTGATCAGTCCCCGCCTATAATAGGGTTAATTTATAAGATCATTTGTTCTAAGATATCAGTTTCTTGGAAGGAGCAAGCTCGGAAGAATGGATCAAATGACTGCATTTCGCATGGGCGAATAAGGGTGTGATCAGTCCTCGACTATAAATAGGGTTTATAAGACCAATTGTTCTATGGTATCAGTTTCTTGGAAGAAGCAAGCTCGGAAGAATGGATCAAATTACTGCATTTTGTTTGTGTGGGTGAATGCACAAGTGGAAGCTAGTAGAAAAAAGTTGAAGTAACGTGGTGCTCGATCGATTCAAGTGGACAAGAAGAAACCCATGAACAAGGAGAGCAAATTAATTAGCCGTTCGAGCTCGAAGGATGCAAAATCTTTATGGCTTATCCTTCTGATAGACCACAAAAATAAATGCGTAGTGTATTTAATGTCGGCGTTAAGCACAATTAATGTTCATTAACTATGGGTTTTATTCTGATGCGACTTATATAAATTAACATGAAGATATTGTATAACATATTTGCTTACCATAAATACATATATATATATATTTTTTTTGGATAACAAGGAAATCCCGTCTCGTGTGGCTTTGTGAGTTCAAGGATTGGTGTTCGTGAACTTCAAGGTCAGGACTTAGCAGCTCCTACTTTCCGTATACCCGTATTGCTCTTACCCCACTTGACCAGAAAAACTCCGAATTTACACACCTCGAGAATTGCATGTAAATCAGATAAATACAGATATTCGTTAACTCTATTTGATATGTCCACGTTATGGAACTTGTGATAAAATATGTATTTCAATATAAACCTACGTTGGTCCGAAAAGAAACGGGATCCTCTCGGTCCCCCGCAGGAGGGGGGGCCGGTCAGTACAAAGGGTGGGGGGGGATTTTTCATTTCACCCCTCAAACATCCCCTTTTTGGGTGTTTTACACAGGGGGTATGTGAAAAAATTCCCCCCCCCCCACCCTTTGTACTGACCGGCCCCCCCTCCTGCGGGGGGCCGAGAGGATCCCGTTTCGTCCGAAAATGGTCTATGAATCTCCCGACACCCAAAAGTTCTTAAATTTTGTTGTTTCATATAGAAGACGTCGATTAGTACTTGAACGCAAACGGAGCAGTTAGTGGTGTCAGGAGTGGTGATCGAAATATGAGGAGGAGGAGGTGGAAGAATAAAAAGAGTTTCTAACCTAAGTTGGCACTCTACCTGTAGGGTGTATCTTCTTTCTTTCTCTATCTCGTGGTCAAAGTATCTCTTTTAAGCGTTTGTCAGAGGGTCTCTAGACACATATCTCTCATTTTTCAATAATATGGATAAGCCGTTCAGGAGTAGGAGATGATGTTATTGTTTAGAGATTGTTTGGTGTGTTCACCAATCTCTCAGTTGTGTAGACAAACCGTAGAAAAGTGGAAGAATTCTTGTCGAGTAAGGTAGCTGACTCTAAACAACAAGAGCCCATGAGGAGTCTTCAACACCTACTATACGGTTTGACAAGAAGTTAGTTTACCCATGGGTAAATTACCCATGGGTGGACTAACCCATTTTTTTTACAAAATTACTTTGGATGGTTGGTTACATTACCCCTGGTTACTTTTTATTTTTTTAGTCAACTATATATTTTGACTCTATTTATCTTTATTAAGAAAATGTAAAAAGTTATAATTTTAAGAGATATATAATAAAATTTTATTTGTAATTTAATGATAATTGTTTTAAAATTTTTTGAAAACAAAAAAAAAAATTTACCCACCCTCTACCCCACATTTTGAAGAGGAGTAGAGTTACCCACAAAAAATGGGGGTAACCAGGGATACCCCTGGTTAGTCCACCCACCCCTACCAAACTCAAAAAGTAATTTTAACCAAGAGTACCCCTGGTTTAACCAGGGGTACCCCCTATCAAACTGGCCATACATTCTAGAGCCATTAGGTCATGCAGTATGACAAGGATAGTCAAGCAATGAGAATGGGGTGTCGTATGTCATGTAGAGGATGGTTATGTCATGGCCTCGGGGGCCGAAAACTCAATGTTGATCGACTCGAAGAGTTGATATCATGTTGGGCTCCAGGGATCTATACTATCTTGTCTGAGTCGTGATTGCAAATTAGGGTTAAGTGTGAGCCCATTCTAACCCTTGCGAGTCGATATAGGGCAAATTGTTGGATTTTAATAGGTTAACCTGACTTTCTCGTCCACAAAACTAAACCCAAAATGGGTTTATGAAAAACATGTCTTTCTTCTAAAAGCATTCGTTGCAAAAAAAGTCTAGAAAAATCCATATCAATTTATGATAAATTCATTCTCACCCATGCCAATCAACGTTACAAAACAAAAAGTAAGGATAATATTAGTTGCATCGTCTAGGAGTGCATCAGCTAGCTGTGATTAATTTAGAGTACGTTTAGTAACACTTAATAGATGTCTAATATCTAAAATGGTAAGATATTGTATTTTTAGACTGTTTGATAAAATGTCTAAACTTATGTCTAAATGAACATCTATTCTCTTAATTTTTCTCTTAAAAAAAAGTGAAGGATATGTCACTTTTTTTTCAGGCATGTAAGACTCTCAGCTCTCGGCGCCCGACGCCCGACGATCAACGATCGGCGTTCGGTGATCGGCGCCCAGTGTCTGGCGGTTGGCGGCCGACGCCCAACCGTCAAGCATCGACCGCTGATTACTCGGCGCTGGGTGCCGACCGACGGGCGCCAGCCGACCACAAGGCACCACGGCCGACCACCGGGCGTCGGCCGTCAGGCGTCGAGCGTCGGCCGCCACTGACCAGTGGTCAGCGTCGACTGCCAACCGTCGGGTGCCGACTGTCGTACCGTCAAGTGCCGACCGCTAGATCGTCAGACGCCTACCCCCAGACCATCTGGCGTCGATCACTGACTGCTCGACGTAAGGTGCCCACCGCCGAACACCAGCCGCCAATCGTCGGGCATCGCCACTGGGTGTCGACCGCTGATCGTAGGGCATCGGACACCAACTACCGGACTGTCTGACGTCAAGCGTCCACCATCGACTGCCACAATGTATTTCATTGTCTTCAGATATTATTTAAGTTAATTATCAAATAACACTATTTTCATATCTTATTATGTTTAAGTATTTTTTAAATTTTAAATTTAGATAATAAATAATGAATTAGATATTTTAAATAAATATTATCAAACGCCACCTTAGTTGGGTGTCTACTTGTCATGGCCAGGGAAGAACACATTGGGGTTAATGCATAATGATGGTACTGAGGGCGTATTAAATGGTGTTGTGGTGTGCTGTAAGAACTAGAGAAAGTGTGCACTTTAAAATGTTTTTATGCATACTTAGATACTTTGATTTGAAAAATGGAGGATTAATTAGACTGATAAATATAGTTTCACATTGACAAAATATAGGTTTAATTGACTTGAGAAATGTAGGTTTCAGTCGTAAAACGTAGATTTGTTCTGACAATACAGTCAGAAGTCCACATTCCTCATTGAAATCTTCCATTTTTCAATCGAAAATCCCCAAATCTTTGCAACATCCAGTGTGAGAACTGTGTTTTCTGAGGATGGTGTGAGTTACCCTTCCTTCTTCTACATCAATTGTAGGCACGGATGTGAGAAGATTTGCCTCAGTAATAGTGTCTCTGATCTCGTGTGCCTCCTGTTCTTCCCTCGACCACCTCTCTCCGAAGATGCCGATTCCGTCGTTCTTGTTGCACTTCGATTGCACCCATAAATTCCCAACATCTGCACTGAAACTGTTCGAGCTCAACCCATGTGGAATGTGGAGTTTACGGGGGGCAACCGTGGCCACGGGGCGCCTTCCTGCCTGAGCAGCCCGTGCTTCGCCCCCGGCGGTATCCACCGGCCGTGAAACAGAGGGAGTCCCGTCCCTTCCGACCGGTGGTACTGCGCCAGCATGGTCATCTGACCGACGCCCAGTTGGTCGCTGGCATGCCGCTGGCAGAGCGGAAAGGATGGCCCTCTGCCTCATCCTAGCATGCACTGTAGTACCCACCGGTGAAACAGAGGGATTCCCGTCCTTCCCAACCTCCAGCACGGCCATCTGCCGCCCAGCAAAAGAGCCGTTAGTTAAAAAAAGTCCAATCCAATCCACCGAATAATTTGATCCATGGGCAGCATGGTAGTGGTAAATGTCAGAGAAATCATTACCACAGGGGACATTGTAGTGACATCGGAGGTCAAACAACATCTCACATATAGTAAATATTTCTTCATAAAATTTTAAATTAGATTTATAAATCTTTGAGTAGAGTTCAAAAAAAATAATTTAAATTCATAAAATGACATGTTAGAATATATTGGACTATCCTAGGTAGATTAATGAGAGAAGTTACTTACAGCTAAAATACAAGTGAACTCTTAGACGAAATATTTTCCAAGAGGAAAGGATCCCACAAGGGGAAAGGATGCCCTCCTGCTTCATCTTAGCATGTATTGTTTTGATAGAAATACTTTGTGCACGTCGGCCCGTGCATGATTTGCACGGGCGACAAGTCAGGGCGCGCCCACTTGGGGTGCCCCAATCGCCTAGGACGTGCCCTGGTTCCGACGTGCATCAAGTATTTTCCTTGTTTTGAATCCGCCAACTTCTTGTTCAGCCATAGAAGATTCGAGAACCCGGTAAATTTCAATTTTTACTTCTCTTAGTTCTCTGTAACGTTTTTTAATCTGCTTAATCCTGACCCCTAAAAAACTAATTTTCTTTACAAACAAATCTTTTTATGAATACTAAAGGTTAATTACAAAATTTGTAAGAATATCTCTAGAAGACTAGAAAGATCAAAAGATTAGTTTCTTTAGTTGACCTGTTGGATTTGGCCCTTAACATTTGATGAAGTAGAGACATGCAAATGTTGTAAACATATGAGAAAGGCTTTCTGCACTTCTGAAAGTGCAGAAACACCAAGTCAACTTACACTTTTTCCTTTTTATTGGTAGAAATTAAGTTGGCACATAGACCTCTCACTTCTTTCCCACCAATGAGAGGAAGAAAGTGCAAGATGACTTGATGTTTCTGCACTTTCAGAAATACAGAAAGTCTTTCTCTAAACATATAGCTGCAGTACGTGCTTTAACCATGTACATATTTCTTGGAGAATGCAACCCAATGTGCCATTCAACAAAATTTACATCCTTGTGTTCATCTCTATTTCTCCTGAGAAAAGTTTAAGATATATTTAGTATTTAATAGATCGAAAATAAAATAAAAATATTTTTTAAATAATAAGAATATCGTCAAAATTTTGAAGAAAATTTTTGTAACGTTCTGACCGTTCGGATCGTCGTTGTGTGGTAATGGAGGCCAGTGTGTGGCCGATGACTTGTGCGTGACAGGTGTTCTTCTCAAGTTGTAAGATTTTGCCCAAAAACATTCTCTGTTTCTCGATTTTTATCGCGACAGTGAGGGGCGTCGTGTTATGATCGCGACAGACCTTGGCACCGCGTTCATGTCACCGCCGGTTTAAGTGAGCGTGTGCATGTCTGCCGCATGTCACCGGCTGGGAGCTCGGGTGACGTCAGCAGGTTTATCGCGACAGCTTAAAGAGTCGCGTTCAGGTCGCGGTTGTGAAGAGCGTCGCGTTCTTATCTGCGTTGTGTTTTTAAGTAACCCTGGCAGAACAGAACTCAGAGAAGCTCTGCTCGGCCAGGGGGTTTTGTGGGCGATTTGGCTTGTTAGAGCTCGGTTTGACGAGTTCCCACCGCGAGGACGATACGTGGAGCGGAGGGAACCTCGTGCGGGCTTTGTTCTTCGCGTTCTTCGCAAAGGTAGGGAGATTTCCTATCGTTTGATCCGTGGAATGTTCGTGTGGCGTGGATAATGCGTTTATTGCTTTCAAAACAATAGATGGCATGTGTAGGAACACATTAAAGCATGAAAATGGACTGAAACTACAGGTTTTAATGAGTTTGGGTGATCCGGATGATGGATTCCGGAGCAGGGTTCACACCTGCTAACGCGGTTTCTCTAAGAGCCACGACTAGGTCGCGACACCTCGAGCTGTCGTGTTCTGAAGGCGGTCTATCGTGTCGTCGCGACAACAGCCGGATGTTGTCATTCGAGCATAAATGTAAGTGTGTGATTATATGTTCAGCGTGGTTTATGTTATGTCATGATGGTAGGAGGTGCATTGGCACTCTCTCTACGCTCAGGGAGCGTGTGGTGTGTGGTTTACCTGATGTTAATGTGGTTTACGTAGAGGTTTCACGTGGCTTGTGCGTTGTGCACGTGGTTTCTGTGTACGTGGTGTGTAGTTTGACGCCTTCCGTGGATACCTCTTCAGTTGGGAGCCCCGGGTTTTGTGTGAGCCAGGCACGTGAGTGCTCGGAGCTTGTCCCGGTACTGGGTACCGATGAGGTCTTGTCGTCTTCCTGGACACCCTCACTCTTGTGTTGAGTAGTACGTCCGGCTGAGGGAAAGACGGCAGTGGGACAGCGACTAGAGAGAGTTTGTTGTGTTGTCGCTTGTAGCGCGCTCGTAGTTGGGGGAGACGGACACCAGTAGACGTACTGGACCCCAACTAGTCCTATTTTCCAGTGCCTCACTTTAGGGAGCTTGGGCCTGAGTCCCTAAAGGTGTTAGGCATGGGCCTGCGATGTGTGTGTGGCCTGCAGGTTGTGGTGGTTTAGTTGGACTCCACAGTTCTTTGTACTTGTTTAGTGGAACGGCAGCTGGACCTTTCGTCCGTGGCTGCGAGACTGAGAGATGATCCTGTGTGGTTTGTCCGGGTCAGTAACTGGTGTCGCGAACCAGTTGACGTGACTCGAGTGTGGCGTTTCTCTACAGTGGCTCGTACACTTGTTTGGTGTTACCGTTTATTTATTTACGTTGATTATTGTTAAGCGGCATATGGTAAGTTGTACTTACAGTTTTATATCCTGCTAGATAATTCTGTAAGTTGCTAGTATAGTATTTCCTGCTTTACTACTTTGTTGGTTTGCTCGGTTTCTAAGGAGTTTCCCTACTGAGCCAGTGACACGTGAGGCTCACCCCTACCTCCTACCAGGTGAGGGAGATCGGGAGATTTCGCACCCGTCGTCCAGTGGAGGGTCGGCACCACCAGCAGTGTAATTATACTTTCTTATTGTTCACCTCGGGGTATGCCCCAGGTTCTGTTGTAGTTTGGTTACATTTGTGCTATGACTATGTATATTTCACGTAAATATTTGTGAGATTGTCAGATCTTATGAATAATTAAGTTGGTTCCTTTATATTTTCACGGACATATAATTTGATATCCCTTGCGAGGCTTCGGCCCGTTCGCGGGAGGCGGACTCATGATAGACTCGTTGTTGAGTTAACGGGTCTGTTCAGTGAAGACCGTCACAATTTTACTCTATTTTCAATTTATCCAAATATCAAACATGCTCATAAGGATTGCTTCATGCTTGCAAATCCTCATTCAACTACTAATTATGACAAAATATGGAGTTCAAATATAAGAACACTTTACGAATAATCTCGGTCAAAATTATGTTTATTTTTTTAATAACTTTTTCGTGATCATGTTGTTCACTAATACTTGTACTGTATATAGCTTAAATAATGTAGTTAATTTATGAGTATATGCCACAACTTAATATTGATTTGTTTGTTTTCATTCATTTAATAACTCGAACAATTTTGTAACTAATATACACGCCGATCGCCATTTAGTATTAATTAAAAATCAAATTAGACTGTAACTAACTAAGCTTAATTATTAAATAAGTCAAATTTGGACAAATTACAAGTCGTTTCATTTATCATTCAAAAAGCTCAAGCCCGATTAAAAAAAAAAACCCAGCTCAAGGGTAATTTGGATAGAATGGTACTCGAACTCTATTTTGTTGACGAGAAAAGATGGAGATGTATTACTTAAACAGAAGAAAGTACAAAAGTACAAACTAAGATGCGAAGGGATGGAAAGAGACTGTCCGATCTAGACACAACAGGACAAGGCAGTGGCCCATACCCCCACGCAGAGATACTTACCAAAGAAGATTACATAGTAGTAAGAAAAATATGAAAGAACACATATATAGATGTATTGGTGGATGAATAAGAGATTAATTAATAAGCTTCTTTGATAATGAGATAAAGAGATCGGATATAAATTATTTGTGTTTAGAGATTTTTTTAGTTTGAGATGGTTTAACTAAGGAATAATTATGTAAAAGATAATTTTTAATGTGATATAATGTGTATAATTATCATCATTTTATCTCTAATTTGACATCATTTATCTGTGTATAAATACACACACGATTTTTAAGAGTATAATAATAATATTTATTAAGTTATTCTTATAGATAATTTTTATCACCCCTACGTGATCAGAGAGATAATTATCACTCATTTATCACATTTTTATTCTAGATAATTTTTATCACCCAAAAATAAACTAAACATGTTATCAAACTACTTGTGGACATAAAATTAGTGATAAAAAAGAGATAAATCCCTTTATCGCGATACCAAATTAGCTAACGTCTTGAACTCAACTAGGCTCCTGCATCTCTATATATAGATGGACAAGCCTTGTTTGATCAAATCCATTTGAACATGAATAAATCACTACATACTGGTTAGCAAAACTCATTAGCAAAAGTGTTGAACAAAATAAACAATGAACAATATGCTCTTGGGTTTTCTCGTAAACATGTCTGCCAAAAATGGGATTGCATGAAAAATAATCTTAAAGTTACATTTGCATCATGTCAATTAAATACCAAGTATGTTTTTATCATCACTTCCTATTAAGAAAGATTTGAATCTCTGATTTTAAAAAATAAACTAGTCCTTGAATACTCGCGTCCTAGTGGCCGGCTCGCAGCTCGTGTGATCAGCTTCGTTGGATGAAATGAAACTACCATCAATATTCTTAGACATATATATATATATATAGATAAGTGTTTACTATTTGATGGATCAAACAAAAAATTGATACGACTTGATCTAATTCAAGTCGATTACATCAAATCAAAATATAATGTGTGGTGTCACTTCTGCAACTGTCGCCCACTGTATCACCACATCAACTTACTACTCTGACCACCGAATTAATAATAAATATTTTTCATACAACGATTTTATATTTTCATCATCTAGTGGAAGATTTTCCTCTCACTCTTTGGGATGTACCTTATTCTGTTATTCAGGTTTGCTGGCCTCACAAGATTTTCTGGCCCTATCTTTCCCACGGACAGAATATATAAGACTATAAGTGTTATGTCCAATATATACAAAGGGATCTAAGAAAGATAGAGTGCACGGGCCGATTTGACTAGATTTTTTAAACTTTTATATTTTATTTTAAAATTCAAGTTTAAATGAGTCAAAAATTTCATGGTGACTTCATTGAGTGACTTCATCAAATAAAATTATTTGAGTGACTTCGCTAAATAAAATTTTTACGTCCATATATCACTGTCGACACATACATATATACAATTTTATAAAAGTGGTTCTTTAGTCATGACTCGGGTGACTTCTATCCATGGTGGTGGATTGGACAAACAACTTGGATCGGATCAGAAAACTCTAAATATAATGCAAAATTGAAATGTATTGCACAGATTTGGCCCGATTGGCATTAAATTTTAATAATAAAAAATAAAAAATAAAGAAAAATATTTTACCAAACTGACCGTGCCTGAACGCAAGATTCTCAATTCGATACACCCAACCATACTTCTTCCTCCACTTCACTGTCTTAATTTTCCTTTTCTTTTTTTTTTTTTTTTTTTTTTTTTTGAACCAGGTATTCCATTCATTTATATGTGTTAGGAGATACAGACAAGTGTCATCTCGGTAGTAGTAGATGGACGTTTGTCATATAAGACGATCCCAATCTTTTCATGTAACTGATCTCTCTCTGATGTTCTCAGTGATGGGTTTTATTGTTTGCTTCGTTCATGCATGGCCCAGTTTACATGATACGATCTAATCTCAAACTTTAGAATTTGTTTGTCTGATGACCATGGTTGAAACCATATGGATGAAATGGTTTGCCTGACTGAAACTGATCTCTGAGGCAATCTAGGAAAAGAAAATTTGGATGGCCAGGATTCTTTGTAAGCATGCTTAAACTGAGATGTGATCAAAACACTATTAGATAATATTATATGATATATTATAAAATAAATTAATTATATATAAATCTCGATCAAATATTTGATCTATTTTTAATCTCTAATAGAACTGTAATTCATGACAGTAAATCTTATCTTACGTTATAATATACGTTAAGTCAAATTCTATTATAATTAAAAAATTTTTATTACGGTTAAAAACTCTTAATTAATTTATCACATATTATATGAAATCTCCCCCCATCTTTTTTTTTTTTTTTTTACTTTGCATGGGCCCATGGCTTAGTTATATGGAGAACAGTAAGAATGGAAGGTGGAGAACAGTTGTGTTCCATGTCTGTCATATTTTTAGTGGAATGACAGGGAACAATGGTGTCTGTCACTGTCACATCGGTGGATGGCAGGCGTAGCGGGATTCCGTTTTGTGCGCAGATGGAGTGGAACTGTGGAAGGAAGGCCGGGCCGGGAGAGGACCCTGACGCGCGCTGGACCGGGCCGGGCCGGCTCGGGTATGGCGTTCATGTCGTTTTGAAGGCTTCTCTCTTAAACTTTACATGGTTTTGACAATTATGTTACACATTGCAGTACATAAATATAAAAGAGTTAATACGGTTTAGCGTAGTGTATCGCCAACATCCATGTTTTATATAAGAAAAAAGTTTAGTGTATTTTTATATTACACTTAATAGATACTAAACTCATGTGACATCTTGTACATGGAGAGTGATAAAATGGCAACTCAATTATTAAGTGTCACATAAATTTAATACCTAGTCATATTACACTTAAGTGTAATAAAAAAATATACTAAATCTTTCTCTTTATATAAATGTCATTTGCATTTAACATGGTTTTTAACTCTTAAGTGGCGAACATATCATCTGATAGGGTAGAACTAAATTTAGTATTTTGGTCATTAAAGTAGAACTAAATCAGTTGCACAGAATTGTGAAGGGAAAAGAAGGCCTTTTTTGTTTCACAGATCGCCTATATAGAGATGGACTACCTCTATATCCGTACGTGGGGATTTAAGCGATTCCTATAGACATGAGTGAGTTAGAAAATTGTAATCATTGCAAAATTTTAAATCACCTCCAAAGTTCTCTCTTCATAATTTTTGAAACCCACAAATACAAATTAAGACATAATAAATGTCATTCATTTCTCTATCTCTCTCCTCTCTCTCAAAATCTTACTTTTTGAGGAGTTAATTTTTATTTTTTTGTTTGAAAATATAACGGCCCCGACGCCCAGACCCCCGACTTCCGCCAAGAATCCGATCGTCGGCACTGCCGCCCATAGATCCAAAGATTCGGAAGGACTAACGGATCAGTCTAACAAGATATGTAACGGAAGTAAACAACGACAACAAGCACTAAAAATACACTAACAAGTGAATGAAAAATGTCCAACACAAGATATGAATCTAATACAGTCCCAAGCAACAAGTACAAGTGCAAAAATAATAGGTCCCTTAGGGGCAAATCCTGAGGGTGATGAGACAAGTACAAAGGGAACACTACTCAACGAGGGCACCGTCTACTACGGCCCGGTCTCTTCTACCCACCGCGAAAGGTACTGCTGCAAAGTCTCACCTGTAAAGAAGGGAATGAGCTTCACAAAAAAAAAACTCAGTCAGGACTACCAATCTCTCACTGGTTCTAACAAACAGAATAGATATGTTTATAACTGGAATTAAGCAAGTAATCTATTCTACTAACAGAGTAAGTGCAGAGGCGAAAAGTAACTACAAGGCCATCAGTCTAAACACGTCAGGACCGGAAACCCATGTAAACCACAACACTGGGACAAATCTCAAGGCTATAAATACAGACAAAGAACTATTGTCTGAACAAAGACATTAGCCACAGAACAACTACCACTAGTCAGTAGTCAACGGGTCAGGTGCGCCACACGCCTTACTCTCGACCACTAGTCCATGTCTACCACCTCCCGTCGGAGTGAGACACGGAACTAAAAGTAACCACACAACCGCCGTAAACTAGACAGACTACGGTCACACGTCTGACCCCTCTAGATGGTACTGGAAACACATAGAGTGAGACAGTGAGAAGGACTAGCCGATCTGTGCCGGAAGAACGCCTAAGCCACCTAGACATATCAGACTCAGCTAAGAGAGTACTGCAAACGACTTTACATTGCTGCCCTCACCATTTTCCCCTCTGCTACTAGAGTGCGTAACTCGAGCTCGCCCGCTGCCTGGAGAACTCCTTCTGTAACGACCCACTTTATATTGGTACGATTATACCAATCTACGTCGATATAAAGTGCGTCGTCACAGTGGGACATGTATCCAACATAACATAGTAGGTAGAGATGTACATAAATAACAAAGGAAAGTACAGCGAAAATGAAAGATATTCTTATTCCATCATCATTACACACATCCCACAGTCTATATAGTAGCAATGAAAAATAACAAAGTTCATAATTAAACAAGTCCATATCATAATATTGTTCACATACTAGTAAATGAAAAGTACAATCTATAAGGATAATCTTCCAATTGCGCAGCTACTCCTCTCACTCGGAGTCGCTCCTCACTAACTCCTCCTCTATCTTAGGAACACATGTCTCACATGTATGTTAAAGTAAGGATGAGTCTTCACAAAAGACTCAGCAAACAACATATTGGCACATCCTTACACATATCACATTCATGCCACTCAATTCAACATAAAAGACATTTTTACCACATGGTTCATGTCATATTTAAACAAATACAATGAATAATCCATAACATGCTACCTCCACATGGCTGAACTTAAATCATGGTATCAATTATAACTCATTCATAACATTTTTCCAAATAACTTGATCATGAGATTAAACACATGTTAACTAGAAAATCTAGCATGATGTCTAACTCTTTTCACATGCTTTTATAACACATATTCACATATTTTTCTTACTTTTTTGACATAAATATAACATAATCACATGGTTTCACATCATTCCACATTGTAACACATTAACACATCACTTTCACATGATCACTTTGTACATTCACACATAGTTCACATCTTTAAACATTATTTGTCGCGACACATAGTCCAAACTACCATAAAGAAGGACACACATATCACATAACACATATCCGTCACCTAAGCATTAAAGTGACGAATCTTGATAACTACGCAGAACCGGGAGAAGCCCTCTCCACCCTAACCAGTGATACTTGTCCACCTCCAGGATTTCATCCTGATGCCTACATGATATCACATACACATTGAGTCTTCCCATAGTGACTTTTCTATAGCACGGCTCCACAGCCTTCTATGGTAGCAGTGTCAATTTCGGCACAAATTTTAATTAATCACATTATTTCACTTCATCACATACTTAGCAATATTTTACATGCCCTTAATGATCCATTCATATGCTTATAATGCAAACACATATCTTTTAGGTTACAGAACTTATCATGGCTGTCTATCAGTAAGAAAATATACTTAACAGTACCTAAACACGATACTAATCACAGCAAATATCGTTTCTTGACTAATCATGCTTAATATGCCCTTTTAATACCTTTACAATTGCAAATAGTACTTACAGATGTCAGAATAGACTCAACTTTAACCATAAACTCTACACATGAAATACATCATATGGTTAATTTTTCAGAATTTTCATGATAGTACATATATTTTTAATAATTAATAGAGATTTCATGTAATTTAACAAGATAACTCAATTAGACATGGTAGACAGTGAACAGATGGATCTAACAGTCTTAAAACATGCATACAGTAGTCTCAAGTTCATGGAAAATTTATGTGACAATATCATGCATCATAATATTTATCCTGAAATCTGTCATAACATGCATAATTTCTCATAACAAAAATTCTAATATTTGTAATTATGATAAAAAATTTAACATGAATTCATGGTTTGACCTAATAAACATACCTGACCAACCAGAAATTTTATAACATATGCAAACATACACAAACCCTCGAAAAATCACACCACATAGATTGAAAACACTGTTCTGTAAAACCAGATGAACATGACGGCAAGGGGCTTGTCGTCAGGGTGAGTTAACGGCGCAATCGATTGTAGTTAACTCAAGAACTTGGCGGCAAGAAGGTTGTCGTCAACCTCCTGTCTGTAGAAAGTGCAGACCGAACACAGAAAATCAAGAAATTTGGGGGTCCAGGACACGAATTAAAAATTCAAAAAAAATTTCTAAACTCTAGGTGATAAGTCTAGGGATGAAACCCCTAAGTCACTTGCCTCTCTAAAATTCCCTGAAGATCGGATTTTGGCGATGAAGCCCTCCTCGGCCAAGCCAAAGAGGTGATGTTCCACACTTTGATTCGACTTCCACGCTTTAGCAGTCGAGCCCCAGACGTTAGGAGAGCTTATCCACCTTCAGTTGAGTCTCCCCTTTTGCAGAAGATCGTCGGTGAAGCCTTCAGATCTCTGAATCAACCCTCACAAGTTTTCTCTTTCTCTTCCCAAAACCTAGAAAATCTTTCTTCTGAACCAAAGTCCTCTCCTAGCCGAGATGACTCTGTTAAATAGGTAATTGGGTCGAGGGAATCCTAGGTCATAAGAATCCTAACCGTTGGGGAGTTTCCTAATCCATCTCCGAAGAAAACGGGTCGATTACAGATCTGGAATCCCAAACACAGTCGGAGATATAAACGGCCACATTGCTGTCGTTAACAGGAAATAGGCGTCAATCGATGTTGACGTATATATCTTCTAGCCACACAGTCAACGACACAAAAGTTGCCATCAACTAGCCCTTAACGTCAAGGGATGTTGATGTTAAAAAGAGTTTCAGGCAGAACAATTAAACATCAAAACAGTTATAAAATGCATAGAAATTGAGGGCCTTACACTTTCAACATACGTACGGGGACTGGGGGTCCATGTAACGGTAACAACCTCTCAACGAACAAGCTCATAAGTGTCTAACACCGAGCGAATGAATAGTGTAGGATCGTGCTAGGAACAACACAGGTGCCAAGAAGCAGAGATGCAACGAAAAGGAAAACTCCGAACAGATCGCTAGTCTCTCTCTGTCTGAGAAGGCGACACAGTGGTTCATCGCCACCTGAAGGCAACGACCTTGCCCGTCGCGACTTGGGCAAGAAGGCGACGAGTAAGCCTGTGGCAATAAAAAATGTGACAGGGTTGGTCGTCGTCACCACGAGATAGCTATAATGAACGCGACATATATCCATGTCGCGACAAGAACTCGACAGGGACTTGTGACGCATTCACAACAGAAGGCGACTGGGCGACACGTCGCGTCTTGGTCACCTACGTCGCGATCTGAAAACCCTGTCAGACCTGATGGTCAAACCCGCCACGCGTCGCCCTGGCAGACCTGGCAATGTGAACGCGACGACCTAACACGTCGCAATCAAGTTACATGCGCCACGACATGTGTCCCAACTGTCCCGACAGCAAGATGACAAAACACATGTTGCGGTTAGAGCAGGAACGCGACAGGATCATCTGTCGCGTTCTTATCTAGAACGTTACGGTCACCCCAATCGTCTTCAGAAGGCGATAGTCCAATACGTGGCGACATTCAAAGAAAAGTGGTTGACCAAAGAAAACAAAGATGTTACAAAAAAAATTAGAGTGAAAAAATAAAATACAATCATTAAAATTTATTTTTCACTTTTTCATCCCCATTTCCAAACGACCCGAAAAAGACACTCGGCCGGACGGTCATCAGTCATCACTGTGAACAGTGCCTTTTCCCATCAAGGCGTGCTTTTTTCAGTCGAAGTGTTGTCATTATGTTGGAGGAGCAGGTGAGTGGGCCAAAGACCTCATTTTCCTCAAATGGGCCTGGGCCCATCTCAAGATACACTCGTGACTGGTGGATGTACCGCGTGACCGTTGGATGGCCATCAAGTGGACCATCCATGTGAAAAGATTTGGCAGCCCTTGGCTGCACGAATGCCATGGATCTTTGTGAGCCCAGTTGATGACTAATGGAGTACGGATCTGCCATCATTCTAGCCTAAAAAGATGGAGGTGTGGGGTTTTGGTGAAGACACCTCCCTTTTCTTTACAAAATTTACTGTAAAAAAAAATATAAAGAAAACTTTTCTAAATATTTTATGTTTGCGAACTTAGGCACCGTTTGGTACCGGGGTACCAATTACTCGATTTTACCGAAAGTAGCTTTCCGCCCCTGTCAAATACATGTCCGCTTTCGGAGAGGAGCGCCAAAAGCCGTCAGGTCACTTGGGAGCAGGCGTCTACACAAACGTCAATTTGTGATGAGGTTTACCATTCTATCCTTCCTCCTTCTCCTCTTCTACGCGACAGTAGTGTTGATGGCGTGGGCATGGATGTCAAAACACCCTCGAAATCGGTCTGCCTTTTTCTGAAGCGGGTCGGTCTCCGCTTCTGGTGGAAGGGGGAGACGGCTCCGGCTGTGTCTGTCTCTCTCTCGCCGCGAAGAATCGTTGTGCGCGGACTCCCAAGACAGACACGCACATTTGCAACCACGTTTGAATTTGTCAGAGATTCTTGCATCAGAATCGTGCCTAACCCCGGTACCAAACGTTGCCTTAGAGAAGATTAGCTTGGGGGCACATAGAACATGAAGGTATCTTCATGTCGTTGACAAATAGCTATCTAGATCTAAAATGGATGAAATCGCCAAAGTCACCAAAAATACGAACATATCCTCCTAAGTGCAGCCTCGTATTCTAATAATTGCAATAACGAGGTAAATAAGTATTTATCATAAGATCTTTTTATAATAAAATTGAAGGAGATTGCAAATATATATATAATGTTTTGATTAGTAAATGCCAATAAGTACAATATTTATCAAGAATTTACATCTAATATTATTTTCTTATAATATAACTCAAGACAATCTTACAATAAACAGTCAGAGGTACGACCATCACACTATCACGAGACATTCGTAGTTCAAGTTAAAGAAGAAATCTCTCTTCCCAGGTAAATTTTTTTAGAGCCTCACATTGATCGAAGTTCTTGGGTGCAACACCGTTTTCATTATAAAAAAATAGAACATATCCTTCTAAGTGCAGCCTCGTATTCTAATAAGCAATAACGAGGTCGAGGTAAATAAATATTTATCATAAGATCTTTTTTATAATAAAATTGAAGGAGATTGCAAAAAATAATAACTTTTATTAGCAAATGCCAATAAGTACAATATTTATCAAGAGTTTCCATCTAATATATTTTTTTCTTACAATATACCTTAAGAAAACTCTTACAATAAGCAGTAGAGGTATGACCATCACACTATCACGAGACATTTCATTGTTCAAGTTAAAGAAAAAATTTCTCTTCACAGGTAATTTTTTTTTAATTATTTTTTTAAATAATTAATAGAGCAACACTAATATATGGCATGTTTGGCATCCTTAAAATTGTACACATCATATTTCAGTTGCTAAACAAAACATCTTGATTTTTTTAATAATTAATAGAAAAACACTACTGATAACAAGATGATGTTGTATCACATATAAAGAAATTCCGTTAAAAAAAATAATAAGACACATAAAGCTCACGGGTTACTACTTGCTAATAGACGATTAGTCATCAAAGAACGAAGGATTAGGATGGCTAGCATGCATGAAAGAGAACACAGTATGCAATGAAACAAAGCTGGAGTGGTGGGAGGGAGCACTCAAGCATGATTCCCCTTAAGTTTGAAGGAGCATGGAACTTGTTCTTAAAAATAAGGGAGGAAATTACTACATAAAGAGAAAAAATGAAAATAATCTCGATTTTCATATGTTTTAAAATATATTTTACGATTGAAATGTTGCAAATATATTTTGAAAACTTTTCATCTGTTTGAAATACCATAAGTTGTCGATTCCAAAAATACCAAACACTCTTTAAATCTCGAACTATGGCAGCGTTTGGATATGTTTCCGGAGAAGCAAAAATTGGCAACAATTGATTTCGCAGAAGACGTGCGTACGGACGCACTTCGTCATCTCGTCGATCGTATGGGCACGCGAAAACACAAAAAAAAAAAGAATTAGCGCCATCGCCCAGACACAAGGCGCCTCGTTGCCCGTGAGAATCGTGGAAAGCGGCTCCCATACCACTTCTAAAAAATTGGAGAGAGAAATTTTCTTCTCTCCATCAAGCGGCCTCCTGCAAAATCGCCACTGTGCGATAGTCGAGGAAGGCTGTGCACATTTGGAAACACCTATGATTTTGTCAAATATTTTACATCTCAAAATCTCTCAACCTTGTTTCCAAACGATGCCTATGTTGTACACCGTCGGATGATCATGGAATTTCATAAACAACGAGCACTCTTCCCTTACCAAGAATAGATCTGCAAAGCAAACAAAAAATTAGGTGGGATGAGGGACCTAAGAAAAATTATCTGATGCGTAATTGTAGCAACCCTAGATATTTATGTCCAATAAAGCTCCATATCCAGACCCGTCTCCCGTGAACAAACTGAAGTCTCACAAGGGATAGCTCACACACATGTTCAATAAGAATATAAAAGACAACCATAAGATTGTAAGATATAAGAAAGTACATGTATTTATACTCAATTACACAAATTACATTGTCCCAATATATTATTACATGTCCAAGAGAAAAAAGTACAACTACTTGGGGGATATCTTGAGGGAGCAAAACTCACACAACAACAACTACAACTCATCTACTGGTGGTACAAGTTTGTCACGACGCCACTGCAAGCCAAACACTCTGCTAACACCTGAAAAGAATTGTAAGAGAGTGAGCCTCAACAAGTCATAGTGTAACAGTACGGTCGTTCGGATCTGGGTTTATCGGGTCTACGTGTGGTGCTCTTGACCAAGAGAAGGTCAACGGGCTGTTTGTGTGGTTTATGTGCACAGGGTGAGCAGTGTGGGCCGGTTATGCCAGCCCATTTGCACTGTTGGTTCACTGTTTGGAATCGCGGTGGAGGAAGGCGACGTGATATGAACGCGTCGGCCGTGCCGGACGTGATTCCAGGAACCGCCTCTGTGACACGTGGCACGGGTTTCCGTTTGGCGTTGGACAGGGGGGACGCGTTTAAAAGGTTTAACCGCGGCTTCTGCCCTGGACGCGATTTTGAACAGAGTTTTAAAAGCTTCGTTTCGTCCAGACAGAGGAGAGGAGGCTCTGTCCGGCGTAGGGGAGGAGCTGTTGTGGCTTCTCTGGCTGATTTCTGGCGGTTTCGACAACGTGAAGGCTCGTGCGGCACGGAAACCACGCGAGGACGATGCTCGGAGCGTGGGCGTGCCGTCGGCGAGGAGGTTTTGGCGTGTTTCGGCGTCTTCTGCCGGTAGGGAGACTTCCTACCTTGGTTTTATGGTTTTAAAGCATGAATGGATTGGGGGTTAAGGGATGGATCATGTATGGGTGGTTTGCCTTGTTAGGTTTAACCTGTTTTATGATTTTAATGGATTGAATGGTGTGTTTGTTGTGGGTTTTCCCGTGGGGAAAAGTGGGTGCGGTCTGTGAGTTGAGCTCACATGCGAATTGGAGTCGCATCGGGTGTCCCCGCCGCGATTCGTTGAACTCGTCGCATCGTGTTGACGCGTTCTGCTTCCCGATGTGTCTGTTAAGTCGGTTGTCTGGTCACGACCTTATGGTCTGTCGCGTTAGTGTGAAACGCGGCGTCAAGGTTGGACGCGACTAAGTGTTGACCGAAGGTTTGACCGGCTTGGTCTGGTGGCGTCGTGTCGGGCCGACACGACTTGGTCACGTCACTAAGGCCTATCGCGACAGCCTTTGGAATAGCGTCTGAAAGGGCCGACGCGACATGGTCGCGACACTTGGTCCTGTCGCGACAAGGTTTGGAATGGCGTCCAAACCGATCGACGCGATTCAAGTGACGGCGTCTGTGTTGGACGTGTTTCAGGTTCCGTGGCTAAGTTGTGTTAGCTGGGCGGTGAGGTTCTAGTGTGAACTTAGCCCAAGCTTTGTGATTATTGCTAAGTATGATTTAAGGCAGTTAATCTGGTAAGGTTGTATATGTTGTTGGTGTGCTTATAATTTATATTAAGCATATTTATGTATTATGATACGTGAATAGCGGTTAATGTGTTATGTAGTATGAGTTGCCATGGAGGTCACGGGGTGACCAATGACAGGCGAGTTTATGTTCCGGTGTTGGTATGCTTATGTGTTGTGTTAAGCATGCTTATGTTTTAATGCAAGTGGTTAATGGTTAAAGTGTATAGATCTAGCGTGTGATCTTGGCGGTCAAGTGATGACCATGTTAATGAACGTTTGTGTGATGGATGGCTTGAGGGTCACAGGGTGACCGATGATAAGCCATTCCTTACACTTGTGTACATTGAGTTGTACCTAAAGGTTATATAAGTATAAATACCGTGGTTTGTGTGCTTACCGAGTCTGGTGGTCCGGCGCCTATTCCGGAA
This sequence comes from Colocasia esculenta, assembly GCA_014218235.1. Taxonomy (NCBI): domain Eukaryota; kingdom Viridiplantae; phylum Streptophyta; class Magnoliopsida; order Alismatales; family Araceae; genus Colocasia; species Colocasia esculenta. The sequence goes on from JACBKR010001264.1 coordinate 1,066,344, forward strand.
TAACTCTCTAGTCAGTTACCCTAGCACTGGGTGCTTAGGGCTTGTCCCGGTACCGGAGTATCGTTGAGGTCTGTGTCATCTTTCTGGACACCCTCCTCTTGCGTTGGAGTAGTACGTCTGGCTGAGGGGAAAGACGACAGTGGACAACGGCTTGTGTTTGTGGGTGTGCGGCCATTTGTAGCGCGCTCGTGGTCACTAGTAGACGTACTGGTTCCCAACTAGTCCTGTTTCCAGTGCCTCACTTTAGGGTTCTCGGCCAGAGTCCCTAAAGGTGTCAGGATTGAGTCTGCGGGGTGTGTGACCTGCAGGTTGTGGTGGTTAGTTAGACTCCACTGTTCTTGGCTTGTTGTTGTGGAGCGGCAATTGGACCTTCCGTCCGTGACTGCGAGACTAAGAGGTAGTTCTTGTGCTTTGTTGTCCGGGTTGGATACTGACATCATGAACCAGTAGTATGTTCCCGTGTGGTGGTGTCATCTTCGTACCGACTTGTGTTTGACCACTGGTTGTGGTTTGTGTGTGAACCGCTGTTAAAGTTATAACTGTGAAACCGTTAACCGTTGTGGTGTGCCCTAGAGGTGGCATGGTTCTGTGGTTTAGTGTTGTACCTCGTGGTAGTAGGTACATGTACCCCTCGTGTGTTGAGTTGTGTTGTGGTGGTACGTGAGTCCCGACCTCAGCTGGTGTTGAGGTGAGACCATGCGTACTATGGAGTTCTTGTGGTGTGACTCTCCACGTGTTAAATAGATTGGTTTCCGATTACGATGTGGTTTGCGGGTGTTGGCTGGTTGTCGCCAATCCCGATGCTTCGTGTGTGTGGTTAGCCTGTGAGACCGTAGCCTAGGCAGTGGTTTGCCGGTGAGGTTGTAAGCTAGTCTTGTGTTTTCCTTTACTTTTCAAGGACCGGGGTTTAGCTGGTGTGATTATGATTAGTTGTAGTTTAACATGCTTGCGTGTGCATGTTATGTTTCGGTTGCCGGTGTTGCCAATGAGACCCTTTGGGGTTGAGGTCTCTTGTGTAGTGTTTCTTTGTGGGAGGTCCCTACTAAGCCAGTGACGTGTTGAGGCTCACTCCCTTACAGTCTGTTTCAGGTGTTGGCCGACTTTGGCGTGGTTACGCAGAGTAGTGCAGACTTGTACCACCAGTAGTAGAGTAGTTGAGTCGTTTGAGCTTGTGCTCCCTTGGGGTATGCCCCAGGTAGTTGTACTCTTTATTTGGACATGTAATATTATAATTGTGGACTATTGTACATTGTGGTTTACAATTATATACACTTGTACTTTCCTATGTTATATACTGTAATTGTGATCTTTTATATTCGTACTGGACACGTGGTTGTGATATCCCTTGCGAGACTTCGGCCCGATCGCGAGAGACGGATCTGGATATGGACCCTTATTGGGTATGAATGTCCAGGGCCGTTACACATAGGCTCAACAAGGACCTCCCTAAAACAACAACAAACCAGTAACAACAAAAGGAACCGAGATCTCAACCCTCAAGGGTCTCACTGGCAACACCAATAATAAAACTACAACAAGCTTGCAATAAACCTCATTAAACTACATTAAACCACAAACACTCTCGCTAATCCAACTCACGGAAAATTAAGGGAAATCACAGGACTAGCCAAAAACTAGGGGTGGCAATGGGCCGGGCCTGGACCAGGCCAGTGCTAGCCCGGGTCCAGCCCGGTCTCTAATCGTTCGGCCCAAGCCTGGCCCGGCTCGGGATGAGGCCTGATTTTTTGAAGCCCGGCTCGGCCCGGGAAAATTAGGTAAGGCTCGGCCCAAGCCCGGCCCGGCCCAATTTTACTTTTTCAAGATATTTTTACTATTTTTATTTATTTTTATAATAAAATTAGTATTCATTTAATCAAAATAGCATAAAATAAACATTAGACAAATCTAGATATACTTATTTCTAGTTGTTACAAATATGAAATAAATGTTAAGTCATTAAATATAGTTCCACAACATAATTTTCAATCTAAAATTTTAGAATATTAGAATTATTGACATGTTACTTATTTTTAAAAAATATATAGCGGGCCACCGGGCCGCCCGGGCTAGGCCGAGCCAAGCCCGAGCCCGTCCCAATCATACTCCGGGCCGGGTCGGGCTGGGCTCAAAATTAAAAAAAATGTTAAATTGTTCGGACCAAACCCGTGTAAAATCGGGCCGAGCCACCGAGCCTTCAGGCCGGCCCGGCCCAATTAACACCCCTACCAAGAACCACCAATCCACCACGACAGTTGAAACCGACTAGCCACAAGTCACACAAACAAACCATCAACAAAAAACACTAGGACTGGTAACCACGTGCCAATCCACCACACACACTGGGATACTAAAACACATTGGAGAACAATCTACGGAAGGGTAAAAACTCGACAAGTGGAGGGTCACACAACATGACCTCCACGGAGCACAACTCCACCTAAACATCTAAAAAGACTGGCACATCATGTGCCACCACAACCGACTACCCACAAAGGGTACAGGTACCTGAAACCACAAAGTACCACACACTACAAGGAAAAAATTGTTTAGCGACTGAAAATTGTCGTCGTCAAATCTGTCGCTAATTTAGACGGCTTCCCATATCAGCGACAGAAAATTTTCCGTCTCTAATCCGTCGCTAAATGAGCAATAGATTAGCGACGGCCATGAACTGCCAGCATAACTCTGTCGCAAAAATAGCGATCGATCTAACTATTTATCCGTCGCTATTCCGTCGCTAAATAAATAAAAATATTATAATAATATTGTTTAAAATTTATATATATATTTTTACACCTGTATACATTTTTATATGACAATTAACTAAAAAATAAATAACACAATCACCATTCAAACATAACAAAATCACATAAGTAATTAAGTAAAATTTAAACATTCACACTAATTCAAATATATATCTTCTAAATAGTTTCCAACATGTCACAAAAGTGTTTACATAGATAATGAAGAAATAAGATTGAAAAAGTCAAATGATGAGACTCCTAATCGTCTGCAAGATGAGTCTCTAGGTCGTCACCATCTGCATCGCTACTAGCATGTTCTCCAACGACCTGCACGCAAAAAATAATATTAGACATTTATGAATATGAAGAAATAAGAGATCATTTCACATTAACAAACTATAAACTTAAACCTAAAGATTCCTGCCAAATTCTAACTAAGAGTCTGATTTGGACTCTATCAACTCCCATATGTCCAGTTTCACTCTCTCCACATGTTGAAATTGTCTACACTATGAAATAGAAGTAAAACATAATACATTATGTACTCACCTGGCCGAAGCCTGCAGTAGATGGAGGTGGAGGTGGATGTGGAAATGCCACCCCCATCGCATGAAGAGCTGGGACAACTGTTCGACCAAACCAACTGTCTAACTGTCTGATAAGTGCACTACAGTAGTGGTCAGGCAACTCAGTAGACTGCTGCGGTGGTGGTGGCGACTGTGTATAGCTGTAGGATGCCGCCGAGCACCCTGACTCCATAGTAGAGTTGATGACTCCACCAACATCCATCCCAGTACCAAATCCAAACACTCGGCCTTTCTTTGGTTGACCAGCTGCAACCAACCAAGCCGAGGCATCGAATTGGGGATGCTGAGAGGAATCATCACCATGCTGCTTTATCAATTGTTGCTCGTATGACTCCTAAGTAAAAAAAAATTCAAATGGTTAGAATGCATTAGTTTAAAACGTTACGTTGATAAGTACCATAACAAGAAGTACATACCACCACTTCTTTCGCCCTCTCAGAGACAAATTCTCCCGATTCCTTACGTTTAAGTGTACGACGGAATAGCTCTGTGTAGGTGTTGTGCAACATCAAATGGTTGAAGGAATCGATTGTTCTTGCAGACTGCACAAGGACATCTAATACGACCTTCAGGATCCATTGTATTAACATTGCTCACCGCAAAGTCAATGAACCCATCAACACCCTCTAAAAATTCAGATGACAACTCGTTGCCTACAATCCTACGGTACATCCACTCACGATGTGCAGACATTTTTCCTATACAAATATTACAAATAATATAAGCTAATCATTGGTTTGTAGTTAGTGAGCATGTACATTAATATACCCATCCTAAACCAATTACAATCTAGATACTAAGTGTATAAAGGACCTAGCCCATCTACAAATATCCGAACTTGGGAGTTTGTACATTTGTGTGTGCTGTAATTTGCTCAAAATTTCGGCAGCCTTCCGGCGCACTTCTCCAATATACTGCCATAAAATACTAAGTCTAAGTAATGCTCCATCTGAACATCACTTAGATTAGTATGGTATATTGGAGAAGAGTCCGGAGATGCTACCAAAATTTTGAGAAAATTGCAACACACATAAATGTACACACTCCTAAGTTCGGATATTTATAGATAGTCCGACAATGATCGAACTATTCAAGATTTTAAATGTATATATGCATCTCTTACTGTAGAATAAGCCATGCATATATACTAATTAAAATCTTGAATGGGCATCTAGACATTGGTACGACATCCCCAATCCCTCTAAAAATATGTTATGAATCACCATCAGCAACCACTCAATCTTAATCAGACATTATAAAAGCAACTTGAGGGCACCAAATGCAAGCACACAAGATATAAATTGGACAAAGTCTAGAGATGTCAATCCAATCCTACATAAATATGAAGGCAAAGGGACAAAGTCTAGAGATGTCAATCCAATCCTACATAAATATGAAGGCAAAGGGACAAAGTCTAGAGATGTCAATCCAATCCTACACTCTTTCTATATATATATATATATATATATATATATATATATATATATACACTGAGGTAGTGTTATTAAAGCTGAACTACTTGGTGAAGGAAAAGGGAGCTCAAAATGTGCATACGGCAGTACTGTTTTCTGCAGGGTATTTGTTTTATCTAATTCAATGGGCATCTCATCCAAATTAAAGAAAAGAGAAGAATACAAACAAACCCTGCAACCCGTCACCAATCCATGCTGCTTATTACCATCCCACAGATGATTATTTGATGATGCTTTTTAAGGACGAAGCTGGGTTGGCCATGGCCATCTTTCAATGTTGAGGAAGACAGTCGGCTTGCGTAGAGATGTCACAGCGAGGGAGATGGTGGCGGGGGAGAAAAAACCAAGGAGTCTTTCGGAGGATGGCGACTGCACCATGACTTTGTTGGGGTCAAATGTCGGCGGAGATGTGGGGGAAGGGGGGGGCACATGTTGACGAAGGTGTGGGGGAAGGGGGAATGACGGGGACGGCGACGAGCAGGGGGTGGGGCTACGGGGTGACGGAGAGAGGGAGAGAGACTTACCGGTGAGGGGGGCGACCACGACTGGGCACTCGACGAGGGGGCGACGGTGACGAGAGGAGACGATGACGGGGCGACGGTAACGGGGCGTTCGGCGACAAGGCGATGACGACGGGGCACTCGGTGACGGGGCAATGGCGACGGGCGAGGGCTCGCTCGGCAATGGGGCAACGGCGACAGGGGGCGGGGAAAAGGGTTTGACAGGGCGGGGGAAAGAAAAGAAACAGGGAAATGGGGGGAGAAGGTTTCGTGGCGGGGAAAAGGGTTTTGACGGGGCGGGGAAAAGGGTTTTTTTGGTTTAGAATTATATATCGTTAGCGACGGAATATCGACAATAAAATTTCTGTCGCTAATCCATTGCTAAATAGTAAATATCCGTCGCCAATCCACCGCTGAATTTTTATTTAGCGACAGAAACAAGTTGTCGCTAATTTGTCACTACTTAGCGACAGATTAGCGACTAATAAATGTCTGTCGCTAAACAGTTTTTTTTTTCTATAGTGACAACTGAACCACAGTCGGAGAGTCACCACTCACAACCACAACCCTTGGAAGGCTCGAGTCGGAAGGAACGACGCCAGCACGTGGGTAAAGACTACTGGTTCATGACGCCAGTATCCAATCCGGACAACACAACATAGAAACTATCTCTCAGTCTCGCAGCCACGGATGTAAGGTCTAGCTGCCACTCCACAACCACAACATAAAGTCAAAGAATAGTGGAGACCAACCAACACTACACCTGCAGACCACACAACTGCAAGCTCATGCCTAACACTTTTAAGGACTATGGTCTGAGCTCCCTAAAGTGAGGCACTAAAAAACAGGACTAGCTGGGGCCCAGTACGTCTACTGGTGTTCGTGCCTCTAACCACAAGTGCGCTACAAGTGACCGAACACAAACTCTCACACAAATCATTGTCCCCCTGTCGTCTTTCCCTCAGCCGGACGTACAACTTAAACACAGGAGTGAGGGTGTACAGGAAGATGACACAACCTCTATGATACACACAGTACCGGGACAAACTCCGAGCAACCTCGTGCCTAGCTCACAATGAACCTGGGGTATTCGACTAGAGAGACATTCCGGAATAGGCGCCAGACTATCAAACTCGGCAAACACATAAGCCATAACGAGTATTTATTATAATCATACAACTTACATTCTTATACCACGATAATTCACATTCTAACTTGCTTGTCATTGGTCATTGATAAGTATACACTTGTTATTTATAATCATGTTATTTTATTGACAAGTAGTTGTTAATTTCATAAAACCCATTGCCATCTCATTACAAATAGGAATTGATTTAATCTCTTTTATATATTTTATTTTCAGGTTAATGGACTAATTAACAAAGATATATCAATGGGCCAAGATTGGATCAAGTGTTAATGAAGAGATACTCCAATTTTAAACCACTTTTCTTTTCACTCTCTTCCCTCTTTTTTAAATTTCAAATAACTCTCTCATTTTAAGAAGTCCTCTCTTTTTCAAAAACTTTCTAAAAATTTGTCTTTCTAATTTCTTCTCTTAAAAAGATCCCTCTCCCTTGTGGAGGGGGACTCCCATCTTTTACCTCTTCTCTCTCCTCCGGTCTCACCTTCCCCTCCTTCTTCTCTTCTTCTTTCTCTCTCTACCAGTCTTCTCTCTCTCTCTCTCCTCACTAAACCCCTCTCGTTTTTTCTCTTCTTCCTTCTCTTCTCTCTCTTTCTTCTTCATCTCTCTCCCCCTCTCCTCGGAGCTCTTCTCCCTCTCTCTCTTTCCCCTCCTCTTCTTCTTTTCTTTGGCAGTCTCTCTCTCTGCGCGCCCGCACCAGCCTGCCTCTGCCCGCGCTTGCACCAGCCACCGCACGCCCGCCCGGCGTCTGCCAACGTTCGCGCCCGTCCGCGCGCGCGTTAACCCGCGCCCACGCACCCGCGGCCGCATGCCCCGCTTGCCTCACCTGCGCCTGCACCAGGCCACGCGTCCGCAGCCGCCGCCCATGCCAGGCCACCTGTGCACGCCCGAGCCCCCGCCTGCGCGACCTAGCCTCTGCTCGCGCCAGGCCCCGCCTGCACAGCCCACCGCGCAGACCCGTCTGCGCAGCCCGCCTCCGCGTCCGCTCGCGCCTGCGCCACGCGCCCCCCGCGTGTTCCGCCTTCCCCCCCCTCCACATGCATGCGTTTGCATGCACGTAGAGAGGAGGTGGGTCACCCCGCTCTCTCCCTCCTCGCTCTCTCTCTCTCTCTCTCTCTTTCGTCTCTCTCTCTCTTCTCTCTCCTCTCTCTCTCTCTCTAAGCGCTTTCTCTCTCTCTCTCTCTCTCTCTCTCTTATTTCTTGTCTTCACCATCTATCATCTCTCTTGTATTTAATTTATTTTTTTATCAAATATTGTTCAATTAGTCAAGATTAGTTTAGTACTCTATCACTCTCTACTCTCTCTCCCTTGCTTCCTCTCTTTAGTTGGTTAGATTTATTTTTTTGTGCAACTTAGATTAGTAGTCTCATCATCATATTTTTTTTCTAATCAAAGAAATCCAAAGTTTCAAAGATAATAATATTTTTCCCCGTGGATTCGACTCGGTCTCATCACTTAACTATTGTTAAAATATTTTGTGTAAACTAATTAATTTTAAGATTGTTAGTCACGTGTTTAACGACGCATTCGTAGGCTATCAATCATCACATGACCTCCACAGCAACCACATAACACTAAGCACATTAACCACTAAACCTCTATATGATAACATAATTAACATGTTAAATATGATTAGCATAATCATAATTAACATACTAACATAACACACTAACTAACCATAAACCAAACCATTAACCCTAAATCTTGCTTTACCAACATTAAACACACTTAAACATCAGAAATTCACATTAAATAACTAAGGCTAGGCCCACACAGGACCATCACTACCCAACCATCACAAATACACCTCGGAAGCTGAAACGCAATGGACACATACGTCGCCATTCAAAAAGTGACGGACACACCGGTCGCGACTACAAGACCACCACGACAAGGCAATGTTGCGACATAAACACGACGGCTCGACACGTCGCCACCAAGTCAACTGACTCAGTCGAAGCCAAATAGCGACGGTCCAAAGCGCCGCCACCAAACCAGCAGATATGAACGCGACATGGAAATCTGTCGCCTTCAAGCCAACGCGACAATCCGAAGCCATAAACACGAGCGACGCGTTTATGCCAATCGGTCCAAACACACCAATCGAAGCATGGACACGACAGACTACTGCGTCGTGTGCACAATAGAACCGCGACGGGGTAAACAGTCGCATTCAAAATGCGACGGTCCGACCCATCACCTTCTCAGGCAGATGGTCAAGCCCTCCTTCTACTCCCCAGCAAACCATGCACACACCATGTAAACTACAATATGAACCACTAAATTGACAGATAAACTGTAGCACATCACCATAGCATGATTCACAAGCTCTAAGAACCACTTAAACAATAAAACACAAGGGGAAGTCTCCCTACCAACTCGGAGAACCTGCAGAATGCGAAGAACGCCACACCGCCAGCATGTCCAAGCTCTGAACGCCCTCCTCGCGTGGAAACCACGCTAGCCCAGCCACCTGGAAGCAGAAATTCCCAGAGAACGCCGCAAAACCCCTCTCCTCAGCCGGACAGAGCCACCTCTACTCTGTCTGGCCTGAAACACAACATTAAGTGCATCAGTCAAAATTACGACGTAGACAGTCGTCGTATTTAAAAGACCTTAAACACGATCGACCTGACCGTCGCCAATCATGCCGCACCACAGAAAGGTGATTTGAAGAACGCGACGTATGTCGCTATCGCGTTCAAAACGCAACGACATACTCCGTCGCCTTCTTCACCAGAAAATTTGTGGACTGTTTGGGCTAAAACCTCTAGCCCATAACACGTACACCACACATGAGAGTCACAACCAAGACTCAATGACCCCACATTGGTTATGAGCACCACACTAGAACTATTAAAACTCGGATCCGAACGACCACAACATTATAGTAATTAAGTCAATAAGGATGAGAACTTAAAGCAAGATGAAGAGAGGATTCAAGATCATTCTTCACTGATTTGAATACCGAGAATTTGTTATCTTTTTTCGGAGGGTTATCCAAGGGGATTATAGAGGTGATCCTGTAACGCCCCATATAAGAATATGTTAAATGGACTAAATCAGTAGACTACCAACAACCCGGACTAGTCATTTTCAGAGCTCGAACAGGAAAAGAATTCTGAAGTTAAGCATGCTCAGTTGGGAGTAGTCCCAAGATGGGTGACCTTCCTGGGAAGTCTACTAACTGGCACGGTTGTTGGGCCAGTTTGTTAGTTGGGTCGTTACAAATGGTATCAGAGCCTTGCCCAGCCGGAAGTGCAGGAACTAAGTGCCACACAGGGCAAAGTGCTACACTATGGGAGCCACCTCTTGAGGCCATAATGGCGCAAAGTGCTACATAGTGGGAGCCATCTCTTGAGCCTGTGGGGGCCACCTCTAGAATCCTGCCTGCCTGGAGTTTGATTGTGTGCTATATGTGAGCAGTGACGAGGACGTCGCTAATATAAGAGGGGTAGATTGTAACGCCCAATATAAGAATATGTTAAATGGACTAAATCAGTAGACTACTAACAACCCGAACTAGTCATTTTCAGAGCTCGAGCAGGAAAAGAACTCTGAAGTTAAGCGTGCTCAGTTGGGAGTAGTCCCAAGATGGGTGACCTTCTTGGGAAGTCTACCAACTGGCACGGTTGTTGGGCCAGTTTACTGGTTGGGTCGTCACAGATCCGCTTTCCTTTGATGGTTTTCCACAATGTGAATCGGCTGTTAAGACTGATTCATGGGCTTAATTAACTTCTCTTAGAGGTGGCCATTGCAGGCAATGTAGCACATCATGAGGTTTATTGGTCATTATCATGGGTGATCGTGTATGAATAATTATCTCTCTATTTATGCCTTCCTAAATAACCGTCAATTTAATGGGATATGTCAACCATAATATCATACGGGAATCTCGAATGCTTCGCTTTTACCTAGTCCAATGCAAGGTCTTAACGATCTATCAAGTGGATGTGAGTCGAGTTATCTTCCTGTCTTAGCACATTTCAAAAGTTTTGTTTTGAGAGCTTTCCGCTTGTCTTGAGTTATTCTTTAAGACTTCGTACCGAATCTAGAAAACCCTCCACAAGCGTGGCAATTCGGAGCTTGATAGCACTTCTTGGGTCATGCTTATCGTCCGGATCTCTTTAAATGGACCGTCATTTAGTAAGTAGACTTTCACCTATTATATTAGGTTTAACAGTTGAACGTTATAATTTGGGTTGAGATTTCACCTCTTCACACTTTTTATTTGTTCTCACAATTCAAAATTGTTAAGAACCGACATTGATGGAATTTAAATTTTAAATAGTAACAAATTATTAATTTCTTTTTGGCTTTAAAATCAGAAACTTCAACATCAGTAGCATTTCACTATTACCTCACATCAGATTAAAATGACCTTCCGTGATGAAATATCTCAAGCAAAAGTGTGCTTTCTTTAAACTTTAATCATCTTGACACCAATGGAACTTTTGCCGCTATCCTATGTAAACTGTCGCCGTACAGAGTAACACGGGTAAAAATTTTAATCACTATTTGATGTAGATATGAGGTTTTTTCGGTCAAGTGAGGTAAGGGTAATACGGGTATACGAAAAGTAGGAGTTGTCAAGTCTTGATCTTAGAGTTCACGAACACCAATTCTTGAGCCCACAAAACCACACGGAACGGGGTTTCCTAGTTAGCAAAAAAAAATGTATTTTTCTTTCTTGAACAAGCACAAGAACATAATTGGTGGGCCAGGGCCCCTATCCGAGCCAGTGCGTGGGCCAGGGCAAATCCAAGTCGCACGCCTCCCACCTGCTCTACCAGCTTCCAAATTGTTCTCCACAGCCGGCTGCTGCAGCTCTGCTTTTGTCTTCTCTTCGCGTTCCTTCTTCTTCTTCTGGAGTTCCTCACTGAATTGGCCTGCCAGCCAAGCCCGGCTCTGGTTGCGCTCCCCCTCCATGCTTCATCTACCCGGAGGCAGCAACAGCAACAAACAACTCCGCCGCGCGATCCCCGTAGGAATCAGATATAGTGTTTCTTGCACGAACCCGAAAACCGGGTACCTTTCCTATCTCTCTCTCTCCCTCTCCCCCTCCTTCTCCATATCTGTTTGTGTGGCATTGTCTCTTTTTAGTCGGAATCCAGATGGGCAGTTCCACCTTTTTACGTCACTTTCAGTGGATGCAGTTGCCGAAGGCTAACAGTCCTATTTTTAGCATTCTTCCATCCGTTTCGTCCAGCTGATTCCACACTTTTCATCAATCTCCTTTCCTGCGAACGAAGCGGGAAAGGAGAACTGTGATACTTTGTGGGTCTTGCCGGTGCTGTCCATGATGTGATACGTGCGCCTTTTCTTGTTTCTCAGAGTTATAGACGGATCTAGTCCTAGTTTTCTGCATCCTTCAATGGGTGCCACTCAGAAGCAACAGCTTGTTTCTTTGAGGTACATGCTGGGATTCCTTGTATATTTTTTTCTTCTTCCTTTCTTTTTCTTATCATGGTCGTGTTCGTCAGTGCCGTCGAGGTGCAATCGACTTGATTTTTACTGACAGTTTTGTTGGTTTATCTGGTTTTCGATATTTTACACGGGTTTCCTCTCCCCCTTTTTTCAATGATGAAGGAGACGTTTGTGTTTTGTCAGCTCGTTTCCAAGGATAATTTGCGAAGGTTGAATTTTGTTTGTGTTTACATATGGATTTGGTGCTAAATTTTGATCTTGATAATCTCCCAAATGTTTAGAGAAGGGAAGATCACCCCCCCCCACCTGGAACATACTAAATGGATGGTTACCTTGTCTTATAATGTTGAATTGAAAGGCTGAGCTGAAGTTCTTGTTTGATTCTACTGGGGCTTATTGGTTTCTCTCTTCTCTAATTGCTTATGTTATCGATAGTGAAAACCATGAGTGAGAGTTTAGCGTAGTTCTCCATGTACACCAAGAAGAGGTCAAGAGTTCAACTCCCACCGACAGGAGATTTACGAGAAAATTTCAAGAAATTTTTTAAGGATGACGTCAAAGTTTCTACTCCCACCGGATGATATAATAGACTAGTATTTCAATAAATAAAATAATTAAAAAAAGAGTGAGTTGTTAAAAGTTTTCTAATAAGATCTAATTTGTTTTATGCATCAGTATTGATGTTTCGATTTTTTTTCACTTTTATTTTGTTGATTCCCATCTGGTTTATTTCCATGCGAAATTGTAGAATTTTCCTTTCTAATGTGAATGCTTGTGGTGTTATTTTAATACGTTGCTTCCAAGCTATGCTTATCTGTCACAAATGTTTTTTTCCGGAGTTTTTGTTAGATTTACATTCTTTTCTTTGTATCAAAGGGATGTAGAAGGTGCTCCAGTTCTGTTGGTGTGAATGTCCTTGATATCGATAAAAAGGAAAGGACTATCCTGTGAACTGCTGCTTGTATGAGTTTCTTTCATAGAGAATGTTGAGTTTTACATAAGAGTCAAATATTGGATTTTGGATTCTCTGTGTTCCATCTCTTTGATGAGTAAGTTCTCTCCTGATGCATGTGAGATTTAAGGAACGAATTTGACAAATGCTTGAAACCGTTAAGTGTGAGAATCATGTGCAGGTTTCATCTCTATGGTCATCGAGCCAGTCAAAAAATCTTATGAGGCTAGTTAATGTATGGGATAACTAATTAATTTGTCAAACAGCCCAAAGAAGGTGACTGGCCCAAATTAAAGAAGAGTCTGCGTTGAAGCGTGGCAGACATATTTAACATGAATGCTCAACAAATGCAGATAATTTAATTCCTAAAAGTGGTAGATGAAGATTGTATTGTCCATATATAAGGTTGAACCTTGCAAGAGATGTTGATGTTAGGAATTAGTATGTGGTTGAAGTACCATATACATCAAAATGTTGTTCAATCATATAATTATGTCAAGATTGAGACTGTTGGACAGTTTCTTAGTGGTTTTCCAGCAAGCACATTCTGGTATCTGCCCCTTTTGTTGTCATGATTTGAGTGTCTTGGTGGATAATGACTAGTGGTATTGGTCACTGTTTATGTTTATGATCTTTGATGATCAGCTTGTTTCTCTGCTTCAAATTATGGTAATGTTAGTACATTGGGAAACTTTGTCCCAGTGAGAGCTACCTATCCTACAAATTGGTTATTGCTGCTGCTCTTGTTTCTTTGGTGCCTAAGCTAAGCTAGTTGGGAAACTGAATTGGAAGAAAGCATCCTGTAATTTGTCAAAAGGATATTCTTGTTGGTTCCAAATAAGTGGACTGTGGCTTGTTCCTGGATGTAGTTGAAATAATGTTAGATGCTAGAAATCATGTGGTTGGAGTAAAGCTGTTCTATAAATGTTTTGAAAAAGGGCAGCCCAGTACCATGAGGCTCCTGCCACCACAAGCTCTGGGGAAGGTCTAGTTTACACATTCATACTCCTGCTTTTTTGCAGAGAATTTTGAACTAATGACCTAGCAACTTTAACATTACATGTCATTGATAATGTATTAGAGCATGTATAGTTCTCAGCAGATGCTGGAAGTGAGTTTCCACTGGCTGCAAAGTTAAGATTTTGTAGCTGATAGATACACTATCATACTGTCCACCCCCCCCCCCCCCCCCCCAAGAAAATGTCAGTCTATTGTTGCCTCTATCAACCACCAGATGTTTCCATCCATATTAACTGTCTCATCAAAATACCAGCCTGTAGTTCATTCAGGTACACTCGGTTCTGTTGTATTTCCTTTATATTTCTATTGAGGAATGCAAATCTAAAATAAAATAAAATGGTTAATGTTTTGGCCAATGATGTTCCATTTATACAACCTGCTATAATGATTTTGAAATTGGTTGTTGACTGTGTTTGTTCAGTTTTTACTTGGTTTTGTAAAGAAGATCATATGTAAGCATTTCCAAAGAACCGAGGTTTATTCTTTTTTAAGTAGGCACGTAACTGAACGGTAAATTTCTTTGCCAGTCCAATTTCAAAATCTAGCTTAGCCTGCACGATATGAAATAGTAGTGCATTTTTCTAATCCTATTTTCTCTTAATTGTTGAATCAAGCCTGAAGTGTGGTAAGTTTCACTGCAGTAACTTTGGGATGTTATTCTTCACTTTGCAGGTCAGTTATACGGTCTGTCTGGTAAATATCTAATTGAATCCATTGCAGTTTTGATATAATGAATGATGAACAAGAAGGAGGAGTGTTTCTCACAGCAAGCCCTGAAACTAAATCAATCAATGCAAGGAGAATCCCTACAGGAGAAGTAGCTATCAGAGCTTCATCACAGTCAAACAATGAAGGAAAGACTGTTCCTCATTATCTCAGAACTTCTACAGGTTCTTGTCATGATTTATGTAAGTATGGAAAAAAGCACACTTCTGAATCGAAGGCAAGAGGCCCCACTTTTCCCAGATACTCTGTCAGTGGGACATCCTCAGGGAAGGGACGAAATCAGGTTCCAAGTCTATGGGAGAAACAAAAAAACTCTGCTCCAAAGATGGCAGCCCATCCAGAAATTTGCTTATATGATGGACCCAAAGTCTCACAGGAAAGGGCCTTTTCTCCCATGAAGACAGTTAAACCAATCCAAGAATCTGACATTAACAAACCAATCCAAGAGTCTGAAATTAACAAGCATGAGAGTATCTGTAACAAGAGAAGTGGTTTATCTGAGTCTGAGATCAAGTGTAACATTCATCACTTTCCAAGGAAATCAATCCACTTAAGGGATTCACAAGAATCAAGCAAGGTACTCTTCAGAATATTGGATCATGTGATGATACCGAAGCTATTGCTCAAGAAAGTCCCACTTCTTTAAAGAAAACTGAAGCACCTGCCTATTCTGACAAAAGGAAACTTGCTCCTCATGAAGTTAATTTATCCCCGGAGAATGCATCTGCTCAGCAGAGGAACCTGTCTGCCAAAACGACCTTTGCATCAACTAAACCCAAGGTTGAGCAGAAAGCTCCATCACTTGTGAAAAAGACCATTTCACCAGGAAAACCTAAAACTTTACCTGCCAATAGATTCGATGCTTCTGCAAAACCAGCATTACCTGGGAGGTCAAACGTCACATTTGTGAAGCCAGGATCTCAACTGAAGCCTGCAACTCGGATAACCGGCAGAAAATTTGAGACAAAGATAGTCAAGAACATGGATCTATCAAAACTACATGGGAAGAAAAGTTTGCAATATCCAACAAAGTCCTTGTCACCTCAGTCTCCTGCTAATCATGTTTCAAAATCTGCCTCTCCTATGAAACATGCCGAGAAATTTGAGGAGACTATAGGTAAGACTGAGGAAATAAGAAAAAAAACTTTTCACGAGATTGGACAAGGTTGGAAAGATAGTGAAAACACTGATTCTACTCTGTCAAAGTCTAGCAGTTGCCAGCAATCCCCACCTCCATCATCATTGTCATCATCATTATCTTTATCATCTTCTTCATCCGTTTCAGGTCATGAAGAAGAAGAGTACCCGGAGTCTGAATCTGTGTCCACTGAAGCATGTGATTTAGTTTCTGATGATGGAGGAGACAGAAAAAACATAGCTGCTCAAAATGAAGATAAGAATAGCCATGGAAAGATGGCAATTGTTCACTCGAAATACAAAGATCAGATTCCATACAAGTTAAAGTTCAGAAGAGGAAAGATACTTGACCCTGATGGCGACACTAGGCTGCTCAGATTCAGGCAAGGAAGAAGGATGACTGACAGCCAAAGTGGTGAAGGAGAAATAGATAATATGAACTTGAAGATGAAAGAGTTGACCTGTGAAGAGACTAATCATCCTGATCCAGAAGGCCAATCTGTAGTATTGAGGCATCAAGATGTGCAGGATAAGAAAGATAGTGTGTGTCTGTTTAATAATGTCATCGAAGAAACCGCGAGCAAGCTTGTTGAAACCAGGAAGAGCAAGGTAAGAGCATTGGTGGGTGCATTTGAAACGGTTATCTCTCTTCAGGAAAGAAAGCCAAGTGCTCCAGTTTGAACACTCACCTTGCTATCACCATGGTTGGGATGCCTCTGGAAAAACTACCCTATGGTCTTTATTCTCCTTTCCTTATTCCATACAGCTAATGATGGGGAGCGAGAAGCTGAAGCAATGGTTTAGGCCCACTTGGAGATTTCTTATTTTTCTGTAATTTTTTGGTGTATTTTCGCACTATTTTAAAGTCTAAGGGTAAAGTAGTCCAAAAAGAGTCAAATTAGAGTCCATTTAATTTTTATTATGTATTTTTGCATTTTTTTATTTGAGTAGTTGTATTTGGGTAGGATTCTGTAGATTTCTAATATGGCAAGTTTTATTAGGGATAGAAGTCTATCTTTAATTTGAAGCCCATTAAGATTGGGAATAGCCCAAACCTATTTAAATACATGTATTGTTCTATTTTGAGATTATTGATTGATGAATTAAAGAAAGAGATATTGCAGTCTTGTTCTATCCAATGTGGTCTCTATGAAGGGGAGGGCGCGAAGCCTAGATCCCACCTTCTATCCCTTCTCCGGTGAGATTCCGACTATCCTCCCCTTCTTTTCCGCTGTTCCCCGCTCAGTCCCCAATCAGCTAACTAGATGGTTTCATCAGAAAGGCTTGTAGACTTCTGTGGATGAAGAGATTATGACTTTGCTGAGGTAGCCTGGGGGGGGGGGTTAGTCTTTTCCATGTGGTGCTGTGTCGGGCTCCTCCTTTGGGTAAGAATGGGACACTGATATTATTCTTCTTAAAACAAGTATACTTCTTTGTTGGTGATCTCATGCACGTTATAGCTTCTCAGTGTTCAGATTTCACCCTATACCAGAGATTACTTTGTTGGTCTAGTAAATGAAAGAGCAAATCTGCTGACTCTGCTTCATCTCGCAGTGTGGACAATGCTTGGATTTAGACTTAAATGAGAGGAGATTGTTCTAATTTTTGTGCCCCACAATGGCTGCAATACTCATGCAATCAAAGGAGATTGTTCCTCCTATTTCAGATTACACCTACTCAAGTTTGCAACTAGGGACTCTTGGTGGTCTCTTGCCACCCTAAGCATAAGAATTATACTTCAGCGTTCTGAGGCTACGGCTAAATTCAGCTTATATAGTGTTATAGAAGTAATGTACATTAAAGCACATAAAAATGAATGGTTGAGATGTAAATGGCAACTCAATTCAATGGCCTATGTTCTTTGTGGACAGATGGAATAAACTTAGAATATTCTATTCTTTTTCCAAAACTATATGTACATGTAAACGAAGACAAAAGTCTGAGTCTACGTATGAAACGGAAGCCAACTTTGGTTGTCTAAAGGCTCGTCCTCTCAAGTGGACCATTCTTAATGGAGAATTTGTAGGGCAAAATCACACGTAACACCCCACTTGATCAGGTGCATCATCCCTCTTCTCTCAGATGGTCCCAACTTGTCGAACCCTGTTATGCCATCTGAAGAAAAGAAAGTTTTAGGACCGCTGAGGAATCTTATCCTGAAAATTTCGTCCGTCCGATGACGCCATCCGCAAGGGGGGTGGGGGGGGGGGGGGGGCACCACCTGATGCATGGACTTCGGGGCGACCACTTTGGCTTGCGGTGCACCGCAGGTCCGACGGAAGCGATTTCCCAATCTTTGTTTCCGGGAATCCGAACGGCGATTTGTTCTCGTTTCAGCGTTTGGTAATAAGTTGGGGGAGATTTTGAGACAAAAATCTCTGACAAATCTCCAACGGTTTCAAACCAACCAGCTTTACTTGGCTTCCATGTCGGTGATGATTTTGCGGCATGGAGAGAGATGGAGAGAAGCGCGTCGTCTCTCTCCCTCAGTGAAAAGCGGATAAATATCCGCTTTTGTTGATTTCGCAGTAGGAGAGTTGATAAAATAAAAATTGTGTCATAGACGTTTTGCAGATGCGGGCGTCGAGGCGTCTCGTCGTCCGCACTCATAAAGACGAGGCAAAAGCGGAAGATGAGATATGTCCGAACTTAAAATCGACTTTTGCAGATTTTTGAATTTCGAAAATCAGTACCAAACACTGCCTAACAACCCCGGCCATTCTCTTCTCCTCTCCAATGGCCAATGGGGGAGAGAAGCTGACGTCATCCGGAGTTTTAATTTGACAAGAACACCCTTTCTGGACGACGCGTGATCCGGAGGCCGGCGGAAGCTTCGAGGGCATTTTCGCAATTCTCTCGTCCTCCCGGGTTCCGCGGTCTCCCCGAGGCCACTGGCTGGCGTCTGACCGCTTTCCGGCTTACGGTTAAAGATGAGAGAGAGTGAGGGGTTTTTACTTCTTCTTTTTTCCCCCCTTCACTTCACTCTTCTCCCAGTTCAGCTCCCCCTTGCATGCTGCTGGCGGAGAGGAAAAGAGGTGGTGGCTGCTTCTGCTCAGGTAGGGAGATCTGGGATTCTCTTCATTTGTTCCTCTGCCCCCGGTGGTGATCTTTATCCTCTGCTTTCGGTTTTTGCTCTCCTCTTTCTCCCCTTTCTTTTTTTCCCTCGAAAATGTTTGCTTTTCTTTTTCTACTCTTTGTATTTTTATGCATGCCCCTCCCAACTCGTTTCTAGCTCTGATTCGGTTGGGGTTCCAGCTCGGGATTTGGTGTTGACGAGATTTGGTTGTTGTTTGCACTGGGTTGATGTTGGAGGGTCGAGGATCAAGGGTCTTTTTTTACGAAGGTTGCGAAGTGATTTTAGGGTTTAGGGAGGTTTTGTAGAAATTAAGAGGAATGGAGGCTCCTGCTGGACGAAGGGCGTACGTGAGCTGCGGCTGCTTGAGCAACGCTGTTAATGGTAGATGTTTGTGGTGTCTGCGGAAATCTATATAGATGTTGTGGATTCAGGAAGAACTTTCAGGATTAGTTCCTAGATCTTCTTTTTTCCTTACTAAGCCGCATTTGCCGATCATAGTTTCTAAGAGAGTGGACCTCCTTCTGTTCCTTTTTGAAGCGAATGCTACTACTCCTCGTTAGTAGAGGACTGTAGTGAAGGGAAAGAATAAAAGAGGAGGGATGTACAGAAAAGGTTATTATTTTAGATTAGAAATTCTCTGTGGACCCGAAACATACAAACCCATATGGTGTACTTCTCACTTACTACCGAAGATCACAATAGCCACTCGACCTACTTGACACCTATCTCTCCGAAAGAAATCTTGCCAATTATAAACAAGTTCAAATGAGTCTTCCCTCAGAACATTTATTTTGTTTCGTCTACTCCCCTCCCTGATGTGGGATGTGTTTTTCCTGTCAGGGGTCTTGAACATGTCTGGCAAGGACTAGTTTTCTTAAAGGGCAGGGATGAGGAATGGACTCTGCTTTCAAAGAAGGTGTCGTAAATTTTGTCTAATGCAAGCTATGAGTTACTTGTATGGACGAAACTATAAAGCATTAAAAAATCACAGATTGAGGCTCTGGAAAAGTGTATCTGAGAATCAACAAGGAAATGAACTTCTACTTATAGGGATATCCTGATAGTTAGTGGAAGGAGATTATATTCTTGATATAACAGTCACGGGAGACAGGGAGAGGTCCCATATTCCACCATCTTGTGGTGTGGACTGTTTTTTGTGATTTTTCTGATGTTTTTCTTCTTGGCACTGTATAGACATTTTTGTGGATTTTTCTTCTTTTTAACCTGTACATATCAAATCTGCTTTTTCTTTGAAAGCCAGTGAGATGTGAATCTCCTGTAACAATCAAGGAAGAAAATCTTATTCCTATCCTGATTCCTCCACTTCCTCAATAGATTCACAAAGTACTCCAATGTCTCCTGCTAGAAGAGTGATTCATGAAGAGATGATCCACATCCTTCTAATTGCCACAGATTCTACATCATCATGTTGGTAGTCGGACATGAGCAATTATTCATCTTCAATGTTGTGGCTGAGTCTCCATTATTAGAGCCTTACGCCATTATTTGGGGTTGGCTACATGTGTTCTGCCAAAGATTTCTATTGAATGCTATATTCGTATTTAAACTCAAGAAGCCAATGTTCTTCCTAATAACATCGCACCATCTCATTTTAGGCCTACTCTAAGCTCTTTTACTAGCATCCACTAAGATATTTTCCACTTATGTGAAGGAGAATGTTGTAGTTAAGAACCCTCTGCAATTGATGGGATCTGTCTGTTGCAAGCTTTTCATCTGCTCAAGTACAGGGATATTGCGCTAGTCTTAAGGAGGGGATTCCTCTTTAACGAACTTGGAATCCCAGTCAAGACTGTACAGAACTTTACCTTATCAATCTTGCTGAGCCTTTGTCCATTCAACCTAAGTACACCTTCAGCTTTGCGAAGCCCAGTCAAATTGCTGAAAATTTCAAGCTTTTAACATTATCTGGATAAAGTAAACAACATAGACTGGAAAAGAATTCCCTCTTTTCTTTCCTTGATCTTGCTAAATTATGTCTTGATGTAGTTCTAGAAAGACCTCCATCTCTAGACAATTAAAGGAAACAATTTGTTCTTACTTAACTGGAAAGGGTTTAGAGTTGGTTAAGTTAATGAGGGATAAGAGGGTTAGCATAACATGTCTACAAGAAACTAGGTGGAAAGGATCTAAAGCTAAAGATATTGATGGATATAAAATTTGGTATACAAGAAATAGTAAATCAAGAAATGGTGTGGCTATAATAATAGATAAAGACTTAAAAGATAAAGTTGCAGAAGTTAATAAATTGGGGAAGAGATTCATTTTAGTTAAACTTATCTTAGGTAAGAATACTTTGAATACAGTTAGTAAATATGTACTACAAGTGGGATTAGAAGAGAGAATTAAAAAGCAATTTTGGGAGGCTATTGATAGATTGAATCAAAATATCTCTAGTGAAGAGAAATTTTTTTTCGGCGGGGATCTTAATGGCCATGTGGGTAAAAATAATAAAGGATATGAGAGGATTCATGGAGATTTTGTTTTTGGCGATAGAAATGATATGAGTACTACTATTTTTTGCCTATGATCTAGCAATTGTTAATACCTTCTTTAAGAAGAGAGAAGAACACTTAATAACATACAAGAGTGGAACACATAAAAGTCAGATTGTCTATTTTCTTATTAGAAAAGTTGATAGAGTTTTGTGTAAAGATTGTAAAGTTATTCTTAGAAGGAGTTTAGCCCCACAACATAGGTTGTTAGTAATGGATGTCCTTATCTCAAAATTCAAAAGAAAAATCATCATAAATAATTGTTCTAACATTAAGTGGTGGAATTTGAAAAGTAAAAATTGGAAACATTTAAAAATCATCTGGTAAAATAAAATATATGGAATTTAGAACAAGAAATTAATGTAATGTAGAATAATGTTATAAATTGTATAAAGAATGTAGCAAAACAACTCTTAGATGAATCTAAAGGTTAAAAAAATGTAGAAAGGGAGACTTGGTGATGGAGTGAGGAAATCCAAAATACCATTGGAGCAAAAAGTCAATACTTTAAAGCTT
The DNA here is from genome assembly GCA_014218235.1 of Colocasia esculenta. Lineage (NCBI taxonomy): Eukaryota > Viridiplantae > Streptophyta > Magnoliopsida > Alismatales > Araceae > Colocasia > Colocasia esculenta. The sequence continues at coordinate 1,088,159 of JACBKR010001264.1, forward strand.
GACAAACTAACAAAAGTAATCAAACTCTAGAAGTTTATAAAATAGTTAAAAAGAGGGTTAAGAAAATAGTTAGTGAAGCTAAATCCAAGGCATTTGAAAAATTGTATGATAAATTAGCAGCCCGAGAGGGTGAAAAAAACATTTAAACACACTAAATTAAGAGAAAGGAAAATTATAGAACTAGATCATGTTCATTGCATTTGTTTATCTCTTCCTTATTATTGTGAATTCATGGAATGTTCCTAAACTGTAGAAAATGAAAATTTGTTTTTCACTACTTTGTTCTTTGTCAAGATTGACGGATCAACATTATCCATATCATGGATTGCGGAATCGGCCGATCTATATCAAGATCAGTCGATTTTGGAAGGCCAATCCGATTTAGGGGGGTAGCCCCTCGATCATATAAGTTTTGGTCGTATCGGCTGGAATTAGATTGGATCGGCAAGGATTGGTCACGACCGGCAGATCCGGCTTAAGAAACTTGAAATATGAAAACACTCGCTAGGTCAGCTACGTATTGGGCCGATCTGTTGTGTATTGGTCTGGATCGGTCGATATTGACCGAGTCGGATCTGATAATTGAATGTCGAAAGGAGGCTCTTTCTTTGGGGATTTGGAGCTTGAAAAGAGGAGTCTCCCCTTTGTTTGAAGATTGGCCCTTTCTTTAGGAAAGGGTGATCTTCTTGAGTAGATTTCTTGAGATCTTGTTAAGGTAAATAATTTCCCCTCCATTTCAAGGTATAATTTAATTTTTTTAATATTTTATAATTTATTTAAAAATGAAAACCATGTATATAGATTTGTTTTTGCTCGAATCTTTGTCTTATTAGATTGTAAATACGACAGTGAATTGTATGTAGACATTAGAATATTTAGGTCACCCTAATTAGGGTTTAAATTTGGACTTTTGTCCAATTACCCAATTGGAGGCCACTATTAATCACTTGTTTATGGGCTATTCTTATGCTCGGTTGGTATGGGAGGTAGTGGCGGCTACCACTAGTAGACATGTTCCTCCTGTTGGCGATGTGCATTCCTTCCGTCCCAAGTGGTGGAGATGTTGGTCGATCAAGGGTGATAATACAATTTGGTGGCTCATTCTTCATGCTACGTTGTGGATGCTTTGGACGGGGAGAAACAATCATATTTTTCATAGGGCTGCCAGGGATGCTGAGTATCTTTTGGTGTTGTTTGTAATAGAGTTCAGGAGTGGGCAGTCAAATTTTGTTTTGTGAATCATCTAGATTCGCCTCCTTTTGCTTTGTTTTTTTTTGGGGGGGGGTGTGGTTGGTGATGGGAGTAACTGGTGGGGTATAGGCGGGCTATGCAGTTTTTTGCCCTTTTGTAATGTCTATACTTGTATATTCTCACTTCTTTTTAATTTATACAATAGTGGTATCATCCACTTTTCAAAAAAAAAGTGTGCTGGTAACTTAGACCCAATTGTGTCATGATGTGAAAATGAGTGTGTTTAATTTTAAGAAATTAGACAAAACTTCCAAATGTCACCCTAATTAGGGTTTAAAATTGAGACTTCTGTCTAGTTACTGTAATTGGAGGTCAATTAAGTGTGCCAATAACTTAATTGACCCAATTATGTCATGATGTGAAAATGGATGTGTTTTATTTCAAGAAATTGGACATAACCCCCAAGTTTCACCCTAACTAGGGTTTAAAAATTAAGAATTTTGTGCAATTAGTGCAATTGGTGGTCAACTAAGTTTGTCAATTGCCTAATTGACCCTATTGTGTCATGATGGGGGTGCTTAATTTCAAGCAATTGGACAGGACCCCACAATTTCATCCTAATCAGGGTTTAAAAATTAGGGTTTTGTCCTATTAATGCAATTGGAGGTCAATTAAGTGTGTCAATCACTTAGTTGGCCCAACTGTGTCATGATGTGAAAATGGGAGTGCTTAATTTTAGGAAATTGATGAAGAAAGACATCAACATTGAAACTAGTTATAGTTGTACATGTTTGTCTTTATATCATAACAAGATTATGGTTGAGGATGGAGAGGGAGTCCTAGACATTGGATGGTGCTATGATTTTTTTATTGATGTTGTAAGTAAGAGAGTGTGGTGTAATCATTGCAAAAAATAAATAAATGGAGGCATCTATCACCTCAAGCAGCATATTACAGCCATTGGTGGAAATGCTTAGAATTGCAATTTATGCTCCCAGGCTTTGGTGGACAAGATAAGGGCCTATATGACTAGAAGCGAGGTGCAAAAGGGAGTTCATATTCAACGATAGCAGGAGCTGTATGAAGAGATTTCTGGTAGACAACCAACTAAACAGACGAGGGATAAGGGCTTAATGAGGGAAATGCCCATTTCTCTTGATGATTCTGATAATGATGATGAAAAGGAAGATAATATGCCACAACATGAGAGAGATTTCAAGAAAGCACTACATCGGAGCCGACGTAGTTGTAGGGGGGAAGACAAGTTGAGGAGTATGAGGATGGGAGAGGGATTATCATGAGCAGGTCTGCCAAGTCCAACAAGGGCAGGTGGGAGATCTATTTCAGTTAGGAGAGAGAAGTCAGCTTTGAAACTTGGGGGGCCCATGGATAGATGCATAGAAAGCAATCAATAAAGTAGCCAACAATTAAAGAAGCTATAAAAGGGGTGAAAGTCACAGTTGTTGCCGCAAAACATATAGTGAAGAATATTGTGAAATGGTTTTTGCATGCAGGATTCTCAGCACATTCAACATCTAGCCCATACATCTACATCGTGCTAGATTCTATTGTAGAGGCAAGTCTAAGATTGAAAGCACCAATCCCTTGAGATATCTATGGAAAATATATTAAAGAGGAAGTGAGAGCTAAAGGATTGGGTGGACTCTTTTAAAGTTGTGTAGACGGCTAAGGGTTGTGATGCGGGACAACACACGAGACTACGCTAACCGACGTACTACGACTCTTCAAAGACGCGATCAACACTAAGCAATATAGAATAGCAGAGTTATACCGAGCAACAAGTAAGCAACAGGATAATAACCACGTCCGAAGAAGTACGTAGCCCACGAAGTCGTCCCTCGCGGAGGGGAAACGCGGGACCAAGGTAGTTAAGGAGCCACCTAAACTAGGGTAGTTGTTCCACAGACAAGGTCCAGACGGAGCCTCCGGGAAATAGGTTCTCGCACTCACAAGCCGGCTGTGACGCACGTCACGGGCTAGATGTCTTATCTCGCAAGTCGCGGCAGATATGAACATATACGAGAAAAACAAGTAAACGACTAGAGATTAGAGTGCGTACCTCCACGTCTGTACGTGGGGAAGAGTCCGACCGTGCCACGAATCCCGAGTACAGAATGAAGAATTTAAATATTACAGAATTAATTTTAGCCCACTCCTCGCAGGGACGTAACAGGCTACACAAATAAAACCCGGGATTTCGGACCGGCAAACTTGAAAGGCACTGAAGGTGGTGTCTGTGTGGAACGGACTTGGCGAGGTCCGTTCGCTGGAGAGACCTGCTGGCGGACAGGGTTGGCGAAGCCGGCGCTTGGCGAAGGCCGGCGGTGGCGCTGGAAGAAGGCGACGCGGGAGGCCAGCAGCTGGCCGACGTGACGCAGGCACCAGGGGAGGCGCCGGCGCTGGCGCAAGCAGGGATGCGGGGTGGAGAGGTCTGGGCGGACCTCACGCGGGGCGGTGCAGCGCAGGTGGGGTTCGCGGCGCTGATGGGGGGGGCTCGCGGCCAGGCGGAGGGGCTGGCGCGTGGCGAGGGCGGGGCTGATGGAAGCGGGGCGCCACGCGGCGTTGGTGCGGTGGCCACAGGGAAGGGAGGAGGCGGAGGCGGCGCTGGGTGCGCCTGGGAGAGAGAGGGAGCAGGGAGGCGCGGCTAGGGGCGGGCGCGTGGAACGCGGCCGGGGCGCGGTTGCAGGCGGCGGGGCGGGGCAGGGGAAAACGGCAACGACCGAGGGATTGGGCCTTCGCGGCGATAGAGGGAGCGGGGCCTTCACGGCCGCGCCTTCACGGCGGTCCTTCGCGGACGGGAAGAAGCAACAGCGGCTCCAAGATTCTCAAATCATAAAATAATTCTTCTATTCCAAAAACCGGGGGTTTACAAAATATTTAAAGGGTTTGGGCTAATCCCTACCCAAATTGGACTCCTCTAAAGACTTACCATACTAAACACTTGACTAATCCTATTAGGACTAAAATAACATCAAAATTCGTAACAGAAAATAGATGAAAATAGAAAAGATGCTAAACGGGCCCCAATTGGGCCAAAACTACTGTCTATGGACTCCTGTAAGTGAACTCTACACCATGGGCTCGTCGCCCAACCAGATCGACGCCTCTGTAGCGTGCTGTGCTCCTCGACGGCGGTAGACCATGTCCGGATTGAAGCGGGCCCGGGCTCTCGTGTCCTCACCAATCCTCCCCGGCTGGGAAGAACTCGACCCCGTCGAGTAAGGGTCGACGTCGCTCTGGTATCGCTCCAACAAGTCGGGATCTATCCTCTGAAGCTCTGCCCGTGTAATCCATGTATCCTCTGTCGTGGGACGTCCTCTCCAATGCACAAGGTAGCGGTGGTGCGCTCCATCTCTAGAAGTGATAATCTGCTCACACCGAACAGGTATTGGGGCTGTAGGTGGACACTCATGGGTGGGATCACTCAGAAGAGGGGGTGAAGGCTCAAATGGATCACTAGGTATCACAGCCGGTCCCTGTAGGCTACCAAATCAGACACATTGAATGTGGAACTAATACCATAGTCGTCTGGTAGATCCAAAACATACGCATTGGACCCAACTCGCTTCACCACCTGGAATGGACCAGCTCCGCGGGCGTGCAACTTCTTAACGGCCCCTGAGGGGAACCGCTCAGGTCTAACCCTGATCATGACGTAATCACCCTCCTGAAACTCACGTTGTCGTCGGTGTGCATCTGCTAATTCTTTATAATGCTCATTGCTGATCTCTAACTGACGACGTATGCTCTCATGCAGACCTCTAACATGTTCGGCAAAAGACTCGGCTGAGGCAGACACTCGCTCCCTATGTGCCAAAGGGACTAAGTCTACGGGATTCCTAGGTCTAAGGCCAGTAACTATCTCAAACGGACACATACCTGTAGACCTATTCACCGAGTTGTTATAAGCAAACTCTGCATGAGGTAACTTGAGATCCCAATCCCGAGGGTGATCCCCAACTAGACAACGGAGTAGGTCACCTAAGCTCTTATTTACTACCTCCGTCTGACCATCGGTCTGGGGGTGATAAGCAGTGGAGAACTTCAACTGAGTGCCCATCAGGTGCCACAAGGTCTTCCAAAAGTAACTTGTGAATCTCACATCCCTATCAGATACTATAGTCTTGGGTAGGCCATGTTTACATGCAACATGAGAGAAGAAGATGTTAGCCACCCGAGAAGCATCAGAAGTCTTAGAGCAAGGGATGAAAAGGGCCATTTTGGAAAACCTATCCACCACTACAAAAATAGAATCATGCTTCCTAAGTGTACGTGGCAAGCCTAGAACAAAATCCATGCTAATGTCCTGCCACGGGCGATCTGGCACAGGAAGCGGAGTGTAGAGACCGGGACTTTGCTTCTTTTGCTTGGCCGTAGCGCACGTTCGACACTGAGCTACTATGCGTGCAACATCACGTTTCAAACTCGGCCAATAGAAGCGGTACTCTACCAGCTCAATAGTCTTATTCCGGCCAAAATGATCGGCTAGACCTCCAGCGTGTAACTCCCATACTAAAAAATCGCGCACTGAAGTCCGCGCGACACACAACCTATCCCCACGAAAAAGATAACCCTCCTGCAAGATGTAATCACTATAGGTAGGGGAGGGTCCTGACTGAAGAGCAACATAGATTTCGCCAAAGTCTGGGCAACTAATGTACTCATCCTTAAGTTTCTCAAACCCAGTGACCTGGACACTGACAGCAGTAAGTAAGCAAGCCCGACGACTCAAGGCATCGGCCACTCGGTTCTCAACTCCGGCCTTATGCTTCAATACAAAGGTATAGGACTGTAAATACTCGACCCAACGACTATGTCGTGGGCTAAGTTTCTTTTGGGAGTGAAGAAATCGAAGAGCCTCATGATCCGAATAAAGGACGAACTCAAACGGTAGCAGATAATGTCTCCAATACCTTAATGCCTGAACTACCGCATAGAACTCCTTATCATAGGTTGAGTATTTCAGCCTAGCCCCATTCAATTTCTCACTAAAATAAGCCACAGGGTGGCCTTCTTGACTTAATACTCCCCCTATGCCAACGCCAGACGCATCACATGAAACCTCAAACACCTAGAGAAATCAGGTAGGCGAAGAACAGGTGCCTGAGTCATCCGCTCCTTGATGTCCTTAAAAGCAGAAGCTGCTGCTTTGGTCCAGATGAAATCCCCCCTTTTGATGCAGTCAGTGACAGGGGCCATCAGTGAGCTAAACCCTCTAATAAATTGTCTGTAAAATGCAGCCAGACCATGAAAACTACGGACATCATGGATACTCTGAGGTTCTGGCCATTCGACAATAGCTCTCACCTTTTCGAGATCGACTGATACTCCTTCGCTAGAAACGACAAACCCTAAGAAGATTACACGGTCAGTCATGAATGCACACTTCTTTAGATTGGCGTACAAACTCTCTCGGCGAAGGATGAGGCATACCTGTCGAAGGTGATCTAAGTGCTCATCCCTAGTGCGACTGTAGATGAGAATATCATCAAAGTATACCACAACAAAGACCCCAATAAGAGGTCGCAGAACCTGAGTCATCAGTCGCATGAAAGTATTAGGGGCATTTGATAATCCAAAGGGCATGACTAGCCATTCATACAAGCCATCCTTGTTTTAAATGCTGTTTTCCACTCATCGCCAGGCCTAACCCTCACCTGGTGATAGCCACTCTTTAGATCAATCTTAGAAAAGATGGTGGCTCCCGCCATCATGTCAAGCATATCGTCTAAGCGGGGAATGGGGAAGCGATACTTCACAGTAATTTTGTTGATGGCTCGACTATCCACACACATCCTCCATGTGCCATCCTTCTTAGGAGCGAGCAATGCTGGGACGGCACATGGGCTCATACTTTCCCTAACCGAACCCTTCCTCAAATACTCCTCCACTTGTCTTTGTAATTCTGCATGTTCAGTCGGACTCATCCGATAGTGGGGGAGGTTTGGTAGGGTGGCTCTAGGGACCAAGTCAATCGCGTGCTGGATATCACGCATGGGTGGTAATCCATCTGGGAGGTCCTCAGGAAAGACATCATGAAAGTCATCGAGAAGAGAAATTACCTCGGGAGGGTTCTCTCGATCGGCTTCCTTGGGAACCTCTCTAACCACTATGGCAAAAACGGGATCAGCACCCCTAAACTCACGCTCAAAGTCTCTAGTACTCATGATAAGAAGCGTGCTAGATGGCGGCTCTTTCCGGATGGGAGGTGAGGCCTGAATACTCGAGGTAGGGGCATCACGAAGAGAAGGGGTCTCCTTCCTAGGGGTGAATGTGGGCGGAGCAGGGGCTATGGTAATGCGACGACCTTTATGCTCAAAAGTGCAAGTGTTGGATCGACCATGCAGGGTCGCGTCCATATAAAATAGCCAAGGTCGTCCAAGAATAATACTCCCTACTTCCATGGGTAAAATATCACACCAAATCTTGTCTTGGTAGGAATGAAAGTGGATCGGGACTAGACACCTAGTCTGGATCGAAATAGAAGTCGCATCTATCCAAGACACTCTATAGGGACTGGGGTGATCGACTGGTGTAAGTGCTAAGTTCTGGACAGTCCCTGTGGAGATTGCATTAATGCAACTCCCGCTATCAATGATGACCTTACACGCCTTCTCTCCCAACTTGATGTAAGTGTGCAGGATAGAGGTTCGGCGCCAGTCATCCCCAACTAAAGGGCGGGTCAAGGTGCAACGGACTACTGCCAGAGTATGGGGCTCCTGGGAATCTTGGCTAGCATCTATAGGCTCAGAGTCAACACGGAATGCCTCAGCAAGTGCAGGGTCATGCTCATATATCTCCTCCTCAATGACTGGGGTGTCGTCCCACTCTACGTCACCCATGTACATGCTACGTGTAGGACACTGTTTCGCAAAGTGACCGAAACCACTGCAACGGTAGCACTGCTGACGTGTGCCACCGCCCTGAGACGACTCACCACCAGTAAAAGTCTTCCCCTTGTCTTCCCGCCTGACAGGAGGAAGGGGACCCTGAGGGCGTGTGGGAGGGGCAGGTAGGGGTAGTGGTTGGTCCCTAGGTGGTGGGAGACGAGGCCGCAGTCCAGTGGGCTCCTGACGAGTAGTCTCCTGATGTGCACCCAATTGTCCTTTCTGAGGTGGAGCGGACTTGGTACGCTGGTCCGAAGTACGTGGAAATGTGGGTCTCACATGTGAGGGTGGCTGGTACTCGGACTCAAACAGCTCTACTTCTTGGGCTACCTGGTAAGCATACTCGAGGGTGGTCACATTCCGCCTAAATAACTCACGTTGATAGATCGGGCGGAGACCCTTCCGGAATCGGGATAGGGTCATAGCGCTCTCCTCATGAACTCCACACCTCAACAAGTACTCATCGAACTCAGCTATGTACTCGGAGATTGGTCTACTACCATGTGAGAGACTTTGCCAACGGTCAATGAGACGCTGACGATAAGTCGCAGGAAGATACTTCTCGCGCAGTTTGGCCTTCATGTCATCCCATGTTTCAATCCTATCCTGATGTCGCTGCATGAGGAGACTCTCCACATTAACCCAATAAGTTTGGGCTTGGCCCAGCAACTTCATTTTGGCGAAGCGAACTCGCCGACCATCAGTCATCTCGTACCACTCAAAATAGCGGTCCATGGCTGCTTCCCAGTCAAGGTAGACCTTAGGATCTAGAGAACCATCAAAAGTGGGGACATCTACCCGGACACTCCTCACAATCTGATCATCCCTATCGTCATACTCATGGAACCGTTGAGGCTCATACCTTGCGTCATGACCACGTCTAAGATCAGCATGTTGGCCTCTACGAGGGGCCGGTCTCCTATGGTGGTCATACACCTCTTCAACTACATCGTCCTCTGTCTCAGGGGTCCAGACTCTCCTGTCTTCGACCCTAGGGGCGCGACGAGCTCCCTGAGGAGGAGCATTGTGTTCTATTGCTCGAGGTGCCGGAAGATGAGGTGGAACCGGGTGATGGCCTACTCGATCAAGATCCTCCTGATGGTTGACTACCCGCTGTGGGTGGTGGCCTTGTGGAGCAACCTCAATAACATCTACTCGACCCTGAAGTATTACAAGTCTCTGGTCAACTTGTCCAAGACGTTCTTGGGTACTTTGTTCCATTTGATCCAACCTACCCATTAAGGCTTGCATCATCTCACTCAAAGTAGGTTCCCTAGGTGGACTTCTCCGTGGGTCCATTTGGCGATCATCCGCCATGGATCTCCGGGGGTGTGGTACTCCAAACCTCTACGGGTGCGCATACACAACTCTAGGTGACTCGACCAGGGAAACCTAAGACTTTGACACTAGACTCACTCAGATGACATACCCTAGACACATTCTCTGATACCAAAGTTGATGCGGGACAACACACGAGACTACGCTAACTGACGTACTACGACTCTCCAAAGACGCGATCAGCACTAAGCAATATAGAATAGCAGAGTTATACCGAGCAACAAGTAAGCAACAGAATAATAACCACGTCCGAAGAAGTATGTAGCCCACGAAGTCGTCCCTCGCGGAGGGGAAATGCGGGACCAAGGTAGCTAAGGAGCCACCTAAACTAGGGTAGTCGTTCCACAGACAAGGTCCAGACGGAGCCTCCGAGAAATAGGTTCTCGCACTCACAAGCCGGCTGTGACGCACGTCACGGGCTAGATGTCCTATCTCGCAAGTCGGCGGCAGATATGAACATATACGAGAAAAGCAAGTAAACGACTAGAGATTAGAGTGCGTACCTCCACGTCTGTACGTGGGGAAGAGTCCGACCGTGCCACGAATCCCGAGTACAGAATGAAGAATTTAAATATTACAGAATTAATTTAGCCCACTCCTTGCAGGGAGGTAACAGGCTACGCAAATAAAACCCGGGATTTCGGACCGGCAAACTTGAAAGGCACTGAAGGTGGTGTCTGTGTGGAACGGACTTGGCGAGGTCCGTTCGTTGGAGAGACCTGCTGGCGGGCAGGGTTGGCGAAGGCTGGCGGTGGCGCTGGAAGAAGGCGACGCGGGAGGCCAGCGCTGGCCGACGTGACGCAGGCACCAGGGGAGGCGCCGGCGCAAGCAGGGATGCGGGGTGGAGAGGTATGGGCGGACCTCACGCGGGGCGGTGCAGCGCAGGTGGGGTTCGCGGTGCTGATGGGGGGGGGGGGGGGGGCTCGCAGGCCAGGCGCAGGGGCTGGCGCGTGGCGAGGGCGGGGCTGATGGAAGCGGGGCGCCACGCGGCGTTTGTGCGGTGGCCACAGGAAGGGAGGAGGCGGCGCTGGGTGCGCCTGGGAGAGAGAGGGAGCAGGGAGGCGCGGCTGGGGGCGGGCGCGTGGAACGCGGCCGGGGCGCGGTTGCAGGCGGCGGGGCAGGGGAAAACGGCAGCGACCGAGGGATTGGGCCTTCGCGGCGATAGAGGGAGCGGGGCCTTCACGGCCGCGCCTTCACGGCGGTCCTTCGCGGACGGGAAGAAGCACCAGCGGCTCCAAGATTCTCAAATCATAAAATAATTCTTCTATTCCAAAAACCGGGGGTTTACAAAATATTTAAAGGGTTTGGGCTAATCCCTACCCAAATTGGACTCCTCTAAAGACTTACCATACTAAACACTTGACTAATCCTATTAGGACTAAAATAACATCAAAATTCGTAACAGAAAATAGATGAAAATAGAAAAGATGCTAAACGGGCCCCAATTGGGCCAAAACTACTGTTTATAGACTCCTGGAAGTGAACTCTACACCATGGGCTCGTCGCCCAACCAGATCGACACCTCTATAGCGTGCTGTGCTCCTCGACGGCGGTAGACCTTGTCCGGATTGAAGCGGGCCTGGGCGCTCGTGTCCTCACCAGGTTGTACCTTTATGTGTGATGGATGGACATGAACAACAAGGAAGTCCATGATAAACTTCTTTATATATTGCAGCAAGGGTACAGTTATCATGAAGTCTATGGATGTAAGATTGTAAGTGGACAAATCAAGAACGTAAACTATCTTTTCAGACTTATGGATGACATGGTTGAGGAGATTGGAGAGAAGAATGTTGTACAAATTGTGACAATCAATGAAACTAGCTACAAGGTAGCTGGTAAAAAAATGATGGAGAAAAAGAGAACATTTATAGATTCTATACTGGGTTTCGTGTGCAGCACATTCTCTGGATTTGATGTGGACGACATTGGGAAGGACAAACATGCAATTGAGTTAGTGTCCAAGGCCTAAATGATTACTAGTTTCATATATGTACACAACAGAATTCTTCATATGAATGAAGAATTTCACTAAGAGACATGATATTCTTCGTCTTGACGTAACAAGATTTGCCTATAACTTTGTTGCGTTATAGAGTTTGATATAGCCTTCTGGACAATACTGAAGATGGTTGATAGAGGGGGACAAATTGTTGTACTCTGTAGATTTTGATGATCACAAAAATACTGAATATAACTCATGTTCAGAAAATCATAAAATACTGAATATAATTCATGTTCATGACCAAGCATTTGATTTATGTTTATTTAATTTAAAGGTCTAATTTGTGTGTTAAGTGTGCATTAATTTTGTCCAAAAGTCGCATTTGAAGTGGATAATACAAAGTCCAAGACTTAGACAAAACAACAAAAGCCAAGACTAGAAGGTCAGCTGGAAAACTGACAATCGGACGACAGACCTTGTGAAATCGGTCGACCTATAATGAAAGGCTAATCGATTGGAAGGACAACCCAATCAATGCCCAATTGATTGTGGAACAAGGGCAATCGATGGACAATCGATTAATGACCAAGCGGAAGTCGGACGACCGATTTGTTGGGTTCTCATATTGGAGAATGTTGGGTTACAACAAGTGCTTAAATGTTTTTGATGATGAGCAATACTAATTGATGTTATGAGAAATGTTCACAAATGATATATTTGTTTTGATGATGAACATTTCATGAACAAGACAAAATTGATGTGTTATGAATGTGTGAAACATGATGAGAATGACATTGGATGCAAATGAAACACATGTTTTTATGTTCATTATATCTCACTAATTATGTCTTTTAATGTAGGTGAGATTCCATGCAAGACAAAGCCCAAAATCCAAGTGCAAAAGAACAAGACAAGTTGCTGAAATAGTGCACCTGTCAACAGATGACAGTGCATCTGTCAACAGATGAATAGTGCATCTGATGCATCTGTCGACAGATGATTTTCGCCTGTCGACAGATACACTCAGAAATCTATTTCCAGAAAGCCCAGTCTTCCGGTTCTTGCAAACCTGTCAGTATCTGTCGACAGCAGCAAGTCGGTTGTCGACAGACGGAGTTTTGGGAAGATCTAATGGCCAGGATATGATCTATATTTTGGTGTTTCCTTTTAGCACGACTCTCTATGCTTGGACACCACTATATATGGATCATATGAGGCTATTTTCGCAGCAAGGAGCCACCATACCAAAACCCTAAGCAAAGGTCAAGATCAAGGCTTTCTTCCTGCTGCCCTGCTTCATCTCTCTGCCCAGAACAAAGAAGAACAACCTTCCAAGCGGAGTTGAAGCCAGTTCGTCCGTGGTTCAAGCTTCTCCATCAACTGATACTTGTCAAGACGAAGCTTGGAGTTTTCTGGACGACCAACGAGAAGAGATCTACATCGGGATTTGATTCTTCATCTCAAACTCTTCTCCTTTCACTACTTTCATATATCTGTGTGTGTGCACTGATTTGAGATCAGTACGTGGATGTTGTGGAAGTGTGGATTGTTGTTCTGATTGCGTGTTTGCATCAGACAACGTGTGTGTGGTGTGTTGGTCAGATCAAGGCTAGAGGATCTGATCTTTTGTGGACTTGATCTAGCGTGTGTGTGTGTGTGGTTGAGCCGTGTGCTCGTGTGTGTTGTACTCAGTTCTTGAGTAGTGTGTCCTCACTGTGTGGGGGGTGGACGTAGGAGTCACGTGGTGTGATCTCCGAACCACCTAAAAAATCCCTTGTGCACTGTGGTTTGACTTATGGTTTGCACTGTATTGCGCTAGATGCATGCATAGGGATTTCGTCTACACACTAACTGTTAGTTTGCTCACACACATTGCATCAGATCAAAGGGTTTTAATTGAGTAGATCTTTTAATCCGAAGTAATTTTCATATTGCTTAAGTTTCCGCTGCAAATCTATTCAACCCCCCTTCTAGCTTTGCCATAACCGAGTATCCGATCCTAACACGATTTGGGCAAATCGGATGATCGACCTAGCCAGTAGGTCTTGCAATGGGACAGTCGAAAAGTTGGACGACTGACTTGAAGAAATTGGTTGACCGATTCGCCAGTCGAAGCAAAGTGACTTCAGATGTTCACGTTGTATCTTCACCAGCCAAAGCGTCAGTTGAAGCTGAGACAGAAGTCGGACGACCAAATTTCCAGAATTGGTTGACCGAGCGTTCAACCGATTTGCCAGTCGAAGCAAAGTTGAAATCAGACAACCGATCCAATGAATTCGGTCGATTGATTTCGGTCTTTCTTTATACGGACTTTCCTAAACAGAGTCCTATGAAGATCCAACTCCTTCCAAACATACGATGACTCTTTGGGATTATAAATACAACATGTTTCCATGTTTTGGACGAAGAGAACACGCCTCTAAGAAAGTTGCTTCGTACCCTAGAGTTCAGAGGAGGATCGTGAAGCCCTATGAAGAGCCAACAGACGCTATGTTCTTGGTAGAAGCTTGAAGAACGAGTCTTCATCGTCCTGAAGCCTTCTAGACATACTTGAGTGGTGTTTCCTCATCTGAAGGGCATGGACCTAGTGTTGCTACTTGCAAGACCTTGTTTATAAGTATTCTACATCGGCCAGGTTACTCTGTACATCGGCGGGCAATGACGAATACAAAGGCCGACTATTTCTGGAACAGGAGAACTCTACACCTTACTATTTAGATTGTTGTCTCTCTTGTCCATGCTTTATTGATCTTTCTAGAACCCTGAACATACTGTGTGTGTGCTCTGTCTGTGAGCATGTTGTTTGTGGGTGTGTAGTGCGTGTGCGCATACACGCTGGGTTGTCCTGACCTCGGAAAACAAGGTGGAGCTTGTGTCGTCCCTGTAAACAACCGTGTGTGGGTTTTCGCTTGTACCAGGAAAACAAGCCAGTGGAAATCCTCATAGGGGTGTGGGTTAGTGGACGTAGACGCACATAGGGGTGTGTTTGTCGAACCACTATAAATCCTGCGTTCATGTGTGGTTTGTTTCATATTTTCTATCTCCCTTCTACGCACGTTAAGATAGTTAGTTTCGTCTAAGGTTTGGCGCATCCCCGATTCGGACCGGATCGGGTTTTTCCTGATCCGATCCGATTCGGGCGGATCGAACCGATTCGGTTCGATCCGCTTGCATTCGGCCAGAACTCTTATTGAAGGGATCCGGGCGCATCGGAGCGAGCCGCGCATCGGATCCTCCCTGATCCGATGCGATTCGGGGGGATCGGCCCGGCTCGATCTGGCACGCCAAACCATGGTTTCGTCTATATATTTAATATATTCCGCCGTGCATATCACATAATAGGTTTGATTGATTGAGTCTAATATGTTCTGTGTTAGAAGAATTTTTTATTGGGCGATAACTAATTCACCCCTCCCCTCTTGGTTGTCCATCGCATCCCTACACATCAATTGGTATCAGAGTCGAGCTCTTGATCTAAAGAGAGATCATGTTTGTGATGGCCAATAAGGGATTCATGCCTGAAGATTTCTCTATTCAACGTCCGCCGTTCTTTGATGACAGCAATTACTCCTACTGGAAAAACCGTATGCACGTCTTTCTCAGGGCTCAAGATTATGAGATCTGGAATGTTGTGAATACTGGTCCATATACACTGCCAGAGGATGACAGAAAGTGGACAAAGGATCATATTAAAAAATTCAAGATTAATTTCAGTGCCATGAATATAATGCATTGTGCTATTCATCTTGATGAATATTCTCGTGTTTCCATGTGTAGTTCAGCAAAGGAGATGTGGGACAAGTTGAAATTAATTTATGAACGCACTTTAGAGGTCAAGGAGAGCAAAGCCAACATCCTGGTCCATGAATATGAGATGTTCAAGATGAGTCCGGTGAAAACAATCTCTGACATGTTTGCACGGCTCTCCAACATCACCAATGGACTGAAGGCACTTGGGAAGAACTACACGGACTCGGAGATAGTTCGTAAAGTTCTGAGGTCCCTCCCACTTGCGTGGCACACGAAGGCCACAGTCATTTTAGACTCTAAGAACTTGTCAACCCTCACTGTAGAGGAGTTGATTGGGAGTCTCAAGACATATGAGATCAATCTGAAGCGGGAGGAGGCCGAGCAACCCATGCTCCTTAAGTCAAAGGATGTAACACTCAAAGCAAGGAACTCCAAAGCAAATAGTTCTGAAGAAAACTCGTCAAGAGAGGATTTGGAGGAAATGGCAGACATGGCCCGAAGCTTCAAAAAATTTCTGAAGAAGAAGAAGCTTTTGTCTCCTAAATTCTCCAAGGACTTCAAGGGAAAATCAAAGCAAGAAGACTTTAGCAGAAAATCAGAATTGATCTGCTATGAATGCCAAGGCATCGAACACATAAGATCTGAGTGCCCAGCATTCCTGAAGAAGCAAAACAAAATGAAGGCAAAGAAACTCAAAGCCATGGTCGCCACATAGAGTGACTCTGACCAGTCATCCTCCGAGGCTAAAGAATCCAAGGAGGAGGAGTGCGATCTCATGGCTATTGAGGATGAATCTCCTGAGGTAAACTTTGACCGAGAATCGTTTACTCCTGAGGAGATTGAACAAATGTATTCAGTCTTGTATGAGAAATACAGAAAAGTAAAAAAAGGAAAATAAGGGACTGAAGATAAAAATCAATGATATTTTGCATAATGAATATCCATGTGAATCATGTGACTTGTTTAATGTTCAATGCAATGTTCTTCAAGATGAAAATGAAATCATGCAAAGCAAAATTTCATTGTATGAAGAAGAAATGCAATGCATGTCGAATGAAAATATTTGTTTCAGAAAAATTCTGCATGTTTGAAAAGAAAAACATTTTTTAGAAATTTGAAATTGAAAAAATGAAAAACCAAGTGAATGTGCTCGAAGAAAATGCTAAAGTTTCTGAAAATTCAGCTAAGAAATTGCATGAAACAATCAATGATTTGAAATCAACTATTTTTAGACTCATGAAGGGAAAACAAAAACTTGATAAAATTCAAACAAAAACTTGATAAAATTCTTAGTGTTAAGGTGAACACTAACAAACATGGTTTAGGCTATTCTCCTAAAAACAACAAGAACAAATCTGTTGAGTCTAAAATGAAATCATCATTTGTTCATGCTTCTAATGCTCCTAGCACATTACAGTCACATTCTAAGAAAACTGCTCATGTTAAAAATCGGTTCATGCTAAGACGACTGAGCAAGTTAAGAAACCAACCCATGTGAAAGATAAGCATGTTGATTATCATGTCATTCATAGGCCACAACTCACAGAACACAATCCTAATGTTATATGTTATTTCTGTGGTAGACATGGTCATATAAACTACAATTGTCTTTAAAAGAAAACATGCAAAAAATGAACTTGGTGTGGATAAGGAATGATTTGTTGCCTTCTAGAACTAATACTGTTGGACCAAAAATCATTTGGGTGCCAAAGAAATCCACATGAGATCTATAGTTGCAGGTGTCTTGTGAAATTTTGAGATAAAACATCAAATGGTATCAATTTGAATCTCAAGGCATCTACATTGTTCTGTTAGTATCATGTTCTTCTATTTTGGACTTTCAAGGTAACACATGAATACTCTTGTATGTTGTATTGTTTACTCTTTTAGATAATTAGATTTTGTCTATATGCTGTGTTTTTGTTTTCTTTCTAAAAAAAAATAAAAAAATAAAAAAATAAAAAATAAAAAACACAAAAAGAATCTTAAGTCTTAGTGTTGGCATGTCTATCCTTTGTGTGCTTGTATGTAATGTATATGTAAAGACACTTTATTGATTCTTTCTATGACCTAATACTCCCTTGATATTTTACTGCATTGACTTAAGACTTAGTGTGCATTAATTAAGCCACTTAGGGGAGAGATTTTTGCATTTGGTGTGTGCATACATTAAGGAGGAGCCAAATAGTTATGTATTTAACTTGCTTCTCAAAATCCATTTGAAATTGAAACCAACATAGTAATGCACATGACTATAATTAATAGATATCACTTTAATGATCGGTGGAAATTTTTCTTAATACTGTTGTGATGCTTAAAATCCATCTAGTTTGTAGTAACTCGTGAGGAAAAAGCTACATGTCTAAAGTGAAAAGAGGAATTGAGCTTAGTAACCGAGTCTTTCCACTGAACAAGTGAGAAGTCTTGCGTCAAATGGCAACACTTTCCTCAAAAATAAAAGAAAGAAAGAAAGAAAAAAGAATCAAAACATATGCTTTAGAACACAAAAAAAGGACAGAGTGATAGCTACAAAAAATCGAGGGTCTATCATGCATGTGTAAGATTGAGACTATACGTTAGTGTTAATTAGAATTCTACTTATCATCATGTGTGATGTCTTTTAATCATGTCTCACATTTCACATCTAATGAAATTTAATTTTGAATGTGTGTTGAGAATTTGATTAAACACTGGACTATTTAATGGCTATCTTTTAGAGCATGCACTCCCATCAGATTCCCCAAAGTGACATTTTCACATACTTTGTATTATGTCAATTGCACCTCTGGTCCCTAATATCACCCACTTTTTGATGCTGTCAAAAAGGAGAGAATATGTAAATTTTGTGTATTCTAATTTTGGGGAGAGAATACAGAGAGTTTATGTCCAAAAGAAAATGGGAGAGGTAGAGTCATAAGTATTTTAGAGATGGGGAGTTAATCTTGCATCATTGAATGCATGCATAAACACATAAAAATCAAATCAAATTAGTATCTAAAATCAAATATTGTGTTTTGTGTGAAAAATTTACAAGTGTTTTGTCATCATCAAAAAAGGAGAGATTGTTGCACTTTGTAGATTTTGATGATCACAAAAACACTAAGTTTAACTCATATTCAAAAAATCACAAAACACTGAATATAATTTATGTTCATGACCAAGCATTTGATTTATGTTTATTTAATTTGATGGTCTAATTTGTGTGTTAAGTGTGTAGTAATTTTGTCCAAAAGTCACATTTGAAGTGGATAATACAAAGCCCAAGACTTGGACAAAACAACAAAAGCCAAGATTGGATGGTCAACTGCAAAACTGACAATCAGACGACCGACCCTGTGAAATCGGTCGTCCTATAATGAAAGGCTAATCGATTGGAAGGACAACCCAATCAATGCCCAATTGATTGTGGAACAAGGGCAATCGATGGACAATCGATTAATGACCAAGCGGAAGTCAGATGACTGACCTAGCCAGTAGGTCTTGCAATGGGATAGTCGAAAAGTCGGACGACCGACTTGAAGAAATTGGTCGGCCGATTCGCTAGTCGAAGCAAAGTGACTTTGGATGTTCACGTTGTATCTTCACCAGCCAAAGCGTCAGTTGAAGCTGAGACAGAAGTCGGACGACCGAATTTCCAGAATCGGTCGACCGAGCGTTCAGTCGATTTACCAGTCGAAGCAAAGTTGAAATCGGACAACCGATCCAATGAATTCGGTCGATTGATTCCGGTCTTTCTTCCTACGGACTTTCCTAATCAGAGTCCTATGAAGATCCAACTCCTTCCAAACATATGAGGACTCTTTGGGATTATAAATACAACATGTTTCCGTGTTTTGGACGAAGAGAACACGCCTCCAAGAAAGTTGCTTTGTACCCTAGAGTTCAGAGGAGGATCGTGAAGCCCTAGGAAGAGCCAATAGACGCTATGTTCTTGGTAGAAGCCTGAAGAACGAATCTTCATCATCCTGAAGCCTTCATCTGAAGGGTGTGGACCTGGTGCTGCTACTTGCAAGACCTTGTTCATAAGTATTCTACATCGGCCAGGTTACTCTGTACATCGTTTGGCAAAGACGAATACAATGGCCGACTATTTCTAGAACAGGAGAACTCTACATCTTACTGTTTAGATTGTTGTCTCTCTTGTCCATGTTTTATTGTTCTTTCTAGAACTCTGAACATATTGTGTGTGTGCTCTGTCTGTGAGCAAGTTGTTTGTGGGTGTGTAGTGCGTGCGCGTATACACGTTGGGTTGTCTCGTCCCCGAGAAACGAGGTGGGGCTTGTGTTGTTCTCGTAAACAACTATGTGTGTGGGTTTTCGTTTGTACCTAGGAAATAAGCCAGTGAAAATCCTCACGGGAGTGTGAGGTAGTAGACGTAGACGCACACATGGGTGTGTTTGTCGAACCACTTTAAATCCTGTGTGCATATGTGGCTTGTTCCATATTTTCTGTCTCCCTTCTACGCACGTTAAGATATTTGGTTTCGTCTATATATTTATTATATTCCGCTGTGCATATCACATAATAGGTTTGATTGATTGAGTCTAATATATTTTGTGTTAAAAGAATTTTTTTATTGGGCGATAACCAATTCACCCCTCCTCTCTTGGTTATCCATCGCATCCCTACACATCACAAATGACATTGGTTACTTGCACGAGACTGTGAATAAAGCCAAGTAAAGACTAAAGGAGAAGCATCCCATGGCATTCCAAAAATAGTGGAGAATCATTGATAACAAATGGGATTCTGCCATCCACCATGATTTACATGTAGTGTGTAAATGTACTAACGTCCAACTTCCATCTACTTAAATATGTTTGATCACTATTGAGCTCTTCACTTATGCGTGTGTATTGTGGTATAATGTACGCATGTTATTTTTTCAATCCCCAATATTAGTATAGTGAATTCGTTTATAATGATAGTGAAATGCTCCAAGGGACAATGAATGTCATCACTAGACTATCTAGAAGCACTGAAGATGGGATAGATGCTATAGTATACCTGACTTCAGGTCTTCAATTGTCATTTGTAATGTTAATTCCTCTTCACAGGGAGACAGATCTAATTATATCAATTAATTTCTCTTCATAGGGAGAGAGATCTAATTATATCAATTGTTTTGTGTCAGATGGATATATTTAAAATGATTGTTTGATATTTATAGGAATTATGACCTTAGAGAAGCAATGGAGAATAAGTCCTAGTTAGCACCTAAATTAATACTCTTTAAGTTATCATTAAATTCAACTTACATGTTAGAAAAAAATCTAATTGGACAAAAGTGTCAATTTCAAACTCTAATTAGGGTGAAATTTGGGGTTTTGTTCTATCTACAAACCCTAAATATTCTATATCTACATACAACTGAATGTTCCATTTACAATCGAATAATACAAAGATTCAAGCAAAATCAAACCTGTATACATATTTTTTTTATTTTTAAATATTTTTTTGAATTTTAGATATTAAAATTTGTACCTTGAAATGGAGTAAAGATCCTTTATTTCAACAAGATCTCAAGAGATCTACTCAAGAAGATCTACCTTTAGAGAGAGAGAGAGGGAAGGAGGGAGGGAGTGAGAATTGGCCGAGTCGGCTGTTATTGGATCAGAATTGGCCGATATAGACTAACACAGAATGGATCATCCTGATACGGGGCCGATCTTGCGGGCGTTTCAAATTTCAAGTTTCTTAAGCTGAATTGGATCCCAGGCCAAACCGGTGCAATTCCGGCCGATACAGCCGGAATTTATACGATCCAAGTGGCCACCGCCCTCCCATTTGATTGGCTGAGTCGGCCGATATTGGTTCAGAATTGACTGATCTGGACTGATATACAATGGATCATCCTGATACGGCCGATCTTGCGGACATTTTCAAATTTCAAGTTTCTTAAGCTGGATCAGATCCCAGGCCAAACCGGTGTGATTCCGGCTGATACAGCCGGAATTTATACGATCGAAGGGGCCAGCCCCCCTCCCATTTGATACAGGATTGTCCGATCCTGATCTGGATCAGTTGAATTTGCGATCCATGACCACTAGATGCTCTCCCATTAAATGCTTGAAGGTGGAACGGGGAAGAAGATGCTAGCTCTTCCGATGCATGAAAGCTAGATATTTCTAGAAAATTCAATTGTTTATATTTCAAGAAAAAGTTTCTGTTTGATTTCTTTGAAGTGACGCCTGTCGCCTCACAGCCAAGATGGTTGTGCATGATAGTAGTAGGAGTTGATAATGGTGATATATGCTTGATAAAACATTCCTTAATTCTTCTCAGTTAATGTTGGGTGTTAATATTTCAAGAGTAGATAAAGTACTTTAACATTTGAGCAGCACATATAAGAAACTTTTCTTCATTTTCTAAAAGATTGAATCTGTAGATGTTTATGGTAAGTCAAGTAAATGAATATATATGATTGACCATTGGATCTCAACATTTATGCTCTTCTGATCTGATCGCAGCACCTTGTAACCATGTGTAGGGCACATCCTAAAAAAAATGCCAATGTCTGCATGTGATAAATTGGAAATTTGAAAATTGTAGATATTCATATGCTTGTTTAAACATGCTTGCCTATATATCTATCTGTAGAAGGATTCCCTAAACCTCCCTACGGTATCTGGTATTCAGACAAACCCCATCTCCGAGCAGTAACTCAGACAGGAGTCCTTGGAAACATCTGTTTATGTTGACAAATGGGAAGGTTTTTTTAACTTGCATTCACTTTCTCTGTTTTCTTCTTGATCTGTGCAGATCACCTGAAAACTTCAAAATGTTGCAAATAAAACCAAGTTCTTTTAGTTTCTATCAACATTTCTTTTATGGTACCTCAGTTGACAAAGTCGACCATATTGCTGTGTTGTTTTCCTATGAACTTTAATGTTTACTGTATACAGCAGGAGAAATTCCCGCTTTATGATCAATCTATTTTTTTTTTCTGATAAGAATATATTTTTCAGGTTCCAGACAGCAGGGTTGAGGAGTCTGTAATTTGTATCTCCAACGTCAAACTGAGGTTCTCTGAAATGCTGGTTAAGAAGCAATTCCGTTGTAATCACTCAGCAGCTTGTTCATGCACAAAAGGGCATCTTAGTGAGGAGGTGATATTCCTTGTATTCCAACACCTGAATTGGAACCCTAGGTTAATTGCTAACCTATCCTGCGTCTGCAAATGGTTTGATGATATTGCCAAGCGAGTTTTATGGAAAGAGTTTTGTCGAACGCGAGCCCCAAAAATGATGCCCGATTTGCAATCTAGTGGAAGTCATAATGTTGATGGAAACTGGAAAGCCCTTGGAAAGCTGCTCATTTACTGTTCAGGGTGCAATGAAGATCTTTTCAATAGCATCCATATTCCAGGGCACTTTGTTTACAGGACACGTTTCTCCAGAACATCAGGGAAAAGTTTTCTATTGCCACAGTGCAGGTCAGATGTGCTCTATGTTTCTGACCCCTGTGAGCATCTTGATCAAGGAGAGGACAGTGATGTGGGTTTCTTCCGTGGTGTATTCAAATCGTTTTCAGTTTCAAGAGTTAAGAAAATGTTGATTGATAGGGAGGCCAAGTTCCATCCCACAGAGGTGTGCCCATATTGCAAGGCAAAACTGTGGAACATGCTTCAGGCAAAGATGGTGCCAAGGAGTGCAGGCAGTAGATTGGGTGCATACGATGAATGTGTTGAGTACTATGTATGTCTTAATGGGCATATGCTTGGGATCTGCACTCTCTTACCCCTTTCTGACTCAGAAGAGGCATCCGAGTTGGAGTGATGCTTGTAACTTGACTCAGGTTCTCTTGTTTAATCCTTTCCTTCACTTTACTTACTTTGTAGATTATATATTATATTATATTATTTATATATATAGAGAGAGAAAAGCTAGGGTGCTGCCCTGCACCACTGCGGCCGTTGGATCGCCATCCAACGGCCACAGCGTGCTATGCACCTGCCGCAGGTGCACACAACGGGTGCTTTTTTTCTTTTTTGGGGGGGGGGGGGTGATCTGATACAGTAGCATCACTCTGTGTGTGAAGCATTTTCTTTCTGTATCTTATATTGTTTGACCAATTATGCACATGGCGAAGGTGTAAATAGGCCAGACTTGGCGTCAGGGATGTTGTTGAAGGAACCGTGCTCCACTTACTGTTACTGATTGGGCAGGCCCCAGTTTAGATTACTGCAACAACCTGGTGGATCTCAAAATGTTTTATGTACATATTTGTTTCAAGACTTGAAAGTCGGTTTTCCCATTTTTGAGACGAGAGAGAGAGAGAGAGAGAACCGATCTTCCTTCTTATTCTGTTCTTTAATGTGCTTGAGCATCTGGATGCAACCTAGTAATTTGCGTAGGCAATTAGGGTACTTCATCTTGTCAATCTGACTGGTAGCCACTTCTAATGTGGATTTGTTGATTGGCATAGTAGGTCTCTGTCACTCTTGGACATTGAGAGTAAATAATTGTACTACTGGTTATGTAGAAAAATTACTTGGATTGATAAGCATCTGACATGCCACATAAGTTAGCAGTTCCTGTTTTATTTATATAATCATTGACAAAGATACCGGCATAACACCAGCGTGGTTTGCTGGATGACTAGCATTGAAATAGATTAGCAATTATTTATATGTTAATATTAGTTAATAAAAGGCCCTTTTATACGTGTATGACAAGCGAGGTTATAATAAGTTTAGTGTTGTTGAAAATCTGTGATCTAGAGAGCATCAAATGCCGTTCTTTATTGATGATATGAGACTGGTCAGTTGCATTGGATACTCTGTTTCACCAAGTTGCCCTCGCCTGCCTGAGTTGGCAAAGGTGAAAGCTGTTTTTGATCAACCAATACGTGCAAAAACCAACCTATATTATCCTGTCCGAGGCCTATTTGTTTTGTTTTGCATTATTATTAGTGGATAAAGTAGTCATATCTTGCTTATGTTGTCTTTCTATGCAGGTTCTTTGATATTGTTTCATTCTTTTGGATGGATAGTCTGCAGATCCTGATGCAGATTGTAGAGAGAAATCAGCGTAACATCTCTCTATAGGATCTCGTTCACTCTCTCTTTGGACAGAACATGTAGGAAGCAAGAACATATTTTAAGCTTGAGAGATTGCAACAGGGTGCTCTTTCGTTCTCCCATTCTCTTTGTTGCTAGCTACCAAATCCAAGAATTATGTGGGCACTGTCAGCCTTTCCACCCACAGCCAAGGGTTCATGCTGCCTCCTGCGGATTATTTGAACAGACATGTTCTTCGGTGGAATGATATCTACAACTGAGTAGAATCACTCGTGGCCTCAATTACATCTGTGTACTATTACTGTTGGGCACATGCACAAGACTTCTACCTACTATTGTGTCACCTTATGTTCCTTCAAACCTTTTGAAGATTCACTGTACTTATCTGGATATTAATATGCAATTTTGCATCAACTTACCTGGATAACAGTTTTCTGTGAGACATCGTACCTGATCTTGCATCACTGTTATTTCTTGGCCTGTATGATACGATGTTCAAGCTTTGCTTGCTGTGTTATTGGACATGTATGACAACAGATTTTCGAGATTTGCGGTCAAGATTCTGCATGAGGAACCTCTTCAGATGATGGGATCCCAACAGCCTTTCAATTTTACGTTCATGGTAGCAGCAGACTGGTCATGTTTAGTTACTGATCCTGTCTTCTCTGCTACTTGATTCTTTGGGATTGTACACCTCGAAGTATGTTTAAGCATTTGTATGTTGTCTTTGGCATGTTTACCAGAAGCGTAGCTGGAAAGTAGTTTTGACATGTAGTTTTTACGTGAAGATTAGAAAGTGAGTGTAGATCTTGCCAAGGATGCATTTGATAACACTTAATAGATATCTAGTGTTTAAAGTTATAAGACATTGTATTTTAAGACTGTCTGATAAACGTTTAAAATTATGTTTAAATGAACATCTATGTTTTAAATTTTTTTCTTGAAAAAAGTGAATTAGATCACTTTTTTTTTTCAGGCATGTAACGCTCTTAGCTCTCGGCGTCCAGCGATTAGCACCTAGTGCTTGGTAGTTGGCGCCAGTCGTCCGGCGATTGGTGCTTAATGTCTGACGATTGATGTCCGATAGTTAACGTTCAGTGGTGGGTGGATCCTCTCAGTACAAGGATGGAGGGGGCTCTCTTAGTATTGAGAGGGCATTTTGCATAAAAGTTCATTTTCTGACATTTTATCGCATTTCAATTTGAGTTTTTATGTAAAATAATCCACCCTCAGGACGGAGGGAGCTCCCTCCAGAGGGGATCCGCGTTCTAATTTTAAAGCCCGCAATATTCAACTGGTTCGGCATGCATTTAAGTAATAAAATGTAAATAATGGACCAATAAATCAACTCGCATGGTCAAATCGTGTGGGTGAAAAGAAGTAGAGAAAAGCTATCCGAGTTTTTGGCGTAGCCTTCTAGTTTGATGTTTCAGACTTCTCGCTGACAAAGTTTAGTTTGCCTTGTTCCACTAACAAAGGTCTACTTTTGTAGGTTTTTTTTTCTTACAAACTAGTGGCCATTTAAAATTTGAAATTTAAAGAGCAACTACTTTAAATTGACCCACATCATGTGTGTTAAAAAAAGTGAAGACAAATGTCCAGATCTTTTTTGCATTGCCTTCCCTTCCATGTAAATGTGAATTTTTTGGAGTTATTTGATATTAAGATAAATCGATAATAAAATAAAAATAACTTTAAAATTTTATAAATATATCTTGACTCTATTATCGATCTATTATGATATCAAACATAATCTTAAAATTCTCAAGAGGGGGGATTCTTTCCTGAACCTGTTGCGCAAAAAATGTCAACACTTTTTGCATTGACTTCCACACCTTTTAGAGTCCCCGACGATCACTAGTTTAGCTGCATCATTTCACTAATAAAGATTTAGTTGTGTGGACGTTTAAATTCAAAGAATTCGAAGAAAGAACCAATCAAATTGACCGTGTTGTGTAAAAGAAAGTGAAGAAAATTTGGAAGAGTTTTTTTCTTCAGTGCCTTCCACACATATGTATTTTAAAGTTTTAAATTTCTCTTCAAGAAGAACAGTTATATATTTCAGGTCCCGTTATTAAAAGTATTAATATGTTTTTGCCGGCATCCTTTCGTTAAATGTGATTTAGTGACATGAGTATTTGAAATTTTGGAGCATTTTGTTTGGAAATAAATAATTAGGGCAATTTTTCTGGCAGGTTTTATTTAAATAGTTATGTTTATTTAGTTTATTAAATAGTCACATTTATTATATACTTTTTAAATAGTCACCAAACTTGCGATGTCGGCAAGTTGGTGATTAGACGATCAGATATTAAGAGATGTATCGATTTTGACAATATCGACATTGGTGTTAGTATTATCAACGTCAATACTAGTGTCGACATTCACAATATCGATATTGTTGGAACTTATAGTCTCCTCTCGTCATCCTCTCGTGACGCATCACAAGGAAGAGAGACTCAAAAAAAAAAAATTTTTTTTTGGTAACGAGGAAATTCCGTCCCGTGTGATTTTGTGGACTCAAGGATTGATGTTCGTGAACTCCAAGATCAGGACTTCACAGCTCCTACTTTCCGTATATCCGTATTGCCCTTACCCCACTTGACCGAAAAAACCCTGGATCTACATACATCGAAGATTGCATGTAAATTAGGTAAACCCCCCCAGGAATCGAATTCGAGACCTCCTATTTTTAAACAAGAGTTCTAACCGATCAACCCAACCGGGGTCCTCTACTCGACTCGATTCTGTTTTCCTTTGAAATAGTGTCTACTTTGACAATGTCGACTCTCTAATATTGACATTGACAACATCTGAGTCTTCAAATTTTTGGTACAGTTAGGTGGTCATAAACTTGTTTAGATAACAAATTTGGTGACTATTTTAAGAAAATTTTCATTTAATGTGGCTATTTTAATAAAAAATAAATAAAAATATGATTATTTTATAGATCAATTAATTAAAAATTTCTGACTATAATGTAAAGGTCTTTACTATAACATGGTTTAATATATATTATAATATGAGATAACATTTACTATAATAAATTATAACTCTGTTAGAGATTAAAAATAAATTAAATATTTGATAAAATTTTTAATTAATTTATTTTTATTTTAATAATTTTTTTGGCAGCTCTATAAATTAGGCATAGGCTCCTCCATCCCGCCCATCTCCGCTTCGAAACTCGGGATCCCCCCCCCCTTCTCTCTCTCTCCCCCCTGGTTGTGCGATATCGGCGAGAAGCCATGGAGATCACAGGGGAGCAGAGAAGGAGAGCCGAGGCGAACAGGCTTGCCGCCCTTGAGAAGAGGAAACGCTTAGCGGAGGCGGCGGCTGCAAGGGACGGGGAGTGGAAGCTTTCCGGATGCCAGAAGACATCCACCCAGGCGCTGCCCCGAGGTGACGTGCCTCCGCTGCAGCAAGGGCCGAGGGCCCCCGTGGAGCAGCCTTGTCGGTTCCGCGTTGTATTGGAGATTTGCTCCCCTGACGAATTTTGTGTCACTCCTCAGCCGTTGCCGGGCTTCTCATTTCCCGGTGAAGCTGAGTGTTTTCGCAAGATTGACGCCTGTCTCTCTTCTGTAAGAAATTTCCTTTTCTTTGGCATGTCCTCGATCATCTTTAGTTAGCTTTTTTCCCCCTTCATATTTTCGCTTGAAACCTTATCTTAGATCACGTGGAGCCATGAGGAAGTAGGGTTTTTAGTTCACAGGAAGCGTCTGATTTGATTTGTAGAGTTGGTGTCTTTTTCTGAAGTTATCACCTATGTGGTTTGTTCTTGTTTTAGCCAGCGTCAGACCCCACCTGAGCGCTAACTAATTCAAAATTTGAAGTTCAGACCTCAGACCTCGAATTTCCAACCGTAGGAAATGCAGTCAGCTTCCTCCCTTTCTGCTCTCTTTCATCACTCCAAGTTCTACACATAAAAGGAATGGACGGGGTGGACCGTGTAGATTGTGGATTTTGTGGTGCTGGGAGGAATGTGGACATCAGTTTTCCGTCATTGAAGAGGCTAATTTTTGAGAACATGGAGAACCGAAAGGCACGAGATGGCGAGGAATATCGTAGTCTGCCTTCTCTTGGGGAACTTGTCAAAGATTTGGGGGGGTGGGGGTGGGGTATTGGCCACTGCATTCCGGATAAAGCAGAAATTACAGTCCTGGATCAATTCCCTTAGTGCTTCATTCCACTTGTGTAACCATCCATGACGTGCTTCCAACCAATGTCAAAGAATACTACGATGTCACATATTTATCACTCTATTTCTCATTCTCACTTCACCCCTTCCATCATAAGATTACACTGTCAAATTAAATGGCATGGTTGTGTTATGTTGAGCCAATGTGTACAATTTATGGTGCTAGATTGTTCCTGTTGAGGGAAAAAGGAAAAAAGTGATTAATTCCTTAACCCGAGATGTCTTAAGATAATTACATGGACCTAAGGGTCACTATAAGCTATCCTCACCACACTATAACACTCTAACATTCACCCTCAAGCTGGAGCATATATATCAATCATGCCCAGCTTGTTACATAAAATAGAAGAGGAACTGAAAAGTAAAGCTTCGGTGAAGATATCAGCCATTAGATTTGATGAAGGCACATGAGGAGTGACAATCTACTTGAACAATACGACATTCTCTTGTAAAGTGGTAAGCAACTTCTACATGCTTTGTTCTTTCATGGAAGACAAGATTACTAGTGACGTAGATAGCAACTTGATTATCACAAAACAGGGTCATTGGCTCAGGAGATATGCATCCTAGATCCCGAAGGAGAGCCCAAATCCACATCATCTCACAGGCTGAATGAGCCATGGCTCTGTATTCAGCTTCTGCACTAGATCTAGCAACAACAGTTTGTTTCTTGCTTCTCCGTGTAACTAAGTTACCTCCAACAAAGGTGCAATATCCTGATGTGGACCATCTGTCAGAGAGAGTGTGCATCAGTGCATGCCTTGATCCTCTTGTGTCCATGTTTTTTATACACAAGAGCTTTACTAGGAGCTTGTTTAATGTACCTTAAAATGTGCATTAATAGCCTCCATGCGGCATTTACTAGGCTGGCGCATGAACTGGATCACAATCCCTACTACAAAGATGATATCCGGCCTAGTGACAGTGAGATAAATCAACTTGCCTACTATAAATCTGTATTGAAAGACATCTTCTAGAAGTTCATACTTCTTAGACCACAACTCTGCAATTGTCTGAATGGGAACATTAGTAGGCTGGCAATTAAGAAGACCAGTTTCCTATAACAAATCCATGGCATACTTCCTATGAGAAACTCCCGTTGAAGTATAAGCAATCTCGATGCCAAGAAAGTACTTAGGTGTACCAAGATCCTTAGTAACAAAGTGACACTGTAAGTGCTCCTTGACCTTAGCAATACTTGTACTGTCACTGCCACTAAGAATAATGTTCTCTACATACACAGCAAGGATGACGCTGCCTGCTCGAGTGTGTCTGTAAAAGACATAGTGATCCCAGGAACTCCTTTTCATGCCAACTGTAGAGATCACTTCATTAAAAAATTTCAAACCATGCTCTCGCACACTGTTTCCCATAAATGGCTTTTTTTGAGTCTATAGATCAAATTCTCCCTCTGAGCAACATACCTATGTGGTTGCTCCATGTAGACTTTCTCCTAAAGATTGCTATTCAAGAAAACATTCTTGACATCAAGCTGAAACATAAGCCAGCCTTCATTGATAGCCAAGGCAAAAAGAACCTGAATAGAGTTGAGGCGAGCCACAAGAGAGAGTCTCAACACCATAAGTCTATGTGAACCCTTTGGGGACAAGGTGAGCTTTGTACTTATCAATGGAACAATCAGGAAGATATTTGACGGTGAACACCCAACGACAGGAAACAGGAGCAACGCCAGAGGGTGGAGTCACCAACTGACAGATACCACGAGAGAGAAGAGCCAACATCTCATCATCCATTGTTGCCTTCCATGCAGGATCTAATAGAGCCTCCTGGTAATTCTTGGGAATAGAGATAGAAAAAAGAGAAAGAGCAAAGAAACGAAAGGTATGTCCTAGACGATCAAAGGAGACAAAGTCAAAAATAGGGTAGGGACGTCGAGTGTGTGTACCTTTGCGAAGAGCAATAGGGAGATCCAAAGAAGGATCAAGAGATGACTCTCTAGATGGTGGAGGCGCAAGCGGCAATGATGGATCAGGAGGAGGCTGTGTGCGTCGACGTCAATAAGCTTGCGAAGGAGCATATGTGGATGTCGAAATCGGATCTATTATAGTGACAAGAGGTAAAGGAATAGAAGGAGACTTGTTCAAGGGAACAGGGTGTGGTGGAGAGTAGAAAAGTGTCAACTCAAAGGAGGACACATCAGCTGAAGTAAATCGTTTCTTGGAGATAGGATCATAATAACAACGATAATCCTTTTGAGTCTAAGAGGAGCCAAGGAAGACACACTTGATGGAGCGAGGAGAAAGTTTGTGGTGGCTAGGATAAAGAGAATGAACAAGGGAGACATCCAAATATGTGAAGTGGCAAGGCAAACAATGATTTTTCCTGATGTAAAACAGAGAAGGGGGAGATTTGCCCCCAAGAACAGAAGAGGGCAGCTGGTTAATGAGATAACAGGCAGTAAAAATGGCATCACCCCAAAAAACTTAAGGGACATGCATCTGAAGAAGGAGAGTATGAGACATGCCTATGTTTGCACTCAACAACACCATTTTGTTGGGAAGTGTAAGGACATGTAGTCTGATGAATAATCCCCTATGAAAAACAAGAGGAGGAGACGGTAGAGTTCATATACTCTAGGCTATTATCTGTGCAAAGAACCTTAATAGAGGTAGAAAATCGAGTCTTTATTGCATTGCAAAAAGAAATTATTGCATCAGACGCTTGAGAGTGATGCTTCAACAGATAGACCCATGTCAGTTGAGAGTAATCATCAACAAAAAGAACATAGTACCAATGAGCAAACAAGATGGCAACATGACCAGGACCTCAGACATCAGAATGAACTAAAGCAAAGGGGGTTGAATACCAGGATTGATGTGAGAAGGAAAAGACACATGAGAATGCTTGCCAAGTTCACAAGCCTCACACTAAAGATGAGAGGTTGGAGTCCGCAAGGAAATGATATCGGGGACGGCCGAAACTGGAGGATGACTGAGCAGACAATGCCATTGGAAGATGCACGGCGTAAGTGGAAGGACTATCGACAACCAAATAATAGAGCCCTCTTGATTTATGATCGCCACCAATTGTCTTCTCTGTTTGGAGGTCTTAAAAAACATAGTAAAAAGGGAAAACAGTCACAGAACAAGATAAATAATGAGTAATAGAGCTAATGGAAAGAAGGCTAACAGGGAACTGTGGAACATAAAAAACATCATCTAGGCGAAGCCGCGAAGAGTGGGAGTGGGCTAGGCTATCCCACTACTTGGAATAGGAGAAAGGGAGCCATCGACAACTGAGACAGGAGGCAAAGAGGAGGTTAGGCAAAGAGAATGAAAAGAGGTCCAATTACCTGTCATGTGTGTAGAGGCATTGGAGTCAAGAATCTAAAACTTACCGTAAGTAGCGGCGGAGGCAATACCAGAAGTGGAAGCAGCAGACTGAGACTGTCCAGAAGTGATGGTGGACTGCAACAGGCAATCATACTCAGATTTAGAGATGCTGACTACGTCCTCCGTAGGAGCCAAGGGTGGTGCATCCTGAGCAATATGCGCACGATCAGACGGAGGGCATCCAAACTTCTGCCAACAGCGATCAGAGGGATGATCAGATGTACCACAATGAGTACATGGAGGGTAAGTGGATCTTCCTCGACCATGTCCACGACCTCGACCACGTGCAGCATTGGCAGAATGTTTAGATGTAGAAGATGGCGTCTGCGATATGGAGCGAGTCGAACATGAAGAACCCGTGACAACTCACCGAATAAGGAAGTAATGGAGTCGTCTGCAAGAAGTTGACCACGGATGTGGGCCATGTCATCATCAAGCCAAGAGAGGAACTTGGCAATAAGCAGTTCCTCACGTTGTTTCTTTATTTCCTGGAGATCTGTGGTAGGAGGTTGATACACACAGATCTCATCCTAGAGACCTTTCAAGGCAGCAAAGTACTCGTGGTGAGAACGCCCAGGCTGGCAGTATGCAAAGAAGGTCTTGTAAAGCTCATAGATACATCAAATGCTTTTGTCATTAGAGTACATCTCACGGAGAGTGTCCCCCATCTCTCGGGCAGTGCTAAAGAACATGATATTTGAGGCCACATGCGGCTTCAAGCTGTTCAAGAGCCAAGTCATGATGCAGTAGTCGTTTGTTTGCCAGGTAGAAAAAGCCGCCCCATCCTTCTTGTTGGCCGAAGGTGAAGTAAGATGGGCTAATTTCTTCTGAGAACTCACCAAGAATTTGAAAGCCTGAGCCCTAAAGTAGATAGTTGCCATCATTGAGGCGGATAGGGGTGCCAAAGGCAGGCTGATGTTTGGGCTCAGTTACAGAGGAAGATGAAGTAGCCATAAATGCAAGTAGGACTAGGCAGAACAATAGATCAAAAGCTCAACATAAAGACCTCAGAAAAGATCATGAACAAGTGAGATAGGCATTGTCACTGGGTAGACAGAAACACAGATTGCAGATCTGTGCCAGTTGGAGTTCGAGCGGGTTGGGGAGGAGTGGGAGACAACACAGGTTCAGGAGGACAACACCAGGTACACAGGAAGATGACGGCGGGACCAAGAAGTGAGGTGATGATGACGAGGAGATTGGGTAGCTGCCAGATCTAGATCTGAGAGGGTGGAGAGGCGTGTGATGAGTGTGTCGGGAAGAGAAGTTGGGGAGGACCCTGGGGTAGGGAATGGCTGCGTCGACGACAGCCGATGGAGGGTAGTCGGTGGGTGGTGGCACCGATGCCCTAATCCCGCTCTGATACCATGCTGAGGGAAAAAGGGAAAAAGTTATTAATTCGTTAACATGATAGGTCTTAAGATAATTACATGGTATAATGACCTGAGGGTCACTATAGCTATCCTCACCACACTGTAACACTCTTAACAGTTTTCATGGATTTTGTTAGTCAGATATTTGTCTGCTTCTGTTCTCAATCACGGTTTTTTGGGTCGGTGATTCTCCATTTTTTCTTTGGCAAATTCTTTATCATCTTTATGTTGATTTTCTTTTTTTTTTTTTTTTGGGATGAAAACTTCTCCAGTGTCTCTTGGACTCAGTGGGAAGTGCGGTTTCTTGTTCACTTTCTGGTGCCAGTTTGTTCCCACAGATTTATTTAGTTGGTCTGATCATGTCTTTTTGGTCCAAATGTAGTCTGATCATGTCTTTTTGGTCCAATGTTCCTCCACTTTTTCTTTGGCAGTCTCTGCATCATCTTTGGCGGATGCTTTTACCATTTTTAGTGGGAAAGTTCTTGCAAATCTCTTGGACTCATCAGAGAGTAGGGATTCAAGTTCAGTTTCTGATACCATGATGTTACTTCCCACTAAGTTTCTGTCCTCGACCATGTCTTTTTGGTAGGGCTGTTCAAAATTTGGTTCAACCGAAAAACCGAACCGGACCGACCGATTCGGTCCGGTTCGGTTCGGTTTGGGCCCCTACAGAATTCAGTTCGGTTTTCCTTTCTGAAACTGAGTAAACCGAAAATATATATACTATGTGTGTTTGTAACTCAAAAAAATGTAGCGTAGTTGACTGGCTAAACCAAGGGCCAAATGGCTTTGTGGCGGCACGGGTTCGAAACTGTTGTTTGCCAACAGTTTTTTTGGTAAAAAACGTGCCAAAACTGACCATTTTTGTCAAAAACAAAGATGGGGCAAACCAAGATTCGAACCCTGCACCTGCTTGGGAGTGGCCAGCGCCTTAGCATTGAACCAAGCGCGCACTTGCGATACAAGGGAATTAGACTTCGGTTTAAACCGAACCGAACCGGTTCAGTTCGGTTTGGGTTAGCCTTGGGATTCGGTTCAATCCGGGTTGGCCAAAAAATGAACCAACCCGGACCGAACTGATCCATGTTCACTCCTACTTTTTGGTCAGACATTCCTTCTGTTTTCCTTTGACAAGCCCCCCTCCATCTTTAGCTTGTTTGGTTGATAACTTCTTTTAAACCTCTTGTACTCGCTGGAAAATAGGATTTCTGTTCAATGCATGGTATCAGTTTGTTCTGACAGATTCTGTTGGTTCCCTCCACTAAGATCTGTGTCATCTTTAGCTAGCTCTTTTCATCATTTTTTCTAGTTGAAAAATTCAGAGACCTCTTGGACCCACTGTAAAATAGGGCTTCTAGTTCAGTTTCTTGTGCTAGATTGTTCCCACAGATATCATTGGTCAGATATTCTTCTTCATCTGTCCTGTTTGATGTTCCAAATAGATGTTAATTTTGTCTTTTCTTTGATTGCAAGATTTCTGTCTTTTCAAGAATTCTCCCATATTTCTTGCTGTTTCTTGTAATTCCTTGCCCTAAGCATAAATTTCATGGAATTTGGTGACATTTGCAAGCAACTCATTTCCTTTTGAAAGTTCTCCAGCGGCTGCATGAAGCCTAAGCTTTTCAAAACTGACTTGTCTCTATGGGATGGGTGGGTTATCATACTTGCACTTGTTACCCAGTGGATGTGGAGACTTACGTCCTATAAAGGATGGGAATGTGGGAAAACATCACATTTCCACCATTTGGGGGGTGGGTGGGGAGAGTTGCCTTAATTAATGTGCTCAGTTCCTCATTGTCTAAACAGAGGAAGCAATATTCTGTACCCTTTTGATTTCTAAAATACTTTCAGGAAGTCTTGCGATAACATCACTTTCTATTGTCCTACCTCATTGTATGGTCAATCGCAAAATTACTTATTTCGTGCAGCTACTTTGGGAATGTATGGTACACAAGACCATATACTTTTGAGCCTTCTAGAGCTGTTGGCCAGAGTCTGTTAGTTTGATACTCATGGGACGATGGATTGATGTTTGGGAGTATGGGTTTTGATAGTGAGGTTTGACTTGGTTGGGCATCTAGGTGTGTCTCATAGGAAAGGACACTGTTTATGGGAATAAATCTGTTTTTACAAATAACATGCTACCAATGTAATAACACATGTGGCGGTTGTTCCCCCCCTCCCCCCTACCAATATCAACACATGACTTTAGGTTTTGTTGGTTTATATCTGGCAGGCTGCAGTTTTATGTTGTACTGAAATTATGGGTCAAAGGAAGACATCTATTTACAAGCTGAAGGATTATGAAATCATATCAGGACACTTAAGAAGGCTACAAGGGCTTCAATTGCATGAAGTTCCATATAAAACTCGCATGGCTATTGAGAAGTCTTGCTGTCATTTTGCTGGAGAACGTTGGACATCTGGCAGAGCGCCCCATTTACCTGATAATGAAGTTGATGAATTGCTAAGCAAACTGCCTAAACTGCTAAGGGATGCACTCTTGCCATTTCAACTTGAGGGTGTAAGATTGGACTCCGCCGGGGTGGGAGTTGTCTCATTGCAGATGAAATGGGACTAGGCAAAACTATCCAGGTAACATTCTTTCTAGACTTACTTGAAGCTGATTTACACTCCAATGAATTGTTAAACTTCATGGTAGCTCATTTTTACTCATTTTTAACTTTTACTAGAGGAATGAAATGCTAGTTCATACTAGATTCAGAAATAAAAAGACAGAAGGGTATAGTGAAAAGAAAGGGATGAGTCAAAATTTAAATTGATTACTTGACGATTTCAGAACTCGAGGGTTTGTATGGTTTTTGGGATGTTCCATGATTGTTTGACTTTGTAATGTATTCAGTTCCTAAGTGACATGGACGAGGGGATTGACAATGGCCAAACATCATCTTTGATATAAGTAGCTAGCAGTGTCTCTTCTCTATGTATTTTCCATTGCCTTCCTTAATTCTTGTAGTTTTGCAATCCTCTACTGTATTAGCAAGGCATGTTTTTTGGATCTAGTTCTTCACAGGAGTTGATAAGCATCTTGTGTATTATGTAGATAGGCTCCTTGCCTAGTGGAAATTATTTTTCTCCACACTTCCACATTTATGCATGAAAGTTATACACTGTCTACAGAAAGTTGCGTACTACTCACAAACCACAGCCCTGGAAGAAAATAAACTCATGTGCGTTTTCCCTACTTTCTGCTGGCATTCTTGATGGTATTTTACATTATTCTTCGTAGAAATTTTCTTCTGATTGAGGTTTTTGGTCAGGCCTTCTTGTTGAGTTTCACCTTCTGAAACACCTTTCAATTAATAGGCCTAATCTTGGTTTCATTAACATCTATATGGGGATTTCTTTTGACAAAGAAAGTTCTTTTTGTAATTCTTTTCATTTATGCTAAAATATCTTATTTTTTAAAAATAGCTGTTCTCTGTTGATCTTTTTTGAGTATTTAGGAATCTGTGCGTGTTGTAATTTTCCATTTTTTTATTTTGAACAATTTATTGGTCACTCTTCCACTTTCAGGCAATAGCCATTGCGTGCTGCTTTATAAGTGAAGGCCCGATACTGGTTATCTGTCCTGCTGTACTGCGGTTTTCATGGGCTGAGGAGTTAGAGCACTGGGTTCCCTTTTGTTTACCAACTGATATTCACCTTGGTATGATGGTTTGTTGTTTATTTATATTTGACATTAACTAGACAACCACTTGGTTTTATTGCTTAATGGTTTTAGCTTTGGCTTAGAGATTCCTTTTTATTTCTTAATGGTGTTTGTTCTAATCTAACAATTGACATTGATGCTTTGATATGTTGCTTTGTTTTCTTTGAGGCGGGGTGGGATACCGTAGTTAGTTATTCCCTGGGACGGGGAAGGTTGGCATGCCCTTGTACCTTCCTTCCTCACTGCTGCCTTTCTTCCTTTCCATCTGTCGTTCTCTCTCTATTCCCTCCCTCTTCATCTTCCTATGTTACTTTCTCTCTCTACTCGATCCCCCCCCAAATCACACTACATCACGTATTTCTTCTTCTACCTTTGTTTCTTTTCTGAAAATCCCACCTGCTTGGTCTACATCACCTATTTCTTCTTCTACCTTTGCTTCTTTTCTCAAAGCCCCACCTGCTTGGTGCAGCCAGCAGGAGCCTGCACACCTCCCTAATGCAGGACACACACTGGCAACCATATCGTGGGGTTCTCCCTCTCTTGCAATGACTGTACACGCGGTCTCCAGTGTTGCCATACCTGCAGGACCCTCACCTCCCACCGCTTGTCTACATGTGGGGTCCTTGCCGTCGATGCCCAAAGTCCCCGCTAGCCGCATTCGCTTCCGTGCTGCAGCCCAGTGTGTGCATGTGTTCACTGCCCAGCGCCCTCCGCTCCTGCATGTGACCTTTGAAGCCCTTCTTCCTGCACGAGCCTGCTGCTGCGCCCAAGTGACAGCCTCAGCTCGCCAGTGCGGGCCAATTGCCATGCACACATCGTCCTTTCTCTGTATGACATTTCCTGCCCCGCCAATAGGGCCCAGTACTGCCAGCCGCTAACACTGCACCAGAAGCCACAGCCTCCTCGTGCTTGTTCCGGTCCGGTGACTTCCCTCTCTGCATGCGCCAACACCAAGACGTGTGTGATCCCATGTCCATGAAGAGGAGCCAACAGCTATTGCCCCTGGGAAGTCATGGACACATCGGCCTCAATCAACTAGCAACAAGAACCTGACAACCGACCATGTCATTGCTCTTTCTTTATTATTTGCCTGTCACCCCTTTATGAAAGGTGGGTGTTCTCAGTGTACTCTCTCTTTCTCCTTGTCAGGAACACAATCACCAGGTTTTGTCACTGCACTAGCATGGATGTATGCATTCTCACTCTCTCCCTTGCTTATTTAGTATCTACTTTTATCTGCCACCAATTGTGAGTTACGATGCCTAGCCAGTTTCATTATTTTCATTGTTGGATTGTGACTAAGAGTTCCCTATCCCGACAGTCCACCCAGATTTGTCAGTAGTGCTGTTACCCTTAGACTTTGGGTAGTTCTCAACCACCGCAGTCCCATGTTTATGCTCCATGAGGGATGGATTTTCAGGCTAGTTTCTTATATTTAATTGATCTCGTGAGTCTAGTCATTTGTGTCTCTCGGTCCATCTTGCTTGCATCATACACACAGAGAGATAGAGTGGGCCCAAAGGTGCCCAAAGCACCTAAAGGTGCTTGAAGTGCTGCAAGGTGTCCCAGTGGTCGTCTAGGCTTGTCGGGTCAATGCAAGGGCACCATGCCTGCACCTCACCTCGCCATATCACTTAGGCAACCACCTCGGGCACTTATAATAATGTAGTACTTCATATTTTTCCTCGTATAGTTCACCTACTTCTG
This sequence comes from Colocasia esculenta, assembly GCA_014218235.1. NCBI lineage: Eukaryota > Viridiplantae > Streptophyta > Magnoliopsida > Alismatales > Araceae > Colocasia > Colocasia esculenta. Next base: position 1,126,617 of record JACBKR010001264.1, read on the forward strand.
AGGAATCTCTTTGTATTTAAACATTAATAAGTATTGTCTTTGTTATGAAATTTGTAAAGTTCTTTATCTCACCATCTGATTGGACATTGCTCAACCTCTGAACATTAGGAATGATCACATTAAAATCCTGTGCATGACAACCTCATTGGACCCTTCATTCACCCCATAAGTTCCTTCCGTTATGTCTTTCTTGCCTTCTCTAGACATGGATCATAGACACTAGGAAAGTCCCATGTGAAGATGCCCAACCACATACCAAAAGCTGAGAGTGGTAGAATGTCTTGAGACCTTTTTCCATTCTTCAATCTCCTCCATAGCATATTTGTTCCAAAATGGCATAGGACCTCTTGACACCCATGCACCATAACCACATGAACCTGTCAACACTTTACCTCCAACTTTGCTGCTGAAGAGGACCTCCCTTCTTGTATCCTTCCTCCATAATCAGCCATATTAAGATCAGGAGCACCTGTCCACCTATCTCTACTTTCTCTACCTTAGATATGGCCATTGGTGAGAAACAGTTGCTTTTGTCTCCACCTTTATTAACTACCCAAAGTTTATCCCATCCAGTTTCAATATTGTGGCTCTACTCACTGCAATCTATTGCACAGTCACCTCTATGCACTATACGTACTTTGACATGCTGCAAATCACTCTGATTGACTGTGGATGGAAATGTCCAGCTACCTTGGATGTAGGGGTTAACAAGATGGTTCCCTCCCTTCTTGCGCCCATCATTTAACAAGTACTGTGATTGCCTATCATTGGGGAAGGGCAAAATATGAGGAAGATTTCTTTCTTTATTTCACTGTCACATCTCTGCATATTTCTCTAATAACTTCTTGTGGACCAAGTTGCTCTTCTTGACTTTGGGTTATTGGTAAACCCCTTAAAATTGTCTCCTTTGTAATGTATAAATTGCAATAAAAAGGGTAAGTGTACACTCATGCACAAACATAAATATCCCACTACATAAAAAAAAGAAAGGGGGTGGTGGTGGTCCACACAGGATATCTGTGCCCCTGCTTCAGACAGTCCAAACTTCCCTTGGGGGATGCCCACCAAGGGGTTCTTCTCGAGGATGGCAGTGTCGATTTCGGTTTCAGCCAGTCCGAAACCGAAAGGATCGGTTTTAGTCTCGGGCGTATCGGGTGGACTTGAACTCCCCCTAAGAGCTGAGTTCATTCAGTTTCAGACCATGGTTTCGGTATCGACTAGGTCCGAAACCGGTATGTTTTGGCTGAAACATATCAGTTTTGGCCAATACTGCCAACCATGCTGCTTCTTACTGGTTGCTATGCTCAAGAGTGATGAAGAAAGGAGGAAAGTGAGGGCACAACAGGGCTTGAGGATACTTTTCATCTTCTCGCCTTTTTGTTTTGATGACCAAGTTATCAACATAACATTCGATGAGGTCTATGAAACCGCCATAGATGAAGAAAGGACTTTGTGGATCTACACTTGGCCCCCAAGGAAATTGAAGATTGTGGTCAGGCAACCGTTGATGAACTGGTCAAAATCGACCTGGGAACCTTGAAGATCCCAAGCCCATTTTCCTCAGTGCTTTTCTGAGCCAAGAGCAAAGACAAGTATATAAGCAACTACTTCTGGAGCTCAGGGAATGTTTTGCTTGGACTTACAAAGAAACTCGGGACTTGAACTGTCTGTGGAGGAACATCGTCTATCCATTCTCCCTGAAGCCAAACCTGTTAAGCAGTCTCAAATGCATTATGAGTTGGAGTTAAAAGTGACTGCCGAAGTAGATGCTTTCATAGAGGTGGTTTTCATCGAACCATGCATGTACCTCTACTTGACTCGCTAATATTGTTCTAGTCAAGAAAAAGAATGGGCAAATCAGGGTCTGCATTACTTTCAGAGACCTGTATAAATCCTGCCCGAAAGATGATTTTAGATCACCTATCATGGAAACCATGGTGGACACTACCACTGGACATGAAGCATTATCGAGATCTGCATGGCCTTTTACAGCAACTACACTACTTGGCTCTTGACCTGAGAACCCTCTGCTAGTACCATTTATGGATGCTGAGAGCAACTACACTACTTGGCAGTTGACACTTGACCTGAGAATGACTCAACCAGAAGTAGCGCACTGTTTTCAGGAATTCATCCTGCTGTATGGTTGTCCCATGCCAATGGGACACCCGCTGGTCCTGGTGTTGAGTACTTCAATCAATGCAGGGTTCGTTAATTCAGTGAACCGTGCTGAACCATTGATGGTGGGTGCAGTACGGACCATACCGTACCGCACCAGTTCGGCTGTCTGCCCATCCACATTTCAGTGACCACACTGCGACCTAGCCTTCCACATCATTTTCTTCTTATTTGGCGACCTCTGCAGGCGCCTTTGCAGCAGCGGCAGCGGAAAGAGCTCTCTGCCGCCATTGTCGGTGTTGATCTTAAGGCATAGGGAGCAATCCACCTTGGCATGGGGAGGGCTCCATGCCACCGCAGCAGGATCGACAGGAGCAGGCGGCAGGTGTGCTTTTTTTCCTCGCCACGCAGTAGGTTCGGTCGCCTGGTGTGGAGCGGGGGGGGGGGGGGTTCCTCGTTGGTGCTGTGGCTCTGATTTACGGCGAAGGGGGGAAGTCCCACACACCTGCCACTGCAGTGATCTCCCTTTCTTTCTCTCTGCATCTCTCACTCCCTCAAACTGGTGTCAGAGAGGCCAACACCCCCCCCCCCCCCACCCCCCCCCCCCGCTGTGGTCTCCCTCTCTCTGCATCTCTCACTCCATGCAAACCCCCACCCCAACCCAGGCAGTCTCCCTCTCTCTACATCTCTCCCTCCATGCCAACTGACCCAACTGTACTTGGGAACTGCAAGTCCCCAGGCAAGGTGTGGCAGACTGGAGCAGTACGGCCAACTTTGCGTCAATGATTGAAGGTAGAGGCTACACCATCTTTGATAGTTCAATCATCTCTACCTCTCTTTAGATGCATTTAATTTATAAATGTCGTTATGCTCTTGCTTCCTGCTGTATTTATTGATTGTGTTCTGTGCATAGGTGACGAGATTTATTTTCAAACCATTCTTCATGAAATTTCATGAGTTATTGTTGTCATTGGAATTTCTTGTTCATGTGTTTGTTTTTTCCTTTCTTCTTTCAGTATTTGGCCATCAAGATAATGTTGATCATTTGGAAAGATTTCCTAAAGTAGTTGTTATATCCTACACTATGTTGCATCGTCTACGGAGGAGCATGCTGAAACGGCATTGGGCACTTGTTATTGTTGATGAATCTCATAATATACGTTGCACCAAGAAAGCATTGGAATGCGAGGAGGTAATGTACAAGATATAAATATGCTGCACATTTTCTCACATAGCAATGATTTTTGTAGTTGCAATTTTATAGAATTATCTGCTCTGGCTCATTGCGTATTCAAACTATGCAAAAGTTTTAGTTACAATGCTTCCTTGGAGGACCTAAAAGGGCACAGAAATTGTAGAATATGAGGCTGTCTCAACTCCTTCATTGAGGATGAACATCACTAAACAGGAGTATTTACAGTTCATTTGATTAATTTCCCCATGTTGAAAACTTGAAATAAAGAAAGCAACACATAAAGCTTAGCAAATTTAATTAAGAAATTTCTATTTGGTCCATTTTAGGGTACTTATATCTTATTGTATTATATCTTTAAAATTTTTTTGGTACGTTTGATCCTAAATTCTTTTGATAAACCTCTCCAGTCCTCAATACTATTTGGTTCCCATAATCGGAAAAATTTAGAAAATTACTCGCAAGAAATTGAGAAGGATGGAAATGGAGACTGGGTCATACAGCTGACAAGAAATTTGATAAACACTGAAGCCAGAGAATATGTGCAAATGCAAACAATATTGAGGCAATTTCAGACCCTTGGGACTGCGCCAGACAAAAGAAGATGGAGATTTTTCAGTTAAATCTTACACTAGGATGACCATGGATGGTGGTTTGAGAGTGTGGTGGGACAAATTAATGTGGAACAGTTCCAAGTCCGATGTGGGTTAAGCAAATCCTCGGAAGTTGGGCCAATCTTGGATTTGAGTGATAAGAATTAAGAAGACAAAAATTGTGAAAATTTCATAAAAAATAGAAAACATAAAAAATCAGAAGAAAGAGGGGGACAGTGAAAGGACGAGAAGAAGATCTTTGGGGGGGGGGAGAGAGGGGAGGAGGGGTTGCATCGGGGAAAAGGGGGGGGGGGCTTTCATTTCTTCTTATTTAAAAGTTGCTCAGTTTGGCCAGGGATTGCCCAAAATTTTCTGATCCTCCACCCCCCACCCCCCAAAAAAATAAAATAAAATGAAAATAAACCGATGTTTGCAATTAACTTTAAGAAGTCATTTTTTTTCTTAGTGTGTCGAACCATTTATTTTTAGGCCTTGCATAGTGGTGTTGCCATCAATCCACTTAATTTTGGACACACCTTGTTGTGCATGTCAAAACTATCTAATCTGTTTCTTGGGGGCTTAATGTCTATTGGAGCTAAACCTAGTCCATATGTGTTCCATCATCCATGTCTTACCTTTTCTAGTCTTAATTACGTGTTGTTCTCACTCATCGCCCAACACTCCATCCCATGGAACATAGCTGGTCTTACCATGGTTTGCCGAAGCGTAGGGAATCGGCCCGATTCAGTCGAATCGGTGTGAATCATGGAAAAGCCAATCCGTGATTCGCTTGATTCGGCCGGTTCACATGCGAACCGGTTGAATCGAACAACATCGGGCGAATCGGGCCCATTCCCTCTCGATTCACCCGATGCGGAGCTGATGCGTGTCTGATTTGGCCGACACATTCAAGCGTTGGCAGAAACGCTGCGAAACTCATACCTTATTTACATTTCATATCATTTAAGTTATACTTAAGATATTACATGTAAATAAGTTGAATCCAATAAAAATATAAAAAAATCATATCTCTTACCAATAAAAAATAAACTCTCTCATCCAAGAAGAAAATTACGATTTTGGTGATTCCATCAAAATATCGACTTTCTAATCTCTCATAATTTGGTCTATTTAAAGATTTTGGTGATTAGAAAGTTGCTATTTTGATAGAATCACCGAAATCACAATTTTCTTCTTGTATGGGAGAGTTGATTTTTTACTAGTAAGAGATATGATTTTTTTGATATTTTTATTAGATTCAAATGAGAGGTACTTCCTTATTTACATGTAATATAACATTTACTTAAATGATATGAAATGTAAATAAGATATGAGTTCCATGTAATCCCATGTGAATCCCTGAGCCCATTCTCATGTCTGACATACATATGTTACATATATGCATGCATATATGTCTTACATATACATATGTATGTAATATATATTCATTATATACATATATAATATACATGCGAATCGGTCCAAATCGGATCGAATCAAGACATATATAATATACATGCGAATGGGTCTCACAAGGGTTTTTTACGGGCAGCTTTGGTGATAGGGTAGGATAAATGGGGTTAGGTAAACTCAAGTTGGAGGGCCCAGGCTTTTACCCTTTCTCTTGTTCTAGGTAGGATATTACAAGACCTTTAACTGGGTTTAGTTGGTTTAGACTTGGGTTATCTTGCCTGATTCATTGTTGACACCAAAAATATTCACTAATTTTTTGTGAATATTTTGGTGATTAAAAGAAATTATATATGAATTTGCTTTTGCTAATCATGACGTAAAACAGTATAAAACTGCGGCCATGTGATAGGCAAATATCAACTCCCCAAAACACCAAAATTCCTGAAATATTAAATTTCAAGGAATTATCAGAAAATCTAGAAATATCAAATCTCCCCAAAATCCATAATTCTTGAAATATCAAAATTTCAAGAATTACCAGAAAATCCAGAAATACCAAATTCCCAAAATCCAAAAGTCCTGAAATTCTCAAAATCCAGAAAATTTTGAAATATCCTATTTCAGAAATTACCAAAACCCAAAAGTCCTGAAATATACAAATTCCCGGAATTTCTCAAAATCCAGAAATATCTGAAATATCCAATTTTCAGAAATTACCAAAACCCAAAAGTCCTGAAATATCCAAATTCCCAGAAATTATCAACATCCAGAAATTTCTGAAATATCCAATTTTCAGAAATTACCAAAACCCAAAAGTTCAGAAATACCAAATTCCCATAAAACCACAAAAATCCTGAAATATATAATTTCTGGAACTACCATAATTCTTTGAAATTATAGAAATTCTTAAAACCCAGAAATTCCTGAAAATCCCAGAAATTTTGAAAACCTAAAATCCCAAAATCTCCAAAAAAACGAAACCCCCCTCCTCCACTTGTACATAGACAAAAGGAGGAGGGGGCTCCGGTTGCACACCGGAGGCACCCCCCTGTGGACACGGGATTTTTTTCTTCCTTTCCTCTCCCATTATTGTATGTGGGGTGGTTCGTTTCATTTATCATGTTTTGATTTATTTTGCGGGGCGTGCCAGCCTGCCTGCCAGGCAGAAGTAAGGGTCTGCGCAATGCAGAGAAAGAATTTTTATATATCCGTGAAACGGATTGGTGCGCCGTGTTTTGATCTGAACTTCTTTGATTCCGTGCCTTTTAATCATCAGGCGATTGGGGTGGCGTGTGTTGGACCCATGTCTCCATCGATCGGAACCGATGTTACATTTACATCGAGTTAAAAAGTCTTAGGTGTCGTATTAACACCTGTTTCAACCCGAATACCATTTCATAGCATGGGCGAGAATATATGCATCTGTAAGAAATTTCAAGACAACATTTTTTGCTTTGTTTATTTTGAATAGAATGAGTCCAAGTTTGGAAAATAGGGTTGTCTTTTTGAAAAGAGTTTGAGTTTCCTTTGTGGAACTTGTCATGTAGCTTGCCATGGGCAGGAACATGCCCGTGTTAGCGAAATTATCTTCTGAGTATATACTCGTTTCCAGAGACAAAATCTTAGTTGAAACGTATGCATATAAACACATAGTTATGAACATACGAGTAAATTTTAGGACGGAATTTCCGTTTTGACGGAGTGTCCTTAAGGAAATATATACATATGATTGTACTTACATGGATATGTTCTCAGGTAGAACCCCTGCGTGGGTAGAGTTCAACTCATGATTTATATCTGTATGAACATAGACGCACAATTACATGAGTATGTATTTGAGGAGAATTTCTGTTTAGACAGAGTTTCCTCAAGAAAACATATGCATATAAGCATGAGATTATGATTATACAGATATGCTCTTGAGCAGAATCCCTGCTTGAGCAGAGTCTCCTCGAAGGAACATATACATGCGAGTACAAGGCATCTAAATGTCCGTACCCATAGAGTCTTACTCGATATGGAGGCATTTAGTGTACAAACATACAAGGGTATTTAAATACCATATGTTCATAGAGACTTGCTCGATATGACCAGTATTTAAATCCCGGAATCCCCACAGAGACTTGCTCGATGTGGGGTATAAAATATACCAAGAGAGAGAGATACAAAGGGTATTTAAATACCATATGTCCATAGAGACTTGCTCGATATGGACGGTATTTAAACCCCTGAATCCCCACAGAGACTTGCTCGATGTGGGGTAAAAAATATACCAAGAGAGAGAGATACAAAGGGTGTTTAAATACCATATGTCCATAGAGACTTGCTCGATATGGACAGTATTTAAACCCCTGAATCCCCACAGAGATTTGCTCGATGTGGGGTATAAAATATACCAAGAGAGAGAGATACAAAGGGTGTTTAAATACCATATGTCCATAGAGACTTGCTCGATATGGACGGTATTTAAACTCCTGAATCCCCACAGAGACTTGCTCGATGTGGGGTATAAATATACCAAGAGAGAGAGATACAAAGAGTGTTTAAATACCATATGTCCATAGAGACTTGCTCGATATGGACGGTATTTAAACCCCTGGATCCCCACAGAGACTTGCTCGATGTGGGGATGTGGCGCGAGGGAGATGTCGGAGCCGTATACGATGGCGATCTCCCGCTCTTTTTCACGTTATCGGGCACTCCTCACTCCATATTGAACAAGGGATGAACCAATACCTTCACTCCAAACCAAGAACTTGGAAGAACAAGTTGAAGGGGATTGGAAGAAGGAAGCTTTTCTATTTCTGAAAATTTCAGAACCAGGACCTTACAAGGCTTGGAGGGACTGGTTTACAAGGGTTTTTTGGGACTGATTTTCACAGCATGTAGGGGCTCTTGAGGGCTTCGTGGCCGGCCAGCATATAGGGGCTTATGGGGCTTTCTGCTCCATTTCAGATGGAGGGGGTGCCTCCCCTTTTATAGGGGATGGCTTCTCCTCCCCTCCCTGCATAAACAGGAGAAGGAGGGGGGAGAACCCCCATTCCGGTTGGGGGGAAGCACCCCCAACCTGTTTAATGTTAAACAGGTTGGGGTTCACACCCCCAACCTGTTTAACATTAAACAGGTTGGGGGGGGGGTCCCCTCCAACCTATTTTTCTATAAAACCGGTTGGAGGGGGAGCACCCCCCAACTGGTTTTACATTAAACAGGTTGGGGGGGTTCCCCTCCAACCTGATTTACATAAAACCGGTTGGAGGGGGAGCACCCCTCCAACCGGTTTCATGTTACAAAAGTTGGAGGGGGCCTCCCCTTCAACCGGTTTAATATTAAACCGGTTGGAGGGGGGGGGGCTCCAACCTGTTTAATATTAAACAGGTTGGAGCCCTCCAACCGCCCTCTCTTCCCCCCATTCCCCTTAGACCTAAGGGGTGTTTTGAAATGGGGGGGAGGATGGCTTATAAATAGGCTATAAGGGCCTCATTTTGGGGGGACTGATTTGCTGAAATCCCGCTTCCTTTGCTCGGAGTTTTGCTCGGTGAAGAGTTGCATTTGCATCATTGGAGCTTCTGTCGCCGACTCGTTCTTGTGCTTGTACTTGTACTTCATGCTTGGTCTTTATGGATCTCGTACTGTCGGATTTCTTCCGTATACCGATCTGTGTGGAGTATCATTCCATCCTGAACTTTGGCATTTTCTGGAGGGCTTAATGCCAATGGTATTTATAAGGCTTCTCCCTTGGCTTGGAGGGGGACTTCAGTCCCACTTTTTACCTTGCCTTAAAGGCATAAGTTACTTTGTCTTCAAGTCATTTTTCTTTCTTTTACCTTGCCTTCAAGGGACCAGATGCTTTGCTTTCTGAATTTTTCTGCCTTCAAGGTATGAATTACCTTGGCTTTAAGGCATGCATCACTTTGCCTCCAAGACATCTTTCAAGGAGTTTTAACCACTTGGATCAGTATAAATAGATCCATGGGCTCTTTTCAGCTGGGTATCCCTCATAGTTTTTAGTTCAGAAACCCTTTCAGTTCAGAAATCCCTTCTAGTGGATATTCCACACATCTTAACAATTCGGGAAGTCCTTCTAGTGAACATTCCACATATCTTCTATTCAGAAATTCTTTCTAGTGGGAATTCCGCACATCTTCAGGCCTCCCTGGGTACTTCTTTTGGTAGACATTTATCATGCCTTTTTGGGGTTCAACACCCCCCTCCAGTTGATGCCAACCGGAGGAGGTCCTCTGGTTGAGCACCAACCGGAGGGGGTCTTCCTCCGGTTGTGTGCCAACCGGAGGGGGGGTGCTCCGGTCGCACCCCACCATAGGGGGTCCCCTCACACTATAAAAGGGCAGTCATGGGTGCCCTGGAGGAGGATGAGACGCGCACACAAGGGCGAAAAGAAGAAGTCCACTCTGCTGCTGCCGCCCTGCTGCTCACGCTGCTGTCCTGCTGCTCACGCTGCTGTCCTGTACTATTGTCTGCTGCCCTGCCTCCAGGCAGGAAATGCCCTTGGAGGGAAAATTGCAGAAAAGCCTTCAAAGCCTCTACAAATTGCAGAATACCCATGAAGAGTGCAAAGTTGCAGAAGTGCCCCAGGAAGGGAATAAAACTGCATGAAAGTCCTGGGAAGGGGCCTAAATTGCAGACAAACCCCAAGAAGGGTGCAAAATTGCAGAGAAGTCCCTGAAGTGTGTAAAATCATAGGAAAGTCCCCCTACTGTCTGAAAATTGCAGAAATACCCCTGTGACAGGAAAATCGCAGAAACACTCTTGTTTTGGGGAAAATTACATATAAACCCCCAGAGTTCAGGAAATTGCAAAGAAGCCCCTGTACAAAGGGAAAATTGCAAACTTACCCTGTTCAAGAGAAATTTGTAAATAAGTCCCTGTCTAGGGGAAGATTGCAAATGAATCCCTGTTTAAAGGAGTAATAGCATTAAAACCCAGAAAGGGCCAAAATTGCAATAAAACCCTTGAACGATGAGAAATTGCAATTGTGTCCCTGTTGAACCCCAAAAAGGCATGATAAACGTCTACCAAAAGAAGTACCCGGGGGGCCTGAAGATGTGCGGAATTCCCACTAGAAAGAATTTCTGAATAGAAGATATGTGGAATATCCACTAGAAAGATTTCCTAAATTGTTAAGATGTGTGGAATATCCACTAGAAGGGATTTCTGAACTGAAAGGGTTTCTGAACTGAAAAGTATGAGGGATATCCAGCTGAAAAGAGCCCATGGATCTATTTATACTGATCCAAGTGGTTAAAACTCTTTGAAAGATGTCTTGGAGGCAAAGTGATTCATGCCTTAAAGCCAAGGTAATTCTTACCTTGAAGGCAGAATAATTCAGAAAGTAAAGCATCTGGTCCCTTGAAGGCAAGGTAAAAAAAAGGAAAAAATGACTTGAAGACAAAGTAATTTATGCCTTTAAGGCAAGGTAAAAAGTGGGACTGAGGTCCCTCTCCAAGCCAAGGGAGAAGCCTTATAAATACCATTAGCATTAAGCCCTCCAGAAAAGGCCAAAGTTCAGGATGGAATGACACTCCACACAGATCAGTACACGGAAGGAATCCGACAGTACGAGGTCTATAAAGACCAAGCATGAAGTACAAGTACAAGTACAAGCACAAGAACAAGTCGGCGACAGAAGCTCCAAGGATGCAAATGTAACTCTTCACCGAGCAAAACTCCGAGCAAGGGAAGCGGGATTTCAGCAAATCAATCCCCCCAAAATGAGACCCTTATAGCCTATTTATAGGCCATCCTTCCCCCCATTTCAAAACACCCCTTAGGTCTAAGGGAAATGGGGGAAGAGAGGGCGGTTGGAGGGCTCCAATCTGTTTAAGTCTAAGGGAAATGGGGGAAGAGAGGGCGGTGGAGGGCTCCAATCTGTTTAATATTAAACAGGTTGGAGGCCCCCCCTCCAACCGGTTTAAATTAAACAGGTTGGAGGCCCCCCCTCCAACCTTTGTAACATAAAACCGGTTGGGGGGGTGCTCCCCCTCCAACCGGTTTTATGTAAATCAGGTTGGAGGGGAGGCCCCCTCCAACCTTTTAATGTAAAACCGGTTGGGGGGTGCTCCCCCTCCAACCGGTTTTATATAAAAACAGGTTGGAGGGGAACCCCCCCAACCTGTTTAATGTTAAACAGGTTGGGGGTGCTCCCCCCCAACCGGAATGGGGGTTCTCCCCCCTCCTTCTCCTGTTTATGCAGGGAGGGGAGGAGAAGCCAACCCCTATAAAAGGGGAGGCACCCCCTCCTTCTGAAATGTGAGCAAAAAGCCCCATAAACCCCCCCTCTATGCTGGAAAAACCAGTCCCCATAGGTGCAAAAACCCCCAGAAAACCCCCAAATCCTTGTAAACCAGTCCCCAAGTTTTGTAAAAACACCCCTTGTTCTGAAATCAAGCTCTAGGAATAGCAAATTTCTGTCTTTCCAAATCTCCTTCCATCCGTTCTTCCAATTCTTTGGTTTGGCGTGAAGGTATTGGTTCGTTCCTTGTTCAATATGGAGTGAGGAGTTCCCGATAACGTGGAAAAGAGCGGGAGATCGCCATCGTATACGGCTCCGACATCTCCCTCGCGCCACATCCCCACATCGAGCAAGTCTCTGTGGGGATCCACGGGTTTAAATACCGTCCATATCGAGTAAGTCTCTATGGACATATGGTATTTAAACACCCTTTGTATGTCCTTACCTTGGTATATTTTATACCCCACATCGAGCAAGCCTCTATGGGGATTCAGGGATTTAAATACTGTTCATATCGAGCAAGTCTCTATGAACATATGGTATTTAAATACCCTTGTATGTTTGTGCTCTAAATGCCTCCATATCAAGCAAGACTCTATGGGTACGGACATTTAGATGCCTTGTACTCACATGTATATGTTCCTTCGAGAAGACTCTGCTCAAGCAGGGATTCTGCTCAAGAGCATATCTGTATAATCATAATCTCATGCTTATATGCATATGTTTTCTTGAGGAAACTCTGTCTAAACAGAAATTCTCCTCAAATACATACTCATATAATTGTGAGTCTATGTTCATACAGATATAAATCCTGAGCTGAACTCTGCCCACGCAGGGGTTCTACCCGAGAACATATCCATGTAAGTACAATCATATGTATATATTTCCTTAAGGACACTCCGGCAAAACGGAAACTCCGTCATAAAATTTACTCTTATGTTCATAACTATGTGTTTATATGCATACGTTTCAACTAAGATTTTGTCTCTGGAAACGAGTATATACTCAGAAAATAATTTCGCTAACACAGGCATGTTCCTGCCCATGACAAGCTACATACTCTTTTCAAAAAGACAACCCTATTTTCCAAACTTGGACTCGTTCTGTTCAAAATAAACAAAGTAAAAAAAATGTTGTCTTGAAATTTCTTACAGATGCATATATTCTCGCCCATGCTATGAAATGGTATTTGTAACGGACCGGGGTATTTATGCCCATTAAGGCTCCATATCCAGATCCGCCTCCCGCGAACGCACTGAAGTGTCGCAAGGGATATCTCACACACGAGTCCAGTAAGAGTACAAAAAGACAAACCACAAGAATATAAGACACAAGAAAGTACATGTGCTCATATCTGTTCACAAATTTATACAACTGTCTCATTACATTAAAACATGTCCAATTAAAAAGAGTACAACTACCTGGGGCATACCCCGAGGGAGCACAAGCTCACACAACACTAACTACTAAACTACTGCTGGTGGTACAAGTCTGACGCACGCCACTGCAAGCCAAACACACGGCAAACCCTGAAAAAAACTGTAGGGGAGTGAGCCTCAACAAGTCACTGGCTCAGTAGGGGCTACCCAAAACAACACTGTAACCACAGACACCTCGACCCCAATGGGTCTCACTGGCAACAATAATAGTCAAACCATTTCATGCTCACATCATTACAATAAATAACAATTAAACATGCTATAATAATAAACATAACGTCCTCAGAGGAAAAGTAGGACTACAGGACTAACATAATATCATTAGTCAGCCCAACAACCAAAGTGCCTAAACCACAGTCTCACTGGCACACTGCTACAACAACGGGTTGCCTAAACTATAAGCCACACAGGCAAGTCACTGCCCAGGCTACAAGCTTCACAGGCGAACCTCAAACACTTGAGTAATAGGACTGCTAATAAAGAGCTGGTCCTTTATACTCCCAACCACTTTACAACAGAACTACTCAAAGGTAATGGAACTGGCTAACACGAAGCCAATCCATAACACACTAAAGCTATAATTGGAATCATACCCAAGAAGAGAGTAAAACTCAACAAGTGGAAGGTCTCACACGGCCTCCACAGAGCATAGCTCAACTAAATCACAATATGCCTAGGCCATAAGCCTCATCGACAAATACCCACAAAGGTAACATAATTAATAATACAAACTAATCCACAATAATCTTATAAACAAAGATCTACTTAAGCAATTAGGATACAACAAGTGGCAGGTCAAACCACAAGACCTCCACAACACACAAGTACCCGAAAAGGTTAGTACACAATGTACCACCACAAAACTACAAAGTAACCTTCGAAGGAAAATAGGTACCTACTACTCTGAGGTACCACAACTCAAACACCCAAACAAGGGTACAAGTAGGTGATAAACACCACACTGATCCATAATTATATTATACTTTTAATTAAGCACAATATTACAGGTGAAACCTTAATCGACGAGTCACACAAACCACAATTGAGACACAACTGTGCCAACACCAGGGCACACCTCGAACTGGTCAAACCTCGACCACGAGTCACAAACTCACAAACCACAATCACTGGCAAAGCACGAGTCAGAAAGAACAACGCCACCACACGGGAACGGACTATTGGCTGATCAGGCCAATATCCAACCCGGACAACACAACACAAGAACTACCTCTCAGTCTCGCAGTCACGGACGAAAGGTCCAACTGCCGCTCCACTAGGAAGAAGTCAAACAACTGTGGAGACCAACCAACACCACACCTGCAGACACACAACTGCAGGCCCATGCCTGGCACCTCTAGAGTCTCTGGCCGGAGCACTCTAAAGTGAGGCACTGGAAAACAGGACTAGTTGGGGACCAGTGTCGACTACTGGTGTCCGTACCCCCAACTACGAGCGCGCTACAAGCGACTACACACCCACAACACAAGCCGCTGCCCTACTGCCGTCTTTCCCTCAGCCGGACGTACAACTCAAGCACAATAGTGAGGGTGTCCAGGAAGACGACACAGACCTCAACGGTACAACACAAGTATCGGGACAAAACCCCGAGCACAACAAACACACGTGCCTGGCTCACAAAGAACCTGGGGTACCCGACTAGAGAGGCATTCGGAATAGGCGCCGGACCACCACACTCGGCTAGCACAAACCACGATACTTACACATATAACTTTTCTTATAATTCACAATATACAAGTGTTAGGATTAGCTTAACATCGGTCACCGTGTGACCCCAAAGCTATCCTACACCAACACATAACTGAACCACAAACTTGCCTATCATTGGTCACGAAATGACCTTCGTGGCAACACAGACCACTTAACACATAAATCAATATAACACTATTCGAAAGACAACAACAAATCAGGGCTAGGTCCACATATGACCTTCACTGCCCAAACACCACAAATTCATGGCTAGGCTCACACAAGAACCTCACTGCCCAGTTACTACGATAAATTACCAGAATTATATTACAACAGAGTGTGTAGCACACACACACACTCAAACCACGTAGGCAATACGTGTATATTACACCCTGGATGGTGTACCACACGTCTTCCACGTAAACCACATGTCCAACACATGGACAACGCACTCCAAGAGTGCCACGAGTACCAACACACCACACATACCACGGAAAGCGATTACGTACATCACATATCATTTACGTAAAACATGCCCATTACATGAGCAGTATGCTCTAAGAGCATAACAAGTGCACTGGCTCACACCGGTCATCGCCATGCACACACAATCACACAATATTCATAACCAGGAAAACTACGTAAACACACTGCATGGATACATGCACAGGTTGGCGGCAACATCGACTGCCGTTTGAAGGAAGTAAACGGCAAGCGATCTAGCCGTCTATCTCCGGCTGGTGATCTTGACGGCAAGCATCTTGACGCCAAGTTCTCCGGCCTAAAACCCTACAGAAACCCTAATCCAGCTCTACATGTTTTCCAACCGTTTAAACTACAGAAAAACATATAAAAATGGTTCCTTTAACATACTAGAACCCGGAACAACCCATTACAACATGCTTTACACATTAAATTCATCAAACCACCCTTTAACCCCGCATGGTACGACTTGATCCGAAAATACAATAAAAATGCTGGTTCAAGTGATTAAGTCGTGTTTTAATGTTTCTAACAAGCTAACAGGGCTCGACCCCTACCTCAGAAACGCAATTAAACTCCCGAAGAACCTCGAATCACGCCGAAACCCGAGAAACGTCCCACGAACACCGCGCTCCAATCCGTCATTCCCCGCCCGATCTGCCGCTACCACGCGCACCACGGCCTTCCACGAGCTCCCGCCGACCGTCAGAACTCGCGAAGAAGCTCAAGGGTGAAGGTGGGCGAAGTGGGAGAGAGAGAGAGGGGAAAGAACAGAGCTCGGGTCTGCCATAAAAACACAGGCATGCCAGGTTAACGTCAACCCTTTGCCGTTTAACCAGACCGCCACAACTAGACGTCCACAAAGCTTGACGCCAAGTTCAACAGTCGACGTCCTCATCGATGGACGTTAACACCATGTTAACGGCACACCACTGCCGCCAACACACAGTCGACGTCACCCACCTGGACGCCAACACACTGTGTCCAGCAAGCTGAACACCAACACGGACCCAAACCAAACCCGGTAAAGATCTAGTAAGAAACACACCACACTAATGGGCCTCACATGGGCCACTAAACCCACTAAACCTGGATCCACGGGGATCCGGAAAACGCGCAACGTTACAGTATTCGGGTTGAAACAGGTGTTAATACGACACCTAAGGTTTTTAACTCGATGTAAATATAACATCGATTCCGATCGATGGAGACTGGGGTCCAGCACACGCCACCCTAATCGCCTGATGATTAAAAGGCACGGAATCAAAGAAGTTCAGATCAAAACACGGCGCACCCATCCGTTTCACGGATATATAAAAAATTCTTTCTCTGCATTGTGCAGACCCTTACTTCTGCCTGGCAGGCAGGCTGACACGCCCCGCAACACAAAATAAATCAAAACATGATAAATGAAACGAACCTCCCCACATATAATGATGGAGGAAAGAGAAGAAAAAAATCCCGTGTCCGCAATCCCTTGCTATCCACAAATTACAGAAACACCCTCAATGGGTGAGAAATTGTAAAAGGGACCCCGAAACATGAGAACTTGTAGAAATATTCAATTTATGGGAAAATTGCACAAATACTCCTAGGGAAAGTTACTCAACCTATGTACAGACTTCACGGAGGTTAGTAAATGCCATCGAAGTTTAGAAATTATGGAGAAGTCCCTTCAAAGGGAGGAAACTACATGAGGCTCATACCCTTTGCACAGCTCGGTGGAGTGGGATCCATGTCATTTTCTTAAATTTGACTTATGGCTAGCCACTCCAAGTCTGGGGATTATTGAGAAATGGCGGAGGTACTCGGAGAAGTCAAGAAATGACCACAAACCCTAAGGAGTCAAGAAATGACAAAAATACCTGGGTGAAGTCATGAAATGACGGAAATATCCGACAAAGTCAAGAAATAACAAATGCACTTAGAGAAGTCAACAAGTGATTGGAAAGATCTTGGGATGCCAAAAAATGACAAAAATATCCAAAAAGGGTACGAAACCGTAGAAATGCCCAAAAAGGGTGTACAATTGTGGAAATACCCAGAAAGGGTGCAAAAAATGCATTTCTCTACTTAAGCTAGTTTGCCATGAACCTATCTGCAACACCCTATTCGATCTTCCCATTATCTTGAGAAATGAATCCTAGTAAGTATTTAAAAGTGACTATTTGATCATCAATCGTTAAAATTTGTAGTGCAATCCCCAAGAATTTTTGGGAAAACATAACAAATTCATTTTGGTCTACATTTGAGTTACTAAACTTGCAATTTCGTATGCTTTGACTAATTTGGTTAGTCCTGAAATCTTTTGAAGTTCAAAGTAAGTAATTTGGTCAGTTGTAAAATCTTTTAAAGTTCAAACCTCCTTGACATTGTTCTAATTTGGCATCTAAAGTTTTGGATTCTCATCATTTAAAATAATATAATCTATAGATTACATACACCTCCATCATGTATTTTTTGGTTATTTGCTTATGAAATTCTAGAGGTTTTTGAATTTCATCCCCTCCACCCCCTGTTGACACGGGGAAAAAAAAAATATCTCTCTGCTTTGCAAGCATGTGCAATTATTCATTTGGTTTCATTTGGGGATATTCGGGTGTATTCATTTGTATTCTTGGATTTTTGCCATTTGCGGGGCGTGCCAGCCTGTCTGAGAGACAGAAGAAAATCCGCGCAATGTGGAAGAAGGGTTTTTGAGTGTCCATGGAATGGACGAGTGGAGTGTCCGTAAAACGGACGGTTGGGGTGTCCGTGGAACGGACGATTGGGGTGTCCGTGGAACGGACGGGTGCGTCGTTTTTATCTGAACTTCTTGAGTCCCGTATCTATACTCATCAGACGATTGAGGTAGCATGTGCTGGACCTCTGTCTCCATCGACCGGAGTCGATGTTACATTTACATCGAGTTAACACTCTTGGTATTATTTAACACCGGTTTTAACCCGAATACCATTCATAGTAAAAGGATGAGAAAATATGTATTCTTTTAGAAAATTCTAATCATGATATATCCTTTTTCTTTTGATTATTTTGAAATGCTTTCGCTTTGAATGTTTTGAAAAGACCACCTTTTTGGAGTCCAAAACATGATGATTAAGAAGAGAATGAGTATATTCCCGTGAACCCGTTTGGGGTCTCTCTTCTTCTCTCCTTTTTGGAGAAAGACCAATTTAGTTGCGTGAAGATTTTGTTTTGAAAACATGAGGATTATTGTTCCGAACGGGTGTATACCCGTAAATTTGATTCTAAACTTGGGGGAAGTTGTGATTCAGAGTAGCACTTCCGTATTAGAAGAGTTGCTACATCAATTTTTGATATTCTTTTACGACATCTTATTTTTAAAAGAGGTCCGGATTGAGGCAGAATTTCTTCCCTCAATTTTTTACTCATGTGAGTATGTTTTTTGGAGAATATATGAGTATATCCTCATGGAAGTCTTTGTCAGATTATAGTTCCTTTCTGGAAACTATCCATATGGATGTGATTCTTGTGAGTATGCACATGTGCTTTCGTTCGGAGTATCTTAGCACAGTTCTTGTCTTATTCCATTTTCTTTGGATGTGTGTATATCAATACAATATTCACGAGCATGTGAATGTATTCTGGCAAAACTTTTGCTTAGGCAGAGTGTCCTCATAGGGATATATTCATATGAATGTATGCTTATACCCATGTGTCCTTGGGAGAATCTTTGCCCGGAGGGAATCTACCCTGAGAAGGTATATGTGTATGAACACAAATTTGCAATTTATGAATATATTCTCGAGCGGTATCTCTGTTTGAGCAGAGTATCCGGTAAAAGGTACCTCTGTTTGAACGGAATCCCTTTTGAGAAGTATATACATATGAATGCAAATTTATGGTTATACAAATATATCTTCGGACAGAATATCCGCTTAGAGGGAATTTCCCCTAAGGCACATATACATATAAACATAAGTTTGCAATTTATGTATATATTCTCGACGGTGTCTCTGTTTAAGCAGAGTATTCGGTGAAAGGTACCTCCGTTTGAACGGAATCCCTTTTGAGAGATATACGTATATGAAAGCAAATTTATGGTTATACAAATATGTCTTTAGGCGGAATGTCCGTTTAGAGGGAATTTTCCCTAAGGCACATATACATATAAACATAAGTTTGCAATTTATGTATATATTCTCGACGGTGTCTCTGTTTAAGCAGAGTATCCGGTGAAAGGTACCTCCGTTTGAACGGAATCCCTTTTGAGAAGTATATGCATATGAATGCAAATTTATAATTATATAGGTATGTCCTTGGGCAGAATATCCACTCGAAGAGAAGTCCCCCTAAGGAACATATTTGCATATAAACATAAATTTGCAATTTATGTATGTGTTCTCGACGGTGTCTCTGTTTAAGCAGAGTATCCGGTGAAAGGTACCTCTGTTTGAACGGAATCCCTTTTGAGAAACATATACACAATAAGACATATTTATGATTATATAGATATGTTCTTGGGCGGAGTCTCTATTTGGCCAGAGTTTTCACTAAGAAACACATGTATATAAGCACGAAGTTTGTGATTATACGGATATGAACTTAGATGGAGTTTCTGTCCGGGCAGGATTCCCTCTAAGAGACATACGCGTATGGACACAAATTTGTGATTCTATGGATATATTCTTAGGGGAGTCTCCACTTGGGCAGAGTTTCCCCTAAGGAACATATACATAAGAACACAGATTTGTGAATATACGAATATGTTCTTGGGCAGAACCTCTGTTTGGGCAGAGTTTCCCCTAAGAAACATATACATATAACACAGGTTTGTATTTATATGGATACGTCCCCGGAGAGAGATTTTTGCCTGGGCGAGATTCTCCTCAAGGAACATATTTGTATAATTACAAATTTGTGATCTTTATATATGTTCTTAGACGGAATCTCCACTTGGACAGAGTTTCGTCTAAGAAACATATATATAAGAACACAAATTTGTGAATATACGAATATGTTCTTGGGCAGAATCTCCGCTTGGGCAGAGTCTCCTCAAGAAAACATATACATATAAGCACAAAATCCACCATCCCAGAGACTTGCTCGATGGGCGGGGAGAGCGTGGGTATTTAAATACCATATATCCATGGAGACTTGCTCGATATGGATGGTATTTAAATCCCGGGAATATCACCCCACAGAGACTTGCTCGATGTGGGGGATGGGGATTAAGAAGGAATGTCAATGACGATTCGCGCCGACGACTCTCCTCTCTGCGCCTGGCCTATCGGGCTAAAGAAGGGGATTTGTGCCTTCGCACACCAAGGGGGATTGGAGAAGGAGAATGAGAAGGGGATGTGCAAATGCTCTATTCTATTCCTTTCCGGATTTTTTGACAGGGCTTCCGCAGGGGAATGAGTTTTCGGCCGACCTTATACGGGGGAACCGACCTCCTCCTTTGAAGGGAGTAGGGGGGTATTTATAGGGGATACAACCCCTTACATTGCATTGTGGGAGAGAGGGAACCCCCAACCGATGGTGACTCATCATCGGTTAGAAAGCTAACCGATGGTGACTCAGCTGAGGTCACCATCGGTTAGGGGGCTAACCAATGGTGACTCAACTGAGGTCACCATTGGTTAGAAGAGCTAACTGATGGTGACTCAGCTGAGGTCACCATCTGTTTAGGAGGGTCTAACAGATGGTGACCTGGCGTGATGTGACCATGGGTTTTTTTTTTAAAAAAGAAAATTTTTGTGTCAACAAATGCCCCCCACGGGTAGTGCGCCGAAGGCGAAGGAGGGCGTCCCGTGCATTCTTTGAGCTTCGCTTTTGGTCTTGATGACCTGATAAGGAACTTGAATCGAAGAGTTGTAGCCGCAGTTGACGCGCTTCAGTGCTTGCACTGTGAAGCCTGCAATCTCGGGCAACGATCGACTTTGTCATGCTTTTTGTGCTGAGGCATCAGCTCCGCTTTTTTTGATTTACTCAGAGCTGTTTTTAACCTTCTTCACCTGAGTCTTGTCTTTCTGACTTTACCTCATGTCTTAATTTGATATTTCTTTCTCGAGATTTGCCTTCCTGGCACTACTCGGATTGGATTTGACCTCTTTCTATTGAATCTTGTCTTCTTAGCTTTATCTAAGATTTGACACAGAATTCTGTGACTGAGGCCGACCTTGTTGGCTTCGCGCAACAACTATAACCTCTTCCCTCAGAGGAGATTTGTGGGGTGGCTATCTTTCTCCTTCTGCTTCATTCTTTTTTCACATATCTGTCATGATTCTCCAGCCATCCCTGCATTGAGAATTGACGGAGACAGGGGTAGTAGAACTCGCCCCGATATCCCATCCAATTCGAGCAATAGAAGGAGCGAGAAGGCCAAGGAGGTCTCTTATGCTTCCTCAAGTGGTATGTTTTTTTGTTTTTTGTTTTGTTTTTTTGTCATCCTCCCTTTTTGATATCACCGTTCATAGTGGCTTTTCTTTAACACATATGCCTCGTCCTTCCAGACGCTTGTATTTCAGATCATGAGGGGCAAGAAGCAGATCCCGCTTCAGTTCCCTTAAACCAGCATAACTCCTCGCCTAAGAGTCCCTCCGTTCTTCATGGAGAAGAGTATGGGAGCACCTCACAGGCGGCAACAGGCTTTATGCCGAATGAAGAGGATAATGAAGCTCCCTCTCGTTTTGAATTTTCTAGGATGGCCGGAGCTAATGTCGACAACCCCGGTTACACATATAGTGAGCTAGAAGCCTCAATAGGGCAGTATTCTTCTGCTCCAACTGAGGTCTATATTCTGAGACCTGTCGAGGACCCTGCTATAGAGACGGCTCCTTTTGGTGAGCCTGCTTTCTTAAGCTCATATAGAATTTTTTTTCTGATTTTTTTTTCTTTCATGTTATTCATGATGACTCCGTCCTTTTTTTTTTGCTATATTTGCTTCAAAAGGGAAAGGATTCTGTGATCAGCTGCTCGGATGGGGAACAACAGACCCATATTCTGTCCCAGAGGCGAACTTTTCCACCCCAAGTTGGGGAATTTTAATGAGCCCGCTCTTGGATTTCCCAATGCAATCCGCGTTTCAAGTAGGCGGTATAACAAGTGGAGGTGGAGGTTTTCAACAGACAGATTATACCTCCAAACCTCCAACCTTTCCATCCGAGACAGAGCAATTTTATTCACATCCATCACATCCCGCCGGTTCATTTCAAGAACTGTATCTCGGGCCGTCAAATTTTGCTCAACCTTCGGAAGCCGAGGCTGAAGCGGGAGGTGAAAGTCCCGTTCCAGGTGAAAAAGAGCTGAGCTTCATGCCTTGCATCTTTCATCTGGCACTTTATTATCTTTCCTTTGCTGACAGCTTCTTTCTTGCTGCTCATTACTATCTTTGGGCAGACACTGTGCCAGATTCTGACGAGGATAACTCTCCGCCATTGGAAATTGGCGCTTCTTCTGAGCATGGTATAAGGTGGCCCTCAAGGAAACAACCAGCCTCACATTTTACTGATGATGGCTTTTGGGAATTTCTTGTTGGCCGAATAGGAGTATTGGTGGACTCCACCAACCCAGCACCTATCGAGGCTATTCGAGAGGCGCTGGAGCAGCATACCGAGTCTGCCTTTAATATGGGAGTTCGACAGGAGCGCTGAATGAAGTTCGTTGATGATACTTGGAACAAGGTATACACCCGCCAAGTTGAAACGACGTGGGCTCCTTACGCCCGGCGGATTGACGCTCTGGAGAGCGACATATGCTCTTTATCAAGCGATATTGACGCAAGTGGCCTCCGAGCTGCCGAAGTACGAAAACGTCGAAAGACACGGGAGCTGCGGATGGCCGCGAGAGGAGAAAATATTGCTCGGCTGGAACGCGAGCTTGGCGAAGCTAGATCTTCCCAGGATCAAGACGCCCGAGATGAAATTAAAGATTCCGAAGAGGAGGGCTCCCATGCCAAGGATAGAAATGACTTCCGCCGATCCAAATCTTACAAAGCTAAGAAGGCAGAGCGGCTGAAGAGGAAGACACCCTCCTGCCTTTGTTTCTCAGCATAATTCTCGTATATTAGGCTTGCTGCCTTGATTTTCTTCTTGTTTTGTAGTGTGTGACTATCTGTCACCCTTTGTGAGTTTGTAACAGGGTGATGTATAACCTTGTGAATATAAATATGAAGGACAAAGAAATCCTTCTTTTCACTTTCTTTCCTTTTCTCTTTTTTCTTTTTTTTTTCACATTACCAGCCTTAGCGTCCTTTTTGGGGTTTTCACCAAGACTGGCCCCCTTTAGCTTTTTCCAACGCGCCCTTTTGGGTTTTCACGTTGAGGGGCTATCCATTTTTGCCTGAGGCGCCCTTTCGGGTTTTCACCTCAGCCGGATTTTTGATCTTTTTACCCTTAAGCACATAGTGAGCCGTATACTTAAGTCCATCGGGGTATCTCTACTTTTTAACCCATTTTCTTTGTTTCTTTTTTTATTTTTTCTTTTTTTTTTTTTTCTTTTTTTTTTTTTTTTTCTTTTTTTTTTTTTTTTTGACTTGACTGTTGAACACTCAACTGGTAGTTGAATGGATGATGGTTGGCTGTGGAATGGATGGTGATGTGGCTGCGGAATGAGTGGTGATGTGGTTGTGGAATGGATGGTGACTTACTTTTGTAGTATTTTGATTTGAATTTGAACATGGATATGATATTTGGGTTGGCTTTGGCTTTTTAAGTATTGATATGGGTTTTGATATGGAGTTTTGGGTTTTGAATCCCGCCCATCCTTGATGGCTTGGGACCAGGATAAGGGATCTTGCATTTGAATTTGTATTGGAATCGAGATTGAGTCTGTATTTGGATTTGGATATGAATATGCTGATTCACCTTTGCAGTATTCTGAATAGGATATGGAATTTTGATTGTGTTTCTAGTTTTGGACACAGAATTTAGGTTGATTTGGTTTCGGACTTGGTTTTGTTGTTGGTTTTGATTTTGGATTTTGGTTTTGGTTTTGGATTTAGCCTACCTTGGTGGTTTGTGGCTTTAGACCAAATTTGGGTATGATCTGTTTTGCTGATTATGAATTTGGGATTGTATTTGGATATGGCTTGCCTTGATGGCTTTTTGAATATGAATTCAGAATTTGAGCTTGATATCACCCACCATAGTGGTTTGCTGGTGGGACTTTGAATTTTGAATGGACTTTGATGTGGTTTGCCTTGGTGGCTTTCTGGGTTGTGGATTTTAGATTTGAAACAGCCGACCTTTGTGGTTTTCTGGCTTGGGTATTGATTTGGCATAGCCTACCTTTGTGGTTTACTGGCTATGGTTTAGATTTGGGCTTGATATAGCATAGCCTACCTTTGTGGTTTGCTGGCTATGATTTTGGGTATGGATTTGATATAGCCTACCTTTGTGGTTTGCTGGCTATGGTTTTTGGGTATGGATTGAACATAGCCTATCTTTGTGATTTGCTGGCTATGGATTTGGATTTGGATCTGGCATAACCTACCTTTGTGGTTTGATGGCTATGAGTCTCAGATATGGATTTGGGCATAGCCTACCTTTGTGGTTTGCTGGCTATGGTTTTGGATTTGATTTGACGCAGCCTACCTTTGTGGTTTGATGGCTATGGGTTTTTGGATTTGAATTTGGCGTAGCCTACCTTTGTGGTTTGATGGCTATGATTTTGGAATTTTGAATTTGATCTAGCTTACCTTTGTGGTTTGCTGGCTATAGATTTAGATATGGATTTGGCATAGCCTACCTTTGTGGTTTGCTGGCTATGGGTTTGGATATGGATTTAACATAGCCTACCTTTGTGGTTTGTTGGCTATGGTTGGCATTGCCGTTTGCAAATTTGTATACAGGATTTTGAATTTGGTTTTGATGATGAGAGAGATATGCAAGATGATCTTCTGACTCTCACTCTCTCATTTATTTCTTGAGTTTATCCATGGAGTATTCCTGGCTTTATGCTTCTATTGGATTTGAGGAGTCTTAGGAGCTTGGTTGATTTGACAAGCAAGCGGGAATTTGATTCCTTTGTTCCCTCCTATGGCAGAATTTTGGTTACATATGATCCCTCTTGGCTTCTTGTCCCTTTTGGGTGACTGAGGTTTTGTCGGGATGATTGGCCAGGAACTCACTCTCTGGTGCATAATACAGTTTCAAGTGTTTCCCATTGAGCGGAGGAAAAGACACGTTACCTTTGTGGTCCACTAGCCTGTAAGCACCTCCCTCGTACGCCAGAGTGACGATATATGGGCCAAGCTAAATAGGTTGCAATTTGCCACTTGGCTTTCCGGCCATTGCTTCTCTGCATTTGACTATGACAAAGTCCCCATGTTTGAAGGTTCTAGGTCTTGCTAATTTGTCAAATGCGCGAACCATTCTGGCTTGATATGCTTGGAGAAATTTGTAGGCTTCAAGCCGCTTTCCTTCTAGATTGGAAAGCTCTTCAAGTCTTCTTTCCATTTGATCTTGATCTTGGCTTTGAAGTCCATTTTGAATTGCCACCCGATAGGATGTCATTTCAATTTCTATAGGGATCATAGCCTCAGCTCCGTATACCAAGGAGAAAGGCGAACATCCGGTAGGGGTCTTGTATGCAGTTCGGTAAGCCCATAAAGCTTCATGAACCTTTTCTCCCCATTCCCGCTTTCTGTTGCCGACTATCTTGGCGAGTAATTTGCCGAGGGTTTTGTTGAATGCTTCTGCCAAGTCATTGACTTGTGATTGTATATTGAAGATGTCTTCCATTCAATATGAAATTTTGCTGCTAACGCATATATTGTCTTGTTTTTGAACTGGGATCCATTATCGGATATGATCTTGTGAGGGGTACCAAATCTATATATGATATTATGCTTGACAAATCTGGTTACCGATTCTCTCGTCACTTCCCGTAACGGGATGGCTTCAGCCCATCGGGAGAAATAGTCTGTGGCAGCTAATATGAACTTATGGCCTTGAGATGAAGGTGGGAATGGTCCCACAATATCCATACCCCACTCGGCAAAGGGCCATGTTGGCGCCATGGGATGCAGCGTATTTGGTGATTTTCTTGGCACTGGGGCAAATGCTTGACATTGATGGCATGTACGGGCATATTGGATGTAGTCCGCGTACATGGTAGGCCAGTAGAAGCCTTTTGGCTTGATATTGATCTTCATCTTTTCTCCTGCCTGGTGTGCTCCACACAGCCCGGAGTGAACTTTCATGATGATTTTGGCCTCCTTGAGGGACAAGCATCTAAGGAGGACTGGTCCTTTCTTTTCATGGATCAATCTATATAATTGATCTGCTACAAGCTGATATGATGCAGCCCTTCGCAAGAGTTGAATTTTCTGAGCTCGATCAGAAGGTAGCCAACCTTTCTTGATCTTGATGATCGGCTCGCGCCAATCCTCAGATTCATTTGTCGTACCTTGTTCTGTAGTATATACTTCTTCAACTATAATGTTAGACTCAGTGTCGAGGACACTCGGCATGAGCTGTGACGGAACGCCTCGGCCAAGCCCGTTAAACCGATAACGTACTTGATCCGAGTCCGCCTCCCGCGAACGGGCCGAAGCCTCGCAAGGGATACCAAACCACAGTCCGTGTAAACATAAAGGAACATACCACATTTTATATATATTTTACAGATTTACATAGCCAAATTTTCACAAAAACTGAAAAGAGGTACAAGAGCCTGGGGCATATCCCGAGGTACAACAGAAGAAAGTAAACAACTATCTAAACTACACTGCTGAAGCTACTCTGCTGGAGGTGCTGACCCTGCACCGCTACGACGCGGCCCGGAACTGGACGTCGGACGAGAGACGTCCTCCTCGCTCTCACCTGTGGGGGTAGGGGTGAGCCTCTCTAGTCACTGGCTCAGTAGGGAACTCCCCCAACACCGAGCAAACCAAAACCACAGGTACGAAAGCAGTAAACAATACCAACAATTTATAGAACAGCTAAGCAGGTAAGTAAAGCTGTAAAAGTACTCACCGTCTGCCGACTACGAGAAAACAACAGTATTAATTAAACGGCAAACCAGTACAGGTGTACAAGCTAAAGTAGAGACAGCCAACACGAGCCACGTGAACTGGTTCGCGACACCAGAAACTGACTCGGACAACTAACACAGGTCTACCTCTCAGTCTCGCAGCCACGGACGAAAGGTCCAGCTGCCGCTCCACGTGAAAAGGTCAAGCAACTGTGGAGACCAACTAAACACCACAACCTGCAGACCACACGGTCACAGGCCCATGCCTGGCACCTCAGGAGACCCTGGCCCGGGCTCTCTAGAGTGAGGCACTGAAAAGGACTAGCTGGGGTCCAGTACGTCTACTGGTGTCCGTAGCCCCAACTACGAGCACGCTACAAGTGACTAAAGACAAACACAAGTGTCACTGTCCCACTGTCGTCTTTCCCTCAGCCGGACGTACAACTCAAACACAGAGTGAGGGTGTCCAGGTCAGACGACATAGACCTCGACGGTACAGCACAAGTACCGGGACAAAGCCCCGAGCTAACAACCTGGCTCACAAAGAACCTGGGGCACCCAACTGGAGAGGTAACCACGGTAGGCGTCGTACTACTCGCCACATACACAGAACCACGTGCACGTCACACACAAACCACGTGAAACCTCATGTAAACCACAAGTAACCACGGTCCACTACACGTGAACCCAACTGACTCGCGTAAACAACACGCAGTCACTAAAGTAGGTATCTAACTGCATACTTTGTATGCTAAGTACGGGAATTATGTGCACTCAGTGCACCTCATGTGTCAACACACATGCAATAACGATAAATACTGTACTTAGTCATTTCTGCTCATATAGAAGTAGGCGGCCACATCGATTGCCGCTTACAGGGAGTCAACGGCAAGAGTTCTGGCCGTTAACCTCCTGGCTGAGGAGCTTGGCGACAAGCGATCTTGACGCCAAGTTCTCCGCCCATAAACCCTGCAGAAACCCTAATCCGGCTCTGCGGGTTTCCCAAACATTAAAGCTACTTAAAAACATATGGAATTGGTTCATTTAACATATTGGAACCCCATATAACCCATTTCAACATGCTTTAAACATTAAACTACTCAAACCACCCATTATCCCCATATGGTGCAACTTATCCGAAAACACATTATCATGATAATTCAGGTGGTTACGTTGTATTTTAAGGTTTCTACGGAGTTAACCGGGTTCGTCCCCTACCTCAGAACGCGTTAGAATCTCCCGCAATCACCCGGTTCGCGCCGAGTCCTCCGCGAGCTCCCACGGGAATTGCACCACGCCGCGACGTTTCCTCGCGTAATTCAGCGATGCCGCGCGTTCTACGATCGTCCAACCACTCCTCGGAACCTGTTAGAAGCTTCAGAAACACCGGGGCGCGAAGCTGGGGCAAGAGGGGAAGAGAGTGAGCTGTGAGAGCTGCCCTCGGGTGAGCCTATAACCTGCAGAACTGTCAGGTTGGCGTCAACCCCCATGCCGCCAACAGCAACCGCCACCCTCTACGTCCACATCTACTGCCGCCAAGTTCAAGCAGTAAACGTCCACTAACCTGGACGCCAACAGTCGACGACCACCCCTGGCCGCCAACTTCAACAGAACAGCAGCAAGTCCTATTTCATTTTAGGACCAACCCTGCTCTTCACCTGCTCAAGCCACACATTCACATTATACATTCTACACAACTGACCCACATTGGCCTCACAATGGCCGCCACATCCACAACACATACGATCCGCATGGATCCGAAAGGCACGCGACGTTACATGAGCCTTCTATGACGGACCATTATGTCCACTTCCCCTTCAGGAGGCAATTTTATGGCAGAGGCCAATTTGGCCAGAGCATCTCCCTGGGAATTTTCATTTCTTGGTATATGGGATATATCAAAGAAGTTGAATTGTTCTTTGAGCTTCATGGCTGTATTGTAGTATGGAAGCAGTTGTGGTTTACGGACTTCATACTGGCCCAATATTTGTCTGACGACCAGTTGTGAGTCTCCATAAACTTGTATGCCTTTGATTCCCATTTCAAGAGCTAATCGAAGCCCAATAATGAGAGCTTCATATTCAGCTTGATTATTTGTCAATGGCTTCATAAGAGCACATGAGTTGTATAGGATTCCTCCATATGGGGTGACAAAGACAATCCCGGCTCCAGTAGAGGCGGTAGCAGAACCATCTGTATATTGAAGAGTTCGAGAAGCCCCATCAAAATATAATTCCCATGAGGGCAACTCAATTCTGGCAACCTCTTCGGAATTTGGAGTTTCCTGAATTTGATCTTCTCTCTCATTTATAGGGGAGAGAGTTTCCTCTTCAGGAAGATCAATAGATAAGGGTGAATTTTCTGGTACTGGATGTGCAGCGAGAAATTCAGCCAAGCATTGCCCTTTGATTGCCGTTTGTGGGACATAAATAATATCGAATTCCATAAGGAGCAGAGCCCATTTTCCAAGTCTTCCTGACAATACGGTTGCTTCAGCAGATATTTGAGTGGATCATACCTGGAGATGAGTTTAACTTCATGAGCCAGTAGATAATGCCTCAATTTCTTGACGGCGAATACCAGTGCTAGACACTGTCACGCCCCGAATATTTAGCAGCGGAATAAATACGAGGGACGTGAACGATACAAACGGCGTATCACAGTTGAATAGTGCAGAGTCACAGTCGAACATAATAACACTTTTCAAATCATAAAACATCCTCAAAGTTACTCTTTATTTCATTTCATTCAACTAGATACAACCTCACATAAGAAGAATTAACCAAAGGGTCCATCATTCAAATAAACTTCCACAAAAGTTTCACTAATACACAGACTACTCAAATCTCTATTTCTAAACGTCATCTATTCTAGGACGGGTGCTCGTCACTCTTGCCCAGTCCCATCTGTCTCCACTGGTTCTTCATCACTACCTGAAAAGGGCAGGATGATAGGGGTGAGCGAACTAGCTCAGTAGGATTTACATCTCAATAACGTGCGGGCACTAGTATACATGATTAACATTGTAAGTAGGTAGATATGTATATGAATATGATGACAATGTATGCAATACTAACAGATTGAATAGCAGAATAGAACGGATATCATATCAGATCAAATGTCGAATTCATATACAATGGACAGATATTTCAAGAATAGAATCGTATCAAAAGATTGGCCATATTCAAACAGATCTCATGTGTTCACAAGAACAAACTTATCATATCATGTCAAGTCAAACTTATCATGTCAAACAGAAGGCACATTTTCACAATCTTGATTGTTTGTTTGTGCTATGCCAAGCACCAAGAGTCCATACTCCCGCGGTTAATAAGTACGTTGGGGCGCTCCTCCCCAGGACCGGACATGGCCCCTATTGCACAGGCATTGGATCAAGTTTTGGACCGGAGTCCCATGATGTGCCGAACAAACATATTCATATTATGGCCACATAGTTTCAATGACAAGCTCATAGTAAAAAGAACATGATCACTCATAGAGTCAAGGAATGACAAACAGCTCAAAAGAACAAGGCAGGATAACGTCATATCTTATATTTCATAATTCATTAATGTCTTGACATGAGGGTGTTTCTGAGACAGATCATATGTAGAACATGTACTTTCCTAACATGTATGCATATGACAAATAATCAATTGAACACCGGAAAACATGAAACCATGAAACTTATATGCAAATCACCACTAACATGTCCATACTAATCATGTATTCATCCCCACATTCATGACATATTCTTATCTTATCAATTGACAATAAGCAAGATCACAAGATAATCCAAGGATCATAAGAACAATCAAAATTACATATTAGAATCATATTCATATCATTACCATTTCCTCTAATGGTTTGATTTATTTTAAGTCCATGCATACTATATACATCATGTACATGCTTGAAGACATCATGAAATGATTAGACCCAAATTATACAAAAATCTTGTAAGGGTAGTGTCGACACTAGATCAGGTGGTGTCAACACCATACTCCAAACCCAAGACAAAAACAGGCAAAACTGGTCAGGTAGTGTCGACACTAGTTCAGGTAGTGTCGACACAGTGCATCAAATACAAAGCAAAAAGGTCAAGTCGTGTCGACACGAGTCCAGGTAGTGTCGACACAGTGCTTCAAATGCAAGACAAAACATTCAAGTAGTGTCGACACGAGTCCAGGTAGTGTCGACACTAGAGACAGCTTCCAGAAAACCTTCTGGTCAATATGGTACAGTGTGTCGACACTAGCATAGGTGGTGTCGACACTAGATTAGCTTCCCAGAACTTTCTGGGTCAAACTGGGACAGTGTGTCGACACTAGATAGGGTGGTGTCGACACTAGAGGCTTTCCCAGAACACCATCTGGGCTGTTTTGGGACAGCAGGTCGACACTAGCCTAGGCTGTGTCGACACTAGTGGCTCTTCCAGAACAAAACATGTGGTCATGTGGAACCCGATGACACATCTCATGCAGCGATTCACTTACGACTCTTATAACTCTTTAACGAATGACATTTAGACAAAACGTTCAACATGAAAGATGAAGAGGACAACTAGTAGAAGAACTTTGATGTTGAGGGTTTGATCTAATTCGGTCTCGAATCCCGAGAAAACATATGAAGAACAAAAAGTCAATAGTAGCCCGAAATTGCAGTATCATGCAGAGACTCTCTTATCATGCCCCTAACTCTAACGAAGGATTTTTGGACAAAACGTCCAACATAGAAGATGATTGTGACTTCAATTGGAAGAACTTTCATGAAGAAAGTTTAGTCAAATTTGGTCTTGAATCGTGTGCACAATATGACGAACGAGAAAAGCCCTAACGGTGCAAGACTTCGGGAAAATCGCCAATACATGATGAATACTCCATGAAAATTGGGCAAATCAAGTGCAAATGGTCCTAGACTCAAAGAACTACATGATGGTGTTGGTTTTCTTTAATCTTGGCCCGAGAACACCTACCTTTACGAAGATCTAAAACCTGTTGATGTCTGGACGCAACAAAGGATGCAGGGGATGAAGCTCCGGGTTCCCAGCCTTTCTCCTGCTCCCCAGAAGTTCTTGCTTGCCTCCAAACGATTCCAACTTCGTGTTAAACCTTCCCCAGAGTTTAGGGACGAGTTCTTATAGTTTTAGGATGTTGTTAAGAGTCCTAATGATACTAGGAAAGGGGCTACGAGCTCTGTTTCCTAGTTTCCAAAAAATCTCGGATTCCCTTACCTAAAAAAGGTAGCAGAGGTTTAGGAAACCACCTCTTAGAGTTGGGTTCGGTTTTGGCTTACCTTACATGACTAATCAACCATCTTTTAACCCTAAATTGCCCTTCCTAATTGTGGCATAATTACCTACACGAATTTCTGGGCAATTTCTTGTCCTAGATTTTTATTCTTGGGCCAAAAGTACTCCATTGACCCAATCTTGTTAATGAGTTATTAATACATAATGTTGTGAGTCTCTCCAACATGTTTATTTAATTTATGGTTGGGTTATTTTTCCGTGTTAACAATTTTCCGACTTAGTTTCCTAATTCGGGTAACTTGATCACGTGTGACATATACTCGGCAATCGGATTTTCCATTGCACGAATTCTTTTGTGGAACGCTTAGGGATAATATTGGGGTTGGTTTATAATTTTTACAAAATTTCCGATGTGTTTTCTCACGTACGATAGTGGTACGTAAGTTCTATCATTCCGATAATACGGAAGTTATTTATTTACTAACTTCATACTTAGATTTGTTCATGGGTCATAAGTTGTCTGTTAATCTTATTTATTTTATGGACTATCCCCACATATTATTTGGAGTCTTCATAAATTTCTCATTTAGTTTATGATCTCATTTTATACACCTGATAATGGGTTGTCCAACTTATTTCCTCATTACGATAATAAGTCACAATAACTCTTGAATATACCCCAAATGACTTTTGTTGACCTAAATTTCTTGATAAATCATTAGAATATATTATTTGAAGTCCATCTATGATTTCAATTAAATTTTCTGACTCATCTAAGTACGTGTGATAATGATTTCCTGACTTATTCCCTGATTGCGATACTCAGTTGCAAAACGCCTTAAACTTGGACCTTCCATTTTCCTTTGTACGAATTCTCGGGGGTCATTAGGGAGTATTATTTAGAGTTGAACTATGATTTTTATGAAATTTTCTAATGGGTTTTTGTATGTATGATAATGACACGTGCATTTTTGCTATTTCACAATTATTGCTTTTATCGTTTTCGATTTATTTCTAATTTTCCAATTACCGAATTTTCGGGGTGTTACAGACACACTTTCTCCATTGGGGCATAACGGAGCTCCGGCCCGATTAGCTTCCTGCTGAGATAATATAAGGATTGTTCTTTGCCTTCTTCATTTGCTTGCGCTAATAGAGCTCCCAGAGAAGCATCCATAGCTGTAATATACAGTATGAGAGGTTTTCCAGCAACTGGTGCCCCCAACACTGGTGGAGTGAGGAGGTATTCTTTTATTTGCTCGAAGGCGATCTGACATTCTTGGTCCCATATGAACGGAGCATCCTTCTTCATTAATTTGCCGAACGACATGCATTTTCTGGATAGATTAGATATGAATCGCCTGATATAGGCTAATCTCCCTTGTAATGACCTCAACTCTGTCAGATTTTGAGGAGGTGGCAATTGCTGGATCGCCTTGATTTTGTCGGGGTCGATTTCTATTCCCCGATATTTAACGACGAATCTCAGGAATTTGCCACTTGAAACCCTGAAGGCAACATTTCATGGGGTTCATTTTTAATTTGAATTGACGAAGTCTTTCAAAAACCCGGCGAAGATCATGTAGATGGTCCTCCCGTTTTTTGGTTTTGACGACTAAGTCATCCACATAGCATTCGACCACATCATGGATCATCTCATCAAATATTTTGGTAATGGCTCTTTGATATGTAGCTCCTACATTCTTCAAGTCAAAGGGCATTCTTTTGTAGTTGAATATACCTTTGGGTGATCTGAAGGCAGTATGATCTTTATCTTTGATTGCCATCCGGATCTGATTATAACCTGAAGACCCGTCCATAAAGGACAAAGCTTCATGACTGGTGGTCATATCCACCATGATTTCAGTGATTGGAACTGGGAAGTCATCTTTGGGACATGCTTTATTCAAGTCCCTATAGTCGATGTATATCCGAATTTGACCATTCTTTTTCTTGACTGGAACAATATTAGCGAGCCAAGTTGGATATATGCATGGCTCGATGAAGTCTACTTCAGAAAGCTTGTCGACTTCAGTATTTACTTTCAGCTCCAATTCATGCTGCATGTGCCTTTGAGATTGTTTGACAGGCTTAGTTGCATGAAGGATGGATAATTCATGTTCGGCGACTGTTGGCTCCAGTCCCTGCATTTCTTTATAATTCCAAGCAAAACAGTCTTGGAATTCCAGTAGGAGAGCTTGATAGGATTGCCTCTCTTGTTCATCAAGAATGACACTGATAAAGATTGGTCGGGGATCTTGTTGACTCCCGAGATTGAGTTCAATTAATTCATCAATAGTGGCCTGCCCACCGTCTTCCATTTCTTGGGGAGCTGGCTGCAGATCTATGAAATCTTCTTCGTCATCGGAGTTGGTGACGTAGACTTCATAGAGATTCCCATCTTCAGAATTTGTGGATGAAGATTGCTTGCAGAATTCTTCTGGTAGTTCTTCATTTGATAATTCATTTGATGGAGCTGAAGTAATATCTTGAGAGTTGGAGTTGGAACACTCCTGATTATTCTTTGTGCTGCAGACCTCTGATGATAACCCAACAACATTGACTGTATAGGAGGATTTGGTATCATAACCTAATCCTCTGGTATCTCTTCCAGAGAATGGAGGTTGCCCTCGGACTTGGGAAGATTCCCATAGTCGCTTAAAGAAATCCCTCCGGGAGACATCTTGTTCCTGAGGAATGTTCTGCTTCTTGCACATTTCTTTGATATTTTCCGGCATATCAGCCATTTCTTGTATCGGTTCCAGTTGGTTATTGGACTTATTTTCCCAACCGAAATCATCTCCTATATATACTTGAGGGATTGGTTCCCCTTTATAGAAGAAGATCGGCCTTGCTGACCTTTTTGCATTCCTTCTTTTTTCCTTTCTTTGATAAGTGACGACGAAAGTTTTCAATCGTCTGACACTTTGTTCTTGCTTTATGGAATAAACTTGCATACCGTCGGGAGGCAAAGGAATGCTTCCCTTTATAGCTTGACTTATGTGGTCAGCTTCATAATTGATGTTTCGCCGCTCTGGGCGAATTGCTTTGTATTGAGGATTCCTTGCAGGCGATCTGGCAAGAGTTTTGTTTATTACAAAGAGCTCGCCAGCTTCCTTGTCTTCATTTGTGCTTTTGATTTGCTTACCCTTCCCTTTAGACAGAGGAGGGGATAGTAGAGTTGGTCCTCCGAGGTATAAAGGAGCATCAGTTAGGTTGCATCATCTTCCCGAAACGGGATTTGATCAGCGAACACTGTATGCTGCTTTCCCTCTTTTGCATATTTGATGCATTGATGGAGAGTTGATGGAATGACCTGATTTTCATGAAGTCAGGGTCTTCCGAGCAATACTTTGTATGTTGTACTGGCATCAATAATGAAAAAGGTCACCTTGGTGACGAAGTCACCCAGGGATAATTCAACGGTAACCCTGCCGATGGCACTTTCTGAATTCTGATTGAATCCTGAGACCTTCACATCCTTCACCTTCCGCATATAGGGCATAAGATATAAAGACTGAAAAGTCTTGTAGGGCATCAGATTAATAGATGCCCCCGGATCGATCAGGATCCGGTTTAATTCAATGTCGTTGATTTTCCCCTTCATGTATAAGGGACGATTATGATATGGAGAGGGCAATAGCATATCTTCATCAGTAAAGGTGACATTTGCTGCTAGTGCTTCATAAGCCTGAGCTTGGAGATTAGCCATATGAGCTTCATAGGTCTCCGGCTCTTGGAGTATTTTGACGACAGTTTCTCTCAGGTCTTTACTCCAAGCAATTGCTTCCCATACAGTGATGTTGACGGGAAGTGATTTGAGTCGCTGAAGAATTTTATCGTCAGCTTCGGAGCGTGTCTGGTCCAATTGGGAGAATTCCCTTAGCAAGGATCCAGAAAGCTCCTTTGGCTTGACCAGCTTCTTTTGAGATAAAGGAGCCAATAATTTCTCATTGGGAAGAGGAGGAACGTTGTCCGGCTCATTTGATGAAGCATATGGACTTGGGTCCTGTTGAACCCGAAAAATATCGGGGCTTAAACAAACCCCGGGTGACAAATACGCCCTGGGGGAACCGGGAACAAACTCCCGATACCTCCCGCTCGGACGTCAGAAGCAAACAAGTCTGAGTACTCGCGCCAAACTACGGCGGCTCGGAAGCGAGAAGCCCGAGAAGTCTTCGTCGACAAAGGACACGTACCCGGATGTCAGAAAACCCACGTCCGGAGCGGAGTTCGAAGTTACGCCCGAAGCCGAAGGGTTCCGGGAGATCAAATGCACGTGCCTCCAGAAAACGGGGACGAACGCACGTGGGACGGCCGAAGAAGCACAAGCGACGCACGTATACACGCGCGCGGCACGGCCGTCAACCAACAAACCGAACCAAGGGAGGCCCGCAGAGCTCTCTCCGAGTTTCTCCCAGAAAGTGCGGAGAAAAAATGAGTTGGAATGGAGAAGGCCCCACTTTAAATAGTGGTGGGCCAAGAGGAGCCCCAAGGGGGCGCCGGTTAGCCCCCTTGCCAGTGAGGGGGGGGGCCGCCGGTTTGGCCCCCGCGCTGCACAGAGGGGGGGGGGCGCCAGTTAGCCCCCCTCGCCAGTGAGGGGGGCCGCCGGTTCGGCCCCCGCGCCTGCGCAGGGGGGCGCGCGGTTAGCCCCCCTCGCCAGTGAGGGGGTCGCCGGTTCGGCCCCCGCGCCTGCGCAGGGGGGGCGCGGTTAGCCCCCCTCGCCAGTGAGGGGGCCGCCGGTTCGGCCCCCGCGCCTGCGCAGGGGGGGCGCCGGTTAGCCCCCCCTCGCCAGTGAGGGGGCCGCCGGTTCGGCTCCCCGCGCCAGCTGGGGGGGCGCCGGTTCGGCCCCCGCCTGCAGGGGGCCGCGGTCGGCCCCCTGCGCCAGGGGGCCGCCGGTTCGGCCCCGCCAGCAGGGGGAGTGCCGGTTCGGCCCCTGCGCAGGGGGCCGCCGGTTCGGCCCCGCCAGCAGGGGGGCGTGCCGTTCCCCCCGCCGCAGGGGGGGCGCCCGGTCAGCTGCGCCAGCAGGGAGGGCCTGGCGGCCCCCTCCGCCAGTTGCCCGTCTCCAGCACCCTCGCCGGTTCGCGCCCAGCCTCGACGCTCGCGCCCGCGAGGCCTCCGCGGGGAGGGTACCCCCGCCGGATGCCCCCCACGAATCCTATAAATAGGGGGGCATACCCCCATTGAAGAACACGCCGACGGCTATACGCTTCCAGCCCCCCAAAGACGCACGCTCACAAGCCCGTGGTCAGAGGGTGACCGTGCGCGAGCTTAAATAGGCCGCACGTGCTGAGGAGAAGTCCTTGGCGCCGTTGGTGTTTCGTCCTTAGCGTTCGGGCTGCATTGCGCCACGTCCGCGGGAAGACGCCACAGGTTGTCACATGACTCTCAGCGTTTGTATTTAAGTCCTCCGCCGTCGTTAAATGACGTGCGCTGAGGCAACGTTGTCCGACAGCGGCACAAACACCCTGTCGTAGACTTAAAAGGACAAATGGTCGGAAATGCTCGGCGGAGGCACAAACACCCCGCCTCGGCATCGAGGACCCGACAAGTTTGTAACGTCCGACGGAGGCACAAACACCCTGTCACGGACATTGATGTATCCCCCATACCGTGTAACGTCGACGGAGGCACAAACACCCTGTCGTCGACACTCATGTACACGAAATACTTGTAATCGCCCAGTGGAGGTACAAAACCCCACTAAAGGCACCAATGTAAATGTCATGGATATAAATGACATAAGCTTGAATAAAATTGTGGAAATTTACTTGTCATCTGTCTTTTTCTTTAATTTCGGCATACGGTCTTTTAATAAACATTACGCATTCGAAGGTATTTGAGTGTATACTCGATGTAAACGAAACATCGACTTCGGTCGATGGGGAACGGTCCAGTACACGACCACTCCAATCGCCCTGAACGCGAGCGCACGCGGAAAATAAATGAAATGAAATTCGGGGGTATCAGGGTCGCACCCAATACCTCGTAAATAAATCTTTGTCTGTTTCCCGTAAACAGTCTGGCACGCCCGAAATTCATCATTTCAG
The DNA here is from genome assembly GCA_014218235.1 of Colocasia esculenta. NCBI lineage: Eukaryota > Viridiplantae > Streptophyta > Magnoliopsida > Alismatales > Araceae > Colocasia > Colocasia esculenta. Next base: position 1,165,053 of record JACBKR010001264.1, read on the forward strand.
GAAAGAAATGAGAAGAGAGAAAAATGAAAAAAAAAATAGAAAGAAAAATCCGCGTTCCAACAATCTGGCACGCCCGGTGGGACTGTTCCTGCCTTCCATGCATATGTAAAAAGACCGTATGCCGATATAGAAATAAAAGATGACTAATTTCCACGCCACAGGTACAAGGAGCGAAAGCCGGCATCAAACGCCCGTTCCCACCTGCAACTTCAAGCTCATCCGATGGCCGCCGTCACATACGGACCCCAAGTCATCGCTTGCCACGCCAAGTGTGGCTACCTCGCCGTCCCGCTCGTGTTCGGCGATTTTCCTGCAGTGGTGGGATCCCCCTACTTCCTAGGGGTGGTCCCCGCCGTCCAAGCTACTCCAAGGGCGGCGCCAAAGCTACTGCAACTAGGGGCACAAACCTCGTTCAAGTCAAGGCCGAGTCTTCTCGGTTAACACAATCTCCTGCATCGCAGTCCCTAGAAAACGGGGACAGCGCCAGGGACGCAGGGGCACCAAGCCCCACGCAGTTGTCTCCAACTCCGGCAAGACCGTGCTCGTGGGAGACATCCGTGTCAGGATCGATGGAGGCGAGCCGATATTGCCCCGGGACAGAAGCGTCCCTATGGTGGCAACCTCCAATAAATTCGCTGCCCTCCAAGGGATGCGTCAAGAAGATCGGGACTCCCCGAAAGGAGCCCGACAGGGGCAGGCATCAAGCTCGGCACCCCAGCCGCCTCGCAAAATGAGGCAAATGTGGGTGACCAAGCAGGAAGCCCGCCTAATCAAACAGGCTAGAGCGGATCAACCCGCCGAATGCCCCAAGAAGGCAACTCCTGAGCGAGAAAAAGCTCAGGGCTCCGAGCCTCCTCGTCCCCGTGGACACAAACGCAGGGGCATTTATAGGAAGCCCAACTTCGTCCCCGCCCAAGCGGAAACTGCTGAAGGGGGAGACGCAAGTCAAGTCGGAGCTTCCACATCTCGAGTCTCGGTCTTTGAAAGGCTGAGCGCCTCAGTCTTCACCAGGTTGGGAGCTGCAATCCGTCCAAGCACTTAGAAGCCCAAGAAGCGGAGAGTGCAGCAGACGTCGAAGAAGTGGAGGCATGAAAATCTTCACCTGCTATGCTCCGGAAGGTGAGGCCCCGCCCACCCCACCGGCGTCCTGCTGGAGCGCTCAGGATAAACGAGCCCGACAGGACGACGAAAACGTCCTCCGGTACACCCGGAACGCTGCCAGAAGACTTCTCCAAGGGCAAGGGCAAGGCAGTCAAGTTGGGCCCTCGAACCTGGGGCAAGTTTTCGAGCCTCCACTCGATCAGGATCAAAGACCCCTTCCGGGGCAGGTCCAGCTGGACCGCGAAGAGGGAAGAAGACGAAGTCGCCAGCCTCCATCTCGGAGATCAACAACTGCCGGCTGACGGGGATCAAGTGAAGTGTTCCTCATTCCTCAACCAGAGCCGCCTTCCAAGCAATGACGGACGACGCCAAGTATGATTTCATACAGCGTTGGCAGGCACAAATGGCCAACCTCATGATGGATCAGGGGCAGCAGGCAGGGGCAAATGCGCCACGTCGCCAAGTGCCGACGGCAAACCAAAATGCTCGGGCAAGACATCAACAAGGCGACTTGCCCGATGTCAACCCACGCACAGCCGCGCTCAACGACCATACCGTCGATCCGGTCCAACAGCAACGCAGGGGCATAAACTCCCAAGCCTCCGCGGCTGAGGATATCGTCGCCCAGCGACGAATGATTGAAAAGATCGTGGACGACCGCTTCGCTCAACGAGGCGAGGGGACCGCCACTGTAGATCTATACAGTGTGCCATACCCCGTCCACCATCAGTTCAAGAAGCTGCCACCAGACTTCCCCAAGGCGCCGAAGTTGCAGAAGTTCGACGGACAGGGCTCGCCAAACGAGCATCTGGCCTACTATATAACGGCTATGGGAGAGTTGGCATTCGATGAATCCTACCTCCTCCGTTACTTCGCGACGTCCCTGACAGGCATCGCCTTCCAGTGGTACTCAAGGTTAAGGCCCAATTCTATTGTCGACTGGGCCACCTTCAAAAGAATTCATCGACCGTTTCCAAACGGCCGAGAGAAAGGTGTCGCTTGCAGAGCTGTGCTCCCTCAGGCAGAGAAAAGGAGAAACGGCACTCGACTTCATCAAGCGGTGACGTGACTTCAGCATGAGGTGCGACAACCCCCCGACGCAAGAAGATGCCATAACCATCTGTCGGCGGGGCCTGGCGGCGCAGATAAGTGAAAAGCTGCTGGGAACAAACATCAAGGGTTTTGACCAACTCAACGCAGTCGTGGCAGAGATCGAAATGTTCTTCGCCGACAACCCGATGCAAGTTCCTCCGAAAATCAAGCCGGGCAAGGAGCGCGCCGTTGGCAAAGAAGCCAATGCTGTGGACTTCGCCCCGCAAAGTAAGGGGAAGAAGATCATGGCCTCCGGCGCTCCAAGCAAGAAGGTGGAAGAAAGACCGCCTCCAACTTCACTGCCACAACGTATGAGCACGCCGTATTCCTTCAAAAGGGATCATACGAAGATGCTCTTCAAGCTGTGCATGAAGAATGACTTGCTCACGCTTCCGGTAATGAGAAGACCAAGTGAAGCGGATAGAGTGGATGAGCCGAATTACTGTCTCTACCACCGCATGCTGGGGCACTCCATTGAAGACTGCTACGTCTTCAAAAATGAAGTACAGAAGCTGATCCAGAGTCGCCTCGTCACCATGCATGAACATTTGGTCGATCCTCCGCAGCCCCATGCCTAGGACCAATCGAGGCAGTCAGCCAACGTCATCCATATCAATGCGCCGGCTTCGGAACCTGAAGACCCCGAGGCAAATCCTTGGGACGCTCATTCCACCAACGGATGGGAGGGAGATCATCCCTCAGCCTCAGAGCACAGGGCATGGTCGGAGACGGTGCAAAACCTGGAAAGACAGGTCCAATCGCTGCGGCACGGTCAGCGTCAAACGCTAATGTACCTGAGGACCATGCAGGAAAGTCTGACGACCCTCCAGTAAGGACTCCAGGGGCCTGTAGGCACATCTACGCCCCGAACGCGCCCCCTCTGCGGGGGATGGATCTCGAAGGAGTCTTCAAACCCGTCTGATGATGAAATCGCCGGAAGACTATACTCCTTCCCGCGCCATCGGACGCTGGCACTCTACCGTACCTGTCTGCGAGCAGGGCTATTGGGTTGCCAGCCGCCAACAAGCGTCCCGCCAAATTACTACATATATCATCAAGATGCAGGGCATGCTCTGGAGGACTGCTACGTCTTTAAAGACAAGGTTGAAGCATGGGTCAACCAAGGGATCATCGACCTGGGTAACTCCGCGTCAACCCACCGCAGCCTCACATTCGCGAGTGGACGGACCATTCAACTGACGTTGTCACGCATACAGTCAACGTCATCGACCCACCGGAAGTTTATACATCAGTGGCATTCACTTTCCCGGACCCGGATATGATGGAAGGCGGCTCATCGGGCGAAGCCCCCACCTGGTGGTCCCCGGGGGGGCAAATCCCCCACCAGAGTCGCTTTGCGACCGGAAATATAGGGGAGATTTTCGAAAAGCTTCTGCAGCGAGGTGTCGTAATGGCCCACACACCTCCACCGACGTACACTGAAAGGGAGTTGAATCACCCCATGTACTGTCGGTATCACGCCATGCTGCTGCACCTTACAGACAGGTGCCCTGATGTCCGGGATTGGGTCGAGTCCCTTATCCAAAAGGGGAGAATCGACCCGGAAGGCAATTCCATGGTCCTGATAAGAGCCAGGGAAGCAGCCCAGCGGGAATTTGAAGAAAGCGACTATATGCGCTTCAAGAACCTCCAAGCCCCGAAGCTGACGAACGAGGATGGCTCGTACCGCCGAGTCGTCCATAGCTGACACTGAAGGCGCGAGCTTGGGGCAGCAATTCAGGAATATATCCCTGAAAGAGCAGCCCACCCAAGATATAATCAAGAGGACCGGATATGACAGAAGGCGGCTCATCTGACGAGGCCCCTGCCCTATGGTATCCCGGGTGGCGAGTCCCCGAACCCCTTTGCGACCGCAAAGATCGGGGAGATCTTCGAAAGACTCTTGCAGCAAGGCTATGTAAAGGCGCACAGGCCGCCACCAACATACACGGAGAGGGAAAAACAACCCCATGTATTGCAAATACCATGCCATGCTGCTGCATCCTACGGATATGTGTCCGATTGTCCGAGACTGGGTCAAATCCCTCATCAAGAGGGAAAGATCGACTCAGAAGGCAATCCGACAATCCGGGCCCAGGCTAGGGAGAAGTCCAGCAACAACCTCCTCGGCGAAGAAGGGGTCTCGACGACATCAAGTCTCCCCTCCCCATGAGCAAACTCCGGAAAATAGAAGGGGCAGTGCTTTGAGAATTCGCCTCCGCGAATACTCAAGTGGCAAGATAAAGACCGCAGGGGCAAGCAGCCAGTGATGGAACCGGCCACCCAAGAGCCAAGCCCCTATTGGGCCGAATTCCAACAACTGCCGCCCGAGGTAATCGAGCAGGTAATTGACTCCACTTTCCAGCATCAACAAGACGAAGCTGGTTGGACGACGGTGGCGTCCAGAATGCGCACTCTGTCTACCTTCCCTAAAAGGGGAAGGTCGCACGGTCGCCTCGGCCGAGAAACCACCTCTCAAACAACAGAGCAAGCCAAGCCACTAACGCCGCTTGAAATGGCGCGAGCGGTGCAGCAAGAAAAGAACCGGCGCAAGAACATGAAAAGGCGCCTAAAGAAGCAAGCTGAGCAAGAGGAGGCCGCGGCAGCCCCAGCGGAGCTGACTCCACTCCAAAAGCTGCAGAAGCTCATTGACGGATTGGAGGAGTATATCCCCTCCGAGCCCACTTGGGGAGTCCCTTTGGACAGATATATCCCGTGGGAAGAAATGGAGCGCAAAACAAGGCTTAAAAGCTGGCTCCATCAAATGCTACAAAAGGCTCAAGAAGGCGAGAAGCTGCCTCTGCCCGAAGAACTGGCCATCTTCTATAAGGAAGACGAAATCACCATCGAGAAGTTGGAAGAAATGCTGAAAGACTTCTCGTGCAACATGGTGTCGATACCGCCGCCAGCAAGCTTACAGTCGCCGGCTGGCGCGCCCCTTGTGGCAACATATCGGCGCCGCAACCGAGGCAAAGGGAAGGGCCGCGGACGAGGAAAGAGATCCGCCCCGTCCCTCGGCAAGGAGGCCAACTCGCCCGACTTGAGCAAGACTATCGTCTTCCGAGGAGAAAAAGCTCAACCTACCCCGGAGGTGGAGGTACGGGCGAACTCCTTCATCTTCGACCCATCTGACGAGGAAGAAGAAGAGCAGCGGGATATCGCTAGTAAGCTCTCCGACCGGAGGGCCACCCAGCCAGTCCTCTTCGTCCTGTCGACGAGGAAGAGTGTGGAGGATGGGCGATCCCCAACAAACCCTCCAACCGGAAAGCTCCGAGTCGGCCGTCGGCCATTCCGTCCAAAAGTGGCAAAGAAGAAACTACTGCCCCGGAGGAGGATAGCCTGAGCTCGTTGTTCGAAGAGAAAGGGACGGACAGCCAGGGACAAGACGGGTCAACCAATTCGGGCAACCGATAAAGGCCCTGGAGACATCGTCCCACCATGGATCAACTCCGTGCCCGGGCTGACCGCAAAATCATACAACATATGAAGGTTCCCAACCAACATCACCATATGGGATGCCATTGCCTGGAGCAAAGAGTTGAGAACGGCGCTAGTCAAAATCTTGCAAGAGCCTGAGGTCTACGAAGCTGACGTGACCGAACTCCAGGCCCAAGCCCTCGAAGCATTGGTGGCGGAGGTGACCTTCTCCGACAAGGACATGCTGTTGTCAACGCTATACCACAACCGCCCGTTGTACATGCAAGGAAAAGTCAATGGGCACGAGCTCAACCGAATCCTGGTTGACCCCGGGGCGTCGATCAATATCATGCCTCTGAAGACTTTCAAGTCTTTATATCTCACGCCCTACTTGCAAAGGGTAAATGACATCAGAATCGCTGGATTCAACCAGAATTCTGAGAACGCCTTGGGAAAGGTGGAAGTACAGCTGGCCATGGACGGCTTCACCACCAAGGTCGTGTTCTACATCATAAATGCGAACACGTCTTATAAAGCTCTCCTGGGAAGACCCTGGCTCCATGAAAATTGGGTCATCCCCTCGACTCTCCATCAATGTATAAAATACATCAAAGAAGGAGAGCAGCATACGGTCTTTGCCGACCGGGCCCCGTTCCGCCCAAATGAATGCAACTTGGCAGACGCCCAGCTATACTTCGGCGAACCTCTCGGCGAGCCAGTAACTACGTCAAAAGGCAAGGAAAAGCAAAATGCCGACGCAAATCAAGCAAGCCAGGGTCAAGAGGAAGAGGAGCTCTTCACGGTCAAGAAAGACCTCCTTGAAGCTCACCGGCTCAGCCGCCTTGCCGAATCCACCACGCCCGGGCCAAGTTGCCCAGAAAGGCGTGAAATTAACTACGAAGCAAAGGCCATCGGCGAGATCATTACCGAAGCATCTCCTTGCCGCCGGCGTACATGCAGCTACTCTCCCATAGGGAAGAACAATGGGTGGAACGACTAAAGACATTTATGGTCACCCATTACGGAAATGATAGTCTCGAGAAAGGCGAGACGCCGAAGCCGATCATCTTCTACAAAGGAGACCCGCTGCCACATGGGCCCCTCGAAGACGACTTTGGCTGGAGTCACACGACTCAAATCGCCCCAGAGCCCGTCCAAGAAATGGACGACATGCCCGAGCACATCAAGAAATTGTGCCAAGGCAAAAGATTGCACAAATGCAAGATCCCTCTCGACGGGAGTACTTCCACCAGCTGTGGTACCGAAGCAACTCCGAGGGCAACCCCCCTATTGTGCAAAAGACACTCGAGGGTTGGGCTATGGTCAGGCGGCGGAATGCGAGGCCTACTATACGGTCAACACCGTCGGGCTCGCGCCCTCATCTGATCATTGCCCCTCTGATGGGCAATCTCCTACCCCCGCTACAAAACCACAGCAAGGGGAGGCCGCCCTCGTCCTATCAAATGGGGAGTTGTGTCAAGAAACACCTCAAAGTGAAGGGGGTCACTTCTGGCCGATCACAGAAGAAGGCTTCAAATACTACGACGTCCACGTTGCTGACTCCGATGAAGAAAAGGATTTCATCGATCTACAGCCAGCACCCCGTGAACTCGAAGACGGCGGACAAGCTACTATCGACGAACTGGTCGAACTCGACCTCGGGGAACCAAAAGAACCCCGACCAATCTTCGTCAGCGCCCTCTTGAACGAGGAAGAAAGACAGTCATATCGGCAACTCTTGCTGGAATTCAAAGACTGTTTTGCGTGGACATACAAAGAAATGCCAGGCCTGGACCCCTCCGTGGCTGAACATGAGTTATCCATACTCCCCGCAGCGAAGCCGGTCAAGCAAGCCCAACGGCGTATGCGCCACGAGCTGGAGCTGAAAGTAAATGCCGAGGTGGACAGACTTCTCCAAGTCGACTTCACCGAGCCGTGCATCTATCCAACTTGGCTGGCCAATATAGTGCGGTCAAGAAAAAGAATGGCCAAGTCCGGATCTGTATTGACTACAGGGACTTGAACAAAGCTGCCCGAAGGATGACTTCCCGGTCCCGATCACGGAAACATGATCGATATGACCACAGGGCATGAAGCACTATCCTTCATGGACGGGTCGTCAGGCTATAATCAAATCCGTATGGCTCCCAAAGATAAGGGTTATACCGCCTTTAGGTCCCCCAAAGGGATCTACAACTACAAAAGAATGTCCTTCGGCTTGAAGAACGCCGGAGCCACCTACCAACGAGCCATGACCAAGATCTTCGGAGAAATGACTTCGGAGAAATGCTCCATGACTCGGTCGAGTGCTACGTTGATGATCTAGTCGTCAAGACTAAAAGGCGGGAAGACCACCTAGGCGACCTACGCCAGGTCTTCGAAAGGCTTCGCCAACATCAACTAAAGATGAACCCGATGAAGTGCGCCTTCGGCGTCTCGAGCGGCAAATTCCTCGGCTTCGTTGTCAAATACCGCGGGATAGAAATTGATCCCGTCAAAATCAAAGCCATCAGAGAGCTGCCGCCGCCGAAAACTTTAACGGAGCTGAAATCCCTCCAAGGAAGGCTGGCCTACATAAGGCGGTTCATTTCCAACCTCGCAGGCAGATGCGCCCCCTTCAGCAAATTAATGAAGAAAGGGGCCCCGTTCGTATGGGACCAAGAGTGCCAAGATACTTTTGAAGAAATCAAAGAGTATCTCCTTACTCCTCCCGTCTTGGGAGCCCCAGTGAAAGACAAGCCGCTCATCCTCTACATCACAGCCATGGAAACGTCGCTGGGAGCGCTTCTGGCGCAAGTAAATGAGGAAGGCAAAGAGCAACCACTCTACTACCTCAGCAGGATGTTGGTGGGTCCGGAGCACCGATATTCCCCAGTGGAGAAAGTGTGCCTGGCATTGATATTTGCCGTCAAGAAATTACGGCACTATCTGCTGGCCCATCAAGTCAGCCTCATCTCGAGGATAGACCCGCTAAAAGTGCTCCTCACTCAACCTGTGTTGTCAGGAAGGATGGGAAAATGGGCCCTTCTCATCATGGAGTTTGATATTACCTTCGTCCCGAGAAAAGCAATTAAAGGGCAAGGTATGGCTGATTTCCTGGCGGCGCATCCGCTTCCAGTCGGCTCTCCCCTCGAGTTCAAGCTCCCGGAAGAGGAAACTCTCTCATCCCCCCACGGGGAGGGGACCCAACAAAAAGAAGTCCCCATCCAAGAAAGTGGAAATACTCTCGCCATAGAGTTACCACACTGGGAACTCTACTTTGATGGCGCTTCCCGGGTGCTCAAGCAAACTGACGGCACCACAACTTATACCTCCGGAGCGGGTATTGTCCTGGTGACTCCACAAGGGGGAATACTGCACAACTCATGTGCACTCATGAATCCGTTGACCAACAATCAAGCTGAGTATGAAGCGCTGATCGTGGGACTTCAACTGGCTGCCGAAATGGACATCAAATGCATAAAAGTCTACGGAGACTCGCAGCTGGTCATCCGTCAAGTGCTAGGGGATTACGATGTCCGGAAAAAGGAACTGATCCCCTATCATGCCAAAGTAATGAAGCTCCGCGAGAGGTTCTACTTGTTCGAAATCGAACATGTCCCTAGAGGGTAAAACTCTCGGGCGGATGCGCTAGCCAAACTGGCGTCTGCTCTAAAGCTCCCTCCTGAAGGGGAATTGGGCATAACTGTCTGACATAGGAGGCTGATGCCCAGTATTCTCGAGGATGACTCTGACCCAGAAAATGCTGAAGTCAACACCCTCGAAGAAGAAGTCGGTCAAGAAGAAGACTGGCGCCAGCCGATCATTCAAATAAAGAACGGTTGGCTACCCCCAGAAGGTCGGCTAAAACTCCTTCTTGGTCAGCAAACCGCCCAGGTCGACCAAGTCAAGCCCTTTAGCCAATAAACCCCAGAAGGTCGGCTAAAACTCCTTCTTGGTCAGCAAACCACCCTGGTCAACCAAGTCAAAATCCTTTAGCCAATAAACCCCCAGAAGGTCGGCTAAAACCTCCTCCTTGGTCAGCAAGCCACCCTGGTCGACCAAGTCAAGCCCTTTAGCCAATAAACCCCCAGAAGGTCGGCTAAAACCTCCTCCTTGGTCAGCAAACCATCCCGGTCGACCAAGTCAAAACCTTTAGCCAATAAACCTCCAAAAGGTCGGCTAAGCAATGCCCCCCTCAGCCAGTAAACCTCCATGGTAGGCGTGCCGTCTTTGGCCCACTAATCATAATGATGGGCTAAAGCCAAACGGTGAATCCCCTAGCCAAGGCCCAAGTTCCAAAAAAAGGGAGAAAAAGGAAAAGGGACTAAAAATAGAGATATCCCGGCAGACTTGGCCACTCCCCAAAAGGGGTGCCCGAGGGTAAAAATGCCCAAAATCCAGCTGAGGTGAAAACCCGAAAGGGCGCCTCAGGCAAAAATGGATAACCCCTCAACGTGAAAACCCGAAAGGGCGCGTTGGAAAAAGCTAGAGGGGGCCGGCTTCTGTGAAAACCCGAAAGGGCGCAGGAGTCAGTAATGCAAAAAAAAAAAAGAGAGAAGGATAGAAAATCAAAATCAAATCATTACTTACCAAGGCATGTTTCGCGCGGCCAGTGGACAAAATGCTGGGCTGTGCCCCTATTCCGCTTGATAAGTGAATCAAAATGGTGGATCAAACCACCCCTGTTTGACAAATAAACCTCCATGGTCGGTCAAACCCTAAACCTTAGCCAGCAAACCCCAAGAAGGTAGGCTATCCCTTTGACCAGCAAACCTCCGTGGTCGGTCAAACCTAAACCCTTAGCCAGCAAACCCCAAGAAGGTAGGCTATCCTTTTGACCAACAAACCTTTGTGGTCGGTCAAACCTAAATCCTTAGCCAGCAAACCCCAAGAAGGTAGGCTATCCTTTTGACCAACAAACCTCAATGGTCGGTCAAACCTAACCCTTAGCCAGAAACCCCAAGAAGGTAGGCTATCCCTTTGACTAGTGAAACCTCCGTGGTCGGTCAAATCAAAACCTCTTAGCCAGCAAACCAAAGTGGTAGGCTAACCGAAATTTCTTTAGCCAGCAAACCGCAATGGTAGGCCAAATCCAAGTGGCAAATCCCATGATCAATTGCCCCAGAGTCCGGCCCCGGGCCCTAAAGTAAAAAAAAAAAAAAGAAAAAAAAAGGGACTAAAAATAGAGATGTCCCGGCGGACTTGATCATCCTCCAAAAAGGGATGTTCAAGGGCAAAAAAGCCTCAAACCCTGCTGAGGTGAAAACCCGAAAGGGCGCCTCAGGCAAAAATGGGTAACCCCTCGGTGTGAAAACCCGAAAGGGTGCACCGAAAAAAGCTAGAGGGGGCCATCCCCGGTGAAAACCCGAAAGGGCGCTTGGGATGGTAACATGAAAAAAAAAAAGATGAAAAGATGAAAAAAAAAATCAAATCAAAGTTGGGTTGCTGGACAAAGCCGAAAAGAGCCAGCACCAGCACCCAAAATGTTGCATCAGATCTTGAAGAATGCCACAAATGCAAAATTCAAGCAGAAGATGCTGAGAACAAGCCTGGGAAAAGCCAATAAGGCAAATCTCAGGAAGAAGAAGTACAAAATCAAAGTCGAGGAGCAAAGCCACGAAAGGCAAGCCTTCCCGACTGAGGATCAAAGTCAGGTTGCTGGACAAAGCCCCGAGAAGGCCAGCCCCAGCACCCGAAACGTTGCACCAGATCTGGAAGAATGCCAGAAATGCAACGTCCAAAAGACATCGCTCGAACCTACCAGTCCGAGAAACTGGGTAGAGCGCGGGACAAGTCAAGCCTATAAGTATGGCGCTTAAAGGGAGGAATCCCAGACGAGGTCCCTAAAAGGTCACCTGAATGCAGACGGAGGTTGCAACGATGTCAAAAGAAAGGCATTGGCAGTAATCTAAAGTTTGTCATTCCTCGAATACAAGGTGTCCGAGACAAGCCCTCGGGGTAGCTGAAGAAATACATACATCGGCTGAAAGCAAAAAGGGACGAGAGGAACTATGGAGCCCCCTCCCTCTCACGAAGAGGCATGGGGACCTCCCCGGAGCTCCGCCAGACTCGCCTGAAGAGCCAATAGCCTGGTCTGGGAATCCGCAAACTCCTGTTCCAAGGCAGTCGCCGCTGCCTCGGCTCCCCCGCCCCTCGGTCAGCGCCTGGTATGCGGCCTGATGATCGGCAAGACGCTTCGAGGCCTCCTCGATCGTCCTTTGAAAGCCGATAATATCAGCATGGCATTGGGCGCAACTGGCCCTCAAGGACTCGACGCGGCTGACCACGCCCCCTCTTCGCGACCGAAGAGCCTCGAACCTCTGCTCCGCCAAGGCAATCTCTGCTGTGAGCTCCTGGATTTTGTGGCGTGACGCCTCCTGGTGTCTCCGCCTCACCTCGCTCCAAAGCGAGTCCACAGCGGCCATCCAGGGATCTCGGGGGCAGCCCATCAAGTGGTAGGCGACAGTACTCCTCTCCAGGAAGTCCCGCACCGCGTCCATGGATGGGGGATTACCCTCCTCCATGACAGTATGTGCAGACGCCGTGAAGAGGTCGAGCATCCCTTCAACCCCGCGCGCCTGACCCCTCTGTGGAGCGTCTGGCCAGGAGATGCCATGCTCGGGGACAAGAAGGGTCCCTCAAGCGGTGCCTCGCTCGAAGACGGAGGGGGTAAGCCGCCACTGACCGCTGCCCAAGATAAACGGGTGAAAGGTCAGAAGGGAGGCGGCATAGCCGCAACAAATAAGAAAAAAAACAAACAAACAAACAAGGGCCCAAGAACTAGGAGGCTGGGGCCCTGATCACGTACCCTGCGTGTCAAATGACAAAGAAGCGCTATCCCCGCCCTCCGGAGGATGCAGGATACCCACTGCGGGGGGGAAACAGCCCTGGAGGACTCGACCCCATCATCTCCGCCGCCATCTCCGCCGCTGCAAGAGTGGAGAGGTCAGTAATAATACAAAGGCACTCGCCCTCTCTCTCGCCCCGTCAGGCGTCGGGCAAAAGAAATAGAAAAGGGGAGGGTTCGCTACTGTGAAGAAAATACCCACCGTCCGCGTCCCCGGCTATCCCTCGGGCAACCTCGCCCTCTTCCGGCGGAGAAGCGGTGGGAAGCACGGCCGCGGAAGTACCGCCACTGAAATGCGAAAAGGACGAAAGTCATTTTCTGCATAAGTGAAGCAGGAGCGGTATAGAAGTGGGGTAAAAGAGCAAGGCTCACTCACTCGCGCTGTGAAGAGGTTGCTGCCAGCCAGCCCCCTCGAGTATGCCTGGGGCAAAGTCGGAAAAGCCGGGTAGCTCCGCCTCCGACCCAGACAATAGCAGATCATGTATGGCCTGTAACGAGGATGCTGCGTCCCCAACCGACACAACCCCAGCCTGGCGTTCAACACCCTCTGTGACGGCGGCCTCCACCGGGATGTACCCTGCAAAGAAACGATCAGGGGAAAAGGCTTGTAAGCCACACGCGAACACCATGCTGGCCGAACAAACAAAAGGGGCGGATAACGCCGGCCCAACAAGAGGGTACGCGTCCTACCTGTCTCAGTAGAAGCTACCGGGGGAATATCTGCCCCCTCGGGAGAGGGCGTCCCATCGAACGTGGGATTGTAATCCTTATCGCCTTGAGGAGCTACATCCTCCCGCGGAGTACCCTCCGCCAACTCGCCAACCTCTGAGGTCGACGCGCCTGTGCCAAAAGATGCAAACGGCAAATCCCTCGTCAAAAGAAACAAAAGAAAGCAGGGAATGAGGCGAACGGGGGATGCGAAAACCCACCGGCCACAGTCGGAGAAGAAGGCTCGGGGGTCCTTCCTCGAGCCGCCGGTTGCGAAGGACCAGCCTCCTCGCTCGCACGCCTCTTCCGGGCTGACGGGGTGTCGCGCCTCGGCAAATCCTTCTCGGGGATGAAGCACTCTGCTCGGGCCAACACGAAAAAAAAAAAGAGAGAGAAGGGAGGAGAGCCCAAGTCAGCACAACAAATTCAAAAAAAAAAAATGTAAGCCACACTCATGACAAGGGAGGCAACATACCGCGAGGGGCCACGGAAAATGTTGGCCGAAGCACTACCCGGTCGAAGGGGACCTTCACAGCTTTGCCTGCCTCGGCAATGGCGTCCCAGAAATGCCGCAGGGTGGTGCCGCTCTCGATCCAGCTAATAAACTCCCTCGGCCCGACGCGGATGATAGACTGCTGAAGGTGTCGCTCCCAGACCCGCGTCACACTCGGAAGGATAGGACTGGTAAGCGCCGCATCTACAGTGTAGCCGCAGTCCAGCAGAAAGTGACGCCACTAAAAGTAAACAAGTGGCGGCTCCCCGCGAACCCTGGAAGCTGCCGAGCTGCTCTTCGGGCGCAGACAAGGGCTTCAGAGCCCCCGCGGAAGCTTCGCTGTCCGCCATACTAGCGGCCTGCGCCGCTGCACGGCGGCGACCCATAGTCGTCACCGTCTGGGCTATGTCGGCGAACTCTCTCTCGAGAAACGTCGGCGCGATCGTGGAAACTGGGGCGCCCGTCCAGGACAAATAATCCCTCCCCGCCTTCTTAATGTCGTCGACGCGCTCCCGAAATGCCTGGCTGTGCCGGGACCACCACCGGGCATATAAAATGCCCACTCGCCCCTCGTGCCGCAGCTCGGGGATGAAGAACTCGGGAGCGGCGTCGTGCCTAAGGAAGTAGCACCACCAGCTAGAGGCCACCAGATGGCGGTCCGGGCCCTTGTACGCCCGGGTCGACAGTACGAAATTAGCGTTCGGAGGAACGTCTTGGTCGTACCCGAGGTTGCGAGCAAAGCGGTGCGGAAAGTACGACTCCATGAAGAGAAGGCTCCCCTTGCGGAAGAGCAAGACGCTGGGGCGGACACAACAAAGCCAGTCCTTGCGCAGCGTAGCAATCGGCGCAGCATGGTGGGGAAGGCGGTAAACACGGCCCCTCTGACCTTCTTCCACCCAAGGCCTGAAACCAAGCGAGCAGCAAGCAAGGTCAAGTCCCGGCTGCCCGGCCGTCGGCACAAAAGAAAGTCGTCGACGCGCCTCCTTTAGCTGTTTCTGCTGCTCTCGCTCCGGACGATTCCGGAACATAAAAATAAGTGGCATGGTGGGGCGCTCCAGACTAATGTTGTGACACAGCTCCGGCAGCAGAAGACCGGCCCAGGCGCCCAGATAGTGCGTCGCCAAAGTGATGTTCTTGTCACGAGGAGAAGGGCTCGAGGTAAGCTCGCCCAAGCCATGGAAGATGTTGGCCAGAGCCGCCGGAGCCAAAGCCAACTGCACACCATTGGCCAAGATGCAGGCCGGGTAAATGGCCTCCGGCCTAATATTTCCCTCCTCCCCAAACGGGAGGGCAAAAGTGCACAGCCAATAAACGAGGTAGGCTGCCAGATGGTGCGGTCCGAGAGCCGCCTCGGGTTCCAGTTGACACCCCGAGGCGCATAAAGATACTGGCATCGTCATCCAGGCGCACTTTCAGCTGCGCATAAGCTGCTGGGTCGTAGTTGTCGCCGGCGAATTCCTTGTAGAAGCAGAAGGGTCCGTTGTAGAAGAAACGGATCCAGGCGTCACAACTGACCCGCACTGTCCCCCTTGAAGCACTGGGACAGTCGCTTCTCCCACCTGGCTAAGTCACGCCAGACCCGCGCCAGATATCGAAAACTGTGGGAGAGGAAGTAGGAGCCAGCACCGGAGGTCCGATCTCTGTCCAGGTCGCTCAGGCAAACCTCCTCGTAGAACTGCCCGGAGATCGGAAGACCAGAAATCCTGTGCAAAGCCCACAGGTCAAGACTGGTCTTCCCCTCCACAGTGCCGAAGGTGTTAAACCTCCGGTTAAACCTTTCTGCCAGGGCCTGCAGAAGCCCGGGGTTGCAAGGATAGCTGTGAAGAGCGGCGACGACTGCTTCAAGAAGGCCGACCCGCTCGAGCATCTTCTGGTAATGGTACAAAATACCCATTAGCCACTCTGTCGCGCCGAAGCGAAACCGGTGCGACGAAACGACCGACCACCGGTCATACCAACTGGCGGCCCCTCCACCCAATATCCGGTCCAGAAAACACGACCGGTCGTAGCCGTCCTGCACAAAGTCACAGCCCGAGGGTGGTAGAGTGTGCCCAAGGAAAGCTACACTGGTCTTAGGCAGCCCCTGCACCTCCCATAGGCCCTGGGAAAGCCGCAACTCTGTCACGCGGTGAGCTGGCTCAGGCGCAAATAACCCCAGCAAAGCCGTATCCGGAAAGTGCGCCTGCGCTTCGTGATCAAGAGGAAGTTGGGATGATGCGGGCTGCAGGTCCCCATCATGCTGTCGCGGCCGGTCAAGATCGCCCGCTCCAGTTGAGCCCGTTCAGTAGCAAGGAGGCCGGCAGGACCGTCCCAGTTGGCCGGCATGAAGTTCTGGATGAACGGGAGAAGATGCTCATCCAGAGGGAATGCTTCGGGTAGCCGGCTCCCCGTCGGTAGCGGTAGATCAAGCCGCTATGGTCTATCCGGCTGACGTCCACTGCGCCCTCGACGGGCGAAGGCTCCTCCAACGGACCGCGGACGCACGGCCCGATGCTTCCCTCGAGTCGGTCCAGGTCTTCCACCCGGACCGGGGACAAAGTGAAACATGGCATGGGATCGTCCGTCCGCTCGACGTCGTTCTTCGTGCGACGCGGCGCCTTAGCGCCTTGGCCGCCCTTGCCGCCTTTGTCACGACCCTTACGAGGCATTGTCGACCCTGCCAAACAAATAGCACAACCGTCAGTCAAAGGAACGTTGCCACGGAACGTGGAAAGGCAAGCGCTAGGGGAAAGAAATCCATCTCAAGGCGCCACGGGATACCCGCCGTCGTCTTCGTCTCCGACGGATATCCCGTGGGGGGCATTTGTTGAACCCGAAAAATATCGGGGCTTAAACAAACCCCGGGCGACAAATACGCCCTGGGGGAACCGGGAGCAAACTCCCGATACCTCCCGCTCGGACGCCAGAAGCAAACAAGTCTGAGTACTCGCGCCAAACTACGGCGGCCCGGAAGCGAGAAGCCCGAGAAATCTTCGTCGACAAAGGACACGTACCCGGATGTCAGAAAACCCACGTCCGGAGCGGAGTTCGAAGTTACGCCCGAAGCCGAAGGGTTCCGGGAGATCAAATGCACGTGCCTCCAGAAAACGGGGACGAACGCACGTGGGACGGCCGAAGAAGCACAAGCGACGCACGTATACACGCGCGCTGCACGGCCGTCAACCAACAAACGAACCAAGGGAGGCCCGCAGAGCTCTCTCCCGAGTTTTCTCCCAGAAAGTGCGGAGAAAAAATGAGTTGGAATGGAGAAGGCCCCACTTTAAATAGTGGTGGACCAAGAGGAGCCCCAAGGGGGCCGGTTAGCCCCCCCTCGCTAGTGAGGGGGGGGCCGCCGGTTCGGCCCCCGCGCCTGCACAGGGGGGGGGGCCGGTTAGCCCCCCTCGCCAGTGAGGGGGGCCGCCGGTTCGGCCCCCGCGCCTGCGCAGGGGGGGCGCCGGTTAGCCCCCCTCGCCAGTGAGGGGGGCCGCCGTTCGGCCCCCGCGCCTGCGCAGGGGGGGCGCCGGTTAGCCCCCCTCGCCAGTGAGGGGGCCGTCGGTTCGGCCCCCCGCGCCAGCTGGGGGGGCGCCGGTTCGGCCCCCGCCTGCAGGGGGGCCACCGGTTCGGCCCCCTGCTCCAGGGGGCCGCCGTTCGGCCCCGCCAGCAGGGGGGCGCGCCGGTTCGGCCCCCCTGCCAGCAGGGGGGGCGCCGGTTCAGCCCCTGCGCCAGCAGGGAGGGCCGCCGGTCAGGCCTCCTGACTGGCGGCCCCCCTCCGCCAGTCTGCCCCGTCTCCAGCACCCTCGCCGGTTCGCGCCCAGTCTCGACGCTCGCGCCCGTCCTCGACGCTCGCGCCCGCGAGGCCTCCGCCGGGGAGGGCACCCCCGCCGGTATGCCCCCCACGAATCCTATAAATAGGGGGGCATACCCCCATTTGAAGAACACGCCGACTGGCCTATACGCTTCCAAGCCCCCCAAAGACGCACGCTCACAAGCCCGTGGTCAGAGGGTGACCGTGCGCGAGCTTAAATAGGCCGCACGTGCTGAGGAGAAGTCCTTGGCGCCCGTTGGTGTTTCGTCCTCAGCGTTCGGGCTGCATTGCGCCACGTCCGCGGGAAGACGCCACAGGTTGTCACATGACTCTCAGCGTTTGTATTTAAGTCCTCCGTCGTCGTTAAATGACGTGCGCTGAGGCAACGTTGTCCGACAGCGGCACAAACACCCTGTCGTAGACTTAAAAGGACAAATGGTCGGTAAATGCTCGGCGGAGGCACAAACACCCCGCCTCAGGCATCGAGGACCCGACAAGTTTGTAAACGTCCGACGGAGGCACAAACACCCTGTCACGGACATTGATGTATCCCCCATACCGTGTAACGTCCGACGAAGGCACAAACACCCTGTCGTCGACACTCATGTACACGAAATACTTGTAATCGCCCAGTGGAGGTACAAAACCCCACTAAAGGCACCAATGTAAATGTCATGGATATAAATGACATAAGCTTGAATAAAATTGTGGAAATTTACCTGTCATCTGTCTTTTTCTTTAAATTTCGGCATACGGTCTTTTAATAAACATTACGCATTCGAAGGTATTTGAGTGTTATACTCGATGTAAACGAAACATCGACTTCGGTCGATGGGGAACGGTCCAGTACACGACCACTCCAATCGCCCTGAACGCGAGCGCACGCGGAAAATAAATGAAATGAAATTCGGGGGTATCAGGGTTCGCACCCAATACTCCTCGTAAAATAAATCTTTGTCTGTTTCCCGTAAACAGTCTGGCACGCCCGAAATTCATCATTTCAGGAAAGAAATGAGAAGAGAGAAAAATGGGAAAAAAAAATAGAAAGAAAAATCCGCGTTCCAACAGGTCCTTACCTTGAGATTGAGAAGCTATATGGGGGAATTCTTCTTCTTCATCCGAAGGGTCGAAGATATAAGAATCTGCCCGAATTTGAGTTTCAGGCAGAGGCTTTGATTCTTCACCATGGAAGAGTATGACCTTATCTGGATTTACAATATCCGGCTTCTTGATAGCAGACGCCACTTTTTGCCATCTTTCCCGACCTTTCTTGGGATGACGATTTGAATTGCCTGGAGATCGGCGCTGGTATACAAGCGTCGTTGGTTTATCTTCAGCTTGTGCAACAAAAGAAGTTGTAGAAATTTGCAATTGTTTTGGAGGAGGAATGAACACCATGTAGCAAGAGAAAGAGCTGAACATGGAGTCCAACTGCTCTATAGTAATTTCCGGGTCCTCATAGAAGAGACTCAAGCTTGGTGAGGGAGAAGAACTCCCTTCTTGTAGGGCTTCTTGGTGGACTCGGAGTAACCAATCCCAGAGTCGCCTTTTTTGCTCAATCTCATCCCAGGGGATATATTGATCGAGTGTAGGTTTATCAGAGGGCCCAGGAGATTCATATTCTTCCAGCTCATTAATTAGCAGCTGAAGCCTTTGAATAACTGATAATTGCTGAGGAGCTTCTGGAGTAGCAGAATCCTTCATTTGTTTTTTCATTCTTCTCTTTTCATTTCTTTTTCTGTTTTTCTCTCTATTCTTCATTCTCAGAGCTTCTAGTGAATTTATCACTTCTTGCTCTGGAAGTCGCTCAGGAATATTTCTCCTGCTAGAACGACCCCTGGCGGTAGAGTTGTCGGGTCTTCTAGGGTTTCTTGACTTTCGAGGGCCAACAGTGACCCATTCAGCTTCTGAAGATTGTGCCTGAAAGGTTGAATTAATTGCTTCTTCAACAACTTCAGGCGGGAGTTGGTAGTAATCATCCACGAACTCCTCAGCTTGCTGCGAGATTGGCTCCGCCGCAGCTTCTTCTGATATTCCATTTCTATATCGAAACATGCCAATTCTGAATTGCTCAAGTTCGGCCTTGCTTCTATGTGAGCCATATCCCAACTGACGATGATAGTATTCACATATTTGTGGAGCCAAGATTTGAAATTCTGGGCTCGGATCATATACTTGTGGCTGAGGGGTTAGGAGATTCCCCTCCTGATCAATCATCCCTTCTTGAATTTTTGTTTCGATCCAGTCATGGAGATCCGGGCAATCCTTAGTAGGATGTATAGCCACTGAATGATATTCACAGTAGATAGGTAATCTCTTTTCTCTTTCAGAGACATAAGGCTCAGGCTTAAATACCTCTGTCAGGTTTCGTGCCTTGAGTTTATCAAATATAAGTTTAGTATCCTTCAAGGCGAATGAGCGCTGCTGTAAATGACGCTGATTATCATATAATATAGTGGAGAAATATGGATGTGACATAGGTGGCTGTCCTTCATATTCAAAAGGGCCAGATGCATTAATGACATTTACTGAATGAGGTCCAGAGTTATCTGGTTCACTCTGTAATGGCTGAATATGAGGTTGTGGGGGATCAACCCGAAGCTGACCCATGTTGATTAGTCTTTGCTGGATCATTTCTTCCACCTCATCTTTGAATTTTATGTAGTCTTCAATATCATGGCCCATCACTTGATGATAAGGGCAATAATTTGACAGCATTTCTGCTGGAGCGAGAAATCGCATATAGCCAGATTCCATGCATATCCGGAAGAGAGATAGAGTTTCTTGTTGAGGGAAGGAATATAACCTTTCTGGCTCGACTGGAGTTGGAGGATCTCCTGATAGCCATCCGATAGAATTTGTGAACGGCGACATGAGAGGCAGCTCCGGATATATTGGAGGATAAGTATGAGCAGGTTGAGGATCATGAGATCCCTGAGCAGAGTCATGCTGACGCCTCTCCATGCTTTGCATAGTTTGGCGTAGCTCTTGCTGACCTTGTTGGAGTAGCTCGAGCTGCCTTTGTACTCTTCGCATTGTTTTTCTTGTACTCCGACGCTTGGGTCTAGGCGGAGAGTGAGCTCCAGAAGTATCTTGGGGTGGGTTACATGAGGGTCCTTCCCCAAGATTATTTGAGCTTGTAGCGGGATCGGCCGCATGTATAACATTGGCAGATTGTTCTGGCCAATCCCAAGCATAAGGCTGCGGGGGATCGACTAGACCGTTTTGCATAGATATGCGGCCTTCTTGAATTATCTTCTGAGCTTCATTCTTGAAGACATAGCAATCTTCAATTGCATGCCCCACCATACGGTGATACGAGCAATAATTAGGTTGATTGACCTTGCTGGCATCTACCGGCTTCTTGGTGTCGGCAGTGATATCAATTGATTATCCAGACAGAGATCAAAAAGCTTTTTGGTATGCTCCTTTCTGAAAGAATAGGGAGCCTTCATGCACTCCGCCAGCGTAGGCGGAGGCACTTTGGGTTCTGGTTTCTTCTTTGATGAAGTGAGGTTTGCTGCCCCCTTTGTTTGATCGCCAGACAAGAAGTCAACAGCGTTAACCTCTTTCGCCGGCCGGTTGCGCTCTTTGGGGAGCTTACCCTTATGAGCTGGATGAGCCGTTTGTTCGGCCAAGAATACCTCAATTTCTGCAACAGCAGAATTCAATTGATCAAAAGTTCTAATGTTTGTTGCCAAGAGCTTTTCACTGATTGATGTGATAAGGCCTCTTCGGCAGATAGTTACTGCATCTTGTTGTACGGGAGGATTGTCACATCCCATACTGAGTTCTCTCCATCTTCGGATGAAGTCAATCGCCGACTCCCCCTTCTTTTGTTTGAGGGAGCATAGCTCGGCAAGGGAGATTTTCCTTTCGGCCGTTTGAAAACGGTCGTAGAATTTCTTTTGCATATCAGTCCAGTCAGCCACTGAACCGGGCTTAAGCCTTGAATACCATTGGAATGCAATTCCTGTTAGGAAAGTTGCAAAATATCTGAGGAGATATGATTCATCAGATGCAAGATCGCCCATGGCAATCGTATAATGTATCACATGCTCCTGTGGTGCTCCACACCCATCATATTTGGGCAATTTGGGGACCTTGGGACATGCTTTGGGCAACTTCTTGAGTTGATGATGTATAGGGAATGGGACAGAATATAAGCCCGTAGTATGAATACCCTCGCCCTGTTGGGCAAACATATCTTCAACCATCTTCTTTATTTCATGCCGTTGTATGGCAATATTTTGGAATGCTTCCGTTTGAGGATGCATAATATTAGATGGGTCGTTGATATCCGGACCCGTAGCTTGAGGAAGAAGACCAGTTGAAGAGATAGCCGGATTATTCAGGGAACTAAACCCATCTGGATACTGGCTTTGTTGATGCCGAACAGAGACCGGCTCTATGGATTGCCGATGGCTTGAAGTCGCCAATTGTCTCATTTCATTAACAAGTGAGGTCATTTCAGACCGCCACTGCTGCATAACTTCATATTTATCGTCATCCGACATGGCTTGGAAAATTTCCTTTGTTGGCAAGTCGATGACGGGATGACCAGCAGATGTAGAGGGTCCACTTTCCTCGAGTTGAATATTTGTTTCTTCAAGGAAAGGGATTTGAGTCCCTTCATGTGAGTGCCGGCTGGCGGGATAACCTGGCTAGATGTGCCGGCTTGCCCACCGGGCTGGCGAGCTCTTCTGGCGAATTGTCGAGTATTGGGGTGGGTAACCCCTGTGGGAACATTAGGAGTGGCTTCCGCGATTTGCTCCGCGACCTCGCCAGACTCCATCCCAGTAGCATAACAAGAGAATATTATAAGCCTAGGCTTTTCCTGAGCTGCCCAAGTAACGCGTCGTCTTTTTGACGGGCGGGTACTGGCGCTGGAAATTGCCCTTAGCTTATCAAATACTGGAATCCGCGATATACGGTCAAAGACCGATATGCGGACTTTAGATTGCTGAATTGAAGCTTCTTTGTCTACCCGGGTATTCTTCGGGTCTTGAGAGATATAATTTGATTTTTTTATACATGCCTTTCCTCTTCCATCCTCTGGGATGTTCAGACCCACCATTTTGGAGAGGAGTATTCTTGACATTTTTCTTTCTCCAGATCATCTTGGATGTATTTCCTTGATCTTTAAGCTTCTGGGCTTCCTTTTTGGGAACCCAAATCTTCTTGAGCTTGGTAAAACGCCGCGTCTTTTGCTTGGCGCCGGCTTTTACAGTCAAGTCTTCATGCTTTTTTCGGAACCACCTTAAAGCTGAAAGCGGTTCGAGGTTGGGATATTTGGGACATACCTATCATGAGGAGTGATAGGTGGATTGCCGTCGAGGCGGACCCGCATGCCTCCGATCATGATGGACTTGCCAGATCTGGAAGTGGCAGTAGACGGCCTCTTGCTTTTGTGATGTTTATGCTGCCCCCGTCGTGGAGCAGCGGGAGCTACGATGGTAGAAGAGATCATATGGACCGAATAGGTCCGATCTTGAGTTGAATGAGATTTGCTTTGCTTAACAGCATCAGCTTTCAAGGGCGTTGAGACACCCTTGCCGATGGTAGCAGGCCGTACTTTGATGTGCGTCCTACCATTCTTCTTTGTTGATTTATAAATAGAGGATTTCTGAATAATATCTTCCTCTTGACGAGCCGGAATGACTCCCAAGAAGAAAGGGGATCCGACGACTGGAGGGAAATCTCCGAATACGATCGGAGTCGCCAGGTAGCCGAACTTGGCGTGGTTGTTGACGACGAGCGGTCCATAGTGACGGCCATCTTCAACAGCTTGTGATTTGTCTTTTCTTCAAGTACCTTCAAAAAGAAGATATCAGTATTAGGATTTTCATAAAGAGTATGTAAGTCTCATCCTTTGTTACTATGAATGGTGAGAAGAGGTCCCACCGGGCGTGCCAGCTGTTGACACGGGGAAAAAATATATATATCTCTCTGCTTTGCAAGCATGTGCAATTATTCATTTGGTTTCATTTGGGGATATTCGGGTGTATTCATTTGTATTCTTGGATTTTTGCCATTTGCGGGGCGTGCCAGCCTGTCTGAGAGACAGAAGAAAATCCGCGCAATGCGGAAGAAGGGTTTTTGGGTGTCCATGGAATGGACGAGTGGAGTGTCCGTAAAACGGACGGTTGGGGTGTCCGTGGAACAGACGATTGGGGTGTCCGTGGAACTGACAGGTGCGCCGTTTTTATCTAAACTTCTTGAGTCCCGTATCTATACTCATCAGGCGATTGAGGTAGCATGTGCTGGACCTCTGTCTCCATCGACCGGAGTCGATGTTACATTTACATCGAGTTAACACTCTTGGTATTATTTAACACCGGTTTTAACCCGAATACCATTCATAGTAAAAGGATGAGAAAATATGTATTCTTTTAGAAAATCCTGATCATGATATATCCTTGTTCTTTTGATTATTTTGAAATGCTTTTGCTTTGAATGTTTTGAAAAGACCACCTTTTTGGAGTCCAAAACATGATGATTAAGAAGAGAACGGGTATATTCCCGTGAACCCGTTTGGGGTCTCTCTTCTTCTCTCCTTTTTGGAGAAAGACCAATTTGGTTGCTTGAAGATTTTGTTTTGAAAACATGAGGATTATTGTTCCGAACGGGTGTATATCCGTGAATTTGATTCTGAACTTGGGGGAAGTTGTGATTCAGAGTAGCACTTCCGTATTAGAAGAGTTGCTGCATCAATTTTTGATATTCTTTTACGACATCTTATTTTTAAAAGAGGTCCGGATTGAGGCAGAATTTCTTCCCTCAATTTTTTACTCATGTGAGTATGTTTTTTGGAGAACATATGAGTATATCCTCATGGAAGTCTTTGTCAGATTATAGTTCTTTTCTGGAAACTGTCCATATGGATGTGATTCTTGTGAGTATGCACATGTGCTTTCATTCGGAGTATCTTAGCACAGTTCTTGTCTTATTCCATTTTCTTTGGATGTGTGTATATCAACACAATATTCACGAGCATGTGAATGTATTCTGGCAAAACTTCTGCTTAGGCAGAGTGTCCTCATAGGGATATATTCATATGAATGTATGCTTATACCCATGTGTCCTTGGGAGAATCTTTGCCCGGAGGGAATCTACCCTGAAAAGGTATATGTGTATGAACATAAATTTGCAATTTATGAATATATTCTCGAGCGGTATCTCTGTTTGAGCAGAGTATCCGGTAAAAGGTACCTCCGTTTGAACGAAATCCCTTTTGAGAAGTATATACATATGAATGCAATTTATGGTTATACAAATATATCTTCGGACAGAATATCCGCTTAGAGGGAATTTTCCCTAAGGCACATATACATATAACATAAGTTTGCAATTTATGTATATATTCTCGACGGTGTCTCTGTTTAAGCAGAGTATTCGGTGAAAGGTACCTCCGTTTGAACGGAATCTCTTTGAGAGATATACGCATATGAATGCAAATTTATGGTTATACAAATATGTCTTTAGGCGGAATATCCGTTTAGAGGGAATTTTCCCTAAGGCACATATACATATAACATAAGTTTGCAATTTATGTATATATTCTCGACGGTGTCTCTGTTTAAGCAGAGTATCCGGTGAAAGGTACCTCCGTTTGAACGGAATCCCTTTTGAGAAGTATATGCATATGAATGCAAATTATAATTATATAGGTATGTCCTTGGGCAGAATATCCACTCGAAGAGAAGTCCCCCTAAGGAACATATTTGCATATAAACATAAATTTGCAATTTATGTATGTGTTCTCGACGGTGTCTCTGTTTAAGCAGAGTATCCGGTGAAAGGTACCTCCGTTTGAACGGAATCCCTTTTGAGAAACATATACACAATAAGGCATATTTATGATTATATAGATATGTTCTTGGGCGGAGTCTCTATTTGGGCAGAGTTTCCACTAAGAAACACATGTATATAAGCACGAAGTTTGTGATTATACGGATATGAACTTAGAGGGAGTTTCTGTCCGGGCAGGATTCCCCCTAAGAGACATACGCGTATGGACACAAATTTGTGATTCTATGGATATATTCTTAGGGGAGTCTCCACTTGGGCAGAGTTTCCCCTAAGGAACATATACATAAGAACACAGATTTGTGAATATACGAATATGTTCTTGGGCAGAACCTCCGCTTGGGCAGAGTTTCCCTTAAGAAACATATACATATAACACATGTTTGTATTTATATGGATACGTCCTCGGAGAGAGATTTTTGTCTGGGCGAGATTCTCCTCAAGGAACATATTTGTATAATTACAAATTTGCGATCTTATATATGTGTTCTTGGACGGAATCTCCACTTGGGCAGAGTTTCGTCTAAGAAACATATATATAAGAACACAAATTTGTGAATATACGAATATGTTCTTGGGCAGAGTCTCCTCAAGAAAACATATACATATAAGCACAAAATCCATCATCCCAGAGACTTGCTCGATGGGCGGGGAGAGCGTGGGTATTTAAATACCATATACCCATAGAGACTTGCTCGATATGGATGGTATTTAAATCCCGGGAATATCACCCCACAGAGACTTGCTCGATGTGGGGGATGGGGATTAAGAGGGAATGTCGATGACGATTCGCGCCGACGACTTTCCTCTCCGCGCCTGGCCTATCGGGCTAAAGAAGGGGATTTGTACCTTCGCACACCAAGGGGGATTGGAGAAGGAGAATGAGAAGGGGATGAGTAAATGCTCTATTCTATTCCTTTCCGGATTTTTTGACAGGGCTTCCGCAGGGGAATGAGTTTTCGGCCGACCTTATAGGGGGGAACCGACCTCCTCCTTTGAAGGGAGTAGGGGGGTATTTATAGGGGATGCAACCCCTTACATTGCATTGTGGGAGAGAGGGAACTCCCAACCGATGGTGACTCACCATCGGTTGGGGCTAACTGATGGTGACTCACCATCGGTTAGAAAGCTAACCGATGGTGACTCAGCTGAGGTCACATCTGTTTAGGAGGGTCTAACAGATGGTGACCTGGTGTGATGTCACCATGGGTTTTTTTTTTAAAGAAATTTTTGTGTCAACACCCCCCCCCCCCCCCACACACACACACAAAAAGAAGAAGAAGAAGAAAAACTTTACATTTATATTCATCTAGGTTGTCTTTAGCTACTTTTTTCCCCCATTTGTTCATGATATGTTTCACCTGCTGAATTACACATTCTTCTTTCAATAGATGTTAGACACACCTCTTTCAGTCTTTAGCTAATTTTTTTTAGATTTGGGACAATTATTTGCTACACACTTCTCTCCATCTATGGATCTAGATTCCATTAGCAAAGTGATGTATTTCCCCTTCAACCAAGAAACTAGTATCTTGATTTTTCTTCAGAATTCCACCATATATATTACAAATTTTTTTGGTGAAACTGGATTGCTTCATTCTCGTAACTACCAAACAGCCCCTGATGTATGCGCAGTGGTCCAAATGGCTTAAAAAATGTAGGCTTAAAGTTCTGAGTTTTCAATGTACTTTATCTTATCTTTACTTTGAAAGTTGACTTCTGTTTCTCTTTGTTGTGTGGTTTAGACGAAAGCTGTTCTTGATGTGGCATCAAACACAGAACGAATTATATTGCTCTCAGGGACTCCGTCTTTGTCAAGGTTGTCTATGAAAGCTTGATTGACTGTTAGTTGTCTGTAAATTTGGTTTGGATAACACTCTTTGATCTTTATACATTACTTGCCATTGGATATTTCTTGTATATTTTCTCTTTTCTGTTCTTTTCATACTGTTTGTCTAAATAGTTAATGTCGTCCTTGTCATCCTTTTGGACTCCTCCTAGGTGATCACAGGCCATTTGACATTTTTCATCAGATAAACATTTTATGGTGAGTGTATGTAACTCTAATGCATATATGCTATTATTCCTTTTTTAATTTCTTGGTCTCCCCTTTTTTGGTCATAAATATGTGTTCATTTCTTGACAGGCCAAAATTACTAGGGAAAGACAAGTATGAATTTGCAAATAATTATTGCTCTGTAAGACTCATACAAAACTCCCAAGGAAAAGTTTACAAGGTATTTTCCATTAGGTTGATTTTTTCAACTCATATGAGCTTGTTAGTTACGCTTGATCATGTATGGTAACCAAATTCTTCACATGGGTCTTCTTGTGTACATGTTTTATAGAAGGATGCTATTGAATGCCTATTTGACAAACAGTACTTCTGACATGTGTACTTTTTCTCCAGCTCACTTTGAAAACTTGATGTCGCATGTTAATATACTGTTCTTCTTTCAAATAGAGTGAATTGTATCCCTTAGTTTACAAGTACAATGAAAAGAATGCAGACAGATTCCTCTACCTATAATGCAAAACTGAGATTCCTCCATAGTAAATTCATAGCCCTCCAACTATCCAAAGAAAAACAAAGAATGTGCTTCACTAATGGCAAACGAAAGAAATAACTCTAAAGCAAACATTCTCCTCATACATTTTACTTGGAAAATTCAGTCATTATGCCTCTCCAGATACTTCAACAAAGGGCACGGGGAACAAGACCAAGTTCATTGTTCATTGCATTTACATCAGCACCTGACAAGCCTTAATATTGTTAAAGTGGTGGCACATTTGATGAGCATTGGTGGAACTTTGAGGGAAGCTGACTGGCAGGGGTCTGATGAATCTAAACATTATAAAACCCAATTTGTTATAAAGTGAAAGATGGTGGCTGTTTTAGGATGTTGTATGGATGGCAGAATGTTGTACCTTGAAGGGTACCTCAGGAGTTGGTGCACATTGTTGTAGAGGTATGTGGCATATGAGCAATGGTTGAGGTTAGTAATAACTGAGAATGTGCTTTACCAATAGTAAATGAAAGAAATAACTAGTAACTACCTCATTCTACACATGTTTTGAACTTGAACTGGAACTTATGAACATGTTTTGGTGATTCTTGAACCAAACAGCAATCTTAATGAGAATCATGATGTGTTGTTGCAGAGAATGTTTCATCCTTTACCCTATGTACCCCTTCAGATAATACTTGTGGATATATGAGATGCACTTTACATCTTCTGCTGATTATGAATTTGCTTATCACTTTTCATCCCCTGTTACTGAGTCAGATCCAATGCTCATTTTTTCAGGATTTTTCAAAGGGCACTCGTTTGGAGGAATTAAATGTATTGCTCAGACAAACTGTCATGGTCTGTCCTCGATTGTGATTGTCCTTTTTTTGCTGTGAGTTACATCATTTGATAATATTTATTGCATTAGTACTAAGATGACATACATTGCCATCTACGAAGTATCTCTTCTCAGTTGTTCCTTGACAGGTTGGTTGCAAGCTTTTCCCTTACATGGTTTTTGCTGATTATAGGCCTTGCGGGCTGCTGTTCTATAAGAGAGTTTATGTGAATTATTGATCATTTAAATGCTGAATAAATTAGACAAAGTAGCTGAAAGTTTGCATGGCACCAATTTACCCTGGATGAACATATATATATACACCCCCCCCCATCAACAAAAGTTCTCTTCTTTTGTTCTTCCATCTACCCCAGTGGAGTGGAGAGCCTTATTTTCTAGAAACATTTTCTTTGATTCATTATCCTCACTGCTTTTTAACAACAGATAAGGCGCTTAAAGGAACATGTGCTGACACAGTTACCACCCAAGCGTCGTCAAGTTATCCGCTTGATGCTGAAAGGGCCAGACATTCTCTCAGCTAGGGCTGGATGTAGGGGCAGTGAATCTATGTCCATGGATAGTGAAGCTTGTTCTGAATCAGAAAAGAAATTTTGCACTTCTCACAATGACAGTGACGATGACGATGATAATCATGATTGTAGTGGCAGCAGCAGTGGTGGTGATGTGGCAGAGAACGGAGAGAATCTAGATGAGTGCAATGGTATGTACTTGTGCCTACCTTTCACACTTTATATTCAATGATGCTGCAGACCATGAGTTTTCGGGGGCGTACCTTTTATACTCTGTTCAATTATGCTGAGTTTTTTCTGTTTTCCAGTCATGGCGTTACATAAAGGGAAGATCTTGATATGCCATCTATTGTATCAGAAAAGGAAAAAATGATAGTACATGCCTAAAAACACACTTAAGGGAACAAAATGTCACAAACTGAAAGAGAAGAAAATTCTTCCTTATGATCTTATTAGAGGTTAAATACCAGAAATTCAACATAAAATGAGCAAAAACAAAGATGATTGCCTTCTGAATCCTCAGCATTAGTCCTCTCTTCAATAACAGTTTAATCACATAAGCCATAAACAAGCTGCTAGAAGACTCAAGAAGAAGGGAGGGTTCAATTCATTGAACGGTGATCTGGGAATATGGAGACTAGACCCATCTGCCTAGGCTCAACCCGAAATACCAGTAGCCTAAGTGGTAGCAGACCAAACCTCTCTTACCCTCCAGTGCCCCTCCTCCCCTGGGGACCCAGTGATCAGAATCCACATGAACCCCAGGTTGGTACTGGCCCTGTGTGTATGTTCATGTGGTACTTGATTGCATGACCTCACAGTTGTCAATGAAGCATTTATCCAGCTCTTCGACTTCCAGTGACAATCAAACCATCATTTGCATTCAAAGAAATTACTCCGTATTCCTATCCATCCATATCCTGTTGAAAATTTAATCAGCCAACATTTCTAATGTGCATAGCTTAATTTCAAGTTCCCATTCACACCACAGATCCACTTAAAGAAAACATCCGTGAGGCCATACATGATACAGGTTGTATAACCTGAAAAGGAACAAAGACATTGTTGTATGCTTGGGTAACTACCTGCTTTTCCATTGGAGACCAAATATTTCTGAACGGAAACTCAAATATGTCAACCCCACTTTACTGTCTGACATGTCTTTCACAGAAGGGCCCTTCATTGTATCATTACCTTTCATCTACATCGAATGAATTTCTTAGTTTTCTAAAGTTTTCCCCTGCAATAAAGATCAAATCAAAGTTTCACCTCCATTAATCCTCTGAAGTATCTATATGCCTTTGTGATTCAATCTTTCTGCTCTGTTTTAACTCCCTGAAGAATGCCCAAAGCCTCTACTAGAAGATAAATGCTTAGCAGCCAGTTGGCTACCACTAACGCTGAGCTGGATTGCTTTGGAGCAATTCAGTGCCGCCATATCACATCCAGCTGGATGTGATGTTGCACACCTCACTTCCACCCCCACCTGCTGCTCCATGCTGCCATGCCGCCCGACCCCAGCCTGCCTGTGCTGGTCAACCACATTCACTGCTGCCATGCCACCAGTCACCGCCACCACCATGCTGTTTGTGGTGCCTGCCATTAGACCTTTGTCTTTTCAAATGATGCATGACCAAGTTAATTTCTGCATAGTTAAGGTACAAGTTATTTGTTCCAACAATGACTTATAGCCTTTCTTTTCTATTTCTTGTTTTCCAGATGGAGGTATATCTGCAAAGACCCTCAAGATGCTTTCTTACCAAGAAACTGGCATAGCAAAGCTCTCAGGATTCTGTGAATGGTTTTCCAACCATTTTATGGTTAACAATACTGAGATAGCAAGTAGCTTGGACATGAGTCTTGCTTCCCAAAAGATGATAGTTTTTGCACATCATATAAAGGTTCTTGATGGAATACAGGTAGGTGTAGTTATCTCTTGGCCATATTTGGCCTTTTCAGACCTCCTTTGGAATGTTTGATGTTTGGAACCTTTCATTATAGGTAACATTATCTTGGAGAGAAACTTTTCAGTATAGCTTTCTGAAGATTTTGTATCTGTTTATCGGATTAAGAATAACATATATCCTTGATCTGGAAAAGGAAAGATTGAGATTTAAGGCAAGAACGGAATTGCTTTCTTTCAATCTCCTTTACTCATTGATATGATATCTTGAAAATTTCAGGAATTTGTCTGCGGGAAGGGGATTCAGTTTGTTCGTATTGATGGGAGCACTTTACCTAGAGATAGGCAGATAGCTGTGGAATCTTTTCGTTCATCAAAAGAGGTTCTTACACAGTTGATTCTTTTCTTTGTGCCTTTTAGTGAATTCATGGACTATTTTTTTTACTGAGATAAATCACTTTTTTGGGGAACCAAGAGATTTGAAGCCCTATCTTGGGTATATTTGAAAGTAAGCCAATTTTTCTTACATAGTTCAGTAATACATTGTGGCCTTTTAATGCTGTGGAGCAGCGTTTTTTGTATCTTCTTGGGCATGCTCATGGTTAAGCTGAGCACTTGAGAGAGTAAAATGTAGAAATAGGATATTTATCTCCTTTCTGTGCTTAAAATGGTGATTGCCATATAATTATTCTTCTTCTTTTAGGTTAAGATAGCAATAATTGGTATAACTGCTGGTGGTGTTGGACTGGACTTCTCATCTGCTCAAAATGTTGTGTTCTTGGAGCTGCCTAAATCTGCATCAGAAATGCTTCAAGTAAGGCCTTTTCAAGTTTCTCTTGCTGCCATAATTTTTCTATTTTAAAAATTTGTCAAGAAAACCTAAAAAAAAGACATTTTGCAAAGAAGTTAAAAGTAGGAGGTTGCAAAAGTAAAAACCTCATATGGAGACTGGCACTTCAGTATGTCTAAAACAAGGAAAACAAACTAACTCATTAAAGACTAGGTTCACTTCAACATGCAAATGTGCTGTCGCAGTATATGATATTCAAAATTTCCCATAATATAGGATATAAGTCATCGAATGTTTTGAATATATTCATTTTTGCCTTTTGGAAGACAGCCAAGGACCTTTTTTTTGACTAATTATTGTCAGCTTTTTTTTCTGTTAACTGGAGCAGTTAGAAATGTTAGAGGCCATAATATCTTTTCCCTGTAGGAAGATCCAAGAGAGACCATCTCAATGCCTGTTTATGCTTCCAATTCTAGAAATTATTTAGGTGTGCTTCTGATTTGCCAGTCATGTTGAACCACAAAGTTCATGCTATGACTTTAATGAATGCTGCCTTTTGTGATCTAGTCCATAGGTGGTGCAGGCTGTGTCGGCTTTTGTTCCTCATGAATAAATGGGAAAAAAAGCTGAATGTTTGTAAAAGCCCATTTAGACCAGTGTTTACAAATCACTGTATGTAGTTGAACAGAACTAACCTTGTAAAGTTACCTGCTTTTGTTTATCCTCCTTTGCTGTTATTTTACTGGCAAATCTCTTTTGCCCCAGAGATGGCTACACTTACTTTCAAGTTTTCAACTGTCGTCTGGATTTCCAATTTGGCTATATTCTTGCAGTTCATCTCTTTTAAATGTTATATTGTGAATTTATTTTTACCTTCTTTTGTATGGTCAATCTGGCTCAAGCAATAGGGGAAAAAATCCCAGTTGCATAACAATGTGCATAAATCCTAGATGACCATTTAGAAAATTCCAAAACTTGTTTTTCTCATATCTCTTTGTCCTCCCAGTGATCAATGCCACCTTGCACCTCACATTCTTTCACTTGTTTGCAAATGAAGGCTGAGGATAGAGCTCATAGGCGAGGGCAAACAAATGCAGTTAACATATACATCTTTTGTGCAAAGGTTTTTCAGTATTCTTGTGCAAGGTTTTTAATTTTTTTTCTACTTTTTGTTAGCCATAGTATAAAAGTTAAATTTGAAATTGTAATTCTCCTTGCCATTTATAATGTTCCAGAATACATCAGATGAATCACAATGGCTGCATTTAAACAAGAGTCTGTACCGTGTTTCATCAATGATGAATGGAAAATGTGATGCTATAAAAGAGATTGAGGTGAATATCAAATCTTTCTGCTCTTTCAATCTCTCAACTCCTTATTGTTTATCTTCACAGTTGACAGTGACCATGTTTACTTAAAATCAGAATCAGTATCCCTTTTCAATGTTATGCTGGAAATTCTAGCTCAAGCATGTAATACTATGAGAATTGCTTACAGCCTGTGCTTTGCCTATAGTAACTTCACTTTTATGTCTTTTGTTTCCCACCCTGTATGATAATTATGATCTTACCACTTGCTTTCCCTTTATTGTCTTCACTGTCGGATATGCAGTGACAGTATTACATGATCCTGTAAAGTGAACTAAAGTCTGCATATGAATGTGGAGAATTGACCATACCTTGGTGAAGTGAGTTTGGGATTGCAGAAATGTGGAGGCAACACCTGCTGCCATGCCTCTGAGCTCTGGCCACAGGCAAAGGGTCCAAAAGGAAGAGACAAAAGTTTTATGCCAGTTGGTGGTCCTCGTGACTCTCCTATCTTCCAGAAAATCCCCTCTTGCCAGATAATTTTGAAGGGTGGGATAGGAAATAAGAAAAAGCCAATACTGAATCCTCTACCAGTTAATTTGGATGGGAAAAAAGGGAATAATAAAATGGGGGTTGCTGTACACAAGGTCTTTCACTTCCCAGATCCTAGGAGCTTTTAACAGATTTCTAAGTTTTATTACATTACGTTGTATTTTTTATATAGATGATAGATCATCTGTTATTTATGGAATCCGTGTTGCTCTAATCAAATTGATTTGACAGGTTGACAGAGTTTATCATCTATACTCTCGAGGGGATCCTTGTTATTGTGTAAACCCAGAAACTTCTAGTGACATTCCAGAACATGGAACCTCAGGTCAACTTTTGTCAGATGTACAATGAGAGTACTATTAGATTTTGTTCCAGAAATGTATTTTTTCGTTGAATACTTGTCAGTCAGTAATTATGTATTCCTGGCATTATGCAGATAATTGGAGAGTGCAGGGCCACAATAAAGACAACCCTGAGTCTCAAGACCGATGTAGCCAGCAGACAGATACAACTATGAGTTGTTCAGCACCAACAAATACTAGAGTGCTCGAGGTGCAATTCTAGCATTAAATGCTCTTTCAACTCAAAATGGGGGTTTTCTGATAGAGTTTCCAGATGAAAAGAATTAAGGTTTTGGCGTCTCTGTCACAACTTGCAACAGGTTGAAACTACCAATGGACAAGATAGAGGTGGGAGTTCTGGCTTACCTGTCAGCTTAGAGTCCAAGGCTTTGGACTCTCTAGAAAATCGAAATTCTGGTTCTCTTTGCTTATCTAGAATGGGGAAAGAGATAGGGGATGATGGTTCATCAATGAGTGAAGCATTTGGTAATTTCTATCAGAAGTTTGGGCCAAATTTCTCTTCAGGTGTTTTTAGTCATTAAAGAGTGCAGATTGATAATTACATGCTAATGTGGCAGATGTTATTATTGGTACAGACATGGAGCAGACTGAAGCTGATGTAGATGCTTGTTTTCCAGCAGATTCCCTACGATTTGAGGTACTCGCATCTTGTCTGTTTCTGTTACAGTGTTTTGCCTGTCTGATGGTGCAAGGGATATGGATAGAAAGACAGACAATATTCACTTCATAAGTTCATTGTGGGCCAGTATTGTCAAGGTTAAATATTTCAAGGGGGGGGGGAGTGTGAGATTACTCTCCGAACCATTTGCATAATATATCTCCTATGTGGAACTATGGAAGGATATTTTACAATGTTTAGATTTGATGAGATCTTTCACTAAGGTTACTCTGGGAGATGGCAAAAGCCTATTGTCCTGGGGAGA